>JARQOD010000003.1:75106461-75223539 GCA_033576555.1 Oophaga sylvatica | reverse complement strand
CATAGAGACTGTGCACCCACAGAGTTCCTATTTGTGAACAGAGCCAGAGGCCCTACTTGTACACAGAGGATCCACAGCACTCATAGTCCTTACTTGTACACAGGGTCCATGTGGCACACAGAATTGCTACAGCTCTATGTCATTCTCTAGTAGTGCACAGTCTCTACTTTTCCACAAAGGCTCTGCAGCTCTTTATTGTAAACTATAGGCTCTCTTTATGCCACTGCCTGGTACCAGTGTTTGGCATGGGAATACAGCATGTGATGATCCATGACTTTTTGTTTTCACTGTAAAGTCTGTTAGAAGCTGTCAGCCCAAAAATGCTACTTTGGACAGACTTGGCTCAATCCACTCTATCTAAAAACCCCCGAGGAACTCCTGCCTTTACCTTCTATCCCCAGTACACAAATCTAGATTTGCAATGAGGCCGTCCTGGATTCCATCCGCAGAAAGTCTTCTGGCCAGAGAAGCGAGTCTGCAGCAAAAATGGTGAAACAAAGCTGGATGAGTATAAGGAGGAACAAGACCAGGTTCAGAAACAGTAGACAAAACCAAAGTCAGATACAAGGAGGTCAGTCAAGAGCGGAGTCAGGCAAGTTGGAGCCATAGAAGTTACAGAACAAAACAAGGTCACGGTCACTTAACCAAGTCAGAATCAGGGCTAAAACATAAGAAAGGCACCAGAGATGTATGCAAACTATAACTGTCATCTCCCAGCAGTGTGCAGAGATTAAATAGGGTGTGGCACTGCCTCATTGACAACAGGGAGATGATTACTCCTGCTGAGGTGTGGGACTGCACATACACAACTATTCTGCCCGATTGGCCATAACATTTTGTCTATCACCAACGCTGTCTACATGATGATTATGGAAGCTCCTGGCAAAAGATTAGCAGGAGCAGGTCTGGATAGCAATATGACGTTCACCCGGATTTACATCTAAAATTGTAGGCATACAGAGGTCCGGAGAGGGGCTGAAGATTTCTATGGGTGACATGTTACAGATCTATAATATGGCTGTCTCCCTGGAAGTATTGAAATATTAATAGTTGATGTCAAAATAAAACCTCTATCTTGTCTTTTAAGGCTAAACTCATGTGAGGATATAAAAAAAATGTCCAATTTTCACCCACAAAAAAAATTATTACAGTTATTAAAATTTCCAAGAACAACTATGTTAATAATGACAATGCACCTGTAAAAATCGGATGCTATACGGTTGATCCATATGGAATCTGATTTTTTTGCTCATCCATAGACTCGAAAAGGCATTTTTCATCTGAAATATAGAGAAGAATATTGCATGCTGGTCATTGAAAAAAAACGCTAATCTGAACAGCCCTGTAGAACAACATTGGTCAGAGTACTATCAGGTTTTTTGCATAGACAGCACTCGGACCAAAAATACGGTCGTGTGAACATAACATAATAATCCAGTGACATACTAAAATAATTGTACGGGGCACATAGAGTATAAATGGGTTATCTGGCATTCAGTGTCATGTGATGTCATCAAGTTATGCTTAATTGAGAAAATTGTGAACTCTTTTGGAGTTTTTAGGGTGTTGCAATTGAGTTGCCTATTTGGGGCTCGTTATGGCCACAGAGGGGGTAGGAATGCCAAGCAGCGTCCGTCCAAGACCTCTCTGAAAATCCAATGCTTGGTCTTGGTGTGACCACAGGTTAGGAAAGAAATATGGAGCATGTTTTCTGTGAGCTTAGTGGATAGCTGGTCTTGTTGTCCTGGACTTGTCTACTCTTATTCTCTAGGAAACGTATTGGGTTGTGCACCATAATTCCTCTTCAGCTGGGAGCTAGAGTAAAACGAGATATATCAGAAATCCATATGATGTCATCAAAACTAGATTAAATTCTTGTAGATTAGGAAAAAAAATTTCAAAACATGTTTTTTTTCAGAAAGTTATCAGCACTACATAAATATATAATCAGGGGTGCAACGTTGGAAAGGTGTCTTTTACAGCTAAACTTGAGAAGTACGACTTCCTTCTAGTCCTGGTTCACACCAGAACCGCTCCCCCCATCATGGGACAGGAGGGTCTGACATCTTGCAGGTTTTCTATGAAGGATCCCTATGTTCAGATCACCTGCAATGATTTTATTAACTTCCTTCGCAGACTCCGCCGCTGTCCTACTCGAACGGAAAAAATGACAACATCAGAATATATAACAGCAAAAGAGCAAAAACAAGCCCATCTCTGAAAAACACGGATCTGTGGAAACATCTGGAAAATTTAAGACAAGGAATGAAAACATTCCTTGACTCGGGACAAAAAACACGACCTGAAAGCAAGCCTACGGGCGGCACAGAGGTGTTTGTCCAAAGTTCAGAGTTCAGCGCCTCTTGTTTCATGCCTTCCAACATGCTCAGGTAATTAGAGGGATTGTGATGGATTATGGCTACTGGAAGCAGGACAAGTTAAAACTGGCTGATGACTGTATGGAATGGAGAGCTCCTAGGCTTTTAATGTTTACCAACCCTGTGGTCTTAAAGGACTGTGTTTAGTCATTTTCGACCTCGACATCTGCAATGTACAACTAATGCTCTTAAGAAGTATTTATTCAGGTTTGGTTCTGTCCTATCACTTCTTGTGAGGGGCTTTTTATACTCATGTTGCACCTGCTTTCTTTTCTAGCTATACTTCAAGGTTGATGTTGTTTGGAGTCCCAGCTTTTTAGCTAGAGATTATTTTGTTTTAGTAATCTCAGTTGCTTTCCTACAGTCTGTTTGTGTGTCTTCCTCCCTACCACCCTTCCCCCTCTCATTTGTTTTGGATCTGGGAGGTTTCCATGTCTTCCATTTATTTTTTGGTTCTGCTCAGGGGAAGAGTCCCGAGGAGAGGATTTGCATATTCCCAGTGCCTTCTGGGATAAGTGAAGAGTCTCCGCGAGCTCAAGGAACACTGGATTTTGGCCGTTGCAGCTGAAAGGAGGACAGCGGTAAACCGCACGCAGTAAAGCGCGCGAATTTTGGCATATATTTTACCACTTTGATATCTCTTGAACTATAAGAACATGGAAGAGCCCAGGAGCCATTTGGTGAGCTGCATTTCTTGCTACATGTTCACAGACTTACCAGTGGAAAAGCCAAACTTCACATGCCAGAAATGCAAGCTTGTGTCCCTGTTGGAGGAAAAGTTGCAAAATCTAGAAGAGAGGTTATCTACATTGAAAATCATTAAGGAAGGTGAAGAGTTCTTAGACAGAGCAGAATTATCTCTTCATGGTACAGAAAGAGAAGAAATTTGTAGTGCACCTGAAGAAACAGAGGAATGGAAGCATGAGACCCAGAGAAGCAGGAGAATCAGGAGGCAGTCAGCACCAATACTGCTCAGGAACAAGTACCAGGCTCTTACACAGGAGAACGATGAAGAAATCCATCAGGATAAGACTCTGCCCACAAACAACAACCTTGTACGCCCTCAGAGTCCTCCTGAATGGAGAAAGAAAACTGTTGTGAAGAAGAAACGGAGAGTTGTGGTCATGGGAGATTCCTGTTCAGAGGAACAGAGGCCGCTATCTGCAGACCGGATTTAACCTCAAGAGAAATGTGCTGTCTTCCAGGTGCAAAAATTAAAGATGTGTCTGACAGGATATCAGGACTCTTCAGACCTACAGATGACTACCCATTCCTGCTAATACATGTGGTGACAAATGACACCGCAAGAAACGACCTGGAAACCATCTGCAGTGACTTTGAAAACTTAGGTAAGAAAGTGAAAGAACTGGGAGCGCAGGTGGTCTTCTCTTCCATCCTTCCAGTGGATGGCCATGGAACAAGGAGGTGGAATAAGATTCTGCAGGTGAACAACTGGCTACGTCGATGGTGCCATCAGCAAGGATTTGGATTTCTGGATCACGGAGTGAATTACCTATACGATGGACTACTTACTAGAGATGGGGTGCACCTTACGAAGACTGGAAAACATGTATTTGGACGTCGCCTTGCTACACTCATCAGGAGAGCTTTAAACTAGAACAATGTGGGAAGGGAAGCAAAACGCCAGAAAAATCCATACACCTGACAAATACTATTGAGAACTCGGCTATTAGAAGTGGAAAGGAAGAACGAAGACAAAACAATCTAAATAATAAAAATATTGGAGGAAGAGAAACCAGTCACAAACTAAAATGTTTCTATACGAATGCACAAAGCATGGGCAACAAACAAGGAGAATTGGAGCTACTAACGCAGGAGAAGAAATATGATGTCATTGGAATCACTGAGACTTGGTGGGACGATACACATGATTGGAATACAAGGCTACAAGGATACAACTTATTTGCAAGAAACAGACTTGATAAACGAGGAGGAGGTGTCACATTGTACAGTATGTTAGAAAAGCGTATATCTGCACAGAGATGGAAACTTCAGAGACTGGGAGTTCTGTGGAAACTGTTTGGGTAAGAATACAGGAACAGAACAATGGAAAGGACACCATTGTAGGCATTTACTACAGGCCACCTGTGCAAGCTGAAGATATGGATGAACTCTTTATGCATCAAATGGCCAAGTTCTCCAAAAAATATGACATAGTGGTCATGGGAGATTTCAACTATCCAGACATTTGTTGGGAATCTCTCTCAGGCAAAACTAACAGGTCAAGGAAATTCTTATCCTCTCTTGCTGACAACTTTATCTTCCAAAAGGTAGGGGAGAAAACAAGGGGATCTGCTACCTTGGATCTAATCCTTTAAAAGGGAGGAAATGGTTGAGGGGGTAAGAGTGGCTGGGACCCTAAGAGGTAGCGACCAGGCTATTTTAGAATTTTGGATAACTAGAGGAGGAAGACCTGTGAAGACTCAGACGTCAAGGTTAGATTTCAGAAAGGCAAATTTCAAAAGACTCAGAAAGAGAATTGGAGGGATCCAATGGCTGGATATCCTTAAGGACAAAAACGTCCAGGAAGGATGGGAAATCTTGAAAAATGAGATTCTCAAAGCACAATCGTTAACAATTCCGAAAAGAAGGAAGAATAGGAAACATTTAAAGGGAATCTGTCACCCCATTTTTGGACTATGAGATGCGACCACCGCCATCAGGGACTTATCTACAGCATTCTGTAATGCTGTAGATAAGCCCCCGATGTCACCTGAAAGTGAAGAAAAATGAGTTAGATTATACTCACCCAGGGGCAGTCCGCCGTCCAGTCCGGTCAGATGGGGTCGTGGGCCGGTTCGGCGCCTTCCATCTTCTAGCGAAGCCGGCCTCTTCTTTGCGTCCCGTCGCCTGCGCACTGCAGTACTCTGCTCTGCCCTCACCAGGGCAGATCAGTGCGCCTGCGCAGTAGCCACGACGGGACGCAAAGAAGAGGCCGACATCGCTAGAAGATGGGAGGCGCCGAACCGGACCGAGATGCCCATCGGACCGGACCGGATTGCGGACCGCCCCTGAGTGAGTATAATCTAACTCGTTTTTCTTCACTTTCAGGTGACATCGGGGGCTTATCTACATCATTACAGAATGCTGTAGATAAGCCCCTGATGGCGGTGGTCGCATCTCATAGTCCAAAAATGGGGTGACAGACTCCCTTTAAGGAAACCAAGATGGATGAACACAGAACTTAAACACATGCTAAAAAGGAAGAAAGAAATGTTTATCAAATGGAAAGAGGGGGAGAATATCTAAAGAAGAATATAATGCTGTCTGCAGAATCTGCAGGGCACAAATCAGGTTATCTAAAGCTGACAATGAATTAAGGCTTGCAAGAGACGTCAAAAGTAACAAAAAAGGATTTTGAGGATATGTCAAAAGTAAAAGAAAAGTCAAAGATGCTATAGGATTTTTACAGGATGAAAATGATGAAATGGTAAGACAGGCTGTTGAGAAGGCCGAACTTTTAAATTCCTATTTTGCATCTGTTTTCCCTCAGAAAGGAAATGTAACATCAAGTGATCTTCTCTGTCCTATTAAGAGAATAGAAGAATCCAGGATCATCTATAAACAGAAAAATAGTGAGGAAACACTTAACTAACCTAAATGAATTCAAGTCTCCAGGTCCAGATGAATTACACCCCAGAGTACTGAAGGAGATAGCAGAAGAAATTCTTGAACCACTCTCCATAATCTTTGAAAATTCTTGGAGAACAGGAGAAGTCCCAGAAGACTGGAGAAGAGCAAATGTTGTTCCTATCTTCAAATAGGGGGAGAAGGTGGACCCAGGGAACTATAGGCCGGTGAGTCTGACTTCTATACCAGGAAAGATCTTTGAACAAATTTTTAAACAACATTTATGTAAGTACCTGGATAAGAATGAAGTGATTAAACAGAGTCAGCATGGGTTTGTAACTTATAAGTCATGTCAGACTAACTTAATTTCCATTTATGACAGAATCACTGACTGGGTGGATCAGGGAAATGCTGTAGATATAGTATATCTTGACTTCAGAAAAGCATTTGACAAAGTATCTCACACAAGCCTTAATGAAAAAATGACTAAGTATGGAATGGACAAGGCAACTCTTAGGTGGATTCATAACTGGCTTAGTGTTTGGTCCCAAAGAGTGATCGTAAATGGCTGCACATCCAGTTGGAAGAATGTCTCAAGTGGGGTATCACAGGGCTCTGTCCTGGGCCCTGTATTGTTCAATATCTTTATCAATGATTTAGATGAAGTAATTGAGGGTAAGCTGATTAAATTAGCTGATGACACAAAGCTAGGTGGGATAGCTAATACTAGAGAAGAGAGAGGATTAAAAAGACATAAATAAGCTGGAGCAGTGGGCAGCAACTAACAGAATGTTTTTTTAACAGGGTAAAATGCAAAGTACTACATCTGGGCAATAAAAATGAAAAAAGCATATCAGAATGGGAGGAATAGGGCTAAGCAACAGCACATGTGAAAAAGACTTGGGTATACTAATAGATCACAGACTGAACATGAGTCAACAGTGTGATGCAGCAGCAAAAAGGCAAATACAATTCTAGGATGTATTAACAGAAGCATACAGTCTAGATCACGTGAAGTCATAATTGTCCTCTACTCCTCTTTGGTCAGACCTCATCTGGAATACTGTGTCCAGTTTTGGGCACCACATTTTAAAAAAGACAACAACAAACTGGAGCAAGTTCAGAGAAGAGCGACCAGAATGGTGACCGGTCTGCATACCATGTCCTATGAGGAACGGTTGTAAGCTTTGAGAATGTTTAGTCTGCAAAAGAGAAGACTGAGAGGAGACTTAATAGCTGTCTACAAATATCTCAAGGGCTGTCACATTGTAGAAGGATCATCTTCATTCTCATTTGCACAAGGAAAGACTAGAAGCAATGGGATGAAACTGAATGGGAGGAGACACAGATTAGATATTGGAAAAAACGTTTTGACAGTTAGGGTGATCAGTGAGTGGAACAGGCTTCCACGAGAGGTGGTGAGTTCTCCTTCAATGGAAGTCTTCAAACAGAGGCAGGACCGATATCTGTCTGAGATGATTTAGTGAATCCTGCTTTGAGCAGGGGTTTGGACCAGATGACCCAGGAGGTCCCTTCCAACTCTACCATTCTATGATTCTATGACTCTATGATTCATTTTCCTCTGTCATTCCAGTGTAAACACGTTCATAGACCTGTGCCTCATCCTCTAATTTGTGTATTTCTTTCTATAGTTATTGTTGCTTTGGTGTTACACATTGTCTATACTGAGGACGCAGTTAAGGAAATTCAGGGTCAGTCAACATTGAGTGGGGGTGCAATTTCTTAATCTTAGGTTGCCAACCTCTGCGGTCAGGCAGGGAAAAATCAGGATCAGATCAGGGACTTTTCTAATTTGAACAGGGACCTGTTGAGTGCACGTGTTGCGTCTCTCCTGATTTGTACGTTACATTCAGTGATAACACTTTGTAATTCATCTTACCAGAAAAATCTACTTTCTACCCCACTTACCAGATAATTCTCTGATTTTCTCTGCTAAAATGAAGAGAAATCTAAAAAAGAAATGAAGAGAAAATTCCTCTCTGTGTCCTGTGCTGTGTCACACAGCAGCTAGCAGAGTCTGCAGAGGGGAAAACAGGTGAAAATGCAGAATATAGGTCATACAGTATAACTGCAAATAATATTAAAACTTCTCATGAACTTAAAAAGGACCGTTTTTTTCTGAAAAATTACTTGAATGTACAGTTTCCCTTTAAATAATTTAGCAAATTCATGATATTACTTCACATACTGATCCTGTATTGTATTCCAGAGCTGTACTCGCTATTCTGCTGGTGGAGGCACTGTGTACATACATTACATTACTGATCCTGTACTGATCCTGAGTTACATCCTGTATTATACTCCAGAGCTGCACTCACTATTCTGCTGGTGGAGTCACTGTGTACATACATTGCATTACTATCCTGTACTGATCCTGAGTTACATCCTGTATTATACTCCAGACTGCACTCACTATTCTGCTGGTGCAGTCACTGTGTACATACATTACATTACTTATCCTGTACTGATCCTGAGTTACATCCTGTATTATACTCCAGAGCGCACTCACTATTCTGCTGGTGCAGTCACTGTGTACATACATTGCATTACTTATCCTGTACTGATCCTGAGTTACATCCTGTATTATACTCCAGAGCTGCACTCACTATTCTGCTGGTGCAGTCACTGTGTACATACATTACACTACTTATCCTGTACTGATCCTGAGTTACATCCTGTATTATACTCCAGAGCAGCACTCACTATTCTGCTGGTGCAGTCACTGTGTACATACATTACATTACTTATCCTGTAGTGATACTGAGTTACATCCTGTATTATCCACAGCTGCACTCACTATTCTGCTGGTGCAGTCACTGTGTATATACATTACATTACATATCCTGTACTGATCCTGAGTTACATCCTGTATTATACTCCAGAGCTGCACTCACTATTCTGCTGGTGCAGTCACTGTGTACATACATTACATTATTTATCCTGTACTGATCCTGAGTTGCATCCTGTATTATACTCCAGAGCTGCACTCACTATTCTGCTGGTGGAGTCACTGTGTACATACATTACATTACATATCCTGTACTGATCCTGAGTTACATCCTGTATTATACTCCAGAGCTGCACTCACTATTCTGCTGGTGCAGTCACTGTGTACATACATTACATTATTTATCCTGTACTGATCCTGAGTTGCATCCTGTATTATACTCCAGAGCTGCACTCACTATTCTGCTGGTGCAGTCACTGTGTACATACATTACATTATTTATCCTGTACTGATCCTGAGTTACATCCTGTATTATACTCCAGAGCTGCACTCACTATTCTGCTGGTGGAGATGACGCGCACCACACTGAGGTGGTACCAGGGCTATGGGGTACTCGGCACCGAGCCCATGGAAGTCTATGGGAGTTGTCACTGGCAGCAAAGCTCGGTCCGTAGCCCTGGCGGTCATGCAATGGGGGATATTTACAGGGGAATTGTAGATTAGATAGTTTGTGACGCCACCTGTGGTATCTGATCAATTGGACCAGCGCTGCTATATGGATCTTCACAGGGGATGTTATGGGGCAGCTAGGTGGTAGGTCTCCCACAGGTGAGACCGGTCCCTGGAAGTCTATGGTGGTGCAGGGTGTAGGTAATAAAGCAGTCTCACTCAAGGCAATCTCTTTCCATACCTTTACTTGCAGATATTTCAGGCAGGTCCCGGGGAGCTGGTCGGGGTGGAGAATGCACATTCGGGATAACCGCTGAGCAGGTTAGAGGCCTCCTTTACTTCATATGTATGTGAATCCAAACTTGCATGAAGCGAAGTTAACTCTGCAATCTCCAGCTTGTTTCAATAGCTGCAACGCCCGGCCGACATTGTGGTGGAGCCTTCTATGTCTCTGATTTCCAGATGTTGGTGAGAACTAAGGAGTTGGGGCTGATCAGGCCTTGCCCGTCCTGTCCTCCCTGACTCCGTTTACGTATCAGCGCTTAGGGCTACCTTCTGCTACTTGTAGTCCAGAAAGCCTCCGGTTATCTTGTTACTAGGCGTGAAGCGCTAGCAACGCCTCGGACCCCGGTGTCCGGTGAATTAGTGCAGGTAATCCGGTACCTGAAGCACTTATCTCTGTACTTCTCCACTGCGCCCTTCGCCCTGCTCTCGCTCTTAACATAAGCACTTGTAGCTTTGATGGAAATGTCAGCTTTCTCCAGAGCTCACTGAACAGCTCTCAGTATCCTCCAAGTCCAGACTGGACTGACACTGAACTACACTGTACTAAGACAGGAAGCTGACTGACTGAACTCCTCTGTCCGAAGACAGGAAACAGACTGACTGAATGTGCCCACTTCTCTCCTCCTGCACAGACTGTCTGGGAATGACTCACTCCTGAGTCTCCCAAGGCTTGAATGGCTGACTGCTACGTGTCACTCCCTTTTATACCCCTGATGGGTGTGTCTGAAAGTGTGAGTGACGTGAATGGATATCAAGCTTTTGCGGTTACCTTCCTGTGCATTTTCCTGGATTATGTGTGCCTGACATAGCTGGGCCACACACAGTCACTGTGTACATACATTACATTATTTATCCTGTACTGATCCTGAGTTGCATCCTGTATTATACTCCAGAGCTGCACTCACTATTCTGCTGGTGCAGTCACTGTGTACTACATTACTACTTACTGCCTGATCTGAGTTACATCCTGTATTATACTCAGAGCTGCATTCACTATTCTGCTGTGCAGTCACTGTCATACATACATTACTTATCTGTACTGATCCTGAGTTACATCCTGTATTATATCAGAGCTGCACCATTATTCTGCTGGTGCAGTCATGTGTGCATGCATTACATTACTTATCCTGTACTATCTGAGTTACATCTATTATTCTCAGGCAGCACTCACTATTCTTCCTGTAGAGTCACTGTGTACAACATACATTACATTACATTAATTATCATAAGTTACATCCTGTATTACTCTAGAGCTGCACTCATTGTTTTGCTAGCGGTCAATGGGATAAAAAAAATAAAATAAATTATGTAAAGTTATTCAACTTTTTATACAGATTATTTTTATGTTAACTGTGAAATGCTGCCCAGAGATCGACATTTCCTTTCAAGCAGAGGCGTAGCTAGGGTTTTGGTTCAGGGGGGTGAAAATTATTAGTGGGCCCCTAACCAGGTAACCTTGATTATAACTCGGTGACTCACCCTAATAGTGGATGTAGGAGATGACTGCGCTGTTACTGAAAATAATCTCTATATAAAGACCAACATGGATATTACCGCCATATGGTCAGTGGTAGATACCAGTCCTACAAAATAAATAAGTGGTTACAGCACAGTTATAGATACTGCCTTACCACCGACTTTCTTTCTGATGGAATCGTTCACTTTTCCCATCTTTTCCATATGGCCCAGACCGACATGACAACTTTTTCCTGCCAGGATTCGGCTGCAGAGATTACAACAAAGACACATTTCAAGTCTCATATTTTCAGCACCGTCACCATCTATCCCCAACCTGCACAAACTACTCATCCTGCTGATACCTCATTACTGGGCCGCTGTTGCCGTATGTGTCCCTATTACTGCCCCTACTGTGCGATACTGTGTGCCCTTTAAATTCTAAAGCACCCCTCTATAATATAGTAATGCCGGGTGCAAGTGCCCTAGAAAACAGTGCCCACATTTTGTCCCCTAGAATGTATTAGTGCCCTGTGTGCCCCTTTGACAGTCACAGTAACCTGAGTTCCCCTATAAGTCCCCACTTTATTTTTAATAATGTCCCGAGTCTCCCCTGTACAGCTCCTCTATACACAGTATGATGCTCTCTTATACACAGTATAATGCCCCCTCACTGTATATATACTGACCCCTTAGTATCACCCAAACTGATGGCACACCTCAATGTAATCTCCACACTGTATGATGGCCCCCTAGATAGCCTCCATATAGTATAGTCCTCAATATAGTACAATGCACTCCCCATAGGCAAACTCTATATAGTATAATGCACCCCCTATAAGCAGACTCTACAGTATAATACAGCCCTCCATAGGCAGACTGTAATGTAAGGCAGCCCCCATAGGCAGACTGTAATATAAGGCAGTCACCCATAGGCAGACTGTAAAATAATGCAGCCCCCCATAGGCAGACTGTAATATAAGGCAGTCACCCATAGGCAGACTGTAATGTAAGGCAGCCCCCATAGGCAGACTGTAATATAATGCACCTCCAGGCAGACTCTAACATAAGGCAGTCCCCCCATAGGCAGACTCTACAGTATAATGTAGCCGCCCCATAGGCAGACTCTATAGTATAATGCAACCCCCCATAAGCAGACTCTAGTATAATTCAGCCCCCCATAGGCAGACTGTAATGTAAGGCAGCCCCCCATAAGCAGACTGTAATATAAGGCAGCCCCATAGGCAGACTGTAATATAAGGCAGCCCCCCATAGGCAGACTGTAATATAATGCACCTCCAGGCAGACTCTAACATAAGGCAGCCCCCCCATAGGCAGACTCTACAGTATAATGCAACCCCACATAAGCAGACTCTAGTATAATTCAGCCCCATAGGCAGACTGTAATATAAGGCAGCCCCCCATAGGCAGACTGTAATATAATGCACCTCCAGGCAGACTCTAACATAAGGCAGCCCCCCCATAGGCAGACTCTATAGTATAATGCAACCCCACATAAGCAGACTCTAGTATAATTCAGCCCCCCATAGGCAGACTGTAATGTAAGGCAGCCCCCCATAAACAGACTGTAATATAAGGCAGCCCCCATAAACAGACTGTAATATAAGGCAGCCCCCATAGGCAGACTGTAATATAATGCACCCCCAGGCAGACTCTAATATAAATCACCCCCTCAGGCCTCTATAGTATGATGCACCTCCATAAAAAAAAAAATCCATTACTCACCTGTCTTCCTCCTGGTTCCTCCGCTGTTCTGAGCTCTGGCTCATCTCCTGACATCGGACGCCAGGTAGTGACATCATTGTGCCAGCTGTCAGTGTCTGTGTCAGATGCTGAAAGGGGATGATGGGAGAGGGAGTGTAATGCTCCTTCTCTCATCAATGCAATCAGCTGTATCGGCATCTAGCCGATAAGTTGAACCTGCGATGATGGACAGGGGGCCCACTGCTGCCACCGCCCCCCCCACGCCTGCTCAGGGGCCTTGTAGCGGCCGGGTGACAGAGCAGGGAGATCGATTCTCCCTGCTCTGCTGCAGAATGTAACTGTATAGGTGCACTGTGCACACCGATACAATTACAGTAGCATCGGTCTGGGTGGGCCCCCTCAGAGTGCGGGGCCCGGGGCAAAAGCACCCTCTGCCCCCCTGGTAGCTACGCTACTACTTTCAAGTGTTCCTGGTACAACATATAGATGAAAATTTAAAGCCACTGCAAAGAACAGCTCAAAATCTGGAGGACTTGTCAAGTCTAAAAATATATTGCATTGATTCACCCGTACTTGATCTTTCTGGAGACCTGAAGCTTCTTCACTCCACAATCTATAAGAGAGGAAGGGGATACCGCCTAGCTAGCCAAATCAGCCATACCACCTAGCCCGCTAGATCAGCCATACCACCTAGCCTGCCAAATCAGCCATACCGCCTTGCCCGCAAAGATCAGTCGTACTGCCTAGCCAGCCAGATCAGTTGTACCGCCTAGCCCACCAGATCAGCCATACCGCCTAGCCCGCCAGATCAGCCGTACTGCTTAGCCAGGCAAATCAGCCGTACTACCTAGCCAGCCAGATCAGCCGTACCGCATAGCCTGCCAGATCAACCTTACTCTCTAGCCCGGCAGATCAGCCATACCACCTAGCCCACCAGATCAGCTGTACTACCTAGCCCACCAGATCAGCTGTACTGCCTAGCCCACAAGGTCAGCTGTACTGACTAGCCCACCAGATCAGCCATACCACCTGGACATCCAGATCAGCTGAACCGCCTAGCCGGTCTGATCAGCCATACCACCTAGCCATCCAGATCAGCCATACCACCTAGCCAGCTAGATCAGCCATACCACCTAGCCCACAAGATCAGCCCTACCACCTAGCCAGCCAGATCAGCCATACCACCTAGCCTGCCAGATCAGCCATACTGCCTAGCCTGTCAGATCAGCCATACTGCCTAGCCAGTCTAATCAGCCATATAGCCTAGCCAGCCTGATCATCCCTACCACCTAGCCCACCTGATCAACCATACCACCTAGCCATTCAGATTAAACTACCCCTAGCGATCAATGTGGTGACAGATGTAGCCAGATCTCCCTCTCGTCCGGTGCTAGCCACTTTCAACTTTATGTGTACGGCCTGGAGAGGTCGCTTTAGGCTTCTCCATATGGGGTTCGCACAGGGCACCGGCTTTGACCTTCCCCATTACTGTCTGTTTTCTGCTGATGTAATGTGTAACCTGTGTGACTAAGTGAAGTCACTGCTCTCATATCTATAGTGGATGTATGTTATGTTTCACTGTAAATATGATATAATGTACGAATTCTGGTACAATTTGCTGTTATGTGTTGGCATTAACCTTCTAAGCTCAAGAGAAGGGCAGTTCTCCAGCCATGGTTCCCTAGAGGTTTCCTCCACATGGGGTTTTCCTCTCCTGAGTGCTTACGGGTGATTCTCCGTGAGTTGGAGGTTTACCATTTTCAGTGTCTTTTTCATAGAAATTGGATGCTTCTAAATTTCAGACACTAAATGAAATAATAAAAATTGTGCTTTGTTATAAAATTTGGTTGATTTAGCATAAAATATGTATATGTATATTGCATTTGAATGGGTTCCATGTAATACCACATTCCACCTGCCTGGATTGTTCTCAACAGATGGTATTTTTAAAGAAGCACTCCTCCTCCCATCAAAGTTTTTATCCTTGTAATATATTGCAATCATCATATTATATAGCACTGTGTACTTACAATTGCTCATTTTGCTCTTCTACCCAGTTAATTCTTCTCTTTTCCATTAGGTCTATGACATCATGTGATTAAAACTTGACTAGCTGAGTCCTTCTAAGGGTGTGTTTCCACGGTCAGGAAACACTCAGTAATTGCTGCGTGTTTGACGCTGTGCGCTGGCGCAGCGTCAAACACGCAGCGTCCAGATGTTACAGCATAGTGGAGGGGATTTCAAGAAATCCTGTCTCCACTATGCGTTAAAATACGCAGGCGGCAGACCTGCGTTAACGGACATGCGGCGCGTCTTTTCAGATTGCAGCATGTCCTTTTACCTTGCGGCGACACTGCGTCGCCGCAAGGGAAATAACACTGGGCTATGCAGCCCTGCGGTGATTCCGGATGTGTTCAATGAACACATCCGGATTCACCGCGTGTTCACAAGGGGGCGGGACTTTGGGCGGAGCGGACTTTCTGCTCCGTCCAAAGCACTGTGTTTCCTGATCGTGGAAACACAGCCTAAGCTCTATGTAGAAACAGGAGGTTAATTTTGTCTGCACAAGACATGAGTCAGGTCAGGAGGTGAAGAGTGGAATGTTAAATGCAGGGACGAGATACTTCCTATTTCTACATAGAGCAGAGAAAAGAGAAGAATTAGCTGGGTAGAAAGGCAAAATGAGCAATTGTAAGTACACAATGCTATAATATGTTGATTGCGATATAGTAAGAGGATAAAAACTTTGATGGAAAAGTGCTTTTTTAAAGAGGTCACATAGGTTGTTGCAAATACTAGCTTTTCATTTATAGGGTCTTCTTTAGTCATTTTTACTGGGAAGGAATACTTATCTTCATAGCTTTGCTAAAAGTAAAGAGTTTCTTTAAATACAAAAAAATTGAATAGTTTACACATATGTGATGTCAGATGTGATGTTATTTGTATTATTTGAGGAGGAATTAAGTAAATGGAGAGCTACTGAACACATCACGGATGTAGGTGGACCAAGTCGGGGTGAAACCAAGGCCACATACCCAACAAGTTTAATGGGTGGTATGTAAAAAGAAAAGGTCTTCAGCTTCTATTCAAAAACCAAAATGCTGGTGACCACCTTTTCTTGTGTACCTAGGTGGTGGATAAGTGGAGTGGCGGTTGTACATAGAATCATAGAATCATAGAATGGTAGAGTTGGAAGGGACCTCCTGGGCCTTCTGGTCCAACCCCCTGCTCAAAGCAGGATTCTCTAAATCATCCCAGACAGATGTCTATCCAGCCTCTGTTTGAAGACTTCCATTGAAGGAGAACTCACCACCTCTTGTGGCAGCCTGTTCCACTCATTGATCACCCTAACTGTCAAAAAGTTTTTTCTAATATCTAATCTGTGTCTCCTCCCATTCAGTTTCATCCCATTGCTTCTAGTCTTTCCTTGTGCAAATGAGAATAAAGATGATCCTTCTACAATGTGACAGCCCTTGAGATATTTGTAGACAGCTATTAAGTCTCCTCTCAGTCTTCTTTTTTGCAAGCTAAACATTCCCAAATCCTGCAACCGTTCCTCATAGGACATGGTTTGCAGACCGGTCACCATTCTGGTAGCTCTTGTCTGAACTTGCTCCAGTTTGTTGATGTCTTTTTTAAAATGTGGTGCCCAAAACTGGACACAGTATTCCAGATGAGGTCTGACCAAAGAGGAGTAGAGGGCAATAATGACCTCACGTGATCTAGACTGTATGCTTCTGTTGATACATCCTAGAATTGCATTTGCCTTTTTTGCTGCTGCATCACACTGTTGACTCATGTTAAGTCTGTGATCAATTAGTATACCCAAGTCTTTTTCACATGTGCTGTTACTTAGCCCTATTCCTCCCATTTTGTATATGCTTTTTTCATTTTTATTGCCCAGATGTAGTACTTTGCATTTTTCCCTGTTAAAATCCATTCTGTTAGTTGCTGCCCACTGCTCCAGTTTATGTATATCTTTTTGAATCCTCTCTCTCTCTTCTCTAGTTTTAGCTACCCCTCCTAGCTTTGTGTCATCAGCAAATTTGATCAGTTTACCCTCAATTCCTTCATCTAAATCATTGATAAAGATGTTGAACAATACAGGGCCCAAAACAGAGCCTTGTGGTACCCCACTTGAGACATTCTTCCAACTGGATGTGCAGCCATTTACAACCACTCTTTGGGTCCGATCACTAAGCCAGTTATGAATCCACCTAACAGTTGCCTTGTCCATTCCATACTTAGTCATTTTTTCAATGGAACTTCTATGGAAGTTATGGAAACAGCCGTCCCCCATTGTAAAGACAGATGCAAGTCCCAGTTAGAAGCCCCATCCCTTTTGGTGATTTAACCGCTGGTCCACATACACATGGAGTGTATGGGAGTTACGAAAATAGCCCACCCTGTTGTAAAAATATGTGCAGATCTTAGAAGAAGAATTATTGTGTATCAGAGATCCCATAGCATCTGGTGATTTCACAAGCAGTGTGAAAATCCAGGTGAAGTATCAATATTGACATGGTTGAGCGACTGAGTGAAAAACAGCATGACTGATAAACAGGGAAAACAGCATTGGGGATAAACTGGGGAAAAACAACATGGGGATAACTGGAGAAACAGCATGGGGATAACTGGGGACAAACAGCATGAGGGGGATAACTGTGGAAAAACAGCATGGGGATAACTGTAGAAAAACAGCAAACTGGGGAAAAACAGCAAGTGGGATAACTGGGGAAAACCAGCATAATGGGGATAACTGTGGAAAAACATCAAGTGGGATAACTGTGGAAAAACAGCATTGGGGATAACTGGGGAAAACAGCATGGGGGATAACTAGCAAAAACAGCATGGGGGAATAAACTGGGGAAAACAACATGGGGGATAACTGAAAAAACAGCATGGGGATAACTGTAGAAAAACAGCACGAGGGATAACTGGAGAAAAACAGCAAGTGGGATAACTGGGGAAAACCAGCTTAATGGGGATAACTGTGGAAAAACATCAAGTGGGATAACTGTGGAAAAACAGCATTGGGTATAACTGGGGAAAACAGCATGGGGATAACTAGCAAAAACATCATGGGGATAACTGGGGAAAACAACATGGGGGATAACTGTGGAAAAACAGCATGGGGATAATTGAAGAAAAACAGCCTGGGGATAACTGGGGAAACAGCATGGGGGATAACTGTGGAAAATAGCATGGGGGTAACTGGGGAAAACAGCATGGTGGATAACTGGAGAAAAACAGCATAGGGGATAACTGGGGAAAAACAGCATAGAGGATAACTGGGGAAAACAGCGTGGGGGATAACTGTGGAAAAACAGCATATGGGATAACTTGGGAAAACAGCATGGGGGATAACTGTGGAAAAACAGCATCTGGGATAACTTGGGAAAACAGCATGGGGGATAACTGGGAAAACAGCATAGGGGACAACTTGGAAAAAAACAACATGGTGATAACTGAGGAAAAACAGCCTGGGGATAACTAGGGAAACAGCATGGGGGATAACAGGGGAAAACAGCATGAGGATAACTGATGAAAAACAGCATAGGGATAACTGTGGAAAAACAGCATGAGGATAACTGGAAAAACAGCAAGGGGATAACTGGGGAAAAACAGCATGGTGAATAACTGGGGAAAACCAGCATGACGGGGATAACTGTGGAAAAGCATCAAGTAGGATAACTGGGGAAAAACAGCATTGGGGATAACTGGGGAAAACAGCATGGGGGATAACTGGCGAAAACAGCATGGTGGATAACTGGGGAAAACAGTATAGGGATAACTGAGGAAAAACAGCCTGAGGATAACTGGGGAAAAACAGCATAGGGGATAACTGGGGAAAAACAGCATGGGGATAACTGAAACAGCATAATGGGGATAACTGGGAAAAACAGTATGGGGGATAACTGAGGTAAAACAGCATGGGGATAACCAGGGAAAGTAAATGTTCACAGAAATTAACTTTAAGTAGTAACTTATAGAACTTATCAAAATAGCCGTATTAAGCCATGTGTCCCGATCCCCCCGTAATCACTCCATCTCGTGTTTAGCCTTGATTGCTCAATAGCTAAGCCTGCCCCCTTCTCTGTGTATACTTTGGCAGTGACAAAGGGGCTGGCTCAACTATTGATATAGTCAGCCAGCCCCCTTCACACACTGCCTAGTTCACATTCTGGCACAAATGACACTATCCTCTATGGATTCTGGGCATTTATGAGGAATCTGTATTGGATTACAAGAATCAAAAGAGTAAAATTTGGCAGGAAGAAAAGAAAAACTCAGCAGAAATTACTAAAGACTAATATCTTACAGTTATTTTCTTTTTTCCCTGCCAAATTTAACAATTTTTCAAACCTAAAGTGAGGACAGAATGGCTGCTGGATAGCTACTGGGTCATTATTTTTATCCATGCAAATGACGTTGTTGTGGGGGTAAGCTAACTTTCTCCCCAGTGATAATGTGAGGTGCCCAGGATGGTAGTCATGGTGAGGAGCTGTTGCGTCCCCACACCCTGGCACCCCACCATGGAAGCACAAAGTCCCACCTGTTGTGTGTAAAGTAGAACACTCACATTTGGCTCCAGAGTTCCTTCCGATCCTGTAATCCCAGCTCCAGATTCAAGGTTCATGCAAACAATTCCAGACTCCATGCTCATACTCAACAGTTCAACTTTACTTGAAAACAGGGATTTTGGCATAGATATAGCACAGTTCACATCCATTTGCACTCCTTGAGGTTTCCCTGTCTCTTCTGACAACTTCTGTCTTGCAGACACTCCTTTCACTTCTGTAGTGTTTGTACCCCTAGGTCTACCATCTTCCTCACATTCCCCTTGTCTGATTTCCATTGGAAAAATGTAAAAGGCGCGCTCGGCTCTGCCTAGTCCCGACCGTTAGTCCGGAATTCCCTTTGGAATGGTTACTTCAATAGATGGTGACCACTTGCATGCTGCTTAGCCTGGGGGCCCACATTACCTCAGCAATCTCCTGCCCCAGGGCTATCTGTCTTCCCTCTCTCACTACTACATCACTTCCCTCCACTAAACAGGATGTCTCACCACTCTATCATACTGCTCTACACTACACCCATCTCTATCTCCTCCCAACCTGGAAAACCCCTTCTATTAACTATGCTTATGCTGACACTCTCATTCCCTATATCTATGGTGCCCCACTAATCTATACCCTATCTTGTCCTATTCTATTGCGACCCTTCTATTCTATCTTTTATAACTTTCCCTAATCTTATACAAAGTAGATGTAAAGCACATACACATCATAATAACATTAAACAAATACAACAATGTACATAAAACTCTAGGGAACAGGACATATCCGATGCCAACTTGGTCTAGAGAGGGAGAAGCATATGGTGGCCCTGTCACCCCCTTACAATAACTCTTCATAGGGCAGTAGGTCCTCACGTGACCCTTGGAAAACATATAAATTGTGGGGAAGAAAGCTGTGGGTTGTAGCTTCAAGAAAGCCCTAATGTTGGTGTGTTGCTTCTCACACTCCCGCCAATCTTTGTCTTTTATGTTGTCACAACGTCTTTATTCGAAGGAAGGGGTAAGTTGCTCTTGGTAAGCGAGTGGATGGTTACGGATTTATTGATGGTCAGGTCTGACCTTATGGTTTGACCAATTTTATTTTATGGTGGCTCTTAACTCCTTCATGCCGTGGTCAATTTCCATTTTTGCGCCATTGTTTTTTCCTCCCCTTCTTCCAAGACCTATACCATTTTTCTTTTTCCATCCACATAGCCATATGAGGGCTTGTTTTTTGCGTAACTAGCTGTGCTTTTTTCTTCATAAAGCAGGGTAGGATTATTATTAAAATATAACTTTTAATGTTCTATGTTAAAATCAACCAAAGTGACATATAAGGACATACAGAAAAAACGAAAAAAGAAGAATTGACACCATTCAATTCTTGCAGTACAGTATAAGAAAAAGGGCCTTTATCCCAACAATCAAAAAAGACCCTATATGTAAATACTTGCTTAATGAGGTGTATAACGGATATGATCCAGACTTTCTATAAATATATTGGAACGATCTCACCTCATTTATGGTTTGTCAGCCTCATATAGCCGTGTGTTTCTGATCATATTGGGAGAAGGTCTCTCTCTTCTACCTTCATTTATCATATCCCATCAGAAAAAATTATTGTGCCCCATGCGGTGCTTCCCGACGCGTTTCGTTATAGCTCATCAGGGGAAGAATAACACAATCGCTTGGTAGAAATCATCCACCATCCTGCATCAGGGGTCAGAGGTTGGATGCCTCTGACCCCTGATGCAGGATGGTGGATGATTTCTACCAAGCGATTGTGTTATTCTTCCCCTGATGAGCTATAACGAAACGCGTCGGGAAGCACCGCATGGGGCACAATAATTTTTTCTGATGGGATATGATAAATGAAGGTAGAAGAGAGAGACCTTCTCCCAATATGATCAGAAACACACGGCTATATGAGGCTGACAAACCATAAATGAGGTGAGATCGTTCCAATATATTTATAGAAAGTCTGGATCATATCTGTTATACACCTCATTAAGCAAGTATTTACATATAGGGTCTTTTTTGATTGTTGGGATAAAGGCCCTTTTTCTTATACTGTACTGCAAGAATTGAATGGTGTCAATTCTTCTTTTTTCGTTTTTTCTGTATGTCCTTATATGTCACTTTGGTTGATTTTAACATAGAACATTAAAAGTTATATTTTAATAATAATCCTACCCTGCTTTATGAAGTAACTTTTGGATTGGTAGTCACTGCTTTATTATTTGATATAGCTGTGCTTTTGAATTAAACTATTCATTTTATCATGTGATACACTGGAACATGGAAAAAAATGTTTCCAGTAGGGTGTTATAGCAAAAATAGCTAATTTTACAATAGTTTTTTACATTTTTTATTTACCTTGTTCCCTATATGGTAAAACTGACCTGGGAATATGATTCCACAGGACACTACAATTACGCAGATATCAAACATGCATAGTTTTTTTATTTAAGTGATGGGGAAAAAAATCAGAAATTTGTAAAAGAAAAATTTTTTGCTTATGTGCCATTTTCTGGGACCCATTTCGTTTTACAGTCTATGGTTAATGGGGCTGCGTTAGGGCCTAGTTTTTGCACCCTTAGAAGCGTTTTTAGTGATATAATTTTGAGGTAGATATTATATTTTGATCGACTTTTATTGCATTTTATTGCAATGTTGTGGAGGATGAAAAAATACTAATTTGTGGCGCCGTTGAGGGTCCAGTCGCCACAGAGGTACTGCACCTCATCCAGAGGTGTGGTATCCCACTCTCAGGTAAGGAGGGAGCACTACCCAGGACTCACACCCAACACACACTAGTTCAGTCAGGGCATCTGGGCGTTCCCTTAGGGAGGATGGCCTCATCTCAGGCTGGGTAGGAAAGGGTGTTGGAGTGTGGGTGGAGAAGGTAGGAAGAAGCAGGAAGAAGTTAGTTGGTCTGAGGAGACCGAAGGAGTGCAGTAGAGAAGCTGCAGAGAGAGAATTGTGAGGGGAGTCTGAAGGAAACTCCCGGGAGGACAGAAGGGGTCCTCGGGACACGGGAAGTGCCGAAGCTATCCGTGGGGCCCGTATCCAGAAGTGGAGGGACCAGGTCGCAGTAGGGGAACTGGCCCCCAAGACTAGTGGTGGACTAGTGCAAGACTCAGCTAGCAAGCCGGAGGCAGGGGCATCAGTAGGTGCCCCAGCCACATCCACAATTATTCACCAAAAAGGCAGCCATATAGGAGCTAGGGGACTCAGAGGACGTCTCCCGACAAGGTCCGCGGCTGCTAGCTTGGGACACTGTTTGTAAAGGCACTGGGCAGGAGTGCGGAAGCCAGTGCGGTGAGACGACTAGGAGAGGTACACACTGAAGGGAGTCCTGGAAAGGTGCAGCCCAATCTACCTGAGAGTTTGCTGGACCCCTCTCCTGGAGGACACGGCATCAAGCGGGCATCTGCGCACAAGTGAACTGTGAGTAAATCATTGGAAACTGCACCCTGCTGTGTCATCTGAGTCATTCCCGTGTCGCCCGCCCTGCACCACAACAACCACTACCATCATTACCATCATCACCTTAACATCCTAACTGCCCTGGGACACAGCTCTACCTGTGGAGAGGTTAACCGTCTCTGCTGCCCTATCATCATCCCAGAGGATCTGCATTGCAGCATCAGTCCCCTGACCGAACACCACGGGTGTCATGAACATTAAATCCCTTACAAACTTTATTTTCCCTTTTCATCATCCTCCTTTTATTAGACGCCCAAGGCCACAGATCGGGTCACTGCTGCTGTGACTCTGCCCCTTTAAAAAGCGGACCGGGTACCCCACGGCCCTGGCGGGAGCTCCAAAATCAAATTTTTTCTCATTCACTCATCTGGATAATTTATTTAATATTTTTATAAATTGGACTTTTGCGAACACAAAAATACCAAATTTTATTTTTAATAGGGTAGGAAGAGGGTGATTTGAATGTTCATATTTTTTTTATTTGTTTTTCATATTTTTAAAAACATTTTTTTTATTTTCTACTTTATTTATTAGTCCCCTTAGGGGACTTAATCCTGTGAACAACTGATCACTTTGCTTGTACTATACACAGCCTATTGCTATGTATAGCAAATTTCATGGTCTCCTATGAACACAAACTACAGACTGGCTTTCACAGGAGTATCGTCATGACAAGCACAGGGCTCTTCAGTAGACCACTAACCATCATGCTAGCCCACACGATTGCATCACAGGCGCGCCGGTGGGTGCATAGAATGATGCACCCCCTTACCGGCGTGCATAAATGCCACTGTCGCACTTTGACAATGGCATTTAACAAGTTAACAGTCACGGTGGGAGCTCCGCTCCACCTCTGGTTTTTAGAGGCAGATGATACCTGAATAAAACAGCCATCATCTGCTGTAAAAAGATGCAGGCTTAGTTTCTGAATACGTCATATGTTGGTAAGGGGTTAAAGGTTTTATAACAAATTTGTTATGGTTTTTATATTTCTTTTAAATCTCAACTTTAAGAAAGATGGTCCTGGCCTAGTACCTCCACCTAATTACATGTATGCATTTCTTTATAATCATATGTGTCCAGCCTGGGATCAGAAGACAATGTGCAGGGATCTGGGATGGAGCGGCTACCGAGGGATTGGGGCCCTTGGTCTCATACTCGTAACTATTAGTGATGAGCGAACATGCTCGGATAAGGCATTATCCCACATGCTCGGGTGCTGACCGAGTGTCTTTGCCATGCTCGAATACTGTGCTTGAGTCCCTGCAGCTGCATGTCTCTTGGCTATTCGACAGCCTCAATACATGCAGGGATTTCCTGTTTGTTAGCCAATCCCTCCATGTGTTGCATCTGTTGAACAGCCGCGAGACGTGCAGATGCGGGGACTTGAACATATTATTCGAGCACGGTAAAGACACTCGGTTAGTACTCGAGAATGCGGGATAACACCTTATCCGAGCACGTTCACTCATCAATAGTAACTATATTACACATTTCCAAATATTTTTTTTCTCTGAAAACCCCCTTTAAGATAACAAAACTGCACATTCCCTTTATGTAGTTGCCTGAAGGAGGAACTAAGGGCTCGTTAGGAAACATTTGTTCCTCTGTGATGGCCACGAAATGACGAAATAAGACTTAACAAATGTGTCAGTGCCCTACAGCAGCGGCGTCGGTGGCACCGCCCGAATTTGGCAGCGACGTCCTTGTGTTTCTGAAATGATAACACATGGGAACGTTTCCTGAGAATAACCACACCTGCGCCTGGGACAGCAACTCCTATCATTGCAGGACAACCTGATTACATTGTGGCAGTCCCAGAGAATTCCACATTCCTGGAGAAGACAGATGGCAAATCACGACTGTGCACCGACCCATGTAGTCAGGTAGGATAGAAACTGAACACAGCTAGAGCTCACTGTTATCAGCCTCTGCTGTGTAGTGCTGTATCGTCAGCTGTTACATGTTCTAGACGCTATAGAAATCCTAACATGACCGTCATTACAGCACACTTAAAGGGATTGTCCATAGAGAAAGTTGGGGCAGTTTCACACTTAGCAAATTACCTTTAAGCAGTAGTCGAGTATTATATAACTATTGACTCATTACTTAATAATGAAAATTAGGTAACAATTCTGTACATCTTTTTTAAGATCTATGCTTACTGTCACTAAATTGATGCATTATGGAGAAAAGTATGTGCCCCCCTCCACATTACACTCCAGGAGTTTTTCTCACTTCCCAGTCTACATCCATAGACATGAATAAGGAGTTGGTCCTTCTGCAGATATAACAGCTTCCGCTATTCTGGGAAGCATTTCTATAAGATTTTGGAGACATCTCTGGGAATTTTTGCCCCTTCATCCAGAAGAGCAGTTGTGAGATCAGACACTGATGTTGGGGAGAGGCCAGGCTCCCAATCAGCGGTCAAGTTCATTCCATAGGTGGATGAGGTTGAGGTCCAGGTCATGTTCTTCCACCAAACTCCCTGAACCATGTGTTTATGGACCTTACACACTGGGCACAGTCATGGGGACCAGAAAAGAGTCTTCCTCAAACTTTTACAAAGCTGGAAGAACCTCCATATTTTTTAAATGGTACACAGTAGGTGGACAAGTTGTTTGTAGACTTTGCAATGTGGCACAAAAGTTTAACGTTATGCCTATGTTTGATTTAACATATCCAGTGCAGACAATCCTCTGTGAGGTAAAACAAGCAACATCACAGTTTTTTAACCTGGTGTAAATGCCGCTGTTCTCCTGAATCCGACATTGTTTTTCTTTTGTTCCTACGCCTCTCCGTTCCTGAGATATGTCCCTCTCTTCCCTATTAAGGCTCTTAAGCCAAGTGGGCGTCATCATCAACTCTTCTGTAGGCTGCTTTATCAGAACCTTACCCACTTGGCTAACAAGACTATATTTATATACAGAAAAGTATCTCAGCAACGGAGAGGCGCAGGAACAAAAGAAAATCAACGTCGTATTCAGGAGAACGGCGGCATTTACACCAGGTAACAAAAATTATATATTTAAGACAAATGACAGATGCTCTTTAATGATACTGATGCATTATATAATTCAGGTCTGTACAGATATTCTGCCTCTGGAGATGTCCCTGTTCAAGATAAAATCTAAAAAAATATCAGGAAGTGAAACAAAAAGTATATTAGATAATTGTTCTGTCCAGATGGTTCAGGCGCTAACCGTCTTCTCTGTGGTTATAGGCTGCAGGCAGTCTGAGGCATGAGCGCCTGTCACCGACTACATAAACAAACTCCTGAGCACTACTGCCATTACGTCAGATTACCGGCTAATGAAAATACAGATGCTTGTAGAAATGAGATTAGTCTGGGACGACCTGTACTTCACCAAGATATGTAGCGGACTTTACACTTTGGGAAGCTCCTTGTTTACAACCCGTATTATATCCTGTGAGTGTTTTGTTTATCACCTTTTGGATCATTTTCCTTAAAATATAGGATATTAGGGCCGTACATGACTCGGAAAGGGATTTTTAGCTACAGTCGCCATAAAACTAAAAAGTTTTTGCTGTCATTTTGGAAAACAGCAAAATTAAGTGGCAAAAACCACAATGCATAAATGCCAATAGGTGCCATGCAATACTACATTACTCCTTCAGCAATGTGGGCAATTCTTCATCTTCTAGGAACTGAAGCTGATAAAGGAAAAGGGTTTTTGTGTTGGATTACCCCTTTAAATATATTTAGCCTTACTAATGACCAGTGGCATGATTTAAGGGTTCTAGCTTATAATGGACAATCTGTAACAATGTCCTCCAAGCCAGTCAGAAACACTCATACTGGTTCCAGTAGAAGCTGGGAGAAGGTAACCTGACCAAAAGAGTTCAGACACCATTAATTGGTTGGAGCATTAGGAGACCATTGTCCATATGTCACATGACACTTTATTATTCTTTCACTGGTATTAATGGAGCTAAAATTGGTGGAGGACAATTAGGAAATCCAAGAATTTTCTGTGGTTTCTGAAACAAGTCCCCTTAAAAGGGACTTTTCACTGGAATTTTTAATTTAACCTGAGTACCTCCCATGGTTGCCCTTGTTCCATTGATTCTAGAACAGTTTTTGTTTTTCTTCCATGCCCCTCCATTCCAAAGTTATGCCCCATGGAAATGGTGAAAATTTTCCCTTTAACTAACTGGGCGTATACAAAGAACTTCTCTGTGGGTGTTTTCTCTTTCTTCTATGAAACTGACCAATCAAAACACGGCCTCACCCATAGAGAAGTATATGGTATACGCCCAGATTGTTTAAGGGAAAGTTTGCAACATTATTACCGTAGGGGCATAACTGTGGAACTGAGGGACACAGAAGAAAAACAAAAACTATTTCAGAATCAGTGGAGTGGCAGCATCTGAGGGAGGGAGGTACAGAGTTTAAATAAAAAAATCCAGCAAAAGGTCCCTTTTATTGGGACCTCCTTCAGAAAATTCTTAATTCGTAATGAACATCCCAATAGTATTCCAATAATTTTAGCTCCATTACTATCAACGTTTTCGACCCTTACTGTACCAACTTGGTCTACCTCTTTTCCCTTTCATAAGTAAAATCTGACAGCCTAATTACATTTATATTATGTGGCATCGCTAGAAGACACAACCGAATGTACAGTGTCATTCTAGGACACTTTACTGTGGGATCTCTTGTATGAAGTTCAAGAAATACCTGTTTTTCAAGGAAGGCAGGGCATTCTTGAATTTATTAACTCATTTGTAAAGAAACTCAAATTAAAAGTCTGTAGGGAATCTATCATTAAAAAATCTTTTCTAAAGTCATAGACATGTCAAAAGTTTTGATTAGTGAGACTCTGAGGGATGAGAACCACAACGATCTCTTAAACGTAGACACGGAGGGGCTAAGCTGAGTGCTGATTTTTTGCTTGGCTATCCTCTGAAAGCAGAAAAAGCATCCATAAAATGTCCATTGACTATAATTCTGCTTTCTGAGCAGAAATGAAGGGCACACCACTCAGCGTAACAGGTCCACCCCTTCTTTTTAGTGATCGGTATGGGCCTCGTCCGTCTGGACAACACATGAAAAATTACACAGTATCTTTAACATCAACAGAAGCATGCAGTCTAGATCACGTGAAGTCATTATTGCCCTCTACTCCTCTTTGGTCAGATCTTATGTGGGATACTGTGTCCAGTTTTTGGCACCACATTTTAAAAAAGACATCAACAAAGTATAGAGAAGAGCGACCAGAATGGTGACCGGTCTGCAAACAATGTCCTATGCGGAACAGTTACAGGATTTGGGAATGTTTAGCTTGCAAAAGAGAAGACTTAATAGCTGTCTACAAATATCTCAAGGGCTGTCACACTGTAGAGGGATCGTCTTCATTCTCATTTGCGCAAAGAAAAACTTGAAGCAATGGGATGAAAAAGGGAGAAGATACAGATTAGATATTAGAAAAAACTTTTTGACAGTGAGGGTGCTCAACGAGTGGAACAGGCTGCCATGAGGGGTGGTGAGTTCTCCTTCAATGGAAGTCTTCAAACAGAGGCTGGACAGACATTTGTCTGAGATGGTTTAGCGAGTCCTGCATTGAACAGGGTGTTGGACACGATGATCCTTGAGGTCCCTTCCAACTTTAACATTCTAATGATTCTATATTTACCAAAGACTAGACTAAAATGCAGAAGTAGCGTGTGAAAAATTAAGAACACCCCAGTAATCAATAGCTTGTAGAACCACCTTTAACAGCAGTAATGGATTTCCATATGACTTTATCAGCATCTCACTATTGTAGTTGTGGCATTGGTCTACGCTCTGAAGTCCCTGGCAATCTGCTGAATATCCCTGACAGGGCTGGCTCCAGGTTTTTATGGGCCCCGGGCGAAAGAGCCTCAGTGGGCCCCTTTAACACAGACCACGATTCATGATGCACACATACTGCAGAGAAATATGGGTACAGTACAATGCCAAATACTTCTCTTCTTCCATTACATGAGTGATATCTATTGTAAATTGTACAATAGCTCAAAAACCGCCAAATCCTCACAGCGCACAGAACAGACTGGACAGTACAGTCCTCCATACAATATTATGGGCACCACAGTCTCCCCCTCATCACCCATATAATACCCCATGCAGGATGTCACCCCCCATATAATGCTCCATACAGAATACTGGACCCAAAATAATGCTCCATACAGAATACTGGACCCAATATAATGCTTCATACAGGATACTGGTCCCCATATAATGCTCCATACAGGATACTGGTCCCCATATAATGCTCCATACAAAATATGGAGCTCTCCTCTGCGCTGTACTGCGTTCTGCACTGTTACGGCTCAGGAAAGGGCGCTGTGGAAAGACTCCCCATTATCATCATGATTGTCTCCCCATCATCATCATTGCCTCCCATCATCATCATTGCCTCCCCATCATCATCATGGCCTCCCCATTATCATCAATGCCTGCCCATCATCATCATCTCCTCCCCATCATCATCTTCTCCCCATCATCAATGCCTGCCCATTATCATCAATGCCTGCCCATTATCATCATCTTCTCCCCATCATCATCAATTCCTCCCCATTATCAGCAATGCCTGCCCATCATCATCTCCTCCCCATCATCATCAATGCCTGCCCATCATCATCTTCTCCCCATCATCAATGCCTGCCCATTGTCATCAATGCCTGCCCATTATCATCATCTTCTCCCCATCATCATCAATGCCTCCCCATTATCAGCAATGCCTGCCCATCATCATCTTCTCCCCATCATCAATGCCTGCCCATTATCATCAATGCCTGCCCATTATCATCATCTTCTCCCCATCATCATCATCAATGCCTCCCCATTATCAGCAATGCCTGCCCATCATCACACACAGACAGCACCACAGCACACAAGCACTCTCTCACATACATACACACACACACAAAGCACCGCACTACATACACACAGACACACGCAGAGACACACACTCACACATCTTACCTGTCCACTGACATCTCCTCCTGACAGGGTAGAAAGAATTGGTAAATAGTTACAGCTAAGGGACTGTTCAACATTTTCTTGCTTGCCTCTTTCTATTCTGTAAATCTTGGTAGATATGCCTTATTTTGAAAGGTGATTATGTGGGAGGGGAACTGTGGGGACTTCATAATGTGTGGCATCGTACTGTGTTGTGGAGGCCAAGGAATTGTGTGGGGGGGTAATTGTGGGAGTCATTATACTGTGTGGGAGCCATGAATTGGGTATTTTACTATGTGGAAACGCTAAAAGGGTTATGGTGTGTGGCTTAGCTTATAAAAAATGCCACTTTTCCCTTTCCTTTTTTGCAAAGCTGATAGGTATACTATATATACAGTGAGGGAAATAAGTATTTGATCCTTTGCTGATTTTGTAAGTTTTCCCACTGACAAAAACATGAACAGTCTATAATTGTAAGGGTAGGTTAATTTTAACATTGAGAGATAGAATATGAAAAATAAAATCCAGAAAATCACATTGTATAAATTATATACATTTATTTGCATTTTGCAGTGAGAAATAAGTATTTGATCCCTCTGGCAAACAAATCTTAATACTTGGTGGTAAAACCCTTGTTGGCAAGCACAGCAGTCAGACATTTTTTGTAGTTGATGTTGAAGTTTGCCACATGTCAGGAGGAATTTTGGTCCACTCCTCTTTGCAGATCATCTCTAAATCATTAAGATTTTGAGGTTGTCGCTTGGCAACTCGGAACTTCAACTCCATCCATAAGTTTTCTATGGGATTAAGGTCTGGAGACTGGCTAGGCCACTCCGTCACCTTAATGTGCTTCTTTTTGAGCCACTCCTTTGTTGCCTTGGCTGTTTCTTTTGAGTCATTGTCTTGTTGGAAGACCCATCCACGACCCATTTTTAATGTCCTGGCAGAGGGAAGGAGGTTGTCACTCAGGATTTTACTGTACATGGCTCCATCCACTCTCCCATTGATGAGGTGAAGTAGTCCTGAGCTCTTAGCAGAGAAAGACCCCCAAAACATAATGTTTCCACCTCCATGCTTGACAGTGGGGACGGTGTTCTTTGGGTCATAGGCAGCATTTCTCTTCCTCCAAACACGACAAGCTGAGTTAATGCCGAAGAGCTCAATTTTTGTCTCATCTGACCACAGCACCTTCTCCCAATCACTCACAGAATCATCCAGGTGTTCATTGGTAAACTTCAGACGGGCCTGCACATGTGCCTTGTTGAGCAGGGGGACCTTGTGGACACTGCAGGATTTTAAACCTTTACGGCGTAATGTGTAACCAATGGTTTTCTTGGTGACTGTGGTCCCAGCTGCCTTGAGATCATTAACAAGTTCTCCCGTGTGGTTTTAGGCTGATCTCTCACCTTCCTCATGATCAAGGATACCCCACGAGGTGAGATTTTGCATGGTGCCCCAGATCGATGTCGATTGACAGTCATTTTGTATTTCTTCCATTTTCTTACTATTGCACCAACAGTTGTCTCCTTCTCACCCAGCATCTTACTTATGGTTTTGTAGCCCATTCCAGCTTTGTGCAGGTCTATGATCTTGTCCCCGACATCCTTATAAAGCTCTTTGGTCTTGCCCATGTTGTAGAGGTTGGAACCTGACTGATTAATTGAGTATGTGGTGGACAGGAGTCTTTTAGGCCGGGATCACACATGTGTGAAACTTGCACGATTCTCGTGCGAGTCTCTTGCATGAACACCCGACACTGCCGCCAGCACTCGGACCGGAGCGTGCGGCAGCATAGAATTACATGCAGCCGCACGCTCCGGTCTGAGTGCCGGCGGCAGTGCCGGATGTTCATGCGAGAGATTCGCATTGGAATCGTGCGAGTTTCTCGCATGTGTGATCCAGGCTTTATAATAATAATAATAATCTTTATTTATATAGCGCCATCATATTCCGCAGCGCTTTACAGTTTAACAGTTTCAAAACACAAGTCATAAGTAACAACATTAACAATGCAATAATTAAAGCAAAATAAGCCGACCCTGCTCGTGAGAGCTAACAATCTACAATGAGGTGGGGGAGATACAAAGTACAGGTGTGTATATACAATGGTGCATTTACAATGATGGTCCAGCCATCTTGGGGGAGTGAGGGATGGATGGAGATAGTGAATGGGCCACACACCACACACACCTTTTTTACACATAGAATGACTTTGATTAGTGAATGTGATAGGCCGCTCTGAACAGATGTGTTTTGAGGGAGCGCCTGAAACTATGCAAATTGTGGATAGTCCTAATTTCCTGGGGTAGAGCATTCCAGAGGATTGGCGCAGCGCGGAGAAGTCTTGGAGTTGGGAGTGGGAGGTACGGATTAGTGCAGAGGTTAGTCGAAAGTCGTTTGCAGAGCGCAGCAGTCGGTTAGGCCGATAGATAGAAATGAGGGAGGAGATGTAGGGGGGTGCTGCACTGTGGAGAGCTTTGTGGATGAGAACCAGTACTTTGAATTGGATCCTATAATGAATGGGCAGCCAGTGTAAGGACTGGCGAAGAGCGGATGCGTCCGAGTACCGATTAGCCAGATGGATGACCCTGGCTGCTGCATTAAGGATGGACTGGAGAGGGGATAGTCGAGTAATGGGGAGGCCAAGTAATAGAGCGTTGCAGTAGTCCAGGCGGGAGTGGATCAATGCTACAGTGAGGGTTTTTGTTGTTTCCATGTTATAAAGGTGACTATGTAAGTTAGCTGTCTTTAATGCAGGTAACAAGTTGATTAGGAGTGTCTAACTGGTCTGTAGGAGCCAAAACTCTTAATGGGTGGTAGGGGATCAAATACTTGCGGTATTTCCCACTGCAAAATGCAAATAAATGTATATAATTTATAAAATGTCATTTTCTGGATTTTATTTTTGATATTCTATCTCACAATGTTAAAATTAACCTACCCTTAAAATTATAGACTGTTCATGTCTTTGTCAGTGAACAAACTTACAAAATCAGCAAGGGATCAAATACTTATTTCCCACAATGTATAAGTGAACACACACATACATGCACCCCCCATAAAACACAGACAGATACAAAAACACATTCATACAGTGATACCTACATGCACCCCCTCATACACACAAATACATGCGCACATCCATCTTAAGTCCATTGCGGTGTATAGACCCATTTGGCCAATCAGAGGCCAGCAGCTGACGTCGGCATGCACGTGATCAGGGGCACATGGAATTGACATCATGCACTCCAATCGCTTGCATGCTGAAGTCAGCTGCTGGCTACAGGAGAGGACGCCGTGCGGGGGAGCTGAAGAATTTCAGTTTTTCTTTTTTAATAAATTTGCAAAAATTTCTACATTTCTGGTTTCTATCAGTCGATGGGGTGGGAGAGTGTACATTAATGAGAAAAAAATGAACTTTTTTGTATTTACCAAATGGCTGAAAGAAAGGGTGAAAAATTTAAAGGGGTCTGAATAGTTTCCGAACCCACTGTATATATATATATATAGTAATATATATATATAATATATATATATATATATATATATATATATATTACACATACATGCTCATAACATATAATAATGATTGCGTACAAATTAGTGGGTAAATCGTTTTATAAAACTGCGTCATTTTTGCTACACTTTTTTGGCACACACATGAATGGGGCTGAGCTGCGGTACCCATGCAGCAGTACGGACGTGGTACTACAGTAAGGGGACTGGGACCCTCCAATGACCTTAATAATGTTGCTGTCAGAGGTGAGACCCCCACCAATGCCATGTGCAAATCTTTCAGTGTTTTGTCATTGACGGGTTAATCGGTTGTCTGCTGAACAGCACTATTACGTGCTAAGCCGGTGGAATCCACATGGAAATAGAATGGGCTGAACTCTAGACTTCTGGTGCTTATTATAGCGTCAACCTTCAGCGCTTCCATGGCGTTTTTTATGGGGTCTGGTTTCACTTAGAGGAATTAAATGTCATTGTGTTTATTTCTCCAAGATATTTGAGTGCAAATTGCTGCTTCGTTGCATGACTTTTAAGTTTGTGTAAGTGTCTGCCGCTGCGTGCTATTTACGTCTGAGTTCTTAATGTTTAAATAGAAATTCTTTTATTGTGAAATTTTACATCTCCAGACCATTATTGAGGCTTGGAATTCCCAATCGCGTAACATTCGGGACCCTCCCTCTACGCAAGACAGAATTCATGCAAATTGCTTACATTCACATGAAAAGAAATAAAGCAAATTTCTCTATAACAAACTCCCACTCTCTGAATAGTTCATTGGGGAAATATCCAACAAGTTATTTTCTGTACATAGGAGCAGTATTATAGCAGTTATATTCTTGTGCATAGGAGCAGTATTATAGTAGTTATATTCTTGTACATAGGAGCAGTATTATAGTAGTTATATTCTTGTATCTAGGGAGAAGTATTATAGTAGTTATATTCTTGTACATAGGAGGCAGTATTATAGTCGTTATATTCTTGTACATAGGGGCAGTATTATAGTAGTTATATTCTTGTACATAGGAGACAGTATTATAGTAGTTATATTCTTGTACATAGGAGCAGTATTATAGTAGTTATATTCTTGCACATAGGGCAGTATTATAGTAGTTATATTCTTGTACATAGGGGGCAGTATTATAGTAGTTATATTCTTGTACATAGGGGCAGTATTATAGCAGTTATATTCTTGTGCATAGGAGCAGTATTATAGTAGTTATATTCTTGTACATAGGAGCAGTATTATAGTAGTTATATTCTTGTACATAGGAGGCAGTATTATAGTAGTTGTATTCTTGTACATAGGGGCAGTATTATAGTAGTTATATTCTTGTAAATGGGGCAGTATTATAATAGTTATATTTTTTTCCATAGGGGCAGTATTACAGTAATTATATTCTTGTACAGAGGAGCAGTATTATTGTAGTTATATTCTTGTATATAAGGGCAGTATTATAATAGTTATATTCTTTCACATAGGGGGCAGTATCATAGTAGTTATATTCTTGTACATAGGAGCAGTATTATTGTAGTTATATTCTTGTATATAGGGGGCTGTATTATAGCAGTTATATTATTGTATATGGGAGCAGTATTATAGTAGTTATATTCTTGTACATAGGGCAGTATTATTGTAATTATATTCTTGTACATAGGAGCAGTATAATAGTAGTTATATTCTTGTTCATTTGAGCAGTGTTATAGTAGTTATATTCTTGTACATAGGGGCAGTATTATTGTAATTATATTCTTGTACATAGGAGCAGTATAATAGTAGTTATATTCTTGTTCATTTGGGCAGTAGTATAGTAGTTATATTCTTGTACATAGGAGCAGTATAATAGTAGTTATATTCTTGTTCATTTGGGCAGTATTATAGTAGTTATATTCTTGCACATAGGACAGCATTATAGTAGTTATATTCTTGTACATATGGAGCAGTATTATTGTAGTTATATTCTTGTATATAGGGGCTGTATTATAGCAGTTATATTATTGTATATGGGAGCAGTATTATAGTAGTTATATTCTTGTACATAGGGGCAGTATTATTGTAATTATATTCTTGTACATAGGAGCAGTATAATAGTAGTTATATTCTTGTTCATTTGAGCAGTGTTATAGTAGTTATATTCTTGTACATAGGGGCAGTATTATTGTAATTATATTCTTGTACATAGGAGCAGTATAATAGTAGTTATATTCTTGTTCATTTGGGCAGTAGTATAGTAGTTATATTCTTGTACATAGGAGCAGTATAATAGTAGTTATATTCTTGTACATAGGAGCAGTATAATAGTAGTTATATTCTTGTTCATTTGGGCAGTAGTATAGTAGTTATATTCTTGTACATAGGAGCAGTATAATAGTAGTTATATTCTTGTTCATTTGGGCAGTATTATAGTAGTTATATTCTTGTTCATAGGGAGCGGTATTATAGCAGTTATATTCTTGTACAAAGGGGGCAGTATTATAGTAGTTATATTCTTGTACATAGAGGACAATATTATAGTAGTTACTGTAAATTTTTGTTCATATGGGAATTAATGTAGTTATATTCTTGTACATATGAGGCAGTATTATAGTAGTTATATTCTTGTACATAGGGAGCAGTATTATAGTAGTTATTATTCTTGTACATAGGGAGCAGTATTATAGTAGTTATATCTTGTACATAGGAGCAGAATCATAGTAGTTATATTTTTGTACATAGGGGCAGCATTATAGTAGTTATATTCTTGTACATAGGAGCAGAATTATAGTAGTTATATTCTTGTACATAGGAGCAGTATTATAGTAGTTATATTCTTGTACATAGGACACAATATTATAGTAGTTACTGTATATTCTTGTACATATGGGAAATAATGTAGTTATCTTATTGTATATAGGAGCAGTATTGTAGGTAGTTTATATTACTGTTTATAAAGGGCAGTAATATAGTTAGATTCGTGTTCACAGGGGCAGCATTATAGTAGGTAAATTCTTGGACATAGGGACAGTATTATAGTAGTTATATTCTTTTACATGGGGGCAGCATTATAGTAGTTATATTCTTGTACATAGGGGGCAGTAATATATTTTTGTCATTCTGTTATAGTAGTCATACATATTTTAAAGGTGATTAAGTTGCTAAATGCCTTTATTCATACAAGAATCATCTGGAGAACAATCAAGGTTTGATTTATGGCTAGAGGTTTGCTCTATGGACACAGGGTTGAGTATTGTGTCTGGGATTATAAAACAGGTCAGCTATATAAAACAGCTGCTGTTCAAAAAAATTAAAGTTATAAAGCAAAAGAAAAAGTATCCAGATCTCTTTATGTCTTCTTGGGTTGTGAAGAATAATTTGCTGCTATATTTGGAGCTGTCCCCGGCTGCGCTGTGCAGCTGCACTTTTTGTGTGATTGTGACAATTAGGAGAATGTTCTCGGTATCATCTGCTGTTTTGTTAGTCTTGTTGAGACATGCAAAGTTCATCATGCAAGAACCAAATGAACCTTTTTGTAATTATTTCAGGAAAGTGGTGTTCTAGCATTTTTATAAACCGACACAATTGATGTAAAAATATTCACTCCGTAATCCAGAGCAGAGTCAACCAGTAGCTTCTGATTTAAGCAGATTTATTCCCTGATGTTTGTGGTTATTTCTAAAATAACTATTGTTTGAAGCCGTGAACATGAAAACAATTAAAACCATGAGCGTGTTTTTCATTTGAAATCTCATTCCTGTTTCTTTATTTTCCACAATTTGGTTGTGAACGTCTGGTTTTGTTAATATGGACTTCAGAAAAAAAGGAGATAAAAAAAAGGGGCAAATGTGGAAGAAAGTTCATTTTCATGGTTTGGTATAGCTTTTATTTCCTAAATGGAAAATCATCCCTTACGGCACATGTATGTTCTATTAGGAAAAAAGTTGGCTTCCCACCCATGAAGTAGGCTGTCATAGTTTGTATCTCCAAGGGTCATGGGTGGGGTAAGGAACCTCTTTTGAAACTCAAATAAGAAGTTTTAGAATGGTCCTCTAAAGCTTACCACGATAATTGTCAGATTTAGAGATGGTGTGAATTGATTCGCAAGGCCCAGATCCAACGGTCATGTCAGGAATCTCTGCCTGTCAGACAGGATCCCTAAGAACATTCTCTTGCTTTCCACCATTCTTGGTTCTTCTCATGATTAGCTGACCTGTCGCGATGTTTGATGCCCAAAGAGGAGCCGCAGATGCCAGCAGGTATGAGGAGGTGATTGTTAGGAGTCAAGTCTGTCATCCACAGAACTGGCCTCTGAACTGGATCCTGTGAATCAATCCGCACCATTTCCACTAACTGTGTTGTCACATGAAGGAAAAAATTTTTTGCAATAATTCTTACAAAACTATTTCTTTTTCAGGAGTTGAGTGAAGGCAGAATATAACATTGTGTGAAGGTCCACCTTGAAAGCCAAAATGACTCAAGTTACAGATTCATGGAAGCTAGTCAATGTAAAAGAGCACACTTGGTACCAACACAGTCTGGTCTACAGAAAATCCTACCAGCATCGTTTTATGCAAAAAGATGGCAGCTGCAATGTCTACTTCAAGAGCATCCTTGGAGAGTGGGAGAGTTACGTCCTTGACATCTTCACCACGTTAGTTGACATGAAGTGGCGTCACATGCTGATCATATTTTCATTATCATATGTCTTATCATGGCTTCTGTTTGGCTTACTCTTCTGGATCATCGCTTTACAGCATGGCGATATGAGCAACGTGGACATAACTCCTTGCATTGACAATGTACGCACATTTGCGGGAGCGTTTTTATTCTCACTTGAGACGCAGACAACCATTGGCTACGGTAACCGCTATGTCACGGAGGAGTGCTCTTTGGCAATAATACTGGTCACTGTGCAATCAGTATTTAGTTGTATTATTGACACGTTCATAATAGGTGCCGCTATGGCCAAGATGGCTACAGCCCGGAAAAGAGCCCAGACGGTACGTTTCAGTTACTTTGCTCTTGTTGGCTTGAGAGATGGAAAGCTCTGCCTTATGTGGCGAATCGGTGACTTCCGTCCAAACCACGTGGTGGAGGGAAATGTGAGGGCCCAATTGCTCCGCTATAATGAAGATCATGAGAAAGGGATCATAATGGAATACAAAGATCTCAAACTGGTCAATGACCAAATCATATTGGTAACACCGGTCACGGTTGTCCATGTTATTGATGAACATAGTCCTTTATATGCGCTAGATCGGAAAGCTGTGGCTTCAGACAGATTTGAGATCTTGGTGACATTCATCTACACAGGGGATTCTACGGGAACATCCCATCAGTCTCGAACATCCTACTTACCCCGTGAAATCCTTTGGGGCTTCAGATTCAACAATATCTTGTTAGCAAAGAAAAAACATTATAAAGTCGATGGTGAGCAATTTGAGGAAATGACTGAATATTATACCCCGTTCTGCAGTGCAAAACAGCTGGACATCAATAACATGCCTGCAAGTCCTTCCACCAGGTCCATGCCTAATGGCTTATCAAATAAACCACGCCTAATATCGACAACTAATGTCTTGACCACTGTAAAGTCAACCAGCTCAATGAACAACATCTTGCATGATGCTCCATCTGCCACCTCACTTTCCAATGACCAGCTCAACATTACATGTCCAAGTTCGATGCCCAATGGTATCTCCAGTGTGTCCCACAGCATAACCACTGTGTCATCACTAGATACTACAGACAGCAACTACGAAAACCATGTAGACCCTGACCCAACTCCAGAAGACACAGAAGCCATTTCTTACCAAAAAGTATTCAAGACTTTGAGCAAAATGTCATTAGAGTTGTAATAGAAGAACTTCAATCATTACATTGTAGTAATGCTTAGCTGGCTTCTCCCTGGGCAGTTACCAAGTATTGCACCTCTCTAGACATGCAAAGCATAATAAGTAAAGCTTATTAACTATATCAGTTATTAAGACTTTGGAATGGTCAAAAAACGTGTTCCATTCGTCCAATGGTTGAGTGTTTATGACCGAAGCATTTGAAGAAATTCAAGATATTTCAGCAATGTGAGAGAACAATAAGCGATAATAGAGGATGATGGAGGTCCTTACAAAGAGCAGTGACAACTCTCTTATTACCATGTCATTTATATGCTCACATACGCTTTTATGGACAATAGACGACCATCACCATTCAGCATCTCTGCACAAATATTGTGTGCGCGCCTTCTTCAGACTGCCCCATTGTGTTATAAGTCTGTATTATGGCCAAAGGACGTGACTTCCTATGATCTGGACGTAGATCACAACAGAACCGTATAGGGACTTAAAGGGATTTTCCAGTTTTGGAAAACCCCTGTCTGTTGTTTGTTCAAAATACAAACTGAGCTTTACTCACCCTCTCTGGGGCCAGCGCTGAGTCGTTGCCACCACCGTTCCTGGTGTCTGCTACTGTCTTACACATTGACATCACATCAACAGCGCTGCAGCCAATCGGTGAGCTCAGACCGAGTTGACAGCACAAGCTGTTGAGCTCAGTTATTGTCTGCAGGGCTGACGACGTGATGTCAGCGCGTAAGAGAATAACAGACATCAAGAGCAGCGGTGAAAAGCCCTAGATTTTGTAGAGGGTGACTAAAGCAACATTTTTTTATCCATCAAACTTCAGCCAAATGAAACAGGAAAACCCCATTATATCGAGTTTACTTAACCCACTGAATGACCAGACCTTTGGTCATATACTGTATATATCTTTCCCTGTGACGCAGCTCTGCAAGCAAATAAGATAGTATTAATTCTGCTTTTGTTTCGGTGTTGGAGGAAGGGAAGTGCTTGTTGGCACCAAATTTGGATCCTAATGTGGTTTTCATCCAGTGGTTTGCATTTGTTAAGAAACTTGAGGATGGAAATGTGTAAAACCTACAAAAATTCACTCTGGCATGTCACCACATTTGCTTCTATGCCTAAAGGACTATTTAAAAGGTCTGATAATCTGGAGGCTACCGTTCACAAAAAACATTTGTTCCTGCTAATCCACCCACGCAATCATGGCTTTGCTCCACCATCAAAATCTTTGTCGGCAGCTCATTATCTCTGCCATCGGTAACATGCATGCAGTATAAGGACAGAACGATCGTATTAATGAACATTTCGTCCCCGTACACATTATTTCGGCCAGTGTAAGCTAAGTCGATCGGGCACGTTTGCTGTAAAAATCCACCCCTGTACATGAGCCTTAAATCACAAAGTGGTAGGAAGCCGAGAATTTTGGAGGTTTTTTTTTCAGATGGTCTCATACACCACATAAGGGTGGAAACAAAAATGATGACTCCATGACCCTTTTGGTTCTAAAAGGACAAATGCTCTAAAAGGACAAGGTGTTGAAAAAAAAAAGACATTTTCTGTCTCTCCATTATTATATGGAAATGTGACAGGGCAGCCAATACTTCCAGATCAATGACTATACCCATCATTTTCAGACCGTGACCTTGTTTTATAAGATTTGTTTTCACTGCTGTGCTGTGCACATAAATAAAGATTACGGCACCTCATGTTTTCTATTTCAGAGGCATGGCTTACAGGGTTATTTTTCGTAGATCACCGGCAAGTGCAAATTACCTTGATGTTTCCGGTCGTACTGCACAAGAAGTCTTAGGCAGCGTTCACATCGTGTTACTCTTCCCATTCATGACTCTGTCAAGGGGTGCCCTTAAAAAATGGAATTGAGCTGATCAACCAATGGAGCCACTGAATTCAGTTAGGCAAATCATACAACTAAGGGAGTCTACTGTGCTATTGTGCCCGACTTAATAGATGAGCACTTTCATAAAAAAGGCAAAATGGAGTAAAACGTTGCTCGTTCTGAACTCCGTTTCCCACCATTTGCTTTGTCAGGGGCACGTCTGAATCGCATTTTGCAAAGTTTCAGACAGAAGTCATGAACAGAAACTGTAACGTTCACGTATCTCTGATCCAAGTGCTGCCCGTGGAAAAAACTGACAGCACTAGGACCATTGATACCCAATGAGGCAGTCCAGATGATGACCATTTTTTTAACATGGACAGAATATCCTCATGAAATTAAAGCGCAGTGTGCACTCGTTTCTTCTATATTTCAGATGGGACTTTTCCATTTACGTCTACAACTAAAATCGAATCCCATACAGATATGGCAACATTTCAATTCTTAGCACAGGAAACTGTATTTGGTCTTGTAATTTTTATTCACAGTATTATTATGACATTGATGTATGATTGTATATGAATGAAATACAGATGAAAAATTGGCCGCATTTTTCTGGATGAAAATTGTAAAAAAAATTACACTTATGTGAACTTAGCCTAAGGCCTCTTTCAGACGTCCATTTTTGGTATACAAGTGCTACCTGTGTTCTTCCCGGATAGCACTCGTACCTGTGACAGTCTATGGGTCCATTAACATGTACGTGATATTTCAAAGACCGAGTGGGCCACAGAAAATCACAGAGACTTGTCCCTATTTGATCCTAATGTCGGATCAAAATAGTCAATGGGTCCGTGACAAAATTGGACTGCACTTGAATGACTTGTGAGTGAGGTCCGATTTTCACAGACTGTAACATAGGAGAAGGTGGAGAAACTTTTTTATTCTCCTTATGACACTCGGACCAAACCGTGATCAAGCACTGATCAAAATAATCGGCCTGTTTTTATCATACATGAGAAGAACAGATGTCGGAATGAGGTCTTATATTGACTGTTTTTTCATCATCAGTCTCCACCCCGATGATCAGCCGGAACCCAAATGGAACAGGAGAAAGGCGCTAGTTGGGTGGCACACACTGCTGCAAAAAGGTTAGCACTGCATCCCATGATCATCAAAATGATTTCAGCCACAATTAAGTTTGTGTTAGGAGCATTCTCTGTCCACCACCTCGCAAATAGTGGTACATCGCGAGTGCTACTGACACGACACCAAATTCACAGAGAAATCCAAGGCTTTTTCAGCTATTTATTATTTTGCATATTTTCTCGCAGGGAAAGGTCTGCAGCAGATAAGTCAGTGTCGACGTGTCCTGAGGGTGCTTTCACATTGCGCTTTGTCACAAGCTAGGTGGTCCCATCGGGACTTACATCCAAAAACCCTCCAACGTCTGAGTGTCCGCCTCCTGTAGGCATATACTCCCAAAAAAAGTGCACGGCATAGCCAACGTTCAGTCTGTCGTCACTGTTGTAATCTATTGGCTCCATTGGGACAAGCGTTCAGACCCGGTTTCGGTGGTGGATTTTGGATGTATTCCCCGACGGGGACACGCAACGCAATGTGAAAGCATCCTTAAGGCTATGTGCACACCGAGACTTTTTGCTGAATTTTCAGAGCTTATACTAAGTGGAAACACAACGTTGCTGATGAGCTTTGAAATTTGGAAAAATTCTGCTAAATTTCTGCTCCAAAACCTCCTTGAAAAATTCCATGTGCGCAAAGCCCGAGATGGCATTCCAGTTTTATAAATGTATCATTTTCATATATGCCAAATTATGAAACAACATTTTTACCATCAGTGATTTCTCATATGGCAGAAAAGAAAAATAAAAAAAAAAATTGCAAAACTTTTCCTGCCCATTACAGCGCATGTAATTTTCAATAGGTTTGTACGGGCAATTTTTATATGATTCGAAGAAAAAATGCACATTTTTTGATTTTTAGCTGACACGGTTTGCAAAAAGATACTGAAATGTGAGCAGCCACATGGACTATAATAGATACCTGTTCTATCTGTTAAAAGCATGAATAAAACAATAAAACACGTATGTGATAAAAGGACATCACAATGAGACCTTACCCTGCGTAGGTTAAGGGACAGTCCTCAGCTGTGGGCAGCAGAAGAAGTGTGATGGACATGTCTATACAGCTCCGCTGCCCAGGTGCAAGGCATTAGGTTAGTAGCCGTTGGGTATAGTTTAGTCTAGGAGACATCGCCTCTCCAGGAAAGGTAAGGCCTGTGTCTACTAGAAAATCTGCTAGATTCCATCTGGTGTATGTAAAGAGGTTTTGCTGAAAATACTGAAACGCATCCCGAATCTATTTAAAAGAGAGTTCCCTGACACCGGCGAGGTCCTGTAATAGGAGCCACCGGGGTAACAAGTCCATTCATGACATTTCTTCTTTCCCAAATATTTCCCCATCACCTGTGAGTGGAAGGAGAAGTGGAAGGAACCGCAGAAGCTCAGCCACGAAGTGGAGACCCCGTAACGTTACATAGTCACAAAGTGCTCAGGAGCACGGGGCAGAAAAGCCAATAATACTCTGCTCAGGGGTGTAATGATTGCGGTCGCAGAGGGTGCGAGAGGAGGATTCGCTGAGGCCACCAACAATTTCACCTGGATGTGCGTCCTTAGATGTGCCCAGGATGGGGTACATAATTCAACAGAAGGCCCAGGACAGAGGACATTATTACATGATGGAGAACATTATACTACGAAGGGGGCCAGGATTGGGAACATTACACCAGGAAGGGGCCCAGGATGGTAGACATTATTATAGGATGGGGATAAGATGTAGGACATTATCACATGGGGGTGAACACATATGTCTTTTTAGGATCTAGAATGCTACAAGTGCTCATACATCTGACCAACATACAGTGGTGGGCCCAGGTCCAAATTTTTCACCAGAGAACATCAGACACGCAAAGTCATTAGATGTCTCACACTAATGACACCTCCTTTAATTTATAATAAGCTCCGCAGGCAGATTCTCGGGGAGATCTATGTCCAGCCCATAGAGCTTAACAGCTCATTTACATATTAAGAAAAACATGTATTTCTCTGGAATACGATATTGGATGAAAGATATCAAGGCATTATTTTATTCAGCTTCCTATCACCTGCAAGTCCATATACAGTACAGATCAAAAGTTTGGACACACCTTCTCATTCAAAGATTTTTCTGTATTTTCATGACTATGAAAATTGTACATTCACACTAAAGGCATCAAAACTATGAATTAACACATGTGGAATTATACATTACACTTTACAAAAAAGTGTGAAACAACTGAAAATATGTCTTATATTCTAGGTTCTTCAAAGTAGCCTCCTTTTGCTTTGATGACTGCTTTGCACACTCTTGGCATTCTCTTGATGAGCTTCAAGAGGTAGTCACCGGAAATGGTTTTCACTTCACAGGTGTGCCCTGTCAGGTTTAATAAGTGGGATTTCTGGCCTTATAAATGGGGTTGGGACCATCAGTTGTGTTGTGCAGAAGTCTGGTGGATACACAGCTGATAGTCTTACTGAATAGACTGTTAGAATTTGTATTATGGCAAGAAAAAAGCAGCTAAGTAAAGAAAAACAAGTGGCCATCATTACTTTAAGAAATGAAGGTCAGTCAGTCCGAAAAATTGGGAAAACTTTGAAAGTGTCCCCAAGTGCAGTTGCAAAAACCATCAAGAGCTACAAAGAAACTGGCTCACATGAGGACTGCCCCAGGAAAGGAAGACCAAGAGTCACCTCTGCTTCTGAGGATAAGTTTATCTGAGTCACCAGCCTCAGAAATCGCAGGTTTACAGCAGCTCAGATTAGAGACCAGGTCAATGCCACACAGAGTTCTAGCAGCAGACACATCTCTACAACAACTGTTAAGAGGAGACTTTGTGCAGCAGGCCTTCATGGTAAAATGGCTGCTAGGAGACCACTGCTAAGGACAGGCAACAAGCAGAAGAGACTTGTTTGGGCTAAAGAACACAAGGAATGGTCATTAGACCAGTGGAAATCTGTGCTTTGGTCTGATGAGTCCAAATTTGAGATCTTTGGATCCAACCACAGCGTCTTTGTGCGACGCAGAAAAGGTGAACGGATGGACTGTACATGCCTGGTTCCCACCATGAAGCATGGAGGAGGTGGTGTGATGGTGTGGGGGTGCTTTGCTGGTGACACTGTTGGGGATTTATTCAAAATTTAAGGCATACTGAACCAGCATGGTACCACAGCATCTTGCAGCGACATGCTATTCCATCCTGTTTGCGTTTAGTTGCACCATCATTTATTTTTCAACAGGACAATGACCCCAAACACACCTCCAGGCTGTGTAAGGGCTATTTGACCAAGAAGGAGAGTGTTGGGGTGCTACGCCAGATGACCTGGCCTCCACAGTCACCAGACCTGAACCCAATCGAGATGGTTTGGGGTGAGCTGGACCGCAGAGTGAAGGCAAAAGGGCCAACAAGTGCTAAGCATCTCTGGGAACTCCTTCAAGACTGTTGGAAGACCATTTCCGGTGACTACCTCTTGAAGCTCATCAAGAGAATGCCAAGAGTGTGCAAAGCAGTCATCAAAGCAAAAGGTGGCTACTTTGAAGAACCTAGAATATAAGACATATTTTCAGTTGTTTCACACTTTTGTGTTAAGTATATAATTCCACATGTGTTAATTCATAGTTTTGATGCCTTCAGTGTGAATATACAATTTTCATAGTCATGAAAAATCTTTGAATGAGAAGGTGTGTCCAAACTTTTGGTCTGTACTGTAGATTTCTTAAGAGGGTTGATCCTACTGACTGATTACCTTTAAGGGTAATCGTCATTTTAATTGTTTTTAATTTAATAGATCAAAACTACACGTAAAACGTAGAAACTTTGTAATATTTCTTATCAGAGAAATCTACTTCTTTTCCCTACTGGACTAATCGCTCTTTCTCAAAATTCTCAATTCATGGTAAAATACGTCTTCAGCGAATACAGCCTTACAGCATACAGTTGGTGCTCATAAAGTTCTATGGAGAACAATAACTGTCGTTTCAGGAGAATTTGCAGTAGAATGTCTGGGTTGGACTCTAGTTCCTCCTTTATTTATAGAACTTTGTGAGCACCAACTGCCATCTCCTATCTCAGCACTGGGATGAATTAAGGTTGAAAAAAGCTGATTTTTCTGATAAAATATATGACAAAAGTTTCTTACTTTCATGTCTACCATTGATTTATGAGATAAAAATTAAAATGACGGTTACACTTTAATGATTTTATAGGGTCTAGGCTCTGAATGATTCTTTAGATCTGGTGTCTGAGTGGGTTTAAGGTTCTGGTCTGGGATCTGAATTTGTTAAAAAGGGGCTGTGTTAGGGGTCCGGGGTTTTCCCATCAATAAATAATCAATCTTGATTTGTGAAATGTTAACAAGCCAGAGAGGACCTTAACCTGATCCTATATCCAGGTGAGTGACCCTTCATTAAAACTAGTTGAGTAACTTTACTGTAGAATATTAGAAGACTGACAAATTTAAAAAAATAGGAGTATTGTACCTAAAAGGTTAACATTCGGTCTAGAGCTGACTCCATATTCAGACAACTTCATTTTCTTCTAGTTCATATCTTGAGGATCTTGCCGACTTGATGCTCATTCTGGAAAGAGATATTTTGGCAGGGCTCCAGTAACTTTTGGGCAATCATAAACATAGAAGGACTGTGTCAGCGCCTCAATGACCGACGATGACTTGACTTGAACAGTCTGTTCACCAGACATGTTCAGGAGATATCCACCACCAGGTTCTTGTACTTAAGTTTCCCCAGTTCAGTAAAAAAATTCTTAACCCTCTGCAGAAATGGAGACTCTCCAATAAAATTCTTCTACATTACATGGCCAACAGTATGTGCACATATGAATGTCAGCTCTCTAGGTGGTGGTGCACCTCTATAGGTGGTGGTGTACCTCTGTAGGTGGTGGTGTACCATCTCATTCAAAAGCCAACAACATCATTATAGACTTGATCAGCCCATTGCTGCTCCGACACCTTTGACTCTTCTACTAGACTTTGGGATGGGGCTGCAAGGACTTGAGACTCTTCGGATTATTAGGGAAGAGTCTTATGGCCGTATAATTGGGATGAGGATCGCAACGCAATGCTCAGACTGGCCATTGACTCTCCTGACCCGAGCGTGACATCATGTAATTCACACTCTGATTGGGAGAGTTGACAGCCAGTCCGAGCATTGCGTTACGATCCTCGTATGAGTTATACGGCCATGAGACTCTTCCAAGTCTGTAATGATGTCCTTGGTTTTTGAATGAGAAGGTCCACCACCACATACATAGGTGACGTTCATATGTCCACAGAGTTTTGGTCATGTAATGTAGAAGTATTTTATTGGAGAGTCTCCATTTCTGCAGAGGGTTAATGCTTTTTTTATTCCTGTACTGGAGAAACATAAGTGGGTTGCAATACTTGCCATGTGACTCTTCCCTTAGGAGGTTCTCATTCATCCCTAAAAATTGAATGGAGCTGAGGTTGGGTTCTGAGCAAGTCAGCCAAGATTTTCTTGCACACAGGAGCAGAAAAGTATCATCCTCCAAATGCTGCTCACAGTTCTGTAAAGTGTTAACGGGCACTATGGGGCTAAAAACTGGAAAGAAAGTCCTAGGTCCTTAATCTTCGTCCAAGTTTGGGCAAGAAATGTTCTTCCAGTATCTGATGGGGTACTCCATCAGACTTCTAGATAAAGAATTGAATTTCTACAAATCAGTGCTGATGTGCTTTACACTCATCCTCTCGACATTGGACACACTTTTCGATTTTCCACAAGTCTAAGGAGTAAAGCTTCTCTTTGATGAGTGTCAAGCTGGCGTTGCCCCTTATCATTTTCCAGAAACAGAGAAATGATGTCAATCTTGCTTCCAGGGCTGGCGTTGCTAACGATAGCATATCAGAGTGCAAAATGCACCGCTAAAGTATACTAACGACGATAAAACAACTGCTGTCTCCGTTAAGCAGTGGCTAATTGGGCAACCTACTATGGTGTCAGGATGGCCAACTTAGGCCATTTTGCTAATAATTCAGGCTTTGTTTTGCAGAGTGGGTACCTTTATAGAGCCATGCTATCCAATAGTAAAGTTTTTTTTTATAATTTTCTTTCTAAATGCAAAGTTAAGGAACTTTCTGAATAGCATTAATTAAAAAATGCCTACCACTGAAGTGTCATTTAGTCCATTATTTAACCTCCCTAGTCTCAGTGTTAGGGCTCGTTCACACAACTGTATTTTTGGTAATTCTACTTTTCTGGATAAACTGATTTTTTTGATATGCTAGCTTGTGAACCTACCCTTAGAGAAAGCAGCAGAGAGGGGGATGTGTTGTAAATCAATCTGTAGTGAATAGAAAAATATTTAGACTTGAGAGTCCTCAGTCTGTAGTGAATAGGGAGAAAGAATCCAAAATCTTCTGGAGAGCAGAGAAAACAGGATATAGACAAAGAGCAAATACAGTAAGTGCAGTTTGGCTGTGCTTATACATGGAAGCAAATAAAGACAACTGATCTTGAATTCACAGACCTCATATCCAGCATGTATTACTAGGACAGTCACACCTCATATGCAAAAAAGTGACGGTGAGGGACAAATGGCGTTAAAATCCAGTCTATACTTGTAGGAACACACTGAGCTCACATCCAGCCTATATTACTGGGAAGATCATAAAAATCTCACACCCAGTTTAGATTACTGTGAGGAAAGTACCATGTTCACAGTCAGCCTATATTACTGGGAGGGACACATTGAGCTCACATCCAGAAGATATTATTGTGAGGGACACACATATCTCACATCCCACCAATTTTACAGAGAAGGACACATTGAGCTTACATCCAGCCTATATTACTGTGCGAAACAAACCAAGTTCACATTTAGCCTGTAGAACTGATAGGGACACACTGAAAGTACAGGCTGTGTATATTACAGGTAGAAACAAACAGACCTTACATCTAGCCTATAATACTAGGAAGGACACACTGACTTCACAAACAACCTGTATTACTGGGAGGGGCACACAAACCACAAGCCTCACATCCAGCCTATACTACTGGGAGGGACACACAGAGCTCACATCCAGCCTATATTACTGGGAGGGACACATAGAGCTCACATCCAGCCTATATTACTGGGAGAGACACACAGAGCTCACAACCAGCCTATACTACTGGACACACAGAGAGCTTACATCCAGCCTATACTACTGGAGGGACACACAGAGCTCACATCCAGCCTATATTACTGGGAGGGACACACAGAGCATCACATCCACGCCTATATTATATACTGGGAGGGACACACAGAGCTCACATCCAGCCTATACTACTGGGAGGGACACACAGAGCTCACATCCAGCCTATACTACTGGGAGGGACACACAGAGCTCACATCCAGCCTATACTACTGGGAGGGACACACAGAGCTCACATACAGCCTATACTACTGGGAGGACAAACAGAGCTCACATCCAGCCTATGCTACTGGGAGAGACACACAGACCTCACATCCAGCCCATACTACTGGGAGAGACACACAGAGTTCACATCCAGCCTATATTACTGGTAGAGACACACAGAGTTCACATCCAGCCTATACTACTGGGAGAGACACACAGACCTCACATCCAGCCTATATTACTGGGAGAGACACACAGACCTCACATCCAGCCTACACTACTGGAGGGACACACAGAGCTCACATCCAGCCTATATTACTGTGAGGGACACACAGAGCTCACATCCAACCTATATTACTGGGAGAGACACACAGACCTCACATCCAGTCTATATTACTGGAAGAGACACACAGAGCTCACATCCAGCCTATACTACTGGGAGGGACACACAGAGTTCACATCCAGCCTATACTACTGGGAGGGACAAACAGAGCTCACATCCAGCCTATATTACTGGGAGGGACACACAGAGCTCACATCCAGCCTATACTACTGGGAGGGACACACAGAGCTCACATCCAACCTATACTACTGGGAGGGACACACAGAGCTCACATCCAGCCTATACTACTGGGAGGGACACACAGAGCTCACATCCAGCCTATATTACTGGGAGAGACACAGACCTCACATCCAGCCTATATTACTGATAGAGACACAAAGCTCACATCCAGCCTATATTACTGGGAGGGACACACAGAGCTCACATCCAGCCTATACTACTGGGAGGGACACACAGAGCTCACATCCAGCTGGGCAAAGTGCCAGAAAGGGCTAATCTAATTAGAGATTTGCCTTTTCTGGGGTGTCTGAGGGCAGATGTTAGTAGCCGGGGGGCACAAAATAAATGCACCCTCCCTAGGCTATTATTATCTGCCCCCACTCGCTTGCTTTGTCTGTCTGGTGGAGAAAATACAGCGGGAGCCCACGCATTTTTTTTCAACGAATTTACACCTTTAATTAACCCCTACATGTCTGAAATTTTGCACACATACACTTATGTAATTGTAAGTTAAAACCATATATCAAAATACATGAAATGACATGGTTAACTGTGTGTAAACAATGTATCATTTCATGTCGGCTTCTGTGATTTCACAAAAGCCGGCAATTGAATTAGCGGCTATTAAAGTATGTAGAAGTGTATGAACTATAAATATATATATATGTATGTGTCACAATGACATGTATATATATATATATATATATTCTATCTGTATGTATCTAGTGTTTTGTGAGCTGTCAGTGTGATTTTACAGTAGCCGGGATGTATTGCCGGCTTTTCAAAGGAGACTGGTGCATATAAATCGGACAGCACTTGCATGGTGCGAGTGCTGTGCGATGATTTCTTGCACCCATTGACTTGCACTGGCGATTATCATGCCAAAATCGCATCAAATCGCAGCATGCTGCGATTTTTTTCTCACACCAATTTCTGATGAGAAAAAATCGCAAATGAGAACTCACCTATTGAATAACATTGGTCAGATTTGAATCCGATTTTTTTTCGCCTGAATATCATCCGTTTTCGGCGCCAGTGAGTATGAGGCCTTAGAGTGTTCCAGAATCCGATCCAATTCATTTCTTGATCATTGATCCCACATATCAAAATGACCCCCCCCAGAGAAGGAGCAGAATTCGGCGCAGAAATGAATGACTCTAGGGTAAAATTACCTGTCAGTAGCAGGTCAGCGCAACATGTTTCAGGATGATGCTGGGCTATGTGCAATATCAGTAAATGGATTTTTTTTTATTTCTTGATGTTAATTTAAAAAGTTCCTATGGTTCCCACCCTCAATAAATCACTCCCAAATCTCCGCAGTGATTTTTGAATGTCCCTGCATCATTAGCCATATGGAAGCAGCGCCGGTTACCCATCATCACAGCAGGCCAGGGGGATTATGCACGTTGCATTCTGATATTATGCGCTGTCTCTCTCTGTGTTGCGCCCTCTTGTGGATCTCACGACAAAATTGTGGCTCGCACACATTTTCCGGGGAGTTCACAGGTTTTCATTCAGTTTCTATGTTTTACTGCTTCCATTTCTTCCGTTTTGTGCTAATTTTAGGGACGCAGTGAATTTGCAGATAAGTCTGTGCTGAAAAGCCGGACTATTCTGCATTCACCAGATTTACAGCAGTGAAGGATGTCTTGGGGTTTATGGGTTGCAGGGGCACCTAGGCACTGTGTCCCGAAGATGAGGCCTTCTCAGTAAAACAGCACCACCCCTGACTACATGTTGTGTCTGGTACTGCAGCATAGTTCCAGTGAAGTGAATGATGCAGAGTTTATAAACTACCTAGAACCTGTAGACAGGTGCTGTTTCTGGATGATGGCACCTTTTATTAAACAGTACCTACACATCCCCCAAGGTGCCCCCTTTACTTTCTGCAGCCAGATGCCCCCATTATAATGTCTACAAATTTCAAAAAACTGACCGTCACATCCAAACATAAACTAAGTGTGAACAGGTGCTTAACCTAGAGTCACTAACTCATATACACTCAAGCAAAAGAGGCAGCAGCACTCTGTAACGCCATAGCATGCAAATATGAAATATGAAAATTTCTAATGCAGTAATGCAATTCATTTTTCATATTTGCATGCTATGGCGCTACAGAGTGCTGCTGCCTCTTTTGTTTGCCCCATTATAATGTCTGTCTTAGGTGCCCTTTCAGTGTTAGAGAAAAAGAACCTGTACCTGATGGGTGTCATCCATCATAGTGCCCTCAGTGTATGCAGATGCCAGGACCCACCATACTTGGGGTATAGATATTCTTGCCAAAGGTAAAGTGGACAGGGGGCTCACAATAATGTTTGATATTCTAGAGTCCAAAAACTGGAGCAGCCATGAAAAGTACTCACTGCACCCGCTGTGCTGGAAATTTCTGATTACATCTCGCTAAGAGCAATAGACGTATTAAAGGAGTATCCCAATTCAAAAACAAGGCTCTGAAATGTTCATGAGGTATGGAACGGCAGCTAGCCATGCACGTCATCACTCCATTCATTGTCTATGAGACTGCTAGAGACAGAAGAGTACATGAATATGGCTGTGGCGCGTATGTGTGGCCACCACTCCATTCATTGTCTATGAGACTGTTAGAGACAGAAGAGTACACGAATGGGGTAGTGGTGCACATGCAAGGCCATCACTTCATTCATTATCTATGAGACAGCAGGAGATAGATGAGTATATGAATGGGGTGGTGGTGTGCATGCTTGGCCATCACTCTACTCATTGTCCATAGGACAGCAGGAGATGGACGAGTACATGATTGGTCTGTGGTGTGCATGCGTGGCCACAACTCCATTCATTGTCTATGGAACTATTGGAGATGGACAAGTACATGAATGGACTGTTGTGTGCATGCATGGCCACCACTCCATTCATTGTCTACGGGACTGCTGGAGATGGATGAGTACACAAATGGGGTAGTGGTGCACATGCAACGTTACTGCTCTACTCATTGTCTATAGGACTGCCGGAGATGGACAAGTACATGAATGGGGCTGTGGTGCACATTTGTGGCTACCACTCTTTTCATTGTCTATAGGACTGCAGGAGATGGATGAGTACATGAATGAGACAGTGGTACACATGTGTGGCCACCACTTCATTCATTATCTATGAGACAGCAGGAGATAGACGAGTATATGAATGGGGTGATGGTGCGCATGCATGGCCACCACGCTATTCATTGTCTATGGGACTTTCGGAGATGGACAAGTACATGAATGGCTTTCGTGGTGCACATGTGTGGCCACCACTCCATTCATTGTTGATAAGACTGCGGAGAAGGATGATTGCATAATGGGCGGTGGTGGCAGCATGGCCACCATTCATTCATTGTCTTGGGACTCGGAGATATAAGTGCAAGAATGAGGTGCATGCACATGTGGGCACACCATTCATGTTTGGACTCGAGAGTAAGTGAATGATGGAGCAGTGGTGGCGGCATGGCCCACTTATTCATGTTTGAGACATGCGAGATGGAAAGTACATGAATGGGACATGCGCATGTGTGCCACACTCCATTCATGTCTATGAAACTGCTGAGATGAAAGTACATGAATGGGCTGTGTGCCATGTGCTCCATCTCATTCATTGTTATGAGACTGCTAAGAGACAGAGAGTACATGAATGGGGCTGTGGTGCACTGTGTGCCAACACCCATTCATGTCTATACTTTTGTCATTGGTACTCATTCATGGAGGACTGCAAGACAGAGTACATGAATGGGGAGTGTGCATGCTGGCCACGCTCTACTCATTGTCTATGGCGCGGAATGGACGAGTACATGATTGGTCTGTGAGTGCATGCGTGGCCACCACTGCATTCATTGTCTATGGGACTCGGATATGGACAGTACATGAATGGCTGTGTATGCTGTGTGGCCCACTCACATTCATTGTCTATGGACTTGCTAGAGATGATGACTGACATGAAATGGGAGTGGTGACTGTGGTACCACTCTACTCATTGTCTATGGACTGCAGAGATGGATGAGTACATGAATGGGGCTGTGGTGCACATGCGTGGCTACCACTCTATTCATTGCTATAGGACTGCAGGAGATGGATGAGTACATGAATGGGACAGTGGTAGCACATGTGTGGCCACCACTTCATTCATTTTATGGAATGCAGGAGATGACGAGTATATTAATGGGGTGGTGGTGCATGCATGCCACCACTCTATTCATTGTCTATGGGATTACGAGTTACAAGTACATGATGTGGTGTGCTACATGGCCACCACTCATTCATTGTCTATGGAAACCAGGTGAAGTACATGAGGCTGGTGGTGCACATGTGTGGCCAGTGGCCACCACTCCATTCATTGTCTATAGGACTGCCGGAGATGGACAATAGGGTGGAAATGCACATGTGTGGCCTCCACTCCATTCACTATCTATGGGACTTCAGGAGATGGTCGAGTGCATGGATGGGGCAGTGATGCGCGTTCATGGCCGCTACTCTTTTCAATGTCTATGAGACTGATGGAGATGGATAAGTACATGAATGGGACTTTGGTCTGCATGTGTTGCCAACACTCCATTCATTGTCTATGAAACTGCTGGAGATGAACGAGTACATGAATGGGGCTGTGATGCACATGTGTGGTTACCAATTCATTCATTGTGTATGAGACTGCTAAAGACAGACGAGTACACGAATGGGGTAGTGGTGCACATGCAAGGCCACCGCTCTACTCATTGTCTATGGGACTGGACGAGTACATAATTGGTCTGTGGCGTGCATGCGTGGCCGCCACTGCATTCATTGTCTATGGGACTGCCGGATATGGACGAGTACATGAATGGGCTGTAGTATGCATGTGTGGCCACCACGAAATTCATTGTCTATGAGACTTCTAGAGACAGACATGTACATGAAATGGAGTGGTGGTGTGGCTACCACTCTACTCATTGTCTATGGCATTGCCAGAGATGGATGACTACATGAATGGGGCTGTGGTGTACATGTGTGGTTACCACTCTATTCATTGCCTATAGGACTGCATGAGATGGATGAGTACATGAATGGGACAGTTATGCACATGTGTGGCCACCACTTCATTCATTATTTATGGGACTGCAGGAGATGGATGAGTATATTAATGGGGTGGTGGTACGCATGCATGTCCACCACTCTATTCATTGTCTATGGGATTACTGGAGATTTACAAGTACATCAATGGACTGTGGTGTGCATACATGGCCACCACTCCATTCATTGTCTATGGGACAACCAGAGTTGGACAAGTACATGAACGGCTTGGTGGTGCACATGTGTGGCCAGTGGCCACCACTCCATTCATTGTCTATAGGACTGCCGGAGATGGACAATAGGGTGGAAATGCACATGTGTGGCCTCCACTCCATTCACTATCTATGGGACTTCAGGAGATGGTCGAGTGCATGGATGGGGCAGTGATGCGCGTTCATGGCCGCTACTCTTTTCAATGTCTATGAGACTGATGGAGATGGATAAGTACATGAATGGGACTTTGGTCTGCATGCGTTGCCACCACTCCATTCATTGTCTATGAAACTGCTGGAGTTGGATACGTATATGAATGGGGCGGTGGTGCTCATGCGTCACCACCACTCCATTCCAACAGGCATTTTAGAGGTCCGTTCTTGAGATGGGACCCAATGGTCAGACTCCCAGTGATCAGCGAGTTATTACTTCTGGACTCGTGGTAACTTGCCCCTTTAATATAAGTTCATATGAAGGACATAGTGGAAAGTTGTTACATCCCGCTGACCTCCAGCACTAGGCAGAAGATTTCTGCCTTAGCTGTGGACCCTCGGATACATCTATTCCTGCGCTCAGCATTATCACACCACTGTGTATTTATATGCACGTTGTATAATTAACTTTCTTTCCAGCAAGTGCAGCCCCCCGACAAGAGTTGGAAAAGTTTTAAATATATCGCGCAGAAGAGTCACCGAGATGCCTGGATCTAATCTGATCTCTCCGTGATCCACATTTAGTCGCTGGACACGAGCCACCAAATGCTTCTTATTATATCGAAAGGGTTAATGGCTGCAATCATGTGCATTAAAAGATTAACAGCAAATCCCTCCCGAGCCCGGTCTGGTATCTGTCCGCAAGAAGAAAACGCGTTAACTTCAGTACATTGGACGCCTTTTTTTTTTTTTTAACGTTTCCTCCCGCATTTAATCCTCGTGCTGTATCGCCCTGTAGCTGCTGGAGGAATAAAATAAGATGTTGGGCTCAGAAAGGCCGTTATTCCAAGGTCTCCGTAGATCTTGGGCTTCATTATATCCAATTTCTTCAATGATAAAATTCACACACTTGACTTTTGTGGGTTTTCGTTTTTCTTTTTTGGAAGATGCGGACTGAAGTAAATCATGGTTATTCGCCAATTCCGAGAATGTCGGTGGACTGGCGGCATCGGCTCCTGCGATGGTGAAGCCAAAGCTATCATTATGAGACTACAAGGGAAGGATGGAACTAATTCCAGACAGTTTTCCATCAAAACATGTTATGAATGACCAGTTCCGCAGGTCTCGACAGGTATTCATGTATTATACAGTTAGGACCATAAATATTTGGACAGAGACAACATTTATCTAATTTTGGTTCCAGACATTACCACAATGAATTTGAAACAAAACAAATCAGATGCAGTTGAAGTTCAGACTTTCAGCTTTCATTTGAGGGTATCCACATTAAAATTGGATGAAGGGTTTAGGAGTTTCAGCTCCTTAACATGTGCCACCCTGTTTTTAAAGGGACCAAAAGTAATTGGACAAATGACTCTAAGGCTATTTCATGGACAGGTGTGGGCAATCCCTTTGTTATGTCATTCTCAATTAACCCCTTCAAGACCCAGCCTATTTTGACCTTAAAGACCTTGCCATTTTTTGCAATTCTGACCAGTGTCCCTTTATGAGGTAATAACTCAGGAACGCTTCAACGGATCCTAGCGATTCTGAGAATGTTTTTTCGTGACATATTGGGCTTCATGTTAGTGGTAAATTTAGGTCGATAATTTTTGCGTTTATTTGTGAAAAAAATGGAAATTTGGCGAAAATTCTGAAAATTTTGTAATTTTCAAATTTTTAATTTTTATTCTGTTAAACCAGAGAGTTATGTGGCACAAAATAGTTAATAAATAACATTTCCCACATGTCTACTTTACATCAGCACAATTTTGGGAACAACATTTTTTTTTGTTAGGAAGTTATAAGGGTTAAAAGTTGACCAGCGATTTCTCATTTTTACAGCAAAATTTACAAAACCATTTTTTTTAGGGACCACCTCACATTTGAAGTCACTTTGAGGGGTCTATATGGCAGAAAATACCCAAAAGTGACACCATTCTAAAAACTGCACCCCTCAAGCTACTCAAAACTACATTCAAGAAGATTATTAACCCTTCAGGTGCTTCACAGGAACTAAAGCAACGTGGAAGGAAAAAATGGACATTTTAATTTTTCCAACAAAAATTTTCTTTTAGCATCAATTTTTTCATTTTTACATGGGCATCAGGATAAAATGGATCCTAAAATTTGTTGGGCAATTTCTCCTGAGTACACAGATACCTCATATGTGGTCATAAACCACTGTATGGGCGCACGGCAGGGCTCAGAAGGGAAGGAGCGCCATTTGACTCTTTGAATGGAAAATATGCTGGAATATTTAGCGGTTGCCATGTCGCATTTGGAGAGTTCCTGTGTGCCTAAACATTGGAGCTCCCCCACAAGTGACCCCATTTTGGAAACTAGACCCCCTAAGGAACTTATCTAGATGCATAGTGATCACTTTGAACCCCCAGGTGCTTCACAAATTGATCTGTAAAAAAAAAAGAAAGTACTTTTTTTCACAAAAATTTTCTTTTAGCCTCAGTTTTTTCATTTTCACATGGGCAACAGTATAAATTGGATCCTAAAATTTGTTGGGCAATTTCTCCTGAGTACACAGATACCTCATATGTGGTCATAAACCACTGTTTGAGCGCACGGCAGGGCTCAGAAGGGAAGGAGCGCCATTTGACTTTTTGAATGGAAAATATGCTGGAATATTTAGCGGTTGCCATGTAGCATTTGGAGAGTCCCTGTGTGCCTAAACATTGGAGCTCCCCCACAAGTGACCACATTTTGGAAACTAGACACCCTAAGGAACTTATCTAGATGCATAGTGAGCACTTTGAACCCCCAGGTGCTTCACAAATTGATCCGTAAAAAAAAGAAAGTACTTTTTTTTCACAAAAATTTTCTTTTAGTCTCAGTTTTTTTCATTTTCACATGGACAACAGTATAAATTGGATCCTAAAATTTGTTGGGCAATTTCTCCTGAGTACACAGATACCTCATATGTGGTCATAAACCACTGTTTGGGCGCACGGCAGGGCTCAGAAGGGAAGGAGCGCCATTTGACTTTTTGAATAGAAAATATGCTGGAATATTTAGCGGTTGCCATGTCGCATTTGGAGAGTCCCTGTGTGCCTAAACATTGGAGCTCCCCCACAAGTGACCCCATTTTGGAAACTAGACCCCCTAAGGAACTTATCTAGATGCATAGTGAGCACTTTGAACTCCCAGGTGCTTCACAAATTGATCCGTAAATAAAAGAAAGTACTTTTTTTTCACAAAAATTTTCTTTTAGCCTCAGTTATTTTCATTTTCACATAGGCAACAGTATAAATTGGATCCTAGAATTTGTTGGGCAATTTCTCCTGAGTACACAGATACCTAATATGTGGTCATAAACCACTGTTTGGGCGCACGGCAGGGCTCAGAAGGGAAGGAGCGCCATTTGACTTTTTGAATGGAAAATATGCTGGAATATTTAGCGGTTGCTATGTCGCATTTGGAGAGTCCCTGTGTGCCTAAACATTGGAGCTCCCCCACAAGTGACCACATTTTGGAAACTAGACCCCCTAAGGAACTTATCTAGATGCATAGTGAGCACTTTGAACCCCCAGGTGCTTCACAGAAGTTTATAACGCAGAGCCTCGAAAATAAAAAATCATTTTTTTTCTCAAAAAATATTTTTTAGCCCACTGTTTTTTATTTTCACAATGGTTACAGGAGAAATTGGACCCCAAAAGTTGTTGTCCAGTTTCTCCTGAGTACGCTAGTACCCCATATGTGGGGGGGAACCACTGTTTGGGCACACGTCAGGGCTCGGAAGGGATGTAGTGACGCTTTGAAATGCCGACTTGATGGAATGGTCTGCGGGCATCTTGTTACGTTTGCAGAGCCCCTGATGTGCCTAAACAGTAGAAACTCCCCACAAGTGACCCCATTTTGGAAACTAGACCCGGCAAAGAACTTATCTAGATGTGTGCTGAGCACTTTGAACCCCAAGGGCTACACAGAAGTTTATAACGCCCGGGCATGAAAATAAAAAAAATCATATTTTTTCCACAATCAGGATCTTTTAGTCCCCAATTTTTTTATTTTCCCAAGGGTAACATGAGAAATTAGACCCCAAAAGTTGTTGTCCAATTTGTCCTGAGTATGCTGATATCCCATATGTGGGAGAAAACTACTGTATGGGCACACGTCGGGGCTCGGATGGGAAGTAGTGACGTTTTGAAATGCCCACTTGATGGAATGGTCTTCTGGCGTCATGTTACGTTTGCAGAGTCCCTGATGTGCCTAAACAGTAGAAACTCCCCACAAGTGACCCCATTTTGGAAACTAGATCCCCCAAGGAACTCCTATAGATGTGTGATAAGCACTTTGAATCTCCAAGTCCTTCACAGAAGTTTATAACGCAGAGCCGTGAAAATATAAAATCATTTTTTTTCCACAAAAATAATTTTTAGTCCCCAATTTTTTTTCACAATGTTAACAGGAGAAATTAGAACCCCCAAAGTTGTTGTGCAATTTTTCCCGAGTACGCTGATACCCCATATGTGGGGATAAACCACTGTTTGGGCATACGTCGGGGCTTGGAATAAAGGGAGCACTGTTTGACTTTTTGAACGCAAAATTTGCAGGAATCAATGGTGGCGCCATGTCGCGTATGGAGACCCCCTGATGTGCCTAAATAGTGGAAACCCCTCAATTCTAACTCCAACCCTAACCCCAACACACCCTAACCCCAACCCTAACCCCTACACACACCTAACCCTAATACAAACCCTAATCATAACCCTAACCCCAACACACCCCTAACCCTAATCCCAACTCTAACCATAAACCTAACTACAAGCCTAACCTAATTCCAACCTAACCCTAATTCCAACCCTAACCCTAATTCCAACCCTAACCCAAATTCCAACCCTAACCGTAATTCTAACCTTAACCCTAATGCTAACCCTAACCCTAGTTCTAACCCTAAGGCTGGGTTCATATTGCATTTTACCAGCCCGTTCAACACGTAGCGGTGACCGGCTGGTAACGGTATAGCATAACGCGATCGCGTTATGCTATACCCGCTAGCGCAGATGAATCAGCAGATAATCAGCCGCGGATCCGCAGCAAAATCCGACCGCGATCAGCAGCGAATCAGCAGCGAAATCGCGCGGATCAGCAGCGAAATCAGCCGCGGATCACAGCGAAATCAGCCGCGGATCAGCAGCGAAATCGCCGTCGGGATCAGCAGCGAAATCAGCCGCAGGAATCCGCGCGAATCAGCAGCAAAATCGCGCGATCGCAGCGAATCAGCAGCGAAATCAGCCGCGGATCAGCAGCGAAATCCCGGTCGCAGCGAATCAGCGCAAAAGCAATCGCGCGGATCCGCAGCGAATCAGCAGCGAAATCCGCCGCGGATCAGCAGCGAAATCCAGCCGCGGATCAGCAGCGAAATCAGCCATCGCCGGATCAGCAGCGAAATCCGCTGCGGATCGCAGCGAATCAGGCAGCGAAATCCGCCGCGGATCAGCAGCGAATCGCCGCGAATCAGCAGCGAAATCGCCGGACGCAGGAATCAGCAGCGAAATCAGCGCGAATCAGCAGCGATCAGCAGCGAAATCCGCCGCGGATCAGCAGCGAAATCCGCGCGGATCCAATCCGCACGGAAATCCGCCGCGGATCAGCAGCGAAATCCGCCGCGGATCAGCAGCGAAATCACGCCGCGATCAGCAGCGAAATCAGCCGCGGATCAGCAGCGAAATCAGCCGCGGATCGCAGCGAATCAGCGGATCGCAGCGAAATCAGCGCGGATCAGCAGCGAAATCGCCGCGGATCAGCAGCAAATCAGCGCGGATCCGCAGCGAATCAGCAGCAAAATCCGCCGACGAGCGATCAGCAGCGAAATCAGCGCGGATCAGCAGCGAAATCAGCGCGGATCAGCAGCGAAATCAGCCGCGGATCCAGCAATGCGAATCACAGCGAAAATCGCCGCGGATCAGCAGCGAAATCGCCGCGGATCAGCAGCGAAATCAGCCGCGGATCAGCAGCGAAATCCTCAGCCGCGGATCAGCAGCGAAATCGCCGCGGATCAGCAGCGAACATCGCAGCGATCCGCGCGATCGCAGCAAATCAGTCGGGATCAGCAGCGAAATCCGCCGCGGATCGCAGCGAAATCCGCGCGGATCAGCAGCGAAATCCGCAGCGGATCAGCAGCGAAATCCGCCGCGAATCAGCAGCGAAATCCGCCGCGAATCAGCAGCGAAATCAGCCGCGGATCCGCCGCGGATCAGCAGCGAAGTCCGCCGCGGATCAGCAGCGAAATCCGCTGCGGATTCGCAGCGAAATCAGTCGCGGATCCGCAGCGAAATCAGTTGCGGATACGCAGCGAAATCAGCCGCGGATCAGCAGCGAAATCAGCCGCGGATCAGCAGCGAAATCCGCTGCGGATCTGCAGCGAAATCCGCCGCGGATCCGCAGCGAAATCCGCCACACGTTGCGGATTTTGCTGCGGATTCGTGGCGTATTTTGCTGCGGATCCGCGGCGGATTTCGCTGCTGATCTGCGGTGGATATCGCTGCGCATCCGCGACTGATTTCGCTGCTGATCCGCAGCGGATCAGCAGCGAAATCCGCCGCGGATCCGCAGCAAAATACGCCGCGGATCCGCAGCAAAATCCGCAACGTGTGCACAGGGCCTAATAGGAAAAAAAAAAAAAAAAACTTATTTTTTTATTTGTCCCTACCTATGATAAAGGGGGGGTTCATTTACTTTTTTTTATTTTGATCACTGTGACAATTTATCACAGTGATCAAAATAAATTTTTGGACACTGGGGGGCGCACTGCGCATGCGCCGGCCGGCGGGCGCACTGCGCATGCGCCCACCATTTTCCAAGATGACGGCGCCCATGAAGAGGCCCGGGCGGACGCCGGGACCGATCCAGGGACATCGGTGGATCGGGAGAGGTGAGTAGGGTGGTCGGAAGGTTAGGGGGGGGATCGGAAGGTGGGGGCACCGGAGCAAAGGAGGAGGGGAGCTGTTAGTGACGGCGGTGACCGATCGCTGCCATCTTTCGGTGGCGGCGGCCGATCGCCGCCGTGACTACGTGTGGGGGGGTCAGGTCTCGGTGTCCAGCCATGGCAGATGCTATTGCAGCATCGGCCATGGCTGGATTGTAATATTTCACCAATTAAATTGGTGAAATATTACAGATTGCTCTGATTGGCTGTTTCACTTTTAACAGCCAATCAGAGCGATCGTGGCCACGGGGGGGGTTAAGCCAACCCCCCTGTGGTGAAGCACAAAGGGTCCTGTAACTGCGGGTCGGGTGACCTTTGAGTGACCCCGGTCTCCCGGCCCGCAGGAACGCGATCCTTTCATGACGCAGGGTATGCGTCATAGGTCGGATTGGCACCGACTTTCATGACGCATACGCTGTGTCAAAGGTCGGGAAGGGGTTAAGCAGATGAAAGGGCCGGAGTTGATTTGAGGTGTGGTGTTTGCATTTGGAAGGTTTTGCTGTGAAGGAAACATGCGGTCACAGGAGCTCTCCATGCAGGTGAAACAAGCCATCCTTAAGCTGCAAGAACAGAAAAAAACCCATCCAAGAAATTGCTACAACATTAGAAGTGGCAAAATCTACAATTTGGTACATCCTGAGAAAGAAAGAAAGCACTGGTGAACTCATCAATCCAAAAAGACCTGGGAGCCCACGGAAGACAACAGTGGTGGATGATCGCCGCATACTTTCTTTGGTGAAGAAGAACCCGTTCACAACATCAACTGAAGTCCAGAACACTCTCAGTGAAGTAGGTGTATCTGTCTCTAAGTCAACAGTAAAGAGAAGACTCCATGAAAGTAAATACAAAGGGTTCACATCTAGATGCAAACCATTCATCAATTCCAAAAATAGACAGGCCAGAGTTAAATTTGCTGAAAAACACCTCCAGAAGCCAGCTCAGTTCTGGAAAAGTATTCTATGGACAGATGAGACAAAGATCAACCTGTACCAGAATGATGGGAAGCCAAAAGTTTGGAGAAGAAAGGGAACGGCACATGATCCAAGGCACACCACATCCTCTGTAAAACATGGTGGAGGCAACGTGATGGCATGGCCATGCATGGCTTTCAATGGCACTGGGTCACTTGTGTTTATTGATGACATAACAGCAGACAAGAGTAGCCGGATGAATTCTGAAGTGTACCGGGATATACTTTCAGCCCAGATTCAGCCAAATGCTGCAAACTTGATTGGACGGCGCTTCATAGTACAGATGGATAATGACCCCAAGCATACAGCCAAAGCTACACAGGAGTTCATGAGTGCAAAAAAGTGGAACATTCTTCAATGGCCAAGTCAATCACCAGATCTTAACCCAATTGAGCATGCATTTCACTTGCTCAAGTCCAGACTTAAGAGGGAAAGACCCACAAACAAGCAAGACCTGAAGGCTGCGGCTGTAAAGGCCTGGCAAAGCATTAAGAAGGAGGAAACCCAGCGTTTGGTGATGTCCATGGGTTCCAGACTTAAGGCAGTGATTGCCTCCAAAGGATTCGCCACAAAATATTGAAAATAAAAATATTTTGTTTGGGTTATGTTTATTTGTCCAATTACTTTTGACCTCCTAAAATGTGGAGTGTTTGTAAAGAAATGTGTACAATTCCTACATTTTCTAACACATATTTTTGTTCAACCCTTCAAATTAAACGTTACAATCTGCACTTGAATTCTGTTGTAGAGGTTTCATTTCAAATCCAATGTGGTGGCATGCAGAGCCCAACTCGCGAAAATTGTGTCACTGTCCAAATATTTCTGGCCCTGACTGTAGCTGTTACTTGAAGAGTAACCATAGTTTAAATTTTTTTCTTAAATCAATAGCCATGAAAATAAAAAAAATACTTTGCAAAATCACTTATCAGAGAAATCTGCTTCTTTCTCCTCCTGACTCATTCATTCTCAAAATTATCAATTCACAGGTAAAATCTGTCTTCCCGGAATACAGATTTTTATATTACCGAGATAGATGACAATTGGTGCTCATAAAGTTCTATGGATAACATCTAGCTCCTCCCCTCTTCATAGAATCTTATAAGCACCAACTGACATCCCCTATCTCATTAGTGGTAAAATCTGTGCTCACTGAACACAGATTTTACCCATGAATTGAAAGTTACAGATGAATTCAGGAGGCGAGTGATCTGTTGTTTCAGAACTTTCTGTAAAGTGTCTGCACTAGCTCCTCCCCATCCATGGAATTTTATAAGCACCAACTGTCATCTCCTATCTCAGTTGTGGAAAAATCTGTCTTCGCTGAAACAGGTTTTACCAATAAATTGAGGGTGAAATATCAATCTGCTGAGGAGAAAAAAAGAAGATTTCTCTGATGAGATATATTACAAAGTTTCTTATTTTCACGTGTACTGTTGATTTATTAGATAGAAATTAAAATGACGGGTTACTGTTTAAGGTAGGTTCATGTTGATGATTATGGCTTACAGCCAATGAAAACCCAAAAGTCATTATCTCAGTAAATTAGCATACTTTAAAACACCAGCTTGAAAAATGGTTTTAAAATCTGAAATGTTGGCCTACTGAAATGTATGTTCAGTAAATGCACTCAATACTTGGCTGGGGCTCCTTTGGCATCAATTACTGCATCAATGCGGCGTGGCATGGAGGCGATCATCCTGTGGCACTGCTGAGGTGTTATGGAAGCCCAGGTTGCTTTGACAGCAGCCTTCAGCTCGTCTACATTGTTGGGTCTGGTGTCTCGCATCTTCCTCTTGACAATACCCCACAGATCAGTGATGGGCAACCTTCTGAGCTTGGTGTGTCAAAATTCGCCAAAAAGCCAAGCATAAGTCAGGTGGCGTGTAAATTCGAAAAAAAAAACATAAATTTTGCGATATTTATAGTTTAAATAACAAAAATGTATAATTTTAATATATAACTGTATTTAATAAACCAAAAACTAATCATTTAACTTACCCGCCTAGTGACTTCTTTGTTCATCCGTCTGTCGGTTTCTTTTGTTGGTCTTGATGTTATTTAACTTGTGTTAAACTTCCCTGTACTTAACCTTGTTTTTTTTATTTTTTTGGGTTCTCTATCAGGGGGGCAGTGACAGAAGATAGAATTATAGATAGCCTGTTAGCCCTGCAGGCAATTAGGGGTTAACTAGCCTAACTGACTACAAAATGGCACATGTAACTGTCTTTTAGGAAAAGACAGGCTTAATAAGCAGAAATAGGGGTTAATAAGGATGCACAACAGTAATAGTGATGAAATGGAAGTCTGCACTATGCTGCAAGATGGCGTTCCTTATGTAAATTAAGATGGCTGCCGCTATTTCTAATGGCAGGAAACGGCACCCATAGTACAGGCCCTCGCCTCTCCCACCTCCTCCTAACTTATCTCAGTAATGATGGTCAATTAGAAATCCACTACCCCCCAGAACAGCACATTGGATGATGGTTGCTGTGGTTATGTGGTTGCTGGTAATGGCGATCACAGGGCCCCCAGAGATGCATCCCCTGTGGCAATCCGCTGCTCCCTACTCCGTCGGCCGGAAGTGAGGTCAAAGATTCCCTAGCGGCCTAACAGAAGTCCCAGAACTAGGCGCTCTGTGCTGGAGTTCTGTTGTTTTGGCCTACAGACCTCCGGCACAGAGAATCTGCGCTACACTACAGCAAATGTTTTATCCTCGGCTAGAGATGGGCGGACCCCTGGATGTTCGGGTCCTGCCGAACAGTTAAAAAAGTTTGCGTTCGGGTACCAAAACAGTACCTGGACCCGAACTCAAACCCTGACCCCATTCACTTGAATGGAGGCCTGAGCATCCAGTGTTTACCATGCTATCATGTGCATGACAGTGCGGTAAATCATCCCCGCCGGTCAGAGAGCCGAGAACGCTCAGCTGTGATTTGAGGTATAAAGTTTACCTCCGGTCACTGGTGTCAGCTGAAGGGACTACTGATCCCATCATCCGACACCTGCAGCCGCTAATGACAGTGAGAGCAGTAGCAGCGGATGGGAGAATTCATCAGCCGCTCTTGCGCTGTAAATAAATAATTTAAAAAAACAGCGTGGGTTTCCCTATATTATTGATAACCAGCCAGGCAAAACTCACAGCTGGGGGCTGCAACCCTCAGCAGTCAGCTTCAATAAGGCTGGTTTTCAAGAATAGAGGGGTCCCCACGTCATATTTTTTAATTATTTAAATAAATAATTAAAAATAAAGGTGTGAGATCCCCCCATTTTCAACCACTAGCCTTACTAAAGCAGACAGCTGGGGGCTGGTATTCTCAGGCTGGTAAGGGGGCATGGATATTGGCACCCCCCAGGCTAAAAATAGCATCCCACAGCTGCCCAGAAAAGGCACATCTATTAGATGCGTCAATACTGGTACTTTGACCGGCTCTTCCCACTTGCTCTGTAGCGGTGGCAAGTGGGGTTCATATTTGTGGAGTTGATGTCACCTTTGTATTGTCAGATGACATCAAGCCCACGGCTTAGTAATTGAGAGGCATCTATAAGACACCTATCCATTACTAATCCTATAGTTATATGATAAATGAAAACACAGCCAGATTAAACTCCTTTATTTGAAATAAGACTAAACAGTTTTCCATTTTTATTTAAACGCCTATTCCACCGAAGCCCTCGTTCTCCTGTAATAAAACTAAAATAAAAAACAACATTATACCATGCCTGTCTGTCGTTCTGTCCCATGCTGTAATCCATGTCTGGGGGATAAACAGTTTCCAACCTGGACTGTGCCACGATGCGACCGTCCAGGCTGAGAACCACTGGTCACTGAACTGCTGCGATCGCAGTCTCAGAGAACGGCGGTGACATCATCAAGGTTACCTCTGGTCAGTGAGGCTCCGTTCCCAGCCGGGCTGAACTGCCATGACCTTGGTGACATCCTCGATAGCACCGTGAGAGTTTTTCTCACGGTGATAGTGGGGATCTCTACAAGTTCACCGAAGTTCAGCCTGGATGGTCGCAACTTGGCACCGTCCAGGTTGAAAATTATTAATCCCCTAGACATGGAGTACGGTGTGGGACAGAACGACAGACAGGTAAGGTACATTGTTGTTATATTATGTTAGTTTTATTACAAGAGAACGAGGGCTTCAGTGGAATTAGGCGAGGTTGTTAGTACGGTTTAATTAAGATTATTAAAGGAGTCTGTGTCATTTTTTCAATTAAAGGACTTTATTCTTGGTGTCTGTGTTTTGTGTTTTTATACAGTGTGACTATGGGGTTAGTAATGGGGGCATCTATACTATGAGGCAGTACAGATATGCAATTTTTTCCTCATTCCAGTTCGGCATCGCTGCGAGTGGATCCGGAATTCGGATCACGCTCACCCAGACAAATCTATGGGTGCGTGTGAGACATCAGACTGCGCTCGGATGATATCCAAGTACAGTCCAACATCCGTGGGCTCAGACAATGGAGAAGATGGAGAAATTAAGTTCTCCGTCTCCTCCGCACCTCTGATACGATTTTCCTATGCAAAAGAATCGGATCACACTAAAAGTGGCACTACTGCACAGCAATAATCGGCAAAATGGGGAATTTTTAGCCCTGACTGGGAACTTTTAGAATGGACATTCTCTATGGAGCTAGAATGCCCTGCAGCTCCATAGAGAATGAAAGGAGCCGCGGTCGGATGTGTTCACTCCTTTCTATAAATCGGACCAGGATTACACCAGAAGGCATGTACTGGCCGGCAGGTCTCCAGACCCGAGAGTGACAGCTGCTTAGAAATACAGTTGTGCTCAAACGTTTACATACCCCGGCAGAATTTTTGCTTTCTTGTCCTTTTTTCAGAGAATATGAATGATAACACCAAAACTTTTTCTCCACTCATGGATAGTATTTGGGTGAAGCCATTTATTGTCAAACTACAGTGTTTTCTCTTTTTAAATCATAATGACAACCCAAAACATCCTAATGACCCTGATCAAAAGTTCACATACCCTGGTAATTTTGGCCTGATAACATGCACAGTAGTTGACACAAATGGGTTTGAATGGCTACTAAAAGTAACATATTCACCTTTGACCTGTTTGCTTGCAATCAGTGTGTGCAAAAAAGCTGAGTGAGTTTCTGGGATCCAGACAGACTCTTTCATCTTTCATCCAGCCACTGACGTTTCTGGATTGTGAGTCATGGGGAAATCAAAAAAATTGTCAACAGATCTATGGGAAAAGGTAGTTGAACTGTATAAAGCAGGAAAGGGTTACAAAAAGATATCCTAGGAATTGATAAGGCCAGTCAGCAGCGTTAAAACTGTGATCAACAAATGGAAAATCAGAGGCTCTGTAAAAACAAAACCACGGTCAGGTAGACAAACAAAAATTTCGTCCACAACTGCCAGGAAAATTGTTCGGGATGCAAAGAAAAACCCACAAATAACATCAGCTGAAATACTGGACTTTCTGAAAACTAGCAGTGTGGCTGTTTCAAGATGCACATAAAAGGAGGCACTTGATGAAAAATGGGCTGCATGGTCGAGTCGCCAAAAGAAAACCATTACTGCGCAAATGCCACAATGTATCTCTCCCACAATACGCAAAACAACACAGACAAAAGCCTCAACACTTCTGGAACAAGGTAATTTGGAGTGATGAGACCAAAATTTGGAGAGAGGTCAACAAGGTCTATGATGAAAGGAACACCATACCTACTGTAAAGCAGTGGATTGCTGATGTGTTCGGGATATGTGATCTACAAAGGCACAGGAAACTTGGTTAAAGTTAAAGGAAATATGAATGCAGCACGTTATCAGCAAATACTGAAGGCAAATTTGCAATCATCAGCCCGGAAGATCCGCATGGCACGTAGTTGGACTTTCCAACATGACAACAATCCAAAACACAAGGCCAAGCCGACCTGTCATTGGCTACAGCAGAACAAAGTAAAGGTTCTGGTGTGGTCATCTCAGTCTCCTGAGAGCCACTCTGGGGAGATCTCAAGCGCACAGTTCATGCTAGACAGCCCAGGAAATTACAGGAACTGGAGGCTTTTTGCCAAGAAGAGTGGGCAGTTTTACCATCTGATAAAATAAAGAACCTCATCCACAACTACCACAAAAGACTTCAAGCTGTCATTGATGTTAGAGGGGGCAATACACGGTATTAAGAAATGGGTATGTGAACTTTTGACCAGGGTCACTTGGATGTTTTGGGTTGTCATTATGATTTAAAAAGAGATAACACAGTAGTTTGACAATAAATGTCTTCACCCAACCATTAACCATGAGTGGAGAAAAAGTTTTGGAAGTATCATTCATATTCTCTGAAAAAAGGCCTAGAAAGCAAAAATTATGCCGGGTATGTAAACTTTTGAGCACAACTGTACATGAAGCTGTCATACCCGGGTTGGGAGAGCCGCCGGCCAGTCCATGCACTGGGTAGATTTACATGGCCGGCTGACTTCTCCCTTACAGTGACAAAAGTTCCCCCGTTCTGGTGATCATTGGACACCCACAATTTATAAGTCATAACAAAAAATGAAGGGAACCTTTTGAAATTCGCCACTTGCACTGAATTTTCCTGCAAAAAAAAAAGATAAGGCTACTTTCACACTTGCGTTTTTTTGCGCAGCGCATCGTGCGCACAAGAAACGCATTAAAAAAACGCATGCAAATGCTTATAAATGTTGTGATATTTAGTCGCATCAGCGTGCGCATTATGACCAAATAACGCAGCGTTTGTATGCGATTTCAAGCGTTTTTGCATGTGTTTGCGTTTTTTTCGGGGCATGGGTTGTCTACGTGTCACATTTCTATCAACTCTGTCTCTATCATCTCTATCATCTGTGTCTCTATCATCTGTCTCTATCATCTCTATCATCTCTGTCTCTATCATCTGTCTCTATCATCTCTGTCTCTATGATCTGTCTCTATCATCTCTGTCTCTATGATCTGTCTCTATCATCTCTATCATCTCTGTCTCTATCATCTCTGTCTCTATCATCTGTGTCTCTATCATCTCTGTCTCTATCATCTGTGTCTCTATCATCTGTGTCTCTATCATCTCTGTCTCTATCATGTCTCTATCATCTCTGTCTCTATCATCTGTCTCTATCATCTCTATCATCTCTGTCTCTATCATCTGTTTCTATCATCTCTGTCTCTATCATCTCTATCACCTCTATCTCTATCATCTGTCTCTATCATCTATCATCTGTCTCTATCATCTCTGTCTCTATCATCTCTATCATCTGTCTCTATCATCTCTGTCTCTATCATCTGTCTCTATCATCTCTGTCTCTATGATCTGTCTCTATCATCTCTATCATCTCTGTCTCTATCATCTCTGTCTCTATCATCTGTGTCTCTATCATCTCTGTCTCTATCATCTGTCTCTATCATCTCTGTCTCTATCATCTGTCTCTATCATCTCTGTCTCTATCATCTGTCTCTATCATCTCTGTCTCTATCATCTCTGTCTCTATCATCTCTATCATCTGTCTCTATCATCTCTATCATCTCTGTCTCTATCATCTGTCTCTATCATCTCTATCATCTCTGTCTCTATCATCTGTCTCTATCATCTCTGTCTCTATCATCTGTCTCTACCCTTTCTCTCGTCTCTATCATCTCTGTCTCTATCATCTCTATCATCTCTGTCTCTATCATCTGTCTCTATCATCCTCTGTCTCTATCATCTCTATCACCTCTGTCTCTATCATCTGTTCTCTATCATTCTATCATCTGTCTTCTATCGTCTTATCTCTGTCTCATCATCTCTGTCTCTATCCATCTTCTGTTCTATCATCGTCATCTATCATCTGTCTCTATCATCTCTGTCTCTTGTCTCTATCATTGTCTCTATCACTGTCTCTCATCTCTGTCTCTATCACATCTCTGTCCTCATCTATCATCTGTCTCTACATTTCTCTTGTCTCTGTCTCTATCATCTCTATCATCTCTGTCTCTATCACTCTGTCTCTATCTCATCTGTCTCTATCTCTGTCTCTATCATCTCTGTCTCTATCATCTCTGTCTCTCATCATCTGTCTCTATCATCTCTTCTCATCTGTCTCTATCATCCTCTGTCTCTATCATCTATCATCTGTCTCTATCTCTCTGTCTCTATCATCTCTGTCTCTATCATTTTGTCTCTATCATCTTCTCTATCACTCTCTATCATGTCTTCTCTATCATCTCTGTCTCTATATCTCTCTCATCATCTGTCTCTATACTCATCTCTGCTCTATCATCTGTCTCTATCATCTCTGTCTCTATCATCTGTCTCTATCATCTCTATCATCTGTGTCTCTATCATCTGTGTCTCTATCATCTGTCTCTATCATCTGTTTCTATCATCTCTGTCTCTATCATATCTGTCTCTATCTTCTATCATCTCTATCTCTATCACCTTCTTTATATCTACACTCCTCACAAACAATGTATCTTGTGTAGGGGTGGTTTAAACAAGTGTTTAGACATTATTTACTCCAAAATCTCGTGCGCGCAAAAGCGCTGACGAGCGCAAAGCCATGCGCACGCCAGCGCACCCATAGACTGCAATGTTATTTTTTGCACATAGCATGCGCACACGTTTTTTAAAGCGGTTGGGCGGAAAAAAAATGCAACATGTAGCGTCTAGCGCGTATGGACGCACACCTGGAAAATGCGCAGCGCACGCCAAACGCTGATGAACGCGTGCAAGAGCTAGACCCTGCGCCCGCCATGTTAATGATAGGGGAACATTGCGCATGCGTCCGATAGCGCACGATGCGCTGCGCGATAAAACGCAAGTGTGAAAGTAGCCTAAGACATACATGAAAAACACTCTATGGGAGAAATAGAGGACATTTGAGCAAACATTTTGAGACTTTTTAAAAATTGATGAATCAGCCAAAAATATCTGTAAACCTCAATTGCGAACATAAAAAATATAGGCAAGTATAGCTAAAATAGACTTTAAAAATAAATTAAGCTAAAAATTAAAAAATAATAAAATGCAAATGAAAAATAGGAGATAAATTCCAAAAATTAGCAAAAAACATCAAGGCGCAAACACAATAATGAATCGGGCCCATGTGTATAAGAAAGTTGCTGATCATTTCATTAGAAGATGTTCGCACTTATTTTCGTCATGTCGGTTTTTCCTAGTCTCAGATTGGGCAGAACGTGGCTCTGTACAGAATAATATTTTTTTTTCTCATAAGTAATGCATTTTTCGACAATTGTTATCTTTAGCGAATGACTGCTTTGCTCATTTACATGAACGTATCATCGTTTAAGCAGCTGGTTAATGATCGCCTTGGCCGGAGACGGCTGTTTGCTGTGTATATAAGTGGGTGGACGTGGCGTTTCCCCTCTCATTTGATCTATACATGAGTGCATTTTCGGGGATTGGACTGTATCAGCGATATGGTTAATTAGATCAGCCAGCTGTTGGAAAAGATGAAAACCTTGTGAATTATTTTAATCCTGAGCAGGAACAGAACTCACTATCTGGCACAGTTTCTTCAAAAGGGTTCCCTTGGGTGAGAATCAGACTGGATCATGTAAGGACTAGGGTTATGTACTAGTCTGGCCCGACTGGATGAGATGAACTTAGCAATTGGGCTTGTCCTGAAAAAGCCTTGGAGTAAAGTGATCCGGGCCCCTCCTCTACCAGCCTATGAAGCCTCACTTTCCAGATCTGTCTCAATTTTTTTTACTGTAACATGTTCTAAAAGGGTTAATCCCAAAATTGAAGATCACCTATCATGGTTCCGACCTCTAGGACCCTCACCGACCCCGAAAAGGAAGCTCTTAAATGTCCTGTGCTCTACTGTTCCATTCATTCTCTATGCGACTGTCAGAGACACAAAGGTTAAAAAGTGTGTGATTTTAAAGCTTCTCTCTATACTTGTACACAACCTGTATGATTACCCCACCTCCTCCTGCAAAGCGCCTTCTGTGTGCTTTCTTTTCCTGCAGCCTGTGTGATCTGCACTCCTTGAAGACATGGGTGCTCTCCTCCCTCTCCTCATTATGATCTGTGTGTGGAATCTTCCGCCCTCCTGCTTTCTCAAAGGCCTATTGGGCTGATGAGCAGTGTTTGGAATAATCCTTTAAAGACTTTGGACACCTTTGGCATGAAAAAAGGTATAACTGTTATGTTTTGGTAGCTGAGGAGGACAGGAGCAAAAAACCGCCAAAGCAGCAAGACACCAGAGAGGCTGAGACCTAATGGGTTGCAGATCCCTAAACTAACCGCCCAACTAGAAGTAGCCATGGAGCGTACCTACGGTGATCCTAGATGCCTCGGCACAGCCGGAGAGTTAGTTACACCTGAAGATAGAAAGAGGAAAGCTAACTGCCCCGGAGAAGAGACCCCAAAGAAATAGAAAGCCCCCAAACATGTAATGGCGGTTAGACAAGAGGAAAACACGAACACAGACAGAAAATAGAATGAGCAAATGTTGGGGCCCAAATCTGTCTAGAAAGCAAAGTACAGGAGAGAAATTCTGTCTGCAACACAGAAAAACCCTAACAAAAATACCAGCACTTCTGATTACAAAAAACCTGAGACCACACGATCTCGACCACCTATATCAGATCTCTGGTGTGACACAGCTACCCAGCAGTAAAAAATATCACAGGAACAATGAACAAGTGCAAATACAAAATGAGAACAGGGGGCAGCGCAAGCCCCCAAAGGAGACCCGGCTGAAGTCCAAGGCAAGACTGCAAAAAGCAAGGAAAATCCAACCACAGAAAAAAAACAGAAAGTCACTTATCTGAATGCTAGCAGGAAAGCAAGCTGAAATTCCAACAAAGACCAGGAAGCAACAATTGATTACCGGTGAGGATCATGGGACGTCAGATCACTTATATCAGGCCAGTCAGCCCCACCTGACACCCATTCCTCAATTGGTTCAATACCCTCAGCAGCCACCGGAGGGAGCCTCATCTCTGAAGTCGTCTCCAACACATTCACAACATATAAAGTTGCAAGTTTTCAGCTGAAATCTTCTTTACTTTTCAGACCCCCAGCTATTCAGTTTGCAGTTTGCTCCATGTTTTGAATGTACTGTATGTATATCCATCTTGGTAGTACATGTATGTGTAGCCATCACAAGACCATTTTTGCAATGATTTCCTCTTTTCCAGCTCATTAAGAATAACTTGTCCACCTCTGACTAACATGAATATTAAAAAGTGTGTGATCTTCTCAATTCCCCTTGGGCTTCTCTCTACACTTGTACACAGCCTATATGATTAACCCGCCTCCTTCTGCAAAGTGCCTTGCGTGTATATTATTTTCCTGTATGATCTGCCCTCCCTGACGTCATGGATGCTCTACCCCCTCTCCACACTCTGATCTCTGCGTACAATCTTCCACCCTTCCTGTTGCTTTCTCCAAGGCCTTACATTTCTGACTTCCACACTCCAAATACAGGCAATTGGTCTCTTTAGCCAAGGTTAGCTAACCCCTAGGTGGTCCTAACATCATGGTCTGCACTCAGATCATGAATGGTGTTTGTGAGAAACTGGCATAAAATTAAGAGAAGGTAGGAGGAGAATAGAGAGGGATGACACAGCCAAAAGCAGTAAGCCAAAAGCAGTAAGAAAACGTGACACTTTCAGCAGGACAGCCAGCTATATGAAGGAGTTACACAAAAATTTTTCTACCTTTTGTTGCTGTAGCTGAAGTATAGCAGTGACTGCTGAGTACTACAACCTGCCAAAATGAAGGAAAGGGAGCAGGTATAGTGCGATTATAACATTATTTTCACCTCTCATTCATGCCTGGAAACTGCACCCCTGGACAAAATTGAAATAGTAACAACAAGCTCTAAATTGCGCTGCCTTCACTTAGATTAGCACTTTGAGATGACAGGTTCACTTTGCCAGTAGAATCTAGTGTCAATCGCAATGTCCTCCAATCCAAGCCCCAAATCAGTAATAGATCCCATGTAATAGTATTAGTACCCCCATTGCCAAGTACAGTGCAATCATTAAGTAGTGTCTGAAGGTCTGGCCAAAGTCTCACTCAACAAGCCAAAGTATCTCCAGTTACTGGCACAGTACCCCCAATAAAGCACAGTGTCTCTAGTAAACCACAGTGTAACCAGTGGCTATACAATACCCCTAGCAAGGCACAGTGTCCCCAGTGTCTTCATCATAACCCAAGCAAGGCAGGTTACCACCAATAAGCCTCAGTAACCCATGAGGTAGTCACACAGACTTCAGGAGGCTTAAGTGGGTGTTCACATGAAGTTTTTTATGCACATGTGTAAGGCTATGTTCACACGCTGCTTTTTTTGCTGCAACCCCAACCTGATCTCTTGGCAGTAAAAAAGCTGCAGACAAAAAGCAGATTTTGCTGACTTTTTTGCTGCATTTTCAGGATCCCAAAGTTCAGCTTTGCTTCCAACATACAAGCATGAACAATGCAAGGTGTTAGGACACCAATGCAAGACATACGTGAAACCAAAAGACGTTTTAGGAAAAAAGGGCAATTTGATCAAATTGTTTATTGGAAAATGTTTTTTTATGCCTGAAAAAATAGTGACTATTCTGAACAAAAAAGTTCATATGAGTTCATAAAAAGAGGGGGGGAGAGTTGAATTGGTTGGGAATAGTTTACCCAAGACATTGGCAGTTCATTGAGTTGGTAGACATTGTTTACTTCTACTCATTGGTCAGGGTATTGTTGAATCTCACGCATTGGTTAGGCATTGTCTACTTTCATTCATATCACTAATTTAATTAAACTGTACTAATACTAACATCCAGGCTCAGGTGAGGAGACCAAGACATTTTGATTTAAACTTAGGAAAATCACAAAAATAAATGGGTTTCTCATTTTACTGTACCTGTTTTTTTTCCTCATTAAAATGCTGAAAAAACTGATTGCAATATTTTTGCTGCTGTTTTTGCACTTATTGCTTTCTATGGGTGCAAAAACACTGCAAAAACACTGAAAGTGACATGCTGCAGTTTTGAAAAGTTTCAGTCAGGAAAAAAACTGTGTGCATGAGATTTCTGAAGTCTCATAGCTATTGCAGGTACTGTAAAAAGCAGCTTTTTAAGAGAAAAATGCTTCAGGACTATTTGATGCTTTTTATCCTGATGCATCTTTTTTGTGTTTTGGGGTGTATCCTGAGCACTTGGTCAAAGTTTTTGACCGCTGATGTTTTTCTAGTAATTTTGGGTTATCTAATATTTTCCGTTTTTTTTCTCTCTCCATTCAACAATGTATAAATCACTAGCGGTTTCAAAAGTGAAAGCGCTAAAAATGACGGACGGATGGACAACATATTTTCAGTCTTTCTATTGATTTTTATTGTAAAGCGCGTCTTCGGAGTAGATGACACCTGAAGAATGGAACGGTCACGTCTTTTAATCGCTTGGTGTCTTTGAAAGCCTGAAGAGGCTAAAACATGCTAAAAAGACTGAGCATATACTGTATGTCACGATCCATTTTTGGATTTGTGGCAGCTCTAGTTCCACTCAGTTTAAACTTTTTTTTCCTTTCAGGCCAGCGTGGGTTAATGTCAGTTTTTCCCCACTGCAGTCTGGTGTACTTGCAGTGCTGCTGGGTCAGCTGATGTGGGTGGTGACCACTCCCACCATCCTTTAAATGGTCACCTGATGCATCAGCTTACTGTTGGTGATAGAGTGTCTCTGGAGACCAGCCGATGTTTGTGGAGCTCTCTGTTGCCTGTGTGTATCAGCTGTTTAGAGGTCCTGGTGTGATATCCTATGCTGAGTGGAGTTTGGAGTCTGGCTTCGGTGTCATCTGCGGTGTGGAGTTTGGCAGCAGCACCTTGAAGCTAAGTGTGGTGTTTTTTCCTCTTCCCTTACTTGACTGTCATTATCCCCTGTGTGGATATATCTGCAGTGGCGAGGCTAGCACTCGTCGCCGGCCAGTGCACTAGCCAGGGTAGTGGTAGGTGACAGCAAGGGATGAGGTATCCTGACGATGGTGGGTGGAAGGACCCACATAGGGCGTTAGGGGAGTGCAGGGACAGGCTCAGGTTGGAGCTCAGGTGGTGACTATCCCTAATTCCCTATTGTTAGAACCTTCCACTCCCCTATTTCATCCCATTGTGTGTGTGTTGAGCCGTTAGATGACCCACCATCCTTTGGGTCAAGTCACACCGTGACAGTCACCCCGTGTCAATATGAACAGCAATTTGTTTTTACATTGAAAAACTGAGTGTTTTCTGAGTGCCTTTTCAGGGGGTTTCACAGCGGACCCCCCTGAAAAAACATTGTGGGCACATACCCTTAAGGGCGCAGCCAGGTGGCCACATACATTGCAGTGCTCGAACTGGCTGTTGGCTCTCCTGACCCAAGCATGACAGCATGTATTTCTATGCAGCTGTCACACTCAAGTTGGCATAGCCGACAGCCAGTCCGAGCACTGCGATACGATCGTTATTGGTGTTATACAGCCGCCTGATTGCGCCCTAAAGGTCCAACTTGTATAGACCCTACGATTGGTTTGGCACCATTGCATTGACTTTCAGACGTGAGTCAGATAAGTTGGAGCTCTGGACTGAGTGCCCGATGGCTGTAACTTTACTGCGTCAACGCACGATAAAGATGAATGAATGGAATTGAGCTTAAACTGTTGGAAAACACAGGGTTAACAAGACATGATCCTCCATAAACAGATTATGGAGAAATACCCGTTAAATTCATATAAGAAGATTTTTATTCCATAAATTGGGATTACATGGCGCTGAAGTCTATATGATCATATCTGTTATATTTTTAGATGATCTTTTTGCACAGAACCTCCGATTAATCCTCCTAAATGGAGTTATGTAAGAAGTCGTTAGTTATACAGATAGGAATAAAGCCCAGATGTGCTACAGTTTTCGGATTATGATGCAATTCTTCAAGCCTAGATGTGTCCGCAGAGGCTCGCTGTCGTATTCACTCCTCTGTGGGGGAAGGGAAGTGACAACCCCTCTTGGTGCCAGTAATAGGTGACCGGACTGGCTATCTTCTATGGTGCTGCAGTGACTACAATGTGACTGTAGATTACAGGGGTTAGTGCTCGAATTCCTGTGCAATCTGCAGATCTTTAGTTATGATGGTGGAACTACAAGTCTCAGCAATCTCTGATAGACTTCAGTTTTCCTAACATGATGAGAATATTCAGTGGCGTAACTATAGTCCGATGGGCTCCAGAGCAGAATTTGGACGTGGGCCCCAGATGCATGTAGGTCAGATGTAAGGGCACTTGTAGCATTCTAAATTCTATGACGACAAATGTGTTCACCCTCTCATTTAACAATCTCCTCCATGTTGTAATAATGTTCCCGATCCTGGCTCCTTCCTGTAATAATGTGCCCCTTCATAGGCCGCTTCCTGGTTAAATATCTCCCATTCTGGAAGCGCTCCTGGTATAATGTCCCTCATCCTGGACTCCTTACTGATATAATTTCCCCTATCCTAGGCCCCTTCCAGTAGTAATTTCACCTTCCTGTAATAATGTACCCATAATGAGCACCTTTCTGGTTAAATGTCCCCCATCCTAAGACTCTTTCAGGTGTAATGTCTCCCACTCTGGCCCCATTCCTGGTATAATGTCCCTAATCCTAGCCCCCTTTCAGTAATATTTTCCCCTTCCTGTAATAATGTACCTCATCCTAGTATAATGCTCCCCTCTCTTACTGGTATAATGCCCCATTCTAAGCTCCTTCCTGGTATAATGCCCCCATTCTAAGCTCCTTCCTGGTATAATGTCCCCCATTCTAAGCTCCTTCCTGGTATAATGTCCCTTCTACTTCTGTAATTCCCTTCAGTAATAATGTGCCCCATAACGAGCCCCTTCCTGGTTAAATGTCCCCATCCTTTAACCTTTCTACGTGTGATGGCTTCCATCCTGGCGCCTAACCCTTACAATGTCCCTCATCTTTGGCCCCTTTCAGTACTAATTTCCCCTTCCTGTAACAATGTACCTCATCATTGACCCTTCCTTGTATAATGTTCCCCTGCCTGGTATAATAGTCCTTGTTCTGCTGCTCTTAAAAAAAAAGCAAAAATGATTTTTATACCTTCCTCCGCTCTCACGATGTGCGGCGTCTTCTTCTATAGCTGGCAGTTGCCATTGGCGTACCAGCCCTGGGCGGCAGATGATGTCACTGCTATGTGCTGGCCATGACGGGCAGGCTGATTTCAGTTGTAGGCCACAGGGAGCCACTAAGTCTCTGCGCCGCAATGCATTTCAGTTGAAAGGGTCTCTGAAATGTCATGTCGGAGGTTGCTGGAGACAGCAGAGTGCTGTACTTGGCTGTCCCATAATCAAAGAACGGAGTGCTGCACTTGCATCCTAGCGCTTCATTCTTAGGTGTCATTCTTTGGAAAGGTAATAACTTTTAATTTTGAGAAAAACCCTTTAAAAGGAATCTGTCAGCAGGTTTTCGCTACCTAGCATGAAAACAGAATAATGTAGGGGCAGATACTCTGATTCCAGCAATGTATCACTTACTGGACTGCTTGTTGTAGTTTTGATAAAATCACAGTTTTATCAGCAGGAGATTATCACTAGAGGACTAGTAAGTAGGGATGAGCCGACCTGTGGAAGTTCGGGTTCTGGAACCCATCCCGAACTTTATTCCAAAGTTTGGGGACTAGAACTGTACAAAAACTTAAACCAGAACCCCATTGAAAACAATGGGATACAAACTTTTGATCTGGAAAATTTTCTCTCTCTCTTTCCCCAATGGACTTCCCCTGAAACTCTGAACATTGCAACAAATTTTTAAGCTCGGATTTGCTCATCTCTACCCACAGACGTATAGTCTTCCATATTGACAGCTTTCTGCCAATGCACAGAAAGCAGCCAATCAGTAGTGTGGGCGGAGTTATACACAGCTCAGCATTCCGAGCTCTGCTAGATCTGCAGCAGAGAAAACAGGGATTTTATCAAAACTGCAGCAAGCAGCTCAGTAAGTGACACATCGCTGGAATCAGGGTCGCTGCCCCTATATTATGCTACTCTCAGATGGGGTAGTAAAAACCTGGTGTGAGATTCCCTTTAAACAATGTTGTATCCAAAAGATATTGCCTCACTTTTTGAGAATAACCCTGTATTACCCACTAACGAAAAGTTCTGCACTTTATGATATAATTTATATTTCATTTGTTCCTAAAGTGATCTTCCACCTCCAAACCTAAACGTGAGTGCACATTTCCCATTTCTAGTCATCATATCTGAAGCTCTGAATCACTGCTACCGCAGCCTACATCTCTTACTTCGCCAACCCATTCCCCTTTTCTCCAAAATGGGCACAGCAGCGTTTTTTTTCTGGTTTGAAAATACTCAACGTGTGCACATACCATGTGCTCCATGAAATGGACTATACAAAAATTTTAATTTAAAGGGGTTGTCCACGTTTGGGCACTCTTATGTGACTACAGACTTGTGAATCCTTACAGTTTACACAATGCGCGCTGGCAGTATTCTCCAGTGCTGACACAGGGAGCCGGCCGTCATGTCACCACAAGCAATTTGCATACTTCCAGCCACATTCCGACTAGGTGAGTGTGACCTGGCATGTCTAGTTGGCAAGTGACCGCATGTAGGCAAGTCACATACTTGCAAGCACTTGCTCGCTGCTCCCGGCAGCGGAGAATCCCGACAGTTCACACTGTGCTATGAGGATTCACAAGTCTGCGGTTACATAAAGTGACTGCAGCTTTAAACACGCAAGCCTGGACAACCCCTTTAAGAGACTACGTAAGAAAATAATAAGAAGAATTTTTACTTTCATAGGATTTTTTATTTTAACTTGCCGTTTTCACTCTTTAAAATATAGATTTTACATGAGCTGCTCTGAAGGTGATGACTGTATTGCAAGTCTGAGCCAAGTGATCCCTTTGGTTACAACACTCTGGCAACAGAAGGTAAATTTAGATCAGGATTTTGCTTGATCAACAAAGGCCCCAACAAACAGGCGCAGAAGAAGCATAGTCACAGCGGGTGACATAGTGCAGAGCAGCGCTGCCTCTAGTGGACAACTGCTGCACTAACATCCAGATTCCTGCAAGTGAAAATGTGCAAAGTCACTGTGAGGGGAAGAGAAATCATTCCCAGGAAAAGAGATAAATCTACAGATCTACAATTTAGTGCATTGTATCAGCTGTGTGCAAACATTGATAAGAGCCCTGATGAAAATCTTATGAGGCAGGGGAGGTTTTGGTATTATATATCTCTACATCCCAGACTTATAGCGCTGGACGTGGTACAGCTGTCAGGTCAGGGCCAGATTTCAGCCTCAACCACACTCCAAAAGGAGTCAATGGAAGAAAATCACTCACCCATCGCTTACCTGCTCTGATCATTATTTATTTCTATTGGAGCACAACTGTTGTAAATTATGTGGCATGAGAAGGCTCCATCTGCAAAATCTATCACAGGTGTACTCAGTATATATATTACCTTTCATGGACAACTTGGACTCATTGCATACCAGCAAGACCCCACAAGTCCTTCCGTATACAGCAAACACCCCATAAGACCTGAAGTATCCTGGGAACAACCCACAAGACCTGCCGTATACTGGGAACACCCCACAAAACCTGCTGAAGACAAGGAACACCCCACAAGACCTGAAGTATCCCGGCAACAGTGCTCAAGCCCTACTGTATACCAAACAAACTTCATAAATTCTACTTTATACTGGGAATACCAGGAACAACATAGAAGACCTGCCGTATACCGGGAACACCCTACAAGACCTGTTATATACCAGGAACAACATACAAGACCTGCCGTATACTAGGAACACCCTACAAGACCTGTCGTATATTGGGAACACCCCACAAGACCTGCCATATACCAAGAACACCCCACAAGACCTGCCATATACCAGGAACACCCCACAAGACCTGCTGTATACCGGAAACACCCCACAAGACCTGCCATATATCAGGAACCATCCCACAAGACCTGTCGTATATCGGGGACACTCCACAAAACCTGCCGTATATCATTAACCCCAGACAAGACCTGCCACATACTGGGAACACCCACACAAACTAGATCTACATTATACCAGGAACACCCCACAAGATTTGTCATATACTGGGAACACCCTAAAAGACCTGCTGTATACTGGAAACATCACACAATACCTGCCATATACTAGGAACACCTTGTGGAGCCCAGCTGTGCTTGGAGCCACAGATCCTAGAAGGGTGCATTAAAGGATTCATCTACAAGAGGCCCTCAGAGCATTCACACACCTTCTCCCTTCCTCAGACCACCAGAGGGAGCCTGTATAGGTAGATAAAAAGGAGGGAGAAGGCAGGAAGTCAGTTCAGTTAAGGCCACTCTAGACTGAGAACAGTCATCTCTAGACTGAGAACAGAACACTCTGAGACACAGAAACAGGTCAGTCTGTAGTGTGAGACTCAATAGCTCAAGTCAGCGAGCTAGGAGCGTGCCGACTCTCTAGAGAGTGGCAGAAGAGGCAGCCCACCAACTGCCAGTGTGTATAGCCTAGTGAGGGCCGGAGTAGGCCGAAGGCTAGAGGAGAGAGTAGAATTGGGGGCAGAGGAGTTTTACCAGCTCACCCTAGAGAGCACATACCGGACACCGGGTCCGAGCTTACAGGGATCTCTACAACCCAGTAGGAGAAAACCGGAATTCTTGGGGGACTACAGGTCCCAGGAGCACCAAAGAGCTGATACGTAACAGAGCCAGGGGACACGGAGACCCTGCAAGCAGGGAGTGTGTACTCCAGGAGAAGGCCCTACCACAAAGTCAGCCGGTGCAGGACTGAGACAAAGTTAGGCCTAGCTACAGGCAGGTCAGAAACTTACTACAGAGAGGCAAGAAACAGGAGGCCCTACACCTGCTCACTGGGGAGAATCTGGACATGCACCCTTCACCCTACATTGCTCCGGGATGACCCTGCACTAACTCCAATAAAGGTACAGAAGTGACTTGTGTGTTCTCCCGTTCTTGTTCTTACCCGGCTTGGTTCCCTCCGTCCGGCATCCCTACACTTACGCTGCCCTGAAGGCCCGCTCCACCTGTGGGGAGTGATACCACCTAAGCTGCCACAACACCGGCCTCAGTGGACTGCTGCAGTGCTGGTGATCCTCACAAGACCCCACAGGTGGCGTCACGAATCACTGACATTATCCCCTGTAAATATATTCCCCCTTTTTGGATGAGCGCCCAGGGCCACGGACTGAGCCGTGGCCACCGTGACATCCCCCATAGAGATCAACGGGCTCGGGTCCGAGTACCCCACAGCCCTGGCGGGCGGCTCAACCTCACAACACCTGCTGTATATTATTAACACCCATAAGACCTGCCATATACTGGGAACACCCCACAAATCCTGCCATATACTGGGTACACCCCACAAGACCTGCCGTATACCGGGAACACCCCACAAGACCTGCTGTATACCGGGAACACCCCACAAGACCTGCCGTATACCGGAAACACCCCACAAGACCTGCCATATATCAGGAACCATCCCACAAGACCTGTCGTATATCGGGAACACTCCACAAAACCTGCCGTATATCAGGAACACCAGACAGGACCTGCCACATACTGGGAACACCCACACAAACTAGAGCTACATTATACCAGGAACACCCCACAAGATTTGTCATATACTGGGAACACCCCAAAAGACCTGCTGTATACTGGAAACATCTCACAATACCTGCCATATACTAGGAACACCTCACAACACCTGCTGTATATTATTAACACCCATAAGACCTGCCATATACTGGGAACACCCCACAAATCCTGCCATATACTGGGTACATCCCACAAGACCTGCCGTATACCGGGAACACCCCACAAGTAGTGTTGAGCGATACGATACCGCAAGTATCGGGTATCGGCCGATATTAGCTCTATCGGACTTTCGATACTTAGTTCCGATATTTTCATCTTATCGGATACCGGAATCGGATTTGTCACTGTCACTGTCAGTGTCCGTCGGTCGGGTCTGTCAGGAGTCAGCGGCACTTACCTGGCAGAAGATCTCCGGCGGTCACGGGCTGGACTGCTTGATGGCCGCCATCATCTGTCATGTATAGTGTACAGTTCATATAGCGTCTTGTGCTTGGGTGCGAGGAAAACACAGGAGACATAGGTTGAAATGAAATGACTTGTATTACTTCATACAAGCATGCTGAAAAGTTCACACAGTTTGCAGGAACAGAGACAGGAGACACAGCAGGCCAGAGTAACTTCAAGCTCTACAATAACTCTCCAAAGCAGGTTCAGGATCTCTTCTCTGTACCGTAATTCCTCTGCAAACATGGATTCACCAAACAGCAGGTTTCCAGAGTCCAAAAAGTGTTCCAAGGTTCCTCAGTAGGGAATAGCTGGAGTACAAGTCCAAGGTTTCCAGGAGTAAGGTCACAGACTGACTGAGGCTTGATTCAGGAGCACTGATTGTTCAGCTGAGGCTGCTTAAGAAGCAAGAGGGAAGAATCAGGGAGGAACATGAAAACTGGAAACTCCATATTAACTGAGGGCAAGAGCTGCAGAAAGACAGAAAGCAAAATGGCCGACGGAAAACTGAGTTTCAAGGAACATGTCAACAGAGACAAAGAACCTTACATTACTCCCCCCTTAGGGACAACCTCCGGATGACCTCAGACCAGGCTTGTCAGGGTACCTCTGATAAAACTGGCGGAGCAGGCGAGGAGCATTTACATTATTGACTGGTTCCCATGAGTTGTCCTCCACTGGGTAGCCCTGCCATTTAATCAAATATTGCAACTGATTTCTGTACAACCTGGAATCTAGAATCCTTTCCACCATAAATTCTTCCTGACCATCGACCAGCACTGGGTCAGGGCAAGGAGAAGAACGTCCAGGAAACGTATTGGGTGTTGCAGCCTTTAGTATGGATACATGAAAGACAGGGTGGATTCTCATAGTTCTGGGCAGTTGAAGACGACAAGCAACAGCACTTATAATCTTACTGATCTTATAATGTCCAATGTACTTATGCCCCAATTTAGACGATGGAATCTTTATTTTAAGATTTCTGGTTGACAGCCAGACCAAATCTCCTACCTTGAAAGCTGGTGCAGGTTTACGAAATTTATCTGCTGCTTTCTTGTACCTTTCCTGAGCCAATTCTAGATTTTCCTTTAGAAGATCCATATTCTTTTGTAAAGAAGTGATTCTTTCAGCCACTGCCGGCAAGGGCGTATCTATGGGAAATCGAGGAAGAATGTTAGGATGATAACCTAGATTGGAGTAAAAAGGAGACTGCTTAGTGGAGGCGCTCTGAGAGTTGTTATAAGAGAACTCAGCCAGTGGAAGTAGATCCACCCAATCATCCTGTAGGTGGCAGATAAAACAGCGGAGATACTGCTCTAGGGTCTGATTGGTTCGTTCTGTCTGTCCATTAGTCTGGGGATGAAAAGCAGAAGAAAGGTTTACTTTAATGTCCAATGTTGCACAGAAATTTTGCCAAAACCTTGAAGTGAATTGCACCCCTCGATCCGAAATGACCTCATCCGGTACTCCATGTAAGCGAAACACATTCTTAATCATCAAGTCTGATGTCTGTTTTGCAGTGGGTAAGCCGACTCAAGGGATAAAATGAGCTGCTTTGTTAGACAGTCAACCACCACTAGAATGGTGTTCTTCCCTTGAGAAGTTGGTAACTCCACAATGAAGTCCATAGAAATGGATCCTCACGGGCGGGACGGGGTGGGAAGAGGTTACAACAGACCAGTTGGTGAGGAGCGAGGTGTTTTGCATCTTGCACAGACTTCACATGAAGTGACATAGTTTAAAACATCTTTCCTGTAAGTGGGCCACCAAAAGAAACGAGAAAGAAATTCTTGTGTCTTTAGAATTCCCCTATGCCCGGCTATCTTGGAATCGTGGATGAGTTGCAATACTCTCAATCTGACTGTTTCAGGTATATACAGACGTTGTCCCTGAATCCACACACCATTCTTAAAGACAAGACTTACGTCCCTTCGGGGTTGAGCCAACAAAGAATCCGCATGGTATGCTTCCTTGATGTCCTTAAGTAGGTCTTGATTATGACTCACTCCCAGGAATCTAGAGTCAGGAAGAATAGTCTTAGGAGGAGTAAGTGGACGTGTCTCTGCTGAATGAATCCTAGAGAGTGCATCAGCCTTTCCATTGCGCGATCCTGGTCTATAAGAAATGACAAAATTAAATTGGTTTAGGAAAAGATTCCAGCGAGCCTGGCGAGGAGTCAGGCACTTAGCCGATCTGATAAATTCAAGGTTACGATGGTCTGTCAGGACGACTATTTGCTGTGCAGCTCCCTGAAGAAGGTGTCTCCATTCCTTGAAGGCGGCAATAATGGCCAACAATTCTCTATTGCCCACATCGTAGTTCCTCTCAGCCGAAGACAACTGCTGGGAAAAGAAGGCACAGGGATGCAAGACATTCTTCTCACCTGTTCTCTGAGAGAGTATAGCTCCAACTGCACAGTCTGAAGCATCCACCTCTATTATGAAGGCAAGCTTGGGGTTGGGATGTACTAAGATAGGTGCGGTGGTAAATTTATCCTTTAAACAGGAAAATGCTTCCTGAGCTTGCGGGGTCCAGGAGAACCTAGACTGTTTCCGGGTAAGTTGGGTGATAGGTGACACTACCTCAGAAAAATTCTTAATGAAACGTCTATAGAAGTTGGCAAACCCGATGAAACGCTGCACCTCCTTCACATTTCTAGGAATTGGCCAATCCTTGATGGCTTGGGTCTTGCTTCCATCCATACTAATCCCTTGCGTAGATAGTACATACCCCAGAAATTGAATTTCGGTCCTATGGAATTCACACTTTTCAAGTTTGATGTAGAGATGGTTTTGTCTTAGGCGTTCTAAGACCATTCTCACATGTCCATGATGTTCCTCTGTGGAGTTAGAAAAAATTAGAATTCATCCAGATAAATCACCACAAATGTATCTAGGAGATCCCTGAAGATATCATTCACGAAGTGTTGGAAAGTGGCTGGGGCGGTACTCAGACCAAAAGGCATAACTAGATATTCAAAGTGTCCATAGCGTGACCTGAAAGCAGTCTTCCATTCATCCCCAGGTCTAATACGGACCAAGTTATAGGCCCCACGGAGATCCAGTTTAGAGAAAATTTTGGCATGCCGCACTCTCTCCAACAACTCAGGGATTAAAGGCAATGGATAACGGTTTCTAATAGTAACCTTATTGAGTTCCCTATAGTCTATGCAGGGTCTCAGAGATCCATCTTTCTTCTTCACAAAGAAGATGGGTGCACCTGCGGGAGATGAAGAGGGGCGTATGAAGCCCTTGGCTAAATTTTCGTCTATATAATCCTTCAATGCTTTTAGCTCGGGCCCCGCTAGGGGGTAGATCTTACCAAAAGGTATCTCGGCTCCAGGCAATAATTCAATTGGACAATCATATGGACGGTGAGGAGGAAGCTGATCAGCGTTCTTCTTGTCACATAAATCCACATAGTCCTGGTATACAGCTGGTAGTTCAGGGACTGACATGGTTCCTTTAGGAACAGAGCAAGCTGAAACTCCTTGACTCATCTTTTTCTCCGGAAAGTGTAATTCCTTGGTCTCCCAGTTAATCGTAGGATTCTGCGCCTGCAGCCATGGTAGCCTAGAATGATGGGAAAGTGGGGAGAAGAGATAAGCAAAAAAGACATTTTCTCCTGATGATCTTTACCCATAAGGACCCTCAAAGGCTCTGTTTCTTGATCCACTGGTCCAGAAGTCAGTAGAGAGCCATCCACAGTCTCCATCTGTACTGGAGTAGCCTTCTTCACTGAACGTATCCCTGTTTCAGAGCAAAGGAGATATCCATAAAATTTCCACTTGCTCCTGAGTCGATCATAGCAGAGCTAGACACCCAGACTGAGTCAACCCAGAGTTTGATGGAAAGGAAGCAATGAGAATTGTTTCTTTTACAACTCAGCTGGGACACCGCTGAGGAAACTTGAAAAATTGCAGCGTTTATACCGTCATCGTCCCCAGAACTAACAGAGTTTAAGTCCGAGAAATCAAGATCTCTTGCAGCAGATCTCTCTGGAGCCTGAGGCTCGGACATGACAGAGCTCCTCTCGCAACACTCACAGTGAATGACTGCTGCAGTAGTCTTACGAGAACGGCTGGGGCAGTTTATAATGAAGTTCCCTGACTTACCACAGTAGAAACATAGATTTTCCTTTATACGATGTTCTTTGCGTGCATCACTAACCCGTCTTTGTAAAGAGTCCACCTGCATGGGTTCAGGTTCTGGTTCCCTTGTGATCCTACTCAAAGGTTCCTTAGCTGAGGAGGGAGGTAGTAAAAGGTTAGTGCGATTATTTTCGAACCATCTCTCTTGTCTGCGTTCAGTCAGACGAGCATCAATACGGATACAATAGTTAATAGAGTCACCTAACGCAGTGGGAGGGTCGGCACGAGCAAGTTCATCCTTAATCAGTGGAGACAACCCTTTCCGAAAAATAGATTTTTTAGCGGAAGTGTCCCAAGTGGTATCAAGAGCCCATCTCCTGAAATCCAGGGCATATTCGGCTACTGAACGCTTACCTTGGCGCAAAGTTAACATGGCTGCTTCAGCTGTTGCACCTCGATTGGGGTCATCATACACCTGCCCCATGGCTGAAATAAAAGCATCAAGGTGATTCAAACAATCATCCTCAGTCTCAATCAGAGGGTTTGCCCACATCAAAGCCTTGTTGGTAAGCAACATGTTTATAGTAAGCACTTTGGATCGTTCAGTGGGAAATTGTGAAGCATGTGCAGAGAAAAATAAATTGCATTGATTAATAAATCCCCTGAATTTCTCACGTTCACCGCCAAAACGAAAAGGAGGTAATTTGGGGATCCCAGAACTCGGGGTTATGGCAGGAGCCTGGGCTCGTTCCTCTAGAGCCTCAATCCTGGCTCGCAATTCCTGGGTAGTCTGTCCAAACACTTGCAAATTATGATTAGTGAGGTCCTGTAGGCTTGCAAAACGGGTTTTTAAAGTCTGTACATCTGAAAGGATTGTATCAGTCACTCCGCAAAGTTCCTTTATGCGGGCTTCCATCTTCCAGATCTTTTAAGGCAGAAGTGCTGGAAGGAGAAGAGGAAAGGAAAAAAAAAAAAACAAAAAAAAACAATAGTGTTTACCTGTGGTAACACTCCAGAATAAAATTTTAAGGGAATGCGCTCACCTGGAATGGTTGTGAGAAGTCACAACCACTGTCATCACATAAGGTATTAAACGGACATCTGATATCCACAGTCACAGCAGACACGGCCTTCCCAGACCCAGCAGACACTAAACATTGGCTTCTGAATCTTGTCATGTATAGTGTACAGTTCATATAGCGTCTTGTGCTTGGGTGCGAGGAAAACACAGGAGACATAGGTTGAAATGAAATGACTTGTATTACTTCATACAAGCATGCTGAAAAGTTCACACAGTTTGCAGGAACAGAGACAGGAGACACAGCAGGCCAGAGTAACTTCAAGCTCTACAATAACTCTCCAAAGCAGGTTCAGGATCTCTTCTCTGTACCGTAATTCCTCTGCAAACATGGATTCACCAAACAGCAGGTTTCCAGAGTCCAAAAAGTGTTCCAAGGTTCCTCAGTAGGGAATAGCTGGAGTACAAGTCCAAGGTTTCCAGGAGTAAGGTCACAGACTGACTGAGGCTTGATTCAGGAGCACTGATTGTTCAGCTGAGGCTGCTTAAGAAGCAAGAGGGAAGAATCAGGGCGGGAACATGAAAACTGGAAACTCCATATTAACTGAGGGCAAGAGCTGCAGAAAGACAGAAAGCAAAATGGCCGACGGAAAACTGAGTTTCAAGGAACATGTCAACAGAGACAAAGAACCTTACATCATCTTTCCCCGGCGGTCACATGCAGTTTCTCGCGATAACTGCAGTGACTGCTGGGTAATCCCGGCCGTAAAGCAGTCAGTCCGATGACGTCACCGCCGGGGAAGCAGGTAATCAGCTGTGCTGCGTCGCGATGACAGGCTCTACCTGTCATTGCGATGTAGCAGAGCTGGATCGTCGTGGGACACTCGTTACTATGGACTGCGTCGGACAGGTGGTATACTGTTGTTTTTTTTTTTTCTTTTTTTACAGGAGATCGATGGCGTCGCAGGAATGAGAGTATAATAAAATTAATGAAAACTGTGTTGTCTCTTTTATTTCATTAAAATACTTTTTTCTTGCTGTGTCTTTTTTTTTATACATTTAAAAACTTTGGGATTAATAATGGATCGGTGTCTTATTGACACCTCTCCATTATTAACCGGGCTTATTCTCACCGTGCAATCAACGGTGACATTAACCCCTTATTACCCCACTTGCCACCGCTACAGGGCAGTGGGAAGAGCCGGGTAAAGTGCCACAATTGGCACATCTTTTGATGCGCCAAATGTGGGGCTGCTGTAGCCTGGTATTATCAGGCTGTTGAGGGCCAAAATCCATGGGCCTTGACAGTCTTTTAATACCAGGCCGCAGCAGTCTGCATTTTACTTGGCTGGTTAACAAAAATAGGGGGACCCCTACGCTGTTTTTTTTTCGAGGGGATCCCCTATTTTTGTTAACCAGCCAAGATATGCAGACTGCTGTGGCCTGGTATTATCAGGCTGGCAAGGTCCATGGATATTGGATCCTTACCAGCCTGAAAAACCAGGCCTCAGCAGTCTGCTTCATCTGGCTGGTTAACAAAAATAGGGGGGACCCCACGCCAAATTTTTTTCGAGGGGATCCCCTATTTTTGTTAACCAGCCAAGATATGCAGACTGCTGTGGCCTGGTATTATCAGGCTGGCAAGCAGGGTCGGACTGAGGCACCGGGACACCGGAGAAACCTACGGTGGGCCCCAGCTCCTGCGTGGTGGGCCCTGATTTGAAAGGATAGGTCGCGGGGCAGAGGGGGCGGTGGCCCCGGGGCCCGCGCTCTGAGGGGGCCCACCCGGAGCTACGATACAGTTACATTCTGCGGCAGAGCAGGGAGAATCGCTCTCCCTGCTCTGCCGCCCGGAAGCTATGGGGCCTGAACAGGCGTTGGGGGGGCCCGGTGCCAGCAGTGGGCCCCCCACCCATCATCGGAGGGTCAGCTGTATCGGCATCCAGCCGATAAAGCTGACCGCATGGAGAGAGAAGGAGCAAGCGCTCCTTCTCTCCCATAATCCCCCTCTCAGCGTATGACAGCGGGCGCAATAACATCACCTGCCGGCGCCTGCTGTCAGACGCTGAGAGGGAGAACAGTGAGCAGCACAGGAGCCGGGAGGTGAGGTTTTTTTTTGATTTTTTTTTTAATGGGGGTGCAGTCGAGTCCTGGCTGGAGAAGTTGTCATGTCGGTGTGGCCAGATGAAAAAGACATGAAAAGTGAACAATTCCATTAGAAAGAACATCAGCGGTAAGTCATTATCTGTACCTGTGCTGTAATCTATTATATGTTCTGTAGGACTGGTATTATTTAACACAGACCATATGGCGGTAATATCAATATTGGTCTTTTTATATATAGATTATTTTGGCCAACAGCGCGGTCATTTGCTGAGGTTCTCTGATGATGGGCCCACTCAGAAGTTTTGCCCCCACTAAACCAAAACCCTAGCTACGCCTATGGCTCTCTCTCTAGTCTTTCTTTCTCGCTCTCTGTTCTTTCCTTCTCGCTCTCTGTTCTTTTTTCTCTCTGTTCTTTCTTTCTCTCTTTTCTTTCTTTCCTCTCTTTCTTTCTCTGTTTGTTCTTTCTCTCTCGCTGCTCTTTCTTTCTTTTCCTCAGTACCAGCCACTGTGCCCTCATTACCAGTCAGTGTGATCAGCAGTGCTAAATGGTTACTCTTGGGGCGAGGATATGGGTGTGATTAGCTGTGAAATGGGTGTTGTCGGGGCGTGGCCTAAAATTTTCAGCGGCGCGCAACACGCGCCGCAGCCTTTAATCCTCTTTCCTGTCTTCCAAATTTGGGAGGTATGCTGTATGACCTCCCTACAACTTCTGGCCATGCTCCTGATGAGCGCGACGGATGGTCTCGTGAGGGATCTCCTCCCACACCTGGACTAAAGCATCCACCAACTTCTGGACAGTCTGTGGTGCAACGTGGCATGGCCTAAAATTTGCTGCAGCAGGCACAGCGTGCCACAGCCTTTGTCCCTCTTTCCCTTCTTCAAAGGTTGGGAAGTATGATGGTGGGCCCCAAGAATAATTTTTCTCTGGTGGGCCCAAGGTACTCCAGTCCGACGCTGCTGGCAAGGTCCATGGATATTGGCTCCTTAACAGCCTTAAATACCATGCCTCAGCAGCAGGGGCGTACATATAAATCATGGGGCCCCATAGCAAAAGTCTGAATGTTCCCCACCCCCCCAAAAAAAAAACCCAGAGGCATTGTAAATGTAAAGTGCCAGCACAGTGAGGGAAGTTGAGTCGCACAGAGACAGGGGTTTTGGTGGTACTCGGCACCGATCACGTCGACTTCTATGGGGGATGTCACGAGTAGCACAGCTCGGTCCGTGACCTGGGCGATCACTGGAATGTGGGATATTTCCAGGGGATGATAGAATGTTCGTGTAGTTTGTCGTGACGCCACCTGTAGTACCTGGTCAGGGTGTCCAGCGCTGCTGTGCAGGTCCTCTGGAAGGGATGGTGTAGTGCAGGTAGGTGAAAAGTCTTCTACAGGTAACACTCTATCCTTCCAGGGCAGATAGATGTGAGATAGAGCAATGGTGCAAAGTGATGTAGCAGAGTGGACTATGCGACGTAGTAAGAAAGCAGGAAACACTTCAAGTTAAACGTTGCATAATAAAAATTTTAATAATAACATTACAAAAGTGCAAATGGCTTATATTATGTGACATGTTTTGTTACTGTTCATACCCTTGATATGTGTTATACATGTGTGTTAATAAATACATATTCAACAAAAGTGCAAATAGCATTAGTGCCGAAGTTCGTGGAGACTTCTTAGGACTACAACCCCACCGGGGTAACTTCACAGTGTCTTTTACTTGTGCTTGTGGAGGACCCGCTCCAAACCTCCAACTGTGGTCTTGGGTGGGCTGCAAGACTTTCCTTGAGCAGACCTCACTTTCGGCCACACCAAACGGGTTTTTAGTTTCTGAGGTAGTTGAAAATAGTGCACAGTAAAGTTTTTGTAAAACCAAGATGGAGCACCGAAGTGCCAACTATTTACAGAAAAGTTTGTGAGCCAGTACAGTTCATGGCTTCAAAGTTCAACATTTTCATTACAGTGAAACACCATTACCCAACCTGGGTATATTAAGGCAACAATAAACTTGTTCTTCTGAACATTCACCCGTCCGGGTACATCAAACCATTACCCAACCTGGGTATATTAAGGCAACAATAAACTTCTTTTTATGAACATTCACCCGTCCGGGTACATCAATAATTTAACTATTTACATACAGAGACCCTGTCCGGGTTATTTAGACTTCTTTGGCTGGCCTCTTACAGGTACCACCTGGTACTGTTCTGGAGCTTGCCAAACATCCGTGACAGGAGGGTCCACCCAGACCTGATGACGTCGTGTGGCCTGTACAGTGACGTCGTGACCCGCTATTTGGGTCTGTGTGGCCACCTCTTTCGTCTCCCTCCGGGTCTGGAACCCTATGTCCCGGACTGTACGAACCCCAGGGGCCTAACAGGCGCCGGGTACGGGCCAGCTATCATTATCATGTCCATAGCTGGGGCTGCTGAGGAGACCACTGAGGGAGGCTGGGGAGATTTACGGCGTGGGGTGGGCACTTGTGCAGAGGCCTGGTTGGGGAGGCTGAAGGCTCGTAGGGTCTGTCAGTTTCCTGACACTCTGGGGAGTAGGGGTCGCACCTGGTAACATTTAGGGCGTACCATCCATTGTAACCCCAGTGTCGGGTGTAAGTCACCAAGTCTCCTGGCAACAGGTCCCTCCCCGGGTGTCCTTCTGGGAGGTGAGCCTCCACGTCCCGCCGGGTTACAAAAACTTCTAAATAAAGTCCAGGCTCCTGGATGAAGCCCCAACCACCTTTTAACTTAAAGTTCCGTACTGCACCCTTACGCCGCGGCTCCCTCACCGTACTTTTATCCTTTCTCATACGTGCCTTCTTTGCCAGGTCCTTCTCCAGGTGACGTTGCCGAAGCTTTTGGGATTCTCGCTGCTCCCTTTGTCGCTCTGCTTCCCGCTCCCGACGTCTCCACTCTTCCTCCTGACGCCGGTTGTAATTCTCCTCCACCAGCAGCTCCATGTCTCCAACATCAAACGCCAGCTTACGATGTCCGGTTTGCGGCAGCTCTCCTGGCGCCCGCCAGTCCTGGCGGCGCTCACCTGTGGCGGAAGCAGCCGGCTCTGGAACAGATGACGGTCGGGGCTCCGGTACAGGCAGGTAGAGCTCTGGTGCCTGCGTGGCCTCCTCCATGAGGACGGGTGTCGCTTCTTCTGCCTCAGCGACGGGGGCAGACAGCGGGATCTGGGTGCTGGTGCGGCGTTTTCAGCAGGAACGGGTGCCTCCACTGTGATACTGGCAACCGGTTCAGATTGCAAGGGCTGGGATGCCCGCAAGGCCTCCTCTACTGGAACGGGTGCCTCCACTGAGATACTGGCAACCGGTTCAGATTGCAAGGGCTGGGATGCCCGCACGGCCTCCTGTACTGGAACGGGTGCCTCCACTGAGATACTGGCAACCGGTTCAGATTGCAAGGGCTGGGATGCCCGCACGGCCTCCTCTACTGGAACGGGTGCTTCACCTTCCGGTACAGACACTTCAGGGGTAAGAGGGATTGGCGCCGCTCCAATTGTAGTTTTAGGGCCCACCAGCTCGCTTCCATCCTGGCGACCTCCTCCCGGTGCCGGGCCAGGTCTCTCAGGGTATCCTCCGCTTCTTCCAGCGTAGGAGGGTTTCCAGGCCGGGTGCCAAACGGTGGCTCCGTGGCGATCGGGTCGCTTCCGTGGGGGGAGAGCTCTGACTCCTCCATCCCTTCCCACTTCTGCTCACGTCCATTCGCCATCTCTGCCAAGTCACATGTGTCATTAGCATCAGGAGAGGCGACATCTTTTGTAGGGAGGCGGGACCTTCGCGTTCGTTTCCGCCCACTGAGGAGGATGAGGAGGCGGAACTCCAGAGCTGTGGGGCACGATCTTACATTGCAGTAACATTTAGAGTGTGCGGACATCGTTTTCGCGCCACGGAGTGAGTGTACGCCCACGAGAGCACGCCCTTATTCTTCACCTGTGCCTCGTGGCGCAGATATGACGGAAAAATGGCAAATACAGTCTATGATGATTTTTGCAATTCTCAAGCAAAAAAACAGTTAAATTAAGGCACACAGGACTCGCTTATAGCGAGCTTCTGAATCCTGTTCGTGACGCCAAAGTTGAGTCGCACAGAGCCACAGGTTTTGGGGGTACTCGGCACCAAGCCCGTCGACTTCTATGGGGGATGTGACGGGTAGCACAGCTATGTCCGTGCCCTGGTCGCTCACTGGAATGTGGGATATTTCCAGGGATGATAGAATGTTTGTGTAGTTTGTCGTGACGCCACCTGTAGTACCTGGTCAGGGTGACCAGCGCTGCTGTGCAGGTCCTCTGGCAGGGATGGTGTAGTGCAGCTAGGTGATAAGTCTTGTACAGGTAAGACGGTATCCTTCCAGGGCAGATAGATGTGAGATAGAGCAATGGTGCAGAGTGATGTAGCAGAGTGGAGTATGCGACGTAGTAAGAAAGCAGGAAAGGAAACAATTCTTACTACAAAGACATGCAGCATAAGGCTGCCTCAACCCCTCCCATCCAACTAGCTACACCCTGTTCTAACCAGCCTGAGCTAGACCATCCCATTGGGTCCGCCTACACTCAGCTGGCATAGTGTACTGTTGAATGCAGTGGTTGGAGTCAATGGGGTGTTTCCTCCTTACCTGAGAGTAAGTTGTCACACCGCTGGGTGCGATGCAACATCTCTGTGGCGACTGGACCCTCGGGTGCTTCTGTCTTTTCACAAATGCCGGCTTTACCCGGCAATTGAATCAGAGGCTATTTTACTATGTAGAAGTGAATAAACTATAAATATATGTATATATATATGTCACAATGACATGTATATATATATATATACAGGTCCTTCTCAAAAAATTAGCATATAGTGCAAAATTTCATTATTTTCCATAATGTAATGATTACAATTAAACTTTCATATATTTTAGATTCATTACACACCAACTGAAATTTGTCAGGTCTTTTATTGTTTTAATACTGATGATTTTGGCATACAACTCCTGGTAACCCAAAAAACCTGTCTCAAAAAATTAGCATATCAAGAAAAGGTTCTCTAAACGACCTATTACCCTAATCTTCTGAATCAACTAATTAACTCTAAACACATGCAAAAGATTCCTGAGGCTTTTAAAAACTCCCTGCCTGGTTCATTACTCAAAACCCCCATCATGGGTAAGACTAGCGACCTTACTGATGTCAAGAAGGCCATCATTGACACCCTCAAGCAAGAGGGTAAGACCCAGAAAGAAATTTCTCAACAAATAGGCTGTTCCCAGAGTGCTGTATCAAGGCACCTCAATGGGAAGTCTGTTGGAAGGAAACAATGTGGCAGAAAACGCTGTACAACGAGAAGAGGTGACCGGACCCTGAGGAAGATTGTGGAGAAGGACCGATTCCAAACCTTGGGGGACCTGAGGAACAGTGGCTGAGTCGTGTAAAAACATCCAGACCACCTGCACAGGGTGCGGGAAAATGGGTACGGGCCGCATTCCCCGGGGAAACCACTTTTGAACCATAAAAACGGCGAAGCGCCTGACCGGGTTACAGAGAGCAGCACGGAGTTGCTAAGGGGGCCCAGTACTTTTTTTTTGATAAAAACAAATTTTCTGTCTTTTGGGAAACAAGGTGCCAGAGTCTGGGGAAGACTGGGGAAGGAAAGCCAAAAAAAGGGAACCATTTCAAGTACCCACAGGGGGGGTTTTTTGGGGTGCCAGTCAGCTGCTGGGGTTGGTCCCGTTTTTCCCAAAACAAGGGCGGGGGAAACAGCTAGTAAAGGAGTTTTTTTGGGGCACTTAAACTTCCTCGCTGAAAGCTTTTGGGGATAAATTTCATTTTTAGCAAACCGGGGACCTGCTCACAGTCCCAAAACCATGAAAAAAGGTTTTACTGACCTGATTCTTTCCATTGGCCGCCAACTCTCCGACCTGAACCCATAGAGAATCGGGGATATTGTGAAGAGAAATTAGAACGCAAGACCCAACATCTGGGGTTTTTAAAGGGGCCGCTATCGAAGCATCCTGGCCCCAAAAACACCTCACAGGTCCAGCTGATTGCCCCCCCCACCCCGCATTGAAGCAGTCATTTCTGAAAAAGGGGTTCCCGCCAATATTGAGTGCATAATGAATTTATTATTTGATGTTTTTTTTGTTTGTTTTTAAAAAACTTTTTATTTTATTGGGGGTTTTAAATATTTTTTAAATTTTGGCAGGTTTTTGGGTTATCAGGGGTTGTAGCCAAAAAATCATATTAAAACAAAAAAGCCTGACAATTTCAGTTGGGTGTAAAATCTAAAAATATAAAAATTTTAATTGTAATCTTACATTGGGGAAATAAAAAAATTTTGCACTAATGCAAATTTTTTTTTGGAAGGCCCTGTAATTATTCTAATGTGTATATTTTGTTTTAAAAGGGAAAAAAAGTGTTTTTTTAGTTGCGTTTTTGGTTCCCAAACTTACAGGGGTTTTCCGGTATGAAGGGGATATCGCCATTTTAGTATCGCGATGCCTTCCGATCCATTTTTTAGATACGAGAAACCCCTCAACCTCCCCAAAAACCTACTGTATCCGGAACACCCCAAACCTCCCATAAAAGGGAACACCCCAACCCCCTGCTGTACCCGGGGGCACCTACAAGACCTGCAAAAACTGGGAACACCCTACAAGATCTGCGCTTCCGAAACCCCCGAAGCCTGCCGTATAGGGGGAACACCCCCCAAGACCTCCGTATCGGAACACCCAAACCCCTTGCCGTACACCGGAACACCCACAAGACCGCATATCCGGGGAACCCCCCCAAAACCCCTGCGTTTCCGAACCCCCAAAAAGACCTAAAATACCGGGAACCCCCACAAGACCTGCCTTTCCCCGGAACCCCCAAAAGACCTGCCAGAGGGGGAACAAAAAAAAAACCTCCATATCCGGAACCCCACAAGACCTGCCGTTTGGAACACCCAAAAGACCACCGTACCCTTAACACCCCACAAACCGCCTACCGAAACACCCCACAAGACCTCCGTATACCCCGGGAACACCCCACAAGATAGCAGCAAACCTAGATGTGCTTAACCCAAGCAAATCCAGGTGTTTATCTCAAACCAAACTTGCATAAGGGAATATAGTTTGTCTCACACCATTTATCCCATTGAAAACAGGAATAAATATATCCCTTTTTCCTCACTTTTTCTGACTTATGATGTAATTTTCTTGGTTGTCGTGGGTTTTACATTTTATGCCTTTTAATGAGGTCTTTGTTTTAGACCTAACTTTGATGGCAATGTCGCCCACACCTCTACAAGGCAATTGGGTCTAGGGAACCGAATAACCCTGGCGTGGCGTCTTTTCCAGCACTGACTCTTTTCTTCAAAACCACATTATATGACTAAATCTTTAACAATGCTTATATCATGACTCAAAACACACAAGCCCAACAAAAGCCTGAAAGCACCACCATCTCAAAGTCAGAACATTTCTTGTCAATGCAAAAATGGGATCCAGACCATTTGCTCTTTTACATGGCAATTCCCACCCAAAATCGTTTCAAGTGTTTGGTTTTCTGTACAGATTGGATGACGGCACTCCCCCGGGTGTGGAGATTTAATGCAGCTGGACTTAAAATGAACCCAATTTGAAAAAAATCATACAGAACTTTGATTTGTGGGAGTCTGGGTTCTGAATCCCTGAAAGCGAGTGGAAGAAAACCGCTTCTCAAAAAGGAACATCAACCTTTTCATCAACGAAAATCACGACCATCCACTTAAGAAAGAGGTTTGCAAGCACCTTTACCTAATTGATTCCCCTTATCGAATTATCAGGCCAAAATCGGGGCTTTGGGAAGTGCCCCTATTTTGGTTACCGCAATCGAACACCACCAATCCTAATAAGGATTTGAAATGCCAGCATAAGCCACCACCTTTGGTGGTCATCACGGACTGACAAAATTAGCAATACATCGGCTGCTTGCGGCAGTCTCATAAAAAATAATGAAAAAATTTGGGGGAAGGCGTGCTCGACCCATTGGTATTTCAAATCCATCGGTCAGGAACGGTTAGGTAATGGGATGGGTCAGGTCCCTACCAATGGAAAGTTAACAAAAATTTTATGCAGAACAAAACTTGAACATTCTCTTTTGGAGTGGAAATTTGGAACAATTAAATTTTTTTCTTCTGACGAAAAGACACATAAATGGGTCTTACACCTTCTCCCATACAAAACGTCATGATCAAACATCATTTTTATTCTTAGTTAAACAAAAAACAATAATATACCGTTCTCCCTTCCTCTCCTTCCCTACTTTACTGGTCTTGATAAAGGTTGTATGATCTAGCCCGAAGTAAAGTTTTACTTTGGCAAAGTTAGGGTTTTTGGGGAAAACCACCTTTTCCTGATGGACTTTATCCATTTCCTTTAACCGCTTGGAAAAAAAACCCTTGCCAAAAAACATTTGGGTTTTGGTCTAGTATAATGCCATTTAAGGAACAATAATTTGCGTAATGAATTACCAAATTAAAAGTGCATTAGAATTATGAGAAAGGCTTCTTTAACTTGACAACTCCTTCTGTTTTCGGACTCCAAATTAAATATTCTGAATATTAAATGATTAAAAACACAATATTTTAGGGGGGCTTCAGTGGAGGAAAACAAAAGTACTAGTCCTTTCAAAAAAATCATACATAAAACCATGGTTCACCTCATCATCCCCAGGAAAAAAGTAAAACTACTTTTGCAACACTACCTTCTAATATCTTCAAAACTGGTCCATTCCATCTTTGTGACTTTCATCCACTGTTTTTGAATCTTGATTATCTTTACAATTTCTTCCTGCCAAGGGTGCGGAATTCCTTCCTTCTTTTCCACATATATTTTCTCTTTTTCCAAGGTTACCTCTGGGAATTAAATTTACCTGTTATACCTTTTCAATTAAACAACAGGAACCAGGCATTCATACTCCCCCACTTCTTGTAGAGAAAAAAACCCCCGCCCCCACAGGGACAATGACCAACCCCCACTTTGTGTACAGAATAAAAGACCCTCCTATTCTCTATAAAAAAACAATGTTTATTTACCATACAAAGAATAAAAATTCCCCCTTTCAGTAAAGAAAGAAAAAGAATCATCCCCACTTCTTGTATAGAGCAAAGAACTACCCCAACATTCCTGTAAAAGACAAAGAAATGCCCCCACTTCCCTGTATAGGGACAAAAACTGCCCCCACTTTCGTATAAAAACAGAGAACGTCTATACTTCATATAAGAAAAAAACACCCCCACACCTAGTAAACACAAAAACTGCCCTTTCCTGTAAGAGACAAAGAACTGCTCCCACTTACTACTAGAGACAAAAAAAACCCCCACTTCCTGTTTAGAACAAAGAACCACCCAAACTTCCTAATAAGACAAAGAACTTTTTCATTTCCTTTATAGAATAAAGAACCACCCCTACATCCTGATGGAACAAAAAACCGCCTTACTTTTTGAAAGAGACAAATAACCTCCCCCATTTCCTGTATGGACAAAGAAAAACCCCCTCCACTTCATGACAGACAGAAATAACTGACCCCACTTCCTTTTTGAAACAAAAAAATCCCTCCAACCTGTATGGACAAAGAACCTCCCCACTTCCTGTATGGAACAAAAACTGCCCCCACTACACTAGGATGCAAAAACGCCCCCACTTTTTCCATAAGACAAAAATCCCCCCAATCCTGTAAAGACAAAGACCACCCCAACTCATCTATAAAAAAAAGAACACCCTTACTTCATGTATGGAGCATTCTGTAAAAATGACAAAGAACTACTCTTTATTCTGTATAGGACAAAGACCACCCCCACTTTCTTTAAGAAAAAAACTGCCTACACTTCTCATATTGAGACAGAAAACCTCCCACTCCTTTAAGTGACAAAGAACTGCCCTGACTTTCATGTATGGAATAAAGAACCCCCCCCCACACCTGATGGAGACAAAGAACTGCCCCCATACACTTATGATGCAAAAACTGCCCCCACATCTTCCATAGAGACAAAAAAATCCCCCCACATCCTTAAGGAACAAAGAACCCCCAACTTCATCTATAGAGACAAAAACACCCTTACTTCATGTATGGGGTGCATTCTGAAATACAAAAGAACTACCCTTTATTCTTTAAGAACAAAAAAAACCCCCCCACTTTCTTTTAGAGACAAAAAGCTGCCACCTTCTCATAGAGACAGAAAACCTCCCCACTTCCTTTATAGGACAAAGAACTGCCCTACTTCATTATGGAGATAAAGAACCGCCCCCCATCCTTTGGAGACAAAGAACCACCCCCTATTTTATGGAACAAAGAACGCCCCCGCTTCCTTAAAAACCCCCCTCCTGCATGAAGAACAATTAACCACCGCCACTTACTGTATGGATACAGAGAACCAACACCACTTCCGCAAGAAACAAAAAACTACGTGGCTTGCTTATATGGAAAAGAACCTCCCCCACTTCCTTAAAGAACAAAAAAGCCCCCATCCAGTAGAAAGCCACTTCTTTTCCATACTAAAAACCACCTTTATTTCATGTATTTAAAAGCTGTGCCCCCCCCGCTTCCTATAGAGTCACAGAAACCCGCCTCCCCCCTTCTTGGAACCCATCTTGGGGGCTCTGCGATGGTTACGTGACAACAACATGGGCAGAATGGGACCCTAGTGGCTACCTCCAAGTGTCTTTTTGATGGGTGACATATTAACAAAATCATTTGTATAAATTATCACATCATCTAGCAAGGAGACAGCTTCCAAAGTAAGGAATATGATGAAAAATCTTTTGAAATTGGAATTCACAGTTTCCCAAATTTTTTTTCCCAAAAATTATGATCTATGGGAAATAAACTACTTACTGCAAAACTTTTTTAATTGCCCAGTAAAAATGTGTATAACACTCTGACTTCTCCTAGGCTTTATTTGTACCCATTTGAGATCTTTAAAGAACTTTTCACTGATTTTTTCAATTCAAACTGAATTCCCTCTTTCAATTGCCAGATTCTGATTCTGGAATACTTTCGTTTTCTCCTTGCTCCTTAAATCCAAAGTTATGCCCCCGGTAATAAAGGGGCAAATTTTCCCTTCAACCAACTGGGCGTGTACCCAAAACTGCTCTGAGGGCGTACCATTTTGATTGGACAAGTTGAGAGTAGTAAACAAACGCCCACAGAGTTCTGTGGTATGAATCCGGTTGTTCGAAGGGAAAATTTTACCATGTTACGGGAGGGGAACAACTTTGGAACAAGGTTCCCAAGAGAAAAAAAAACAAATTTTTCAGAAACAGGGGGGCCAGTGGCAGTTTTTATGAGGTACTCAGCTAAGGCTGGGGTCACACTTTGAGTGAAAAGTGAAAAACTCCGCGCGATCTCTCCCCAATATCTTACTGGCCGCAGCACCGGGACCGAGTGTTCGCTGCATAGAAAAAAATCAGCCGCAACTCCGGTCCGATGCGACGGCAGTGCTGGGTATGAGGAATGAGTTTTCCACTTTTCAGTTCAAGTGTGACCCGGCCTAATTCTGAAAAAACCATTAAAGGTCCTCTTTAAAAAATCAAACCATCCATTCCTTAGTAATGTACAAGTGACTTCAACACATCAGATAGCAAAAACACAGGTAAACAGTGGTAACCAACAGCCCATTAACAATGCTAGAGTACAAAGTTTTTAAAGCACCAAATTGTAAAAAACAGTCCTTTTACAAAATTTCGTACCCTAAAAAGCTCAAGGTAGGTACCCCAAACTAAGGGAATTTCGATAACACCAATGGGTTGTAGTGTGCGACGTTCTTAAATTACTAGTAATTGGTTGCAAAACCTTAACCTGTTTTTGTTTTTATTTATAAATTATTTTATTTTTTTAGTTTAAACAATTTCCCCCCCAACTTTCACTAAAAATCACCAAAAGGGCCCCTCTTTCACACATCCGGTGGCGCCTGACGGCGCCCCCGGGCATTTAGCCGCAGCGCCCAAGAAAAACCATGTGCCGCAGCGCCCATGCGTTTTTTTCCCGGATGGTTTTCTGATGCCCGAGACACAGGAATCCGGCAAAAAAAAAAAAACGTTACAGCTGCTTTTGCCCGGGGGCCCGCCGGAATGACATTTCCGCCGCACCGGACAAAATCGCATACGCCCAAATTGACATGCGGCCCATCCGGCGCTAATGCCAATCAATGAAAAAAAAACCGCAAGCGGCGCAAAAGTTTTCGATGCGGCCTGCGGCTAATGCCTGGGGCGCCGTCGGCGCACACCCGATGTGGAAACCCTAAACCGAAAATGCTTAGTTGTTATAACCCCTATGTACGGGTAACGGGATGCTAAGGACAAGGGCAGACCAAGGGGTTAACAAGGGGATTAATTTACAGTGGTTATCCTCGAGGGAGATTTTTAAAAAGAGGTGAGATTTTTCCTAATACGAAAACACTTCTGGGGGGTTTTAAAAACTAAAGGGGAAGAAAAAAACTATGCATTATCCTTTGCGCTACGTCACAGATGTGCCCCTCTCTTTAACTGGGGCCACTTGGAATGAGCCACAATGGGGATCTGTCACAGTCCTGTGGAAAATGGGGGAAGCTTTTCTGGCGTTGAGAATATCCCCTTGGGCCTGGGGTCTTCTTTCAATCCTGCCTGGGGGTGATCGCCCCGGGTTCTACCTGGGCACTGGCCCTAACCCAAAGCAGGGGGAAAAAGGGGGGGCAGACTCTTTCCTCACGGTGAAATCTTTGTAAATCAGGGGCCGGGACAACGGTCCCAAACGTTCACGGTGGCCTGTTCGGTCTGCTGATTGTACTGTTGAACACCGGTATCCCTCACCAGACCTTGCCTTCCCCTCAGTACTGTCGGCCCCAGGCAGTTGTGTCAGCGCGTCGGCTGGTTCGCAGTCTCGTTAAGGTCCTTGATGTAGACGGGGGGCGCGATGTTGCGGGGACAGCGGTACATGCGTTGTCACGGACCCCGTCGGTCGGTTTCCTGTCAGCGCGTCCTCTCGTCTCTGGCCCCCCTTAGCTCCGCCCCTCACCCACAGCTGAAAATTAAACCTCGCACACTGACGTCGCTCAGCCTTCCGCCTCCACAGTTTGAATTTCTGCTGCGCATTTCTGTCTCTTAGCTTTGCCCCCTTTTTCCCCCTGGCCAGGGAACATCCTGTACTCTAAGTGCCCCCCCCCCTTGACTGAGGTGTCAACCCCAACGTTTTGTGGGCCCGTTACGGATGAACAGGCCTGGCTACTTCCCCTTACACCTACATGATTGTGAATGTTGCTAAATCAACGATTAAATCAATATTCAAAAATTAAAATGTCATTTGCTCATAAGGAGAGATGACGCGTTCGACAGAACTGTTTGCCAATCTCAAATTTGAGTTGTTTTGGGCGGTGTTCGGCCGTTCGGGGCGAACCCGAACATTGGAAAAAATCCGGCTGTTCGGTTATGTTGATACTGTTCGGCACCAAAACATACTGGATTTTTTCATAAAAAAATTTTTTTTACGCTGGTCTCCCCCGCGGCCAGCACACATCACTGGTGGGCAAGCAGGAGACCAGCGATCACTGGTAACCAAGGTACACGTCGGGTTTCCCCGGCGTGGGACTGTGCTTGGAAACCCATGTGTAGTTTTGGGTCCCAAACGCACTCTGCAGGGGAGCTGTAACCAAGGTCACAGCGGGTTTCCAGGGACCGCGCAGCACCTGGAAACCCACTGTACCTTGGGACCGCTCCCCTCATCAGCGGCTGGTATCCAACGTACACGCCGGTAATAAGCGACGTGTGTCACTTTTTCGGCGTACTCGCTGTCCTGATCGTCTAGATTTGCCTGTTTGGCAGCTCAGCCGATCACATAGCGACGCAGCAACGATCCTTATCTGGGCGCATCGCCAGCCGGGTCGCTGCAGCGTCGCATGTGGAAAAGTGTCCGGTGTCTGTGTGTCGTGTAAAGTGCGGGATCGTGTATTGCGGCGGGGTGCGGGGCTGTGTGCGTGATCTTTGTTGTCGGCGGTGGGCGGTGCTGTGTGTGTGTCTCCGCGTATGCAGCATTTTCGGGTGGACACAAGTCCCCGCCGGCTATGCCTGCTACAGTGACAGTGACGACACATTACCAAAGATGGACGTTAGTCCATCATCCCCGGGAATGTTTCGAATGTAAAAAAGCCTTTTCTGGCTTTAAATAATAGGTGACCCCACGTCATTTTTTGGGGGGGGTCCCCCTTTTTAATACCATAAGGCTATCGGGCTGATATTCAAACCGGGAGATCCATGGGTATTAACCCCTTCCCGGCTAGAAAAGGGGCCCCGGCGCGGCTTTCCCCCTTGGCGCAAAAAAGGGGGGAGCCCACCCTTTTTTTTTTCCCTATTTTTTTTTTTATTAACATTTTCTTAAATTTTGTTGGTTTGGGGCCGTGTGTTTTTATTTAGTACCATTTTTTATCATCTATTCCTATATACTTTCGTTTATTTCTTCTTTCAATTATTTCAACTACTATTTTCTACTTTTATTATCTTCAACTATTTTTTCTTCTACTAACTTCTGGATTTTTTCTATCTTTCTATCCTTTTTTGGGGTTTTAAATTTTGGGGGGTTTGGGGAAATGTAAAAAGGGTTGGAAAAGAAATTACAAAAAAATTTTTTTTTTTTAAAAAACATATCTTTTTTTAGGGTCAAAAACGCAACAAAACCATAAAGAAAAAAAGCATAAAACCGCAAAAAAAGCATAAAAAAAGGATTTTGTTTTCTGCCAAGGGGCGGGGGATTCGGGAGGAAAATCCACAGGCAAACCCCAACGTGTGCACAGGCCCTCCACCGTGTCCTTTGAAAAGCCGGCAATTTAACCCCTCTGAAAACACCTGAACCCCCAAAAACACTACAAAAAACCTAAAAAAATATATAATTTTTATACATGTCATTTTTTGCCATTTTTTAAAATTTTTTTAAAGTAATAATTCTACATAGGTTTTTAAACCCTAATTAATTTCCGGCTTTTTTAAATTTCAGAACCCCCCTAAATGACCAGGTTTAAAAAAGTTAAATTTCATTTAAGTAGTTTTTTATTGGTTTTTACAACAATTACTAGTTATTTCAAAATTTCAACTGTGGGGGTTTTTAAAGGGAAACGTTTTAAAAAAATCCCAAACTTTTTAACAACGAATTTTCCCTTGATTAACCCCACATTTAAATTTTTTACCCCTTTTTGTTTGTTTTGGAAAACAAAAACAAACTCTGAAAGAATGGTTAATTTATGTAAACCCTTGCTTTTTTGTGGGGCGTAATTTTTACAAAAGCCGCAATTGATTAGCCGCTATAAAAAAAGTAGAAAGTAAAAAAAAAAAAAAAAATATTTAAATTTTTCCTTTTTTGGCCCTTTTAATGTTTTTATTGTTTTTTATGTGTTTTTTAGTGTTTTTTTGCCTGCCATGATTTTTAAAGGTTTCCCCCTGTTGACGAACAGTTCGACGAAAATTACTCGAACATAGGGTTTCGGCTAAAAAATCTTTTTGGTTTGACTAACAAAAACAATTGAAAATTTTTTAACCTTTTTTTTTTGGCAAATATTTTTTTTAAAACTTCCCCATCTCTTCCCCTTTTTTAATTTTTGCCAGTCCCCACACTTTCTCCTTCATAATCTTCACAAGAAATCACTTTTTCATCAAATATTCTTCATTTTCCCCTTCTTAACTTTTTTCTTAAACTTTTTGCATTCATGTTTTTGTTTAATTATCATATTGTTATTTTTAAAACAATTAATTTTCTTCATATTAAAATTCTTCCTTCTTCCTCTCTCTTTATCATTTTTTTTTTTTGGGCCAAGTTCCTGTCTTGTAACTGAAAAAGTATGAATTTTTTCATCCTTTCCGTTCTTGCTTCACAAAAGTTTTAAATTAAAACTTTTTGTCCGTTTTCAGTTTACCTGCAGCGGGGCTTTTTCCGGGGGAACCCAGGAGAAGGGGGTCCCCCCATACACTGTTGTCTTCTTCTGCTTAGAATTTAAGCATATTTTCTCTTCATTTTGGTCTTTTACTTCTGTTTTTTGCTTTTTGATTTTGCTTTTTGTTCTTGTCTCTTTTCTGTATCTTGTAGTTTGTTTTAACCTTTTTTTCCCCCTTGTGATCTCTTTTTAAAACTTTTATTTTTTCTTTGTGAGGGTTTCGGTGGTTGGCTTCATCTCATCTTTCCTTGTTTCGTCATCTTTTCTGGGGGTCTTTTGGTCGTCTAATTTCCGGGGAAACAAACTGACGTTACTGAACCCTGATGGTATAAATGGAGCAAGGCAATGGGAAATAACGGGGCCACTGACTGTGCGGACCCGAGGGTAGCAGAAGGAAAAGAGGAATGTCACAACCCAGACCAGTGACGTTCGTGACCGGTTACTAAGCAGGAGGTCCCGTGCTCCAAACCTACCAAGGGGCCAGCCGTTTTTTGGAACTCGGATACGGATGGGGGCCCTAGGCCAAAGGCCTGGGGGGAACCGTTACGGTATGGCCCCGGAGGGTACAAAGGGAAAAAAGGGATGTCCCCAACCCTACCAGCTACGTTACTGTGACCGGTTAAAGCAGGGGGGTCCCCGTCTCCAAAACATACCAAAGGGCCACAGACTTGGGGGAATCGGGTACGGAGAGGAGGCCCTAGGCCCAAAAGGCACTGGGGGAAACCCTTGACGGTCTGGACCCCGGAGGGGAGCAGAAAGGGAAAAAAGGGAATGTCCCCAACCGAGTACCAGTAAATTACGTGAACGTTACAAGCAGGGGGGTACCCTTTCTCCAAAGCACTACCAAGGGCCAGCAGCGTTGGGGAACTCGGATCGGAATGGAGGCACCTAGGGAAGGCACTGGGGGGAACCATTGACTACTGGACCCCCGGAGGGGGAAAAACCCCCCATGAAAAAGTAATTGAAGGGCGCAAGGTCCGCTTTTCGATCAACAGTTTCAGGGGGTGTTTCCTTTTTTCACAATGGGAAAAGCCTTTATTTACATACCCACGCCCCATAGGAATCACCAAACTGCAGGGACCATAGAGTGGGGAACCCAAATGCAAAACACGCACAAATTATTGGAGGGTAATTGGGGCCCTTCACACTGCCCGGAAACAGCTGTCGTGCGTAACCCGGCTGGCCAGGGTCAGTACCCCTTCAATTACTTCAGCCAAATGGCGGGTTGTACCCCGGGTGAGTTCAGTGGGAAAGTTTAATAACGGGAAAAGGGAAAACGTTCCAAACATTTTTAATCTGAAAAGGGGCCAAAAATTCATGAGACCCTTTTGTTCATTTTCAAAAGAAACCGGGTCAATTCTCTGGGGAAAGTCGCATGCGACGGTCTGTTACTACACCCCCTGCAGCACTAAAACACCCGATAATACATGGCAGAGGAAAGCCCCCCTCCAATGCATATGGCTAAGCTCGGGCCTGTACCAAACTTAGGCCCCCAAAATTTTGAAAGGGGAAGGGGCATCTGGAGACACTAGAGGGAAACCAAGTAGTTGTCACCATCTTACGAAAACTTTTCCCCCTGGGACTGGACCCCGTCTCGGATGGTGAACCTTGCGGCGCGTCACAAAACTTTGCCACTTTTAAAAATAGCACACTAGGGGTGATAAAAAAAAAAAGCCCCCACAAAAGGGTATAAAAAATTACAAAATTCCTTTTTTAACAATGAAAAATCCACAATTAATCAAAATAAATAAAATTATAGAGTTACAAAAGCAAAACAAAAGAGGAATAAACCCCCATATGGAATTTTACCCACAGCAAGGGTAGTATTTTTTATAAAATTTTAACCCGAAGGGTAAATTAAAAATTGGGCTTTTAGAGTCACCTACAAAAGGGAGAGGGACGTAGGTTTTTCCCACAGGCACTGGTAGGTTTATGTGCCCCCTTTTTAAATTTCAGTATTTTGTTCCCCTTGGGAATCTTTGAAAATTTGTTTGGGTGTGCGGATATCACATTTAACTACAGCATTTTTGGTTTATCCTTTTTGGCAGTTTATTTTTGATACTGAATTATTGCACAGCCTACCTTTCGGGTGGGTGACTCTAACATGCCTTTAGAATTACCCTTGGGTATACTTTATACTAAAAAATACATACCTTTGCTGTGGATAAAATTCCCCACTAGGGGTTCATGTCCCTCTTTTGTTGTTTTTGACCTCTGAAAATTTTATGTATTTCATTTTTGTTTAAATTGTGTATTTTTCATTGTTAATAAAGGAATTTTTGTAATTTTTTATCCCCATTTTGTGGGGCCCTTTTAATTTTTCCCATTTGTGTCAAATTTTTGATTTATGTTTAAAGTCTAAATTTGGGGGCATATATTGTGAAACCCAATTTGTAACATCTTCTTGCCCTGTGCCGGGGCGCTGCTTCGCCCCCCTTTTGTAGAGGTGTCACACGCCTCGACGCCGAGTGCTTTGAAAAGCAGTAGAGCGCAGCAGTTTCTCGGGAATGTCAACTAGGATGACCGTGTGTCTTGGGACTCCTGCATTTTTCGGTCCCCGGGTTTACCGGGGTGATGAGGGTTTGTAAGTTGTCCCGGTAGCGAGGGTTGAGGGGTACCCCCAAAATTTGAGGGTGAGAATGGGGCTGCGGCGGGCGTTTCTCAGGGGCCCGAAGCTGTCCCAAACCTGTGCTGCAACCCCAAATGGCCAACAAAAGGGTGCCTCGAAGAGGCGCATCTCGCCTCCTCCCCCATACCCCCACCCTGCTCTACCTACAGAGCTTTGTACCTCCCTCTGTAGGATTTTTTCCCCTCCCTTACTTTCCCCCTCCTCTTCCCCCTACAAAGTGAGCCTTGCCCACCCTTTTGAGAACCCCTTCGCTGATGTCCCAAGGTAATTTTAATTTTGACTTCATCCTCCACCTTTCCAAAAACCTCTTCCCCCCTTTTTTTGTGCTTTCAATATTTTTTGAACAGGGGTAAGAAAATCATGCGACTAGTGGCATCATCCACTCCCCATCCGCGTTTAACATCAACGCCCGCAAAACTCGCAGATGTCCTTTATAAGGCCCCCCTCAGTTTGGGGAAGTTGAACGGCCAAATTTCTTGATTGCGCCTGTTGCGCTGATACTCCCTTACTCTGGCTGCTGCTCCACAACCGCCCCAACAATTTTTAAAAGTTTAATTTTCCCCCTGGGGGGTACGTCACATATATGCGTGTTTTAGGAAGCGAAATCTACTTGCGGCTGCAATCTATTGGCCTTCTGGAATCGCAAGTGAGGCACTTAAGGCACCTTGCACAGTCATCAAGTCCGGAAAATCCCCAAAAATCTGCACACCAAGTTGGCACATGTGCCAGACAGGTAGTGGTAGGTTGCCCAAACCCAGGCGCACCAGATTTCGGCCCTTTAACACTCCCAAACCTGGCGGAGATTACTACAAAAAAACCACACTCCTTCCTCTTGATGGCATCCCAGAGCTTGCGCTGGTGGCTCGATTCCCCCTGGAAATTAATTTCAGGCGGGCCTTGCTTGGCCACGGCGGCTCATATCGGTGCACAGGTAGCGTTCACGGGGCCTGTGGAGGGAACCGGACGGCTCGGCCGATGTTCGAGGAACGGAGTAGAGGAGGAAAACAAAGTTACAAAATGGATTCCTGCAATCCTTTGGGGTTGGGAGAAAACTCCGCGCCACTGGCAAGATCTGTACCCCCCAAACATTGCCCAATGGGCGGAGGGGGAAAAAATCGTCCCTGGCCCGGGGGACTGGCCCCCGCACGGTGGTCATGGCCCCGCTACGACGGCGTTTGAGCCATGTTTTAATGTTCCCTCGAATGTTTTGCGAGCAGGGGGCAGCTTGCCGGGTAAAAAAATCGGGTTGGCACATTTATTTGGGATGCCAAGCCATAAAAATTCCTGAAACGTCAGTCTCCCCCACCTGAAAGACCTTTTTAAGGGGCAGGGGGTTTGCAATGCCATTCAGAGCCTGTTCTCGTGGTTGGGTTTTCCGAGAAAGGCCGTCTTTTCCATCCTTTGTACCCATGGCTGTTTTTTTTTTCTGGGGTTGACGATGACTTGAATTGCTCTGGGGTGGAAAAACAGTTTTTTCTATGGGCAACAGGACCAAGGGTTTTTCCAGGTCCTGTGAGGAAACGACCAGGGGTGTGTGAGGGGGGGGTAGAGGGCCCAAACACGCCTGAAATGTGGGGCGCTGTAGGTTGGCCTACATCCCTGTTCTTTTTAAATCAGCCGTGCTTTGTCCCTACATGTTTCCAAATTTTGGATTTGGTTACTGTATTTTTTTCCCTTTTAAATTTTTGCTTACAAAGCTTTCATTGAAAATACAAAATCATCTACAAGTCTGTCAAAAAAGGAAAAACGCGTGCAAGTCTGGGAGCGCCAAAATTTTTACATTTCAAAAACGCTCCCAGGGGCCCCAAAATGGGGCTACCGGGAAGGAGTCTGAGCTACCTTCCCCCCCTTTTGTTTCCGTTGGAAATCTCTTCCTCAAGGGTCTCCCCCCCTTCCCCTTGTACGCCATTTGGGGTCCCGGGCTTCTCTCCCACTACCCTCTTTTCCAACCCTGCTGCTTTTGGATGGGTTTGGGCCACCTGCTCCACAAAACCTGGCACCGTTTCACTATCATAAATCTTTCGGGTGCAGTCCATCCCGCCTCACCGCCTTTTGATTTGGGAACAAGCTGTTGCGATCACTGCATACCCCCTTCTTTTAAAATTTCAAAATGCTGCTTCCCGGCCCTGTTTGCGAGCCAACAATTTTGGGAACAGAACAGAGACTCAGCTGGGTCCGTACAAAAATCTCGACTGCCTGGGCTTTGACAGGGGGTGAACAAAAAGATGGGTTTCCAACATGTTGTGTTCCCGAAGGGGGTGGAAGGGAAAGAAGGCATGCGGCTGCCCCCACCAACAAAAGGTCAATTTGTTCTTCCCGCAGCGGGGGGCACGCCGAGCCCTACCAAGTGGCATAAGGAAGTCATGGTAAAACGGGGGGTCTGTGCATGAGGCGGCAGCGCCACAGAACCCCCACGCCCCTTCCCTGCAAAACCCACGGCCCACGACCCGTGCCTTACTAATGACTCCTTTTTTGGGTAATTGATAAAAAAATCAGAAAAGATAACCAAATTTTGTTTTACGCAAGACGAAGTGAACACTGAAACACAACTGTTCACAACTGTGAAAGGCTACTCCTTTGTCTACTTCTATAGTGTTTGAACCAATGATTGTATCGATGGAAGCGCCACACTAAAAATTTAAATTTTTAAAATGAATGGAGCAAAACCCAATTGGAGAAAAATTTAAAGGATGGGGCACTGAACCGCTCAGCAAGTACAAGCAGCAGGCTTAAACAAGTAACTGGGCGTATGTCACTCAAAAAAAAAAAAAACCACAGACTGAATGAACATGAAACACAATTTTCAAATCTTGAAAGGTCTCCTTTGTCTACTTCTATAGTTTTGCAAAAAAGTATTGTATACGGAGGGAAAGCGCGTACTAAAAAATTAATTTTAAATGGAATGGAGCAGAACCAATTGGGATAAAGAAAAGGATGAGCACTGAGACACCTCAGCAAGTACAAAGCAGATGCAAAACAAGTAACGGGAGCGTGAGTGCACTCAAAAAATAAAAAACACGCTGAAGTGACACTGAAACACAACTGTTCACAATCTGTAAAGGTACTCCTTTGTCTATTCTATATTTGCCCAATGATTGGTTAGGGATGGAACGCGTCCCCTTAATATTTTAAATTTGGGGAGCGAAAATTTTTAAAAAGAAAAAAAAAAGAGCTTGATCACGTGCGATCAAAAAGCTTTGCTCAAGAAACTGAGCGTATGCACTCAAAAAAAAAAAAAAACCGAAAAAAGGAATTTACACAGCGGTTTGGGGCAGCCTGCCTAAGCACAGACACAAATCGCAATCCAAATGTCCCTCAAGCACACAGCAGCGTTCTTCCCTTTTCTGAAACACGCACAGTGACGCAAAATGGCGGCGGCGCTTTTTTAGTGCATTCTGAACATTTCAAACCCAACCAGCCAGCCATTTGTTAAATGACCGCGCGTACAGGGTTGCCCACACTTCTTAGGATTTCCCATTGGCTGACTAAAATCCATTGTTCAAGAAATTTGGGGAAATCCGATTCCTATACGTTATGGAAAAACGAAACTAAATACAAAGGCCGATAGAGCTAATTCGGCCCGATACCCAAAACTTGGGGTATCGTATCGCTCAACATACCACATGATAGTCATTCGATGGTGCTCAAAAAATTTAAATTTAAAGCACAAACACCATGGAAACCCCACACAGCCGGCCTGATACATGAGCCCTTTTTTGGTTATGCAATGTTTCAGCAATTTGTGAAATGCGCCCACATTTTTTTTTTTTGAAATCCACCTTCAAATTGCAAATTTTTCCCAATTCAGGAAACCCTGCAAATTTTAGGAAAATTTAAACTAATGTTTTTTTCACCGAATCACTGTCAACTACGTGCATTTCCTTTTCTAATTATTTTCCTTTTAGTGTGATCTGTCTATGGCTTTTTCCAAAAAATTTTTATTTTTAAGGGACTAGAAAAATGAAAAAAAAAAGCACAAACAAATAAAACAAAAACAGCAAATATAAAAAAAAAATACAGACGCCCAAAAATTTTGGGACCCCACCATCTCTCAAAGATTTTTTGTATTTTCATGATGTGAAAATTTAAAAATCCACGAAAGGCTAAAACTTTGAAATAAACATGTGGTTTACTTCCTTTTTCAAAAAAGTGTGAAAAAACGAAAATATGTCTTAATTCTAGGTTCTTCAAAGTAGCCACCTTTTGTTTGATTACGCTTTGCCGCAGAAAAGGGAAAGGGTGGGCTCTAAGGAAATTCCCCCCGGAAGCTGGAGGAGGGGGTGTGATATGTGGGGGTGCTTTACGGTGACACTGTTGGGATTTTAATTTAAAAATTTAAGGCATACTGAACCAAGGGGACCACAGCCCAGCGGCATGCTATCCACCGTTTTTCTTTATTGGCCATCATTTATTTTTTAAAGACAAAGACCCCAAAAAACCCCAGGCTGTGTAAGGCTTTTGACCCGAAGGAGATGTTGGGGGCTAGCCCCGATGCCGGGGCCTCCACATCACAACCTGAACCCAATCGGGGGAAAGGTTTGGGGGGAGTGGGCACCACCGCTTTAATTTGAAAAAATCCCAAAAAGTCCCGTAAAGCACCCCCAACATCACAACCCCCTCCTTCATGCTTCACGGGGGAACCAGGGATGAGGTCCCCTCCCCCCTTTTTTTGCGGAAACAGTAATCAAGCAAAAAGGGGATACTTTTAAGAACCTAGAAATAAGACTATTTTACATTTTTCACACTTTTTTGTAAAGTGTAAGTATAATTCCCATGTTTAATTCATATTTTTTATGCCTTCGGGTGATCTACAATTTTCATATCATGAAAATACATAAATTTTGAATGAAAAGGGTTTTTCCAAATTTTTGGTCTGTCTGTATATAAAAAAAAACAAAAAAAAAAAACATTTAGTTTAATGGTTTTTTTTGCAAAACTTTTAAAATGCGATTATAAAATCTGTGTGTAACTTTTCTTATCTTTTAAAGACGCATGAAATTAAACCCAGACAGGTGCGATATATGATAGTTTGGGGGAATCGGGTTGGGAAAATTAGTTTTCTTTTTACAACCTTTTTGGGCTGGTTTATTCTACCCAAATTTACTTTGCACCAAATAAGGCCAAATTAAGTTTCCTCTTTATAATAGTAGCATGGGGGAGCGGTTTCCGCATTGGGCCCCGTACCATTATTTGTCTATTTTACAAATGACCAATATCTTGTAAGATGCTGGGTTGTTTTTCTTTACTGCACTTTTACAGTAGAGCAAATGACTGACATATGCAGACATGGAGGTCAAGTTGTATCAGAGATGAATAGGGCATACTCATTAAAAAGTTGTACTATCTATCCATGACTGTCCTTTTTAACAGTACCTCCCTCCCCTAGTTCCTTAATGGAAACGAAGACCAAAGGGGTATTATAGCAAACGACATAAGATCTAAATACGAATTGGGCTGAAGTTTGGTTCATCTTCAAGGGGAATCTTAAAAACCGCTTCCCACATCGTCGCAATAAAAAAGTTTTTTAATTTTTTAGGGTCCATTCCCCATTTTTTTCAATAAAATGGGGTACATATCTGTAATTTTTATAAAAAATTTTACTCTGAAACTCCTCTTGTAGTTTGAGGGTTGGAAGCAGGAAAATGGGTAAAGTAAAATCTAAATCCCTTTAAAAACGCCTTTTTTATGTCATTGGGGATATCAACGTCTATGGATGCTGCTGGATGAAATTGATGTTGATGGTAACAAAAACATCCCCCAAAACAGGGGTTTTGTGAGGTGTTCCGGGTATACAGCGGTTTTGTGGGGGATTCCGTTACACACGGGCTTGTGAGTTTCCGGGGATCGCATTTGGAGGGGGGTTCCTGGAATACGGGGGGCAGGTCTTGGGGGGGTTTTTCCCGGGTATACAGCGGTCTTGGGGGGGCCTCGGTAACGGCGGGTCTTGTGAAGTGCCCTAAAAACAGGGGGAATTTTTGGGTATTTTTTTGTTTACAACAGATTTTAGGGTTTTTCCTGTTATACACCAGTTCTTAGGTTTCCCTGGAAACGCAATAAATTTTGGGGTTCTCTCTGTATACGGTGGGGGTTTGGGGTTTTCTGGGTTTCATCGGCTTTGGGGAGTTTCCCTTTTACCCAGGGCATTTGGGGGTTTCTGTTATATGGCAGATTTTGTGGGTGTTCCTGTGCAGGTTTCAAGATGCATGAACAAAGGAGGCAGGCAAGGGGTTTAAAAATTTTAAAAAGAAAAATTTTTCCTGCCGGAAAAGCATTAAAAAAGGAAAAAGGATAAAGAACTTAGAAAATAGCAACAATGGCACAGTTCCCCCAAAAATTGTCCCCGGGGTTTCCTCATCCGCAAATTCCCCCTGGGGTTTTAGTCCTTGATATGGCCGGGACGTTTCTCAAGGGGGTCCCCCACTTTTCCCGTCACTTCTGGCGGCAACGGGGAGCTTGGTCTCACACTTTACCCCCAGCCAAAACTCTGCAGCCAACTCCAGAGGGTCAACAACTCCGGTATCGCGGTGTAGTCTCTGGGTTGAAGGTCAGTAAGGGGGCCCGGGGCGGGGTTTCCCCTACACAGTTAGTTCTACCCACGACCCCCCCCCTGAAATTAGGGGCCCAGGGCCTGTCTCGCTTACAATTTTTCCCTGCCGGCCCGGGGCTAGCTGCAGCCCCTTGCAACTCGGGGCCCCCCAACAAAACACCTTTCGCACGCCCCCCGTCTGCCTCGTCACTGCCGCGGGAAACTGCGGGCCCGGGGGCTTTTGCTGTTAATAGCCCCCCTTTCTCAGGCAAGAGTCCGTCCGGTCCCCTATTTTCCTTCCCCCGGGGAAAAGGGGAGCAGCCTCAACTTTTGGACCCCGGGGC
>JARQOD010000003.1:75049686-75106361 GCA_033576555.1 Oophaga sylvatica | reverse complement strand
TTGCTTACATTATGCCAATACTGACGGTCATGTGACCTGCAGGTTTCCTGATGACATAGCTGGAGTAATATAAATAATGATAGAGTTTATTGTGCATGCGTGTTCTTTTTTCAGGTGTCGGATGATGCCGGTGATCGCGCGCTATTTTAGTGTTTTCAGCTTAGAATAGAGGCTTATGATGGGACTATCATGTGATTAGACCTCGGATGATGCTTGCGGTCATGTGACTGGGTGTCTGATGACGCTGGTGTTCACATGATCCACTGGGCGTTTGCTATGATGACTTCTGAACATGTGCCTTTGTTTACCACACAGTGGGGAGTGAGTTAGGTGTGCCTCCCGATTTGTTATCCTGTGGGCTATTGGATAAGTGCTCTGACTAAGCGCTGCTGAACTGACACTGATTGGATATGGAGGACGCTGCTGCTAGTGAGTACATGATTGGTGCAGCACCAGAATGGGAGTGTGCAGTAACAGATCATCGATTGGCAGACTAAATGGTGATATTGTTTATATGGAGTAATCTATGGCATATTACATGCACAATTATAACATTGCTGTATTTTTCTATGATGTCACTATTCTGAACTTTGATCACTGTTTTAAATTGATTATCGTTGTATATTCTGTATATATGTCTATTTGTATTATGGGCGGTTCCTGGATGGTGATTGGCTCCTCCACACCATTTAAGGACACCATTTTGCCTGTTTTTGTATACTTGATAAAGGCCTGAAAATGGCCGAAACGTCGTATTTTATGGTGGCTGAATAAAGACTTGTTATACTTCACCTGGATTGGATGCTGTTCCTATTTTTTCGTTGGACTGTTGTTCATTTGGATCCTTGAACGCCTGAACGTGCATCCGTGCTAACTCCCGAGTGCTGTCAGCTGCTTGAATACTTGTGGATTGTGGATCCTGGCAGACGTGCACCGGTCATGGAGACTTTGATACTTGAACCAGAGGTGGGTGAACTGGACAATGCCGCTATATTTTCATACACAGATGAAGATGCTAAAAGAATCCTAGCCAGAACACAGATAGATATGTCTTTTTTGAATAAACCTACCATAGAGATGTTGAATAAGAGATATGAAAATGAGAGGAGAAAATATATTCACACGAGTTGCATGCCATGACTCTGTGCGAGTATCACAGAGTTCACAGGATACCTCGTGGACTAAGGCTGTGTCGACCCGCCACCACAATTGTGGGTTACCAGGGCAATGGGGTACTCAGAGCCGAGCCCGTAGAAGTCTATGGGGATTTTGTCACAGGTAGCTGTGGCTCGGTCTGTGGCCCTGGCGGTCTGGCGTATGTTGGGGATATATTTACAGGGGATTGGTTATGTACAGTTCGTGACGCCACCTGTAGTGTTCTGGTAATTAGTACCAGCGCTGCTGTAGATCTCTGAGGGGATGGTGAGGCAGCTGGATGTCGGGTCCCCTACAGGTGGGACTGGTCCCTCAAAGTCTATGTGAGTAGTGAAGTCGAGTGTGGTTAAAGAACACAGTCTCACACGGTCAGCGTCTTTCCATACCTTTACTTGCAAGATGATAAGGCAGGTCCCAGGGAGGCTGATCCACGGAGAGTGTATTTTGAGGCAGCGGCTGGACAAGTTAGGGGCCTCCTTTATCTCCAATATGGCGAGTGCAACTAGCATGAAGCGTAGTTCCCTCTAATCTTCAGCAATGCTTGCTGTACCTGCCCAGTCAGCTTAGTGTTAGGGGCCTTCCTGTGAAGGAGCTGAATCCTTACGTGGTCCTGCAGAACTCCAAAGTCTTCACTCCCCCTGACCCCAGCTACGTACTGACTATAAGGGGCTTGTCTGCCGCGACCTAGGGTCCGGTAGATTCCTGGTTTTCCTGTCTCTGTGCCTGAAACAACAGTGACTCTTCGGTCCCCAGTGACCGGTTACAACGTGCTGGACTTCTGCAATCCGTTAAGCACAAATCTTATAAATCCACTTGCCTTTCGCCTTGTCCACGCTGGTAACATAAGCACTCTTACTAGCCAAGGGTCGAGCAGTCACTTCTTTCCTTTTCCTTCCAATCAAGTTAGCCACAGATGCTCAGTTATCACAGGCAGGAGCACGTCACTGTACCTGATACCGTCCTCTAGACAGGAATGCTGAAGACTTTCTGGGTTACAACTTGTTCCTTCCTTCAATGTATGCTGAGGAGATGACACAGCTCTGACCAGACTAAGGTGTATTCCAACACCTATACCAGACTCCACTTTCCAAGCTGATGAGATAGCAATCTAGACTCCTTCCTCCCTCTAGATACAGACTCTCTCACTGTAGTCCAGACGCAGACTCTCCACGTCCTTACTGCCCGAAGACAGGAACTAGACTGACTGACTAAAATCACTCCTACACATACCTTCTTGACCACTCCCTAGAGTATACTCCACTACCCTAAGGGTGTGTCTAGTGTGTGTAGAGTGAATGCATATTGAGCATTAAGCCGCTGTCTCGCCATACACTCTCCAGGGTACTGCGTGTGCCTACCACCAGGGCTACACATTCCCCCATGGTAAACGACAGCACTCCCGGGCTGTGAAATACAAAAGACATTTTATTTATACAATAACAATAACAATAACATCTTCCCATCCGGGAGGTAAGAATACTTTGAACGTTACAAACTTTAATACAAAAATACAAATAGTATCAAATGGCATTCAATAAATAAATTTACAATATACTTGTGAAGGACCCGCACCAAACCTTCAACGTGGGTCCTGGGTGGGCTGCAGGACGTCCGATTGCAGACCTCACTCAGTGCCACACCATACGGGTTTTGTTTTTCAGAGGTAGTTATGGATGGTTTTTGTAAAACCAAGATAGGGCGCCGAAGCGCAACTATGTACAAGAAAGTTCCGGGTTAGCATAGTCCTTAACCTCAAAAGTCCATTTGTAAAGAAAGACATAATAAATCACATTATCAAAGTGCAACGGTTTATCATATATCAATTATCATCTATCAATTACCCATTACCCAGCCGGGCATTCTATAACTAGAAATATATATTCATTATATATAACTTGTGCAAAACTTTTTCAAAAACATGTTAAACTTTCTGCTATAGTACTGATGGTAGACCCGATATGGATCTCACCAACTCTTTACTTATTTATTCATTTTCTGCAAATACTTTTTCCACTACATTTTCCACCCCGGGGGCTGGAACGATGCAATGAGCCCTTGATCCCAAGACCAGCAAATCATGTGCTGCGATCAGGGTCTGGGTCGCAACAGTTCTGGTGCGAACCTCCAGGGGCGCAACTGGTACAGTCTCTCCACATGACACCGATTGCGTCTCAATTACTGTTAATGATATAGACCGCGTTAGGGATTGCGATCTAGACTGGGTCGCATGTGGCGATGAAGAGGTGACTTTAATTCGTGATGCACTCTTGGTCGCTAGTTGCGATGACTTTGAAGGGGGCGATGCTGGGGCACGGCCGGATGCTGCTTGAGCTGGAAACGGGGACGCGGTGGTAATGGTGACGGTACCTGCGTCTGGGACGGGGTCGCGGACGATGGCGACGTTCAGGGCATACCACCCCTTCATTCCCCAATGCCGCGTATAGGTGACTATATCTCCGTTCACTAAGTCCCTCCCGGGATGGCCTTGTGGCAAGTGAGATTCCACGTCACGCCTGCTAACGAAGACCGCTGGGTAGAGGCCCGGTTCACGGATAAAGCCCCAGCCCTTCCGGAGCTGGAACTCAGCCACACACCCCCGCCGCCGCGGTTCCCGTAAGGTACCTTTGTCGCGACGGACAGTCTCCTTGTCAGCAATCAGCTCGGCATACTGTCGCTGGCGGTTCTTCTGGATTTCCCGCTCTTCCTCCTGCTGGCGCCTCTTTTTCTCACGACTCCGCCATTCTTGCTCCCACTGGGCGGTGTAGGCGACGTCATCCAGGCGCGCCATTTCGTCCCAGTCCACATCTGGTAGTGACGGACAGGACCCCTCCGGTGTCCCTGCCGGGACCGATCATCTGCTGCGGCCTCTTGGCCGGGCGGGCGTTCCGGGATTGGCTGTACCTCCTCAACCTCCTCCGCATCCACCGCTTCACCAGTGGGATCGGGAACGGTACTTTCGGGGGCAGCCTCCGGTTGCTCCTTCGCCTTGGGCAGCAGACTTTTCGGTTTTTGGAATCGTGGGGGTTCGTTGAGGGGAGGGGACGCCGTGTTTGTCAATTGCCACTTCAGCAGGTTACAGCGGCGTCTCTCAATCTCCTCCAGGCCAGGTTGGAACATCTTCTTTAGGAGTGCGTTCTCCTCCCGAACCTCTAACAACGCCTGTTGCAGGTGCAGGATTGCATAAGTCTCCGATGCCGATGGCAGCTTGGCGGGGCCCGGGGCCTGCCTTCCTCCGCTGCCCCACTCGGCTGCGCACGTCCTGCCTCCATCATATTCCAGAAGATTCTTTCTTCTTTCTGCGGAGACATCCGGTCTCCTCCGTGGAGGTGGGGTTTGCGTCTCCTCCTCCTCGCAGGGAAGGTGAAGAGGAGGCGGACCTCCTTTGCTGTAGGGCAGGACCGCATGTTGTAGTAGCACTTTGAGAGGGCAGGCATTTTCTTCGCGCCACAGGGGGGTAGACGCCCACGAAGGTACGCCCACCTTCTTCTCCAGCGCCTGAGGGCGCGAATATGGCGACAAAAATGGCGATTTTGGCGCCAAAAGTGCAAACAGTCCTTTTTACAAAAACAAGTCCTTAGGCACGCAGGGCTCGCAATTTCGCGAGTTTCGTATCCTGTTCGTGACGCCAAGTTTTGTTGTGTCGACCCGCCACCACAATTGTGGGTTACCAGGGCAATGGGGTACTCAGAGCCGAGCCCGTAGAAGTCTATGGGGATTTTGTCACAGGTAGCTGTGGCTCGGTCTGTGGCCCTGGCGGTCTGGCGTATGTTGGGGATATATTTACAGGGGATTGGTTATGTACAGTTCGTGACGCCACCTGTAGTGTTCTGGTAATTAGTACCAGCGCTGCTGTAGATCTCTGAGGGGATGGTGAGGCAGCTGGATGTCGGGTCCCCTACAGGTGGGACTGGTCCCTCAAAGTCTATGTGAGTAGTGAAGTCGAGTGCGGTTAAAGAACACAGTCTCACACGGTCAGCGTCTTTCCATACCTTTACTTGCAAGATGATAAGGCAGGTCCCAGGGAGGCTGATCCACGAGAGTGTATTTTGAGGCAGCGGCTGGACAAGTTAGGGGCCTCCTTTATCTCCAATATGGCGAGTGCAACTAGCATGAAGCGTAGTTCCCTCTAATCTTCAGCAATGCTTGCTGTACCTGCCCAGTCAGCTTAGTGTTAGGGGCCTTCCTGTGAAGGAGCTGAATCCTTACGTGGTCCTGCAGAACTCCAAAGTCTTCACTCCCCCTGACCCCAGCTACGTACTGACTATAAGGGGCTTGTCTGCCGCGACCTAGGGTCCGGTAGATTCCTGGTTTTCCTGTCTCTGTGCCTGAAACAACAGTGACTCTTCGGTCCCCAGTGACCGGTTACAACGTGCTGGACTTCTGCAATCCGTTAAGCACAAATCTTATAAATCCACTTGCCTTTCGCCTTGTCCACGCTGGTAACATAAGCACTCTTACTAGCCAAGGGTCGAGCAGTCACTTCTTTCCTTTTCCTTCCAATCAAGTTAGCCACAGATGCTCAGTTATCACAGGCAGGAGCACGTCACTGTACCTGATACCGTCCTCTAGACAGGAATGCTGAAGACTTTCTGGGTTACAACTTGTTCCTTCCTTCAATGTATGCTGAGGAGATGACACAGCTCTGACCAGACTAAGGTGTATTCCAACACCTATACCAGACTCCACTTTCCAAGCTGATGAGATAGCAATCTAGACTCCTTCCTCCCTCTAGATACAGACTCTCTCACTGTAGTCCAGACGCAGACTCTCCACGTCCTTACTGCCCGAAGACAGGAACTAGACTGACTGACTAAAATCACTCCTACACATACCTTCTTGACCACTCCCTAGAGTATACTCCACTACCCTAAGGGTGTGTCTAGTGTGTGTAGAGTGAATGCATATTGAGCATTAAGCCGCTGTCTCGCCATACACTCTCCAGGGTACTGCGTGTGCCTACCACCAGGGCTACACAAGGCCACATCTGCGGCCTACACTACTGGCAGACAATATGCAATTTTGTAATAAATTTGAATCGATCACTAATAAGTATTCATTTGATCTAATGCTCTTGAACATCGAGTTTCTCCACACAGAAATGGTATTGGTGAAGAACAAAATCGATGATTTGGAGAAACAATTGACTATGCAGTTGACAGCACAAGAATGGGACACGTTCAAGAAACACTTGGATGAGAAACTACTGAAATTTCGTGGTGACATTGAGAAAACGAAAAAAAACTAAATGGTTTCGTGATGCTGAAGATTACAGGACTGGACATGTTTTTTCTTGGCAGGGTGGAGCACGCAGAACTATCTATAGGAAACCAGATTCCTTTGCACAACCCCGCAGAAGAAGGAGACAGCAAACAAGGGAAAGGAAAAATGGACAATGTGGCAAAAGGAGGCCAAGGAGAGGTGGTAAGAAACACCGGCGACAGAGAAGTGGACAATCAGATGCCGTGCACCTCCCGCAATCTGTCCATGAGAACCCGGAATGAGGGGAAGAAGAGAGCCACACAGAACAAAAGAACTTAGTGGTAAATATTTCATCTTGCACACTTACTGATGTGGACTATAATGTATTATCCAAAGGACTGTCGTTTTGCCCTACCAATTATCCAGATTGGTTTAACATTGAATGTGACCTTTTTGCCTTTTTTAGAAGGCTAAGATTAGCAGTATATTTCAATGAGAGTGATGACACACCTATTGCTGCAATTAGTGATGCCCCTAGGGGTTTTGCTTTACATGATTTTGGTCTTTATAACAAAAGTAACTTTCAACCTTCTGTTAAAAATAATTTTGTGGAATCATATATCCAATTGGTTGAAAGGGACATGGCTAGATTGAAACGTGAGGGTGTAGGTCCATTCAAAAGAGGGAATTTAACACACAGTGAGAGACAGGTGTTGGATAGGCTCTCAGGTAACAAAGCTATCACCATCAGGGCAGCCGACAAAGGCGGGGCCCTGGTGGTGATGGATACCCATAAATATAGGGCTGAGATTTGTGGTCAATTGTTGGACACGGCAGTTTATGCTAAGTTGTCTAAAGATCCCACACCTTGTTTTCAAAGTGAATTGAGAATACTGATCAATGAGGCATTATCTAATGGTTTGATAGACCAAAAACTCTCTGATTTTCTTTTGGTGGAGTTTCCAGTGACACCTATTCTGTACACCCTGCCTAAAATCCATAAAAATCTGATGGATCCCCCTGGACGCCCAATTGTGTCTGGGCGGGGCTCTCTATGTGGTAAGGTATCCATTTTTCTAGATAAAGTGTTACGTCATTTTGCTATTGAGGCCAAATCTTATATCATGGATACTAACCATTTTCTGAGTAAGATTGAGGGTCTGGACATCACAGAGGATACTATTCTCGTTTCGTTTGATGTTGTATCATTGTACACCTCCATTAAACATGAACGTGGTTTGGAGGCTGTTGGTGTGGCGCTGGCGGGCTCTGACATGGCCCCAGGTGGTACACAGCTGGTCCTGGCACTGTTGGAGTTTGTCCTCAAGAAGAATTTTTTTCTTTTTGGGGATGAGTTTTTCCTGCAGTTGCGTGGTACCGCCATGGGGTCCAATGTGGCGCCCACTTATGCAAACATCTACATGGCGGTACTCGAGGACCAGCATGTGTACAATTCCATCCACTGGCGCCATGTCAGAGCCTGGTGGCGCTACATTGATGATATCTTTTGTGTTTGGGAGGGAACATGAATGATCTGGTATCTTTCCATAGTCATCTTAACATGATATTTCTCCGAGCTGAAGTTTACAATGACACACTCCTTTGACCAGATTCAATTTTTGGATACTTTAGTGTACAAGCACAGTGGATTGTTATGCACTGATTTGTTTATAAAGGACACAGACAGGAATAGTCTCCTGGTTTTTGATAGTAATCATCCAAGAAAAATGATAGAGTCTCTGCCTTGGAGTCAGATGCTGAGAGTACGTAGGATAGTAAAGGACGAGACTGTATTGGACAGGAGGCTTGATCAGATGTGTGAGAAGTTCATCAGAAGGGGGTATCCTGAGAAGGATCTTAGAAAATTCAAGGAGAAAGCCTTGAAGACAACATTGGAAGATGTGAGAAACAAACGTATTAAGATTTCCCCTAAAAGAGTCCCTTTTGTTTCTACCTATTGCCCTGTTAGTGGTAAAATAGGGAATATCTTGAATAAGCATTGGGGTCTATTACATAGAGGTTTACCGGAAGTAGCTGAATTTGCGCACAAGCCATTGCTTTCTTATAGGCGAGGGCGTAATTTGAAAGATAAGTTGGTCAAATCTGACATTGGATCCTCCAAAATATCCAGACAGTTAACTTTGGGCCCTCCAAAAAATGGAAATTTTCCATGTTTGAATTGTGCATGCTGTGGCAATATGATCAAGGGTGACAGTTTTGGCCACTCACGCACGGGTCAACGCTTTCGGATCCAGGAACGGTACTCTTGTACATCTAGCTTTGTAATCTATATGCTCGTGTGTCCGTGTGGACTCATGTATATAGGCGAGACAACGATGGAAGTTAAGGCTAGGATAAGTAAACACAAAAGTACTATCAGGACGAAGATGATGGAACTGCCGGTATCTAAGCACTTTGTAGAATGTGGACACTTGGTCAGTCAGCTGAGATTTAGAGTTATTGACGGGGTTCCACCCCTCAGGAGAGGTGGTGACAGGACTAAGTTGCTTAAACAGAAAGAACTCCGGTGGATCTCCGTTTTGGAGACATTGCAACCAAAGGGGTTGAATATCGAATATAATTTGCATATTTGTGCTAGGTAATTTTTGCATCTATATTCTGTGTTTGTTTTTAGATATATATTTCACTTATGTTTGTTGTTTTCGTAGGATTATTATCTGGAGTGATCGGAGTGGTGACTTAATGGTTCCTGATGACATCATTTATTTTGTAGATATTATATATATTTCTTTAGGTGTCTGCTATATTGTTAATCTTCCATTCTATATAGATCCGCATGTGCGGTCTCTTGCTTACATTATGCCAATACTGACGGTCATGTGACCTGCAGGTTTCCTGATGACATAGCTGGAGTAATATAAATAATGATAGAGTTTATTGTGCATGCGTGTTCTTTTTTCAGGTGTCGGATGATGCCGGTGATCGCGCGCTATTTTAGTGTTTTTGTGTAGCCCTGGTACACAATACCAGGAGGATGAGTGGAGAGGTAACAGTTAAGGTCTCTTCATGACATCATGTACACTTCTGACACACCCAGCAGGGGTGTGGAAGGGAGTGATTTAGTCAGTCAGTGTCCGGACTTCAGAGTGAGAAGTCAGTTTCCTGTCCTTGGACAGAGTAGACGTGTCCAGTTTAAGTCTATCATCAGTTCAGAAAGTGGAGTCTGGTGTAGGTGTCTGTATACACCTTAGTCTAGTCAGAGCTGTGCCCCACTGGAAGAAAGACTGAACTATCTATTAAGAGACAAGCAAGGCGAAGGGCAAAGTGGAAGGAAGGTAATTGGAAAAGTGCTTTTGACTTGGAAAAGTCCTGCACGTTGCAACCGGTTACTGGGGACCGAAGGATCACTATTGTACAGCATAGTGAAGAGAAAACCAGGAATCTACCGGACCCTAGGTAGCGGCAGACAAGCCCCTTTATAGTCAGAACGTAGCTGGAGTCAGGGGTGTGAAGACTTTGAGTTGTGCACGACAAGAGAAGGATTCAGCTCCCTCGCAGGAAGGCTTCTAACACAAATTTGACTGGGCAGAACAGCTAAAGATTAGCTGGAATCATAGAGAGGACTACGCTTCAGGCTGGTCGTACTCAGCTTCATTGGAAAGTAAAGGAGGCCCCTAACTTGCTTATCTGTTGCCTCAAAGCTCATCCTCCATCAACCCCATCAGCCTCCCTGGGACCTGCCTTATCATCCTGCAAGTAAAGGTATGGAAAGACGTTGACTGTGTGAGACTGAGTTATTATTGCATGCCTGCACAATCCTCACCTAACTACCGACCTGAGGGAAGAGTCCCACCTGTAGGGGACCCGACATCTAGCTGCATCACCATCCCCTCAGAGATCGATAGCAGCGCTGGTACAAATTACCAGAATACTACAGGTGGCGTCACGAACTGTACATACATCAATCCCCTGTAAATATATCCCCAACATACGCCAGACCGCCAGGGCCACAGACCGAGCCACAGCTACCTGTGACAAACCCCATAGACTTCCATGGGCTCGGCTCTGAGTACCCCATTGCCCTGGTAACCCACAATTGTGGTGGCGGGTCGACACAAAAACTTGGCGTCACGAACAGGATACGAAACTTGCAGCATTGCGAGCCCTGTGTGCCTGTGGATTGTTTTTTGTGAAAAAGGACTGTTTGCTATTTTTGGCGCTAAAATCCGCCATTTTGCCGCCATATTCGCGCCCTCAGGCGCTGGAGAAGAAGGTGGGCGACCTGAAAAAGCGCGCAAAGTCTTGGACACGCCCCCAACCTGCACCCCAAACCGCATCGCAAACTGCATAGCAATCTGCATCGCAAACCGCATCGCAAACTGCATAGCAATCTGCATCGCAAACCGCATAGCGAACTGCATAGCAATCTGCATCGCAAACCGCATAGCGAACTGCATAGCAATCTGCATCGCAAACCGCATCGCAATCCGCATAGCAAACTGCATCACAATCTGCATTGCAATCCGCATAGCAAATTGCATCGCAAAATAGAGCGGCAGGTCCTGCAACAGGAAGTGAACGCTCTGACATCAGAGCGCCTGCGACGAAGGTCCTGTCCCCACTGCGGTGCCTGTGAAGTAGCAGCATCTGAAACCGGTAGGCTCCGTTTAACCAAGGGGGCGCTAAGATGTCACAACAACCGGCTGACAGTGCGGCCCCGGCCGGAGGCCCCAATCCCGCACCGTCTGGTATTGTAGCGCCAGATGGGGGCGCAGGCCCTGCACCCAGTCCGGTAGTCCCGATCATGCCACTAACGCTCCCATATATGCCTGGGGCGAAATGGCTTCCCCAATACAGCGGTGGGCCAGGCACATTAGCAGGCTTCAAGCGGAAGTTATGCAGCATCCTAGAAATGTACTCCATGCCTGAGAGACAAAAAGCTGCTGTGCTAATAGGGCAGCTAACTGGCGCTGCTGAGAGGGAAGTGGAGACTTGGGATACCGTTGATCAGGAGTCGGTGCCTGCGATCTTCCTGAAGCTTCATGCCATATTTGAAGACCGCACAGAAACGGATCTCCGGATGGCCTTCTATCACTGTTCACAACAGCCAGGTGACAGCATCCGGGACTATGCTTGCCGACTACAGGGAGCCCTGAGAGCCCTCAAGCAAATTAACAATTTAAATGCTATCGACGAGAATAGAATGCTGAAAGAACAATTTATACAGGGATTGAGATCCCCAGAGGAACGCAGAACTGTAAATTGGTGGTCCTTAGATCATCCGGATGCTACCTTTGATGCCCTAAAGGACATGGCAATAAAAGGGCTGCGGCCCCTGGGCAAACCTGAGGTGGCCACCCAACATCATCAGGGTGAAGTCACTCTGGAACCGGCAGTAACCCCCTGTTCCCCGCTAGTGGCAGAAGCCAAAGCGCAGGTGACACCTCCTAGTGAATTGGACTGTCTGCGCTCAGAGGTGCGCCAGCTGACTAAAAATCTGGCCGCTGTGATGAGTGCCCTACAGCTGCGGAAAGAAGAGGAAGGGAAGATCTTGCTAGCTGACTGCCCAGAGGACGTTCCGTGGATGCACCGGAGAAGAAAGAAGACGTCGCCCCCCCGGAGGAGGACAACGCCACCCCCAGGAGCAACCCCTGATCAACACCCTTCTCGTCGAGAGATCAACTGTTATCGCTGCAACCGGAAAGGTCATCTGTCTACACAGTGTCCTTTAAACGGGCAGAACCTGGGTCCAAGGGCCAACACCCAGGAGAATACCCGTCAGGCCCCCTAGACTGGAACCGCAGGTATGTGGGCGGGCGACCCTACCTGTCTATTATTCTAGATGGTATTGCTGTTCCAGCATTGTTAGACACTGGGTCCCAGGTGACCCTAATACCTGATGCTCTATATACCAAGTACTGGTCAATGGACAGTCTTAAACCTCCGAGCCTTGACTTTACTGTGTATGCTTCGAATGGTCTTCCTGTAGAAGTACTCGGAACAAAATGTGTAGATGTAAAGGTGGGCAGAGAGGAGTTGAAAGACCAAGGGCTTCTGGTAGTAAAGACTGTAAATGAGGAGAACGGTTTAAATATCATTTTGGGTACTAACATTATCGGTAATTGTTTGGGAGAAGTTGTGTTCTTGCTCCAACAGCTCGCTGAGATTGCCCGACCAAGGCAGAGAGGAGTAATCCAAAGAGAGATCCGGGCCCTGGTGTGTCAGCAGCAAGCGAAGCTTACCGACGGCGAAATTGGTAATGTACGGGTCACTGACTCGGATCCTATTGTGATACCCCCAATGAGTGAAATGATCATTTGGTGCAGGGCAGCCATAGGTCTGAGAGGACAGAATTACCAAGCTGTAGTAGAACCCCACCATTCAGAACATAGACCTACACTTATGACTGCTAGAGGAGTAGTAGAAGTGGTGAATGGAAGAGTACCGGTACGGCTTCTCAATTGGGGAGATGATGAGGTAAATTTACCCCGTTATGCAACCATTGCTAAACTTCATGCTGTTGATAATAATTCTATTCTCCCGGCTGAGTCCTTAGACTCCTGTCAAATAGAGGAGGACAATGACCCAGCAACCCAGGTGGCGGAATGGTGTCAGCAACTCCATGTTGGGACGGACACCACTCCCGCTCACCAGAAGCAAGGGGTATTACGGGTGGTGCAAGAGTACGCCCAAGTGTTTAGCAAAAATCCACTTGATTTTGGGACAATTAAGGGAGTACAACATCATATCCCTACAGGCAGTCATCCTCCCATCAAAGAGCGGTATAGGCCCATACCTCCAGCTCATTATCAGAAGGCTAAAGAAATGTTGAATGATATGAAGAAAGCTGGGGTGATAAGGGATAGTTGTAGTCCCTGGGCAGCCCCTCTAGTTCTGGTTAAAAAGAAAGATGGTAGTATGAGAATGTGTGTGGATTACAGGCAGGTGAACCGCATAACACACAAGGATGCATACCCGTTACCACGTATAGAGGAATCATTAGCTGCTCTGAAAACGGCTAACTACTTTTCTACCCTTGATCTGACTAGTGGTTACTGGCAAGTGGCTGTGGCTGAGGAGGATCGTGAGAAAACGGCTTTCACCACCCCAATGGGGCTCTGTGAGTTCGACAGAATGCCGTTTGGGCTCAGCAGTGCCCCAGGAACATTTCAGAGAGTGATGGAAAACTGTCTGGGACATCTCAATTTTGAAACCGTGCTGCTATACCTAGACGACGTTATCGTGTATTCCAAGACATATGAGGACCATCTGAAGCACCTGGCAGAAGTGTTTGAGTCCCTGTCCAGGTACGGGATGAAGTTGAAACCCTCAAAATGCCATCTACTCAAGCAGAAGGTACAATACTTGGGGCACATCGTCAGTTCGGAAGGAGTAGCGCCGGACCCAGAGAAAGTCACTGCCATCCAGAAGTGGCCGGAGCCGAAGAACCTTAAGGAAGTGCGACAGTTCCTGGGACTAACGGGTTACTACAGGAGATTCGTGAAAGATTACACGAAGAAGGCAGCTCCTTTACAGGACCTCCTGTAGGACAATCTTTAAAGAGCAGAAACCCTCCTTTCAATTGGGGTAAGGAACAGGCTGAAGCATTTCAAAAGATGAAAGAGATCCTGACAGGTGATGAGATTTTAACCTATCCTGATTACAGCCAACCGTTCCTGTTGTACACCGACGCCAGTAATGAAGGGTTGGGAGCCGTTCTCAGTCAGAAGCAGAATGGACAAGAAAAAGTCATCGCATATGCTAGCAGAAAACTCAGGCCAACTGAAAGGAATCCGGAAAATTATAGCAGCTTCAAGCTAGAGTTTCTGGCGCTGGTCTGGGCCATTACTGAAAGATTTAAGCACTATCTGGCCTCCAATAAGTTCACGGCGTACACAGACAACAACCCGTTAACGCACCTGGAAACCGCCAAGCTGGGTGCCATGGAGCAGCGATGGATGGCTCGGTTGTCCAATTACCAGTTTACTATCAAGTACCGGGCAGGTCGAAAGAATGCTAATGCTGATGCGTTGTCCCGAATGCCGCATGACTCTGATACGGAAGAAGAATCGGACGACCTGGAAGAAATTGAGCTACCCGCGTTCCATCGAAATGGGGTAGTCCATGAGCATCGAGTTCACAGAAAGCAGTATGGTGCAACATTAAATCCTTTACCCCATCACAGCTGGAAAGAGACTCAGGACAGTGATCCAGTGGTCAGCCGCATCAAGGAGTTGTTAAGTCAGGAAGGCTCCTCTCTGGAAAAGGATGCACCTATGTCAGCCAAGCTCCTGTGGAACGAGAAAAGCAGGTTGTTCCTATACCGTGAGAAGTTGTGCAGGAGATACGTCAACCCCAGAACCCATGAGATGGTCTGGCAAATAGTGGTCCCCAAGGCAGACGTCCCAATGGTGTTGGAAGCGTACCACGATCAAGCAGGACACTTTGGCTGGAGGAAGCTGGAGACCCTGTTGAGATGCCGGTTCTACTGGGTAGGGATGCGCAGCTCTGTCGAGAGGTGGTGTCGGAACTGTGGACCCTGTGGTCTCAGAAGAAAGGACTACGGTAGTCAAAAGGCCCCCCTGCAACCTATCCGGACGACTCGTCCCCTGGAGATTGTGGCCCTGGACCACGTCAAACTGTCGCCGAGTAGATCTGGATACTCATACGCCTTGACCATGGTGGACCATTACTCCAGATTTCTGGTAGTCGTTCCAGTGAAAGACCAGACCGCAGTGACAGCCGCGAAGACCTTTCAAGCAAGCTTCTGCAGACCGCATGGGTATCCCGAGCAAGTCTTAACCGATCAGGGACCTGCTTTCGAAGCTGATTTATTCAAGGAATTCTGTCATATGTACGGGTGCAAGAAAATAAGAACAACACCATATCACCCTCAAACCAACGGTCTTTGTGAAAAGATGAACCATATTGTCCTTGACTTGTTGAGATCCATACCGTTGGAAGACAGGAATCGATGGCCGGATTTACTACCTGATTTGGTTGATTTGTACAACCATATACCTGTAAGCTCAACTAACTGCACTCCAGCCTATCTTATGAGAGCAAGGCCCGGAAAACTACCAATGGATCTAGAACTTGGAGTGGTAGAACCGGAGGCAGACGACGCTGTTGAGAACTGGGACGTCAATCGGCAAGAGCAATACAGAAGAGTACAAATCTGTGTGGAGGAAAGTCTCAATAAGGCACGGGAGAAACAGGAAGATGTTTACAACCGAAATGCTCCTGCCAAGCCTTTGATGCCTGGAGAGGTAGTATTAAAAAGAAAAAGAAAGATGCACAAACTGGATAATCAGTGGGAGCAAGAACCCTACGTCATACAAGATTCTAAATACGACAACAGAAAAGTTTGTGTCGTCAGTAAAGACGGAGGAAGAACAACAACCACTGTGTCCAGAGATCATTTGAAGTTGTGTCCAGAACACTTAAAGAGTTGTGAAAAGAACCCTGTCTTCAATCAAAGAGAAAGAAAGGAAGAGGTCCTACACACCGATCTGGGAGATTTTCCTGCGGATTGGCCCCGACTGGAGATGCTGTGATAATTCCAGTGTTGCAGTTTTATCAGCCACAAGAGGAAGTTCTACCTCCAGTTGTGCCTGTGGTGCCAGTTGAGCCCGCTCAGGAGTTACCCATCCCAGCAACACCTCAACCTGTGGAACCTCAAGATGGATCATCTGAAGCAGCGCCCCATACTATGGGATCCCCTGGTGAAGCTGACTCACACCGCCCAGCCATCAGTACGCTTGCCAGATCCATAGAAAGATTAAGGCAGTTCTATAGTTTGCCGTTACGCAGTGCAGACAGATCGCAACTTGTTATACCTGAAACTACACCACGTAGATCAGAGAGAATCACAAAAGGGAAATTACCCATTAGATATCAGCAGTAATTATAACGAATTTATGTGAACATTGTAAAAGTCTATATATATAAATGTGTTTTTTCTCTATTATGTCTTCGTTTAACAATGGACTCAGAGGCTGAGGACTGAGCCAGCCCAAAAACTGTATCCTGTACATAGTTGCACTAAAGTGCCTTCTTAATGGTTTCACATGAACCCTTGACTCACCTCTGAACCAAAAACCCGTGTGGTGTGGCACTGAGTGAGGTCTGCATTTGGATGTCCTGCAGCCCACCCAGGACCCACGTTGAAGGTTTGGTGCGGGTCCTTCACAAGTATCTTGTATATATATTTATTAAATGCTACTTGATACTTTTGTATTTCTATATGTAAAATGTTATTGTTCGTAACGTTCAAGGTGTTCTCACCTCCCGGATGGGAAGATGTTATTGTTTCAATGTTTATTGCATAAACAAAATGTCTTTTGTATTTTACAGCCCGGGAGTGCTGTCGTTTACCATGGGGGAATGTGTAGCCCTGGTACACAATACCAGGAGGATGAGTGGAGAGGTAACAGTTAAGGTCTCTTCATGACATCATGTACACTTCTGACACACCCAGCAGGGTGTGGAAGGGAGTGATTTAGTCAGTCAGTGTCCGGACTTCAGAGTGAGAAGTCAGTTTCCTGTCCTTGGACAGAGTAGACGTGTCCAGTTTAAGTCTATCATCAGTTCAGAAAGTGGAGTCTGGTGTAGGTGTCTGTATACACCTTAGTCTAGTCAGAGCTGTGCCCCACTGGAAGAAAGACTGAACTATCTATTAAGAGACAAGCAAGGCGAAGGGCAAAGTGGAAGGAAGGTAATTGGAAAAGTGCTTTTGACTTGGAAAAGTCCTGCACGTTGCAACCGGTTACTGGGGACCGAAGGATCACTATTGTACAGCATAGTGAAGAGAAAACCAGGAATCTACCGGACCCTAGGTAGCGGCAGACAAGCCCCTTTATAGTCAGAACGTAGCTGGAGTCAGGGGGTGTGAAGACTTTGAGTTGTGCACGACAAGAGAAGGATTCAGCTCCCTCGCAGGAAGGCTTCTAACACAAATTTGACTGGGCAGAACAGCTAAAGATTAGCTGGAATCATAGAGAGGACTACGCTTCAGGCTGGTCGTACTCAGCTTCATTGGAAAGTAAAGGAGGCCCCTAACTTGCTTATCTGTTGCCTCAAAGCTCATCCTCCATCAACCCCATCAGCCTCCCTGGGACCTGCCTTATCATCCTGCAAGTAAAGGTATGGAAAGACGTTGACTGTGTGAGACTGAGTTATTATTGCATGCCTGCACAATCCTCACCTAACTACCGACCTGAGGGAAGAGTCCCACCTGTAGGGGACCCGACATCTAGCTGCATCACCATCCCCTCAGAGATCGATAGCAGCGCTGGTACAAATTACCAGAATACTACAGGTGGCGTCACGAACTGTACATACATCAATCCCCTGTAAATATATCCCCAACATACGCCAGACCGCCAGGGCCACAGACCGAGCCACAGCTACCTGTGACAAACCCCATAGACTTCCATGGGCTCGGCTCTGAGTACCCCATTGCCCTGGTAACCCACAATTGTGGTGGCGGGTCGACACATTTTCAGCTTAGAATAGAGGCTTATGATGGGACTATCATGTGATTAGACCTCGGATGATGCTTGCGGTCATGTGACTGGGTGTCTGATGACGCTGGTGTTCACATGATCCACTGGGCGTTTGCTATGATGACTTCTGAACATGTGCCTTTGTTTACCACACAGTGGGGAGTGAGTTAGGTGTGCCTCCCGATTTGTTATCCTGTGGGCTATTGGATAAGTGCTCTGACTAAGCGCTGCTGAACTGACACTGATTGGATATGGAGGACGCTGCTGCTAGTGAGTACATGATTGGTGCAGCACCAGAATGGGAGTGTGCAGTAACAGATCATCGATTGGCAGACTAAATGGTGATATTGTTAATATGGAGTAATCTATGGCATATTACATGCACAATTATAACATTGCTGTATTTTTCTATGATGTCACTATTCTGAGCTTTGATCACTGTTTTAAATTGATTATCGTTGTATATTCTGTATATATGTCTATTTGTATTATGGGCGGTTCCTGGATGGTGATTGGCTCCTCCACACCATTTAAGGACACCATTTTGCCTGTTTTTGTATACTTGATAAAGGCCTGAAAATGGCCGAAACGTCGTATTTTATGGTGGCTGAATAAAGACTTGTTATACTTCACCTGGATTGGATGCTGTTCCTATTTTTTCGTTGGACTGTTGTTCATTTGGATCCTTGAACGCCTGAACGTGCATCCGTGCTAACTCCCGAGTGCTGTCAGCTGCTTGAATACTTGTGAGCTCTGCTAAGTGTCACTCCCTCCTACACCCCTGGTGGGTGTGTCTGAAAGGGTGAGTGACGTGAATAGATAACAAGCTTTTGCGGTTACCTTCCTGTGCATTCTCCTGGATTTTATGTGTGTGCCTTACATCTGGGCCACACACATCCATCAGATGACAGATAGAGAATGTGATCCGTTACTACACAGAGCACGTTTCCTCCAGAATCCAGTGGTGGCTGCTTTACACCAGTCAATCCGCTGCTTAGCCTTGTGCTTGGTGATGTAAGGTTGGATGCAGCTGCTCGGCCATGAAGCTCCTGGCGGGGGCGCAGTGATTGTGCTGATGTTAATATGTTAATACCAGAGAATGTCTGGACTCTGCAGGTATGGAGTCACCAAAGCGTTGTTGACTTTCTGTCCTCTGTTCCTCAGCACCCTGTGACCCAGCTGTGTAACGTTATGGGGTCTCCACTTCGTGGCTGAGTTGCTGTGGTTCCTTAGATGTCTCAAAAATATCACTCAAGGTGATGAGGGAAGATTTAGGGGAAAAGAAATGTCATGAACGGACTTGTTACCCCGGTGGCTCTTATTACATGCCAGTGAGCTCTTTACACTAGCCGTTCTGTCTCATTAGTAAAGGTAGACAGCATGGAGACTGGCAGATGTTGTACACCAAAGGGCTGGATATATACTGGGGGCCATGGGTCAGATGTTATAAACCGGAGGCAATGGGTTAGATGAAAACTGAACTTAATGAAGTTTAATTTTATTTAAATGGAAACCCCCTTCAATTATTAAAAGTGTACTTCAGCTTTAAATTAATACTTTTATGTATAATTTCCTAACACGCTTATAGAAAAGTTATCTCAACTGGACGTTGCACTGTTTGAAAACACATGTGAAAAAAAGACCAAAGATGTGTCGATGTATCAGACATCTGAACGGGCACCATAATGTTAGTCTAAGGACACAAAGCCTTTTTTTTTGTTCCTAATCCTATGTACATTTGTGCAGGAGGCTGCTGCAAATCGCTGCTATTCATCTCTAAGCAACCATGTGTAAGCGAGTTATTGCACTCCTACTCGAGAAGCTGCGGAATAATAGAGCACACTCACATCACCGCGCAGGACGACATCTTTATACCCCATTACTGCTCATATAATTCCTTTTTATAAAGCAGCGGTCTCCCACGCTCAGAAAATACTTCATAATATACTTGAGTTACTAACCTAGAAACTATAGGTAAGAAAGCCATCCTTCCCTGAATACATGTCCTCAGTGTCGGAATGGAGAGCCAGGGGCCCACCAGTAACCAACTCCAGGGCCCCACTTTTCAGCTACATGCAAATGAGATATTATCTTCAATCATAAATTTATATAACAATGAACTGGGTAGATGGTTAAATGAATAAGATGCTGCCTTTATCTGTACATAATGATCCAAGTATATTGTGCCAAGTACTGCTCATATAAGAAAGTGGCGGCCCACCGGAGGATTCTCCTGTTCTCCTGTGAGCCAGTCCAAGCATGTTGTGCTCCATCTACCCACTGTGAATAGTCCAGCTACCGCTTAAGGAGGGCAGTGCCAGATATCTACCTCAGGGTATTTTCAAGGTTATGTTCACAAAGTGATCCACTCAACAATGGTTTTGAAAAATGGCAGGAAAAATCTTACTATTACATGAGAAATCAAAGTAGGCACTGTTTACAAAGAACACTTCAGGGGGAAAAAAGTCTTCCAAAACTCTTTAAAACCACTTCAAGGTTATGTTCACATGTCTTTTTGAGTTGGATTCCGCCACGGAAAGAGTCTGATAAACCGATCAAAAAACATTCAAAAGAATTAACCACATACAGGTGCATCTCACAAAATTAGAATATCATCAAAAAGTTAATTTATTTCAGTTCTTCAATACAAAAAGTGAAACTCATATATCAGATAGAGTCATTACCAACAGAGTGATCTATTTCACGTGTTTATTTCTGTTAATGTTGATGATTATGGCTTACAGCCAATGAAAACCCAAAGTCATTATCTCAGTAAATTAGAATACTGTATAAACACCAGCTTGAAAAAATGATTGTAAAATCTGAAATGTTGGCTAATGAAATGTATGTTCAGTAAATGCACTCAATACTTGGTCGGGGCTCCTTTTGCATCAATTACTGCATCAATGCGGCGTGGCATGGAGCGGATCATCCTGTGGCACTGCTGAGGTGTTATGGAAGCCCAGGTTGCTTTGATTGCAGCCTTTAGCTCGTCTGCATTGTTGGGTCTGGTGTCTCTCATCTTCCTCCTGACAATATCCCATAGATTCTCTATGGGGTTGAGATCAGGGGAATTTGCTGGCCAATCAAGCACAGTGATACTGTTGTTTTTAAACCAGGTATTGGTACTTTTGGCAGTGTGGACAGGTGTCAAGTCCTGCTGGAGAATGAAATTTCCATCTCCAATAAGCTTGTCAGCAGAGGGAAGCATGAAGTGCTCCAAAATTTCCTGGTAGACGGCTGCACTGACTTTGGTCTTGATAAAACACAGTGGACCTACAGCAGCAGATGACATGGCTCCCCAAACCATCACTGATTGAGGATACTGCCATGACAAACATCAGGACGACACGATCATGATCTCTGGGACGACACGATCATGATCTCTGGGTGCCGATAGGGTTTATTAGGAAGCCCCCACACTGTTAACCATTTATATGATGTAGTTGTAAGGAGGTGGTGGAGACTCTTGTTTGCCCCTCCCCCACATGGAACCCATGTGACCCTTTTTGTATGTAAAATATGTTGCATATGTAATGTGAAATGTGATCCTATGGTATTATGCTGTATTTGCAATGTATAATGTCCGGTACTGTATTAATGTTATGTACCTGTATGCTGCTGTATTCTATGTATCAGTGTGCTGTGTCTGCAATGTTCTAAATGTGTTAGATGCAGGGCCAGCCCAGGTTAATTTAGGAGGCATGACTAGCAGCCTTGAAGGGAGCAGGAAGCTCAAGCTTCCTGTTCAGTAGCCCGGACACATTTGCTCTGGGCAGATGTATAGCAACAGCCGGGGCATTGCCAGACCTCAGGAGGGGAAAGAATCTGCTGCCCTGGACTTAAGGATAGCAACATGGGCCCCAGGACTCAGTAAGGGCCCCGCCGAAGGGACTTCAAGTGTCCAGAACCCGGCGTATGGTTTACTGCTTTATTTTGGCTACTGTGGTCGTTGTGTGTACGGTCGTGGACATTGCTAGGGAGAGAGCAGGAAACCAGTGTTGCTTTTTATTTCTTCTCTGCAATAAAAGTTATCCCTGTTGGATTATTCCTATGACCCTGGACTGTGATTGCCTGGACTGCAGTGACTGGGAAAGGGAGGTAACTTGTGAGGGAAGCTGTGTCCATCCTGTCTGTTTCTGTACAAGGTCCTGGGTGTATACTGACTGCGAATTAGTTGCCTCGGCTGGGACTACAACCCTGGGCCACCTTGTTACATAGTCACTATTGACAGCAGCATCTAAGGGGTTAAACAGATATGGACGGTGCCAACACTGATCGTGGCTGATATAGCAAGTTGTCAGCTATAGTGGACAGCCGACAGCTGTTGGATTGTCACCTGTATGGGGATGCTGGTCTCATATCTCAGGTCAGTAAAAAGACGTATTGGCAGTCATTAAGGGGTTAATATAGGTAATTTTATGTAAAATGACTGTGCTGCGCATAACTTCAGGCTTTTGAACGTCTTTTAACTAGTTCAGGGTTTTAAAAATGCCAACGGTTGAAAAAAGTAAAATGTCCACTTCTTTTGGAAAACACTTTGTACTTTCCAATACAAGTTAATGGGAAACCTCAAGAGATGACTGGACGTTTTTGGAGTGTTTTGTCATAGTTTTGCATAAAAAAAACACTAGCTGTTTGTTCATTATTCAATAGAGTGAAAAAGACAACCGTTAAACAATAGTGTAAAAAAAATAAAAAATTAAAAAAATAAACACAAAACCCATAGCAAAACTCTCCAAAAATTCACTGGACAGAAAAAAACATGAAAAGCGCTCAAGAAACGACTGAAAAAACAACAGAAAAGAGGAGAAAACAAACCTCTTGCAGCGTCTTCTGCTTGAAAAACTCTTCTGTTTGATTTTTCAATGCACTAAAAAGCTCAGTGTTAACACAACCTTACATGCTCTTAAAAATTAAAGTCAGTGGAAGTGTCGGTGTGCGTTATGCAAATTATCACACCCAAGCTCACTTACACAAAGGATTGCATAAGAGCTGTGTACATTAAACGCTAAGTTATTTGCAAACTTTTTTCCAAAAATAATTTAGGCATTAGAAAAAATAAAAAAATTGTGGCAAAATTGTAGACATCCTTTAACGGAGGTTTCTCTACTATGAGCTGCATTTTCCTGAACTCATGCTAAAAACTGCTAAAATATGTCTGGTACTCATTAAACTCCAACATATACAGTATATATACATATATATAGTTTCACCTATTGATCCTTCACCACTCCTCTATAGCGGAGTAGCTTCTTTTCCAGCAGGGACACCTGCAGACAATCAGTGGCTGCAGTGAACACCGAGTCACCACTGCAGATAGTGATTGGCTACAGTGTTCGTATGTAAGGCCGGGATCACACATGCGACGAAGTCGTCCGACACTCGCATGTGAAATCCCAGCTCTGGCGCCGGCACTTGGGAGTGGAGCGAGCGGCTGCATAGAACTACATGCAGCCGCTCACTCCACTCCCGAGTGGCGGAGCCAGAACTGGGATTTCACATGCGAGTGTCGGACGACTTCGTCGCATGTGTGATCCTGGCCTAAGGAATAGTAACTGAAGCTGAAAAAAAGTACTGGACAACCCGTTGAAGAGACAAGATGGATTTTGAGCTAAGATATCAGTAAGTATGTCAAGGGTGCCGTCATGGAGTGTCTCATGACCTCTGCAGTCAATCAGTGGCCACTGACCAGTGCAGCATTCCAAAACTTTGCACAGGCAACAGCACCGTGGAACGGTAGGTAACTATATACAGTATATCTTTATTCTTAGACTACCTTGGGCCCAATATTTAAAATTATTAAGTGGCAGACATCTCCTTTAAATGAGAACTTTGGAAAATTAAAAATAAGTGCACAATGTGCTGGCATGAATGGAAAAAACACGGTGGTATCTGTTGCCAGGGTTGAGTAGTAAGGTCGCCGGATTGAGCTCTGATTTCTCTTTGGGAATCCAAGAAGCTGAACTTGACATCCAAACTTTTCATCTCAAGTTACTACATGAAAAGTCTTTAATCCCGCCTGGATAAGGATGAAATATCGAATATTCTGGATTAGGACACATCATAAAAAAGTTTTTGAACAGAACCCAAAACATAAAAGTAAAATGTTCTCTTATCTTCTCATATGTGGTTATCTCTGCTCAGCCTTCTTCTCCAGGTCTTTACCCTCTTTGCTGGAACTAACAATCTTTTTTGGTTATTCAAATGTTCCGGTAATTTAAGAGTTAAAAGAATTGCACTAATAATGACTGGAGAAATAGTCTGTACTTAGTCAACTGGTGAGATGAGGGGATATGTGTTGTGTAACAGTTCGCCTCCAGGCGGTGTATGGATTAGCTCTGTGGATATTAGATAAAACATGTTGTGCTGTCCGCTCACTGCAGACTTCGATTTTCTACTATGTCAAAGAGAAGATCTCAGATTTAAGGGGGTTTTCCAGCATATACAAAGATGGCAATGCCACAGGATGCTGTTATGTTTCGGTAGCTGAGGAGGACAGGAACAACAGCAGGGCAGCGAACACCTGAGATGTTGGTAACTGATGGGTTGCAGATTCCTAAACTAACGACACAACTAGAGGTAGCCGTGGAGCATTCCTATGTTGATCCTAGACGCCTCGTCACAGCCTGAGAGATAACTACACCTAAAGGCAGAACGATGAAAGCTATCTGCCCCGGAGCAGATCCCCAAAGAAAATAGGAAGCCCCCAAACATATAATGGCGGTTAGACAAGATGAAAATACAAACATAGGCAGAAAATAGACTGAGCAAACGCTGGGGCTACAAGCTGACTAAATAGGATAGGACAGGAGAGATTACTTTCTGCAACCCAGAAAACCCTACAAAAATCCAACAATTCTGATTACAAAAATACTGAGATCACACGATCTCGCCACCCACTAAATCAGATCTCAGTGTGAACAAAAACCAAGCCACAGCCGCTGAAAAAACAGGAAAAAGCAAATGAGCAAATAACAGTGGCTGCAGAAAAACTGTGAGGAGCTCAGGCCCCAGGAGGGGACCTGGCTGACCTCCACAAAAGTGCAGAAAACAATGCAAAAAGCAAGCACAAAAAGAAAAGCAAAAAATATCTTATCTGAAAGCAGGAGATGCAGGCAAGACTCCAGCAAACTTCCAAATGAACCAGGAACCACAATTGAGACAAGAACAATTGATCACTGGCAACCATCATGGGAGGGAACCTCCCTTATATCAGACCAGTCCGTGATTCCAGATTGCCACTCCTCGCTGAAAGGTTCAGTACTGTCTGTAACCACCAGAGGGAGCCTCTGCTCAGAAACCATCTCTAGCACATTCATAACAGGATGCCATACTGAGATTACGGGCTCTCATGGCTAACGGAGGGCTACAGCCATCAGCATCACCCTTGAAATTGCTCTTTTCTTGTATTCTGGTGCCACTTTATTCTAACAAGTGATAGTTCTCAAAGTACGGGGACCATTTACCTGTAAGACCTGGATAGAAGCCAACTCGCAGATTGCTAGTGAGTCACCCGCCAGGGCCATGGGGTATTCGGTACCGAGCCTGTTAACTTCAATGGAAGATGTCACGGCAGCTACGACCCGGTCCATGGCCCTGGGCGCTCACCAAAAAGGGGATATTTACAGGGGATAAAGTTTATGTAGTGATTCGTGACGCCACCTGGTTAGTATGACAAGCGCTGCGGTGCAGGTCCTCTGGAAGAGATGGTGTTGTGCAGCAAGTTGGTAGGCCTCCCACACCCCTGGGAGTGTGGTGCGTCCACAGACATCCACAGATCACCCGCGGAGAAGAACATGTGACGTGTCTCTCCAGACCGCAGCATGTCTATTTATTTGCGGATAACTTTATACACAGAAGAGGCACAATGCCACCAGTCTCGATATAACCTTCAGTCCAAACTTCAGCAGCCTCCAGTGCCAAACAGAAATATTTAGCTTCATGCGCAGTTCACACTGAACATGCTACAGCTTCCACATGGTTCTCTGCAGCTCAAACACACAGACTGCTCTGCTTTCCTAGCTGACCCATGCAGTCTCCATTCACCGAGAGACCCTGGCACGTCTCTCTCTGAGTTACAGCTCACATCGTGGCTGGTCACTCACCAGCTCCGGCACTATCACGATCCTGTCAGCGCCGGCAAACTGCCACGGCTGAGCAGGGTGACTCACCCACACTTCGGGAGGGCCCGGGGTCAGATACTGCAGGGGATGCAGAGGCAGATGGGACCTGAGCAGCATGGTGAGAGTAGAAGCTGAAGGTAGCAGAAAGCAAAAGGACCTACGATCATGTGACCACAGGGGGTGGGGCTCAGCGTCCTGCTGCTGGAATGAGTGCAGGATGCTGCAGGGACCCTGGAGTAGTGGAGAGGGGAACTCAGGTCAGACAAACGTGGGTCATACACGGAGAGAATGGCGTGGTACAGGAGGGGCGAGCAGAGAATAGTCAGAACATAGGCAAGGAGTCATACACGGAGATAGCAGCGCAGTAAAAGAGGGGTGAGCAGAGAATAGTCAGAACGTAGGCAAGGAGTCATACACGGAGATAGCAGCGTAGTACTGGAGGGACATGCAGAACTTCATAATGGGAAAAGGACCAGATCAAAATCAAGCAAGCATAAAGTAGTACAAGCACAAAGCACAGGGTCACACACACTTGGCCAAGGGTCAAAGTATAAGCAACCGAGGAATGACCCCACAATGAGGCTATAAGAAGCCTCCCAGATCCCAGAGTGAGGCCGTCCAGATTAACCTCTGAACTACCTAATCCCACAAACTAAGCAGATCATGATAGTCACACTTGACTGCTTCATCCAGTAGACTGACACACACCTAGCGCTATAGAGTACAAGTCCTCTTGAAGAGGCAATTTGCACACACCTAGCGAACACTCCTTAGTTCTTAGTTAAAGCAAGTCAAGCGCATCTAATCAAGACATACAGTGCTAGGATATAACCCTAGCTTGTCTTTGCTACAAGGGTTTAACAGGATCAATATTAGATTTCTTTTAATCTTAATGGAGACAAGTGTCAGCCGAATGTGCATTCACCAGGCAGCTATTTCTCCCAACTCTGCCAAACACATGAGATCCAGGCTTGTTCAAGTGACGATGTTTTTTCGACAGGGAGAAAAGAGAAAAACATTTTGTTAGTGACATACCTCCTAAAAAACAAAAGGATCAGGTGTTAAAATTCCAAATGTCTGATCCTTCTCTTCCCTGACATAATCTATTGGGTGAGAGTCATCCACATAACCATCAGACGGTTGGTGGGCTAACATTCATCTAATGTATATTGTTTTTTTTTTAGGAGGACTTATTGGCCATCTCCTGCGAGAGCAAAAGAATCGGGTATTGTTATTCAGCAAGCCCAATCCTTACTTGCCCTGAATCGAGAAGCCACCACAAACATTAGCTGGAGAAACGGTCCTGTCTGACATTACTCTAATATGTAGCCTGACATCAATTAGCCCAAGCTACATTTTGATCCCCACTTGATAAGAGTGATTGCACTCACTTGTGTTGACTTAAATAAAGATTAATTCATGAATGGATGACGGTGACAGAAAATAGATTTTTGCGAGGAACATGAGAACAGCATTCACTTGCCAACACGAGGTACACAGTCTGGATAAAAGTATCCTTCCTGCCCGTGACGGACATGATGGACTCACACAGCTGGGCTTTCCCTACTCTGGAATAATATTTGGTCCAGCCTTCAACACCGGCTTACATATCAATTACTTGGTTGCCATGTAAATCATCTCTTGTATTCCTATCCCAAGAATTATTTCATAGCCCTCAGGGGAGATAAACAAGTCTTGAAACTCATTATCCTTGTCTTTTCCTATATTAGCTTTTCCGTTATGACACCCCATATCTTCATCAAGTCTATTGCTGGCATCTGAAAAATAGCAACTAAAAAAAATGAATGCCAAACAACTCATTTAAAACTAAAGGGCGTATTGACTAAGGTTGATGCTAAAAGCTCTCCAAGGTGAAGTAGGCCAATAACTGTAGCCTCAGACTTACAGTCATGGCCAAAAGTTTTGAGAATGACACAAATATTAATTTTTACAAAGTCTACTGCTTCACTTTTTCTAATGGCAATTTGCATATACTCCAGAATGTTATAAAGAGTGATCAGCTTAACAGCAATTACTTGCAAAGTCAATATTTGGCTAGAAAATGAACTTTATCCCCCAAAACACATTTCAACATCATTGCAGCCCTGCCTTAAAAGGACCAGCTAACCTCTTTTCAGTGATTGCTCCATTAACACAGGTGTGGGTGTTGATGAGACATGGCTGGAGATCAATCTGTCATGATTAAGTAAGAATGACCCACTGGACACTTTAAAAGGAGGCTGGTGCTTTGCATCATTGTTTCTCTTCTGTTAACCATGGTTATCTCTAAAGAAACACGTGCAGTCATCATTGCAATGCACAAATGGCCTAACAGAGAAGAGTATCGCAGCTAGAAAGATTGCACCTCAGTCAACAATCTATCGCATCATCAAGAACTTCAAGGAGAGAGGTTCCATTGTTGCAAAAAGCTCCAGGGCGCCCAAGAAAGACCAGCAAGCGTCAGGACCGTCTCTTAAAAGTGTTTCAGCTGCGGGATTGAGCTACAGCAGTGCAGAGCTTGCTCAGGAATGCAGCAGGCAGGTGTGAGTGCATTGCACGCACTGTGAGGCGGAGACTCTTGGAGCAAGGCCTGGTCTCAAGGAGGGCAGCAAAGAAGCCACTTCTCTCCAGAAAAAACATCATGGACAGACTGATATTCTGCAAAAGGTACAGGCAGTGGACTGCTGAGGACTGGGGTAAAGTTATTTTCTCTGATGAATCCCGTTTTCGATTGTTTGGGACATCAGGAAAACGCCTCATTCGGAGAAGACAAGGTGAGCGCTACCACCAGTCTTGTCTCATGCCAACTGTTAAGCATCCTGAAACCATTCATGTGTGGGGTTGCTTCTCAGCCAAGGGAATCGGCTCTCTCACAGTCTTGCCTAAAAACACAGCCATGAATAAAGAATGGTACCAGAATGTCCTCCAAGAGCAATTTCTCCCAACCCTCCAAGAGCAGTTTGGCGATCAACAATGCCTTTTCCAGCATGATGGAGCACCTTGCCATAAAGCAAAGGTGATAACTAAATGGCTCAGGGAACAAAACATAGAGATTTTGGGTCCATGGCCTGGAAACTCCCCAGATCTTAATCCCATTGAGAACTTGTGGTCAATCATCAAGAGACGGGTGGACAAACAAAAACCTAAAAATTCTGACAAAATGAAAGCATTGATTGTGCAAGAATGGACTGCTATCAGTCAGGATTTGGTCCAGAAGTTGATTGAGAGCATGCCAGGGAGAATTGCAGAGGTCCTGAAGAAGAAGGGTCAACACTGCAAATATTGACTTGCTGTATTAACTCATTCTAACTGTCAATATAAGCTTTTGTTACTCATATGTTTGCAATTATTATATTTCTGTCTGTGATAAAAAACATCTGTCAAACACACCTAAAAAGCAGAGGGCAGCAGATCATGTGAAAATATAATATTTGTGTCATTCTCAAAACTTTTGGCCATGACTGTAGAGCTCAGGGACATGACAGAGGGTATCCGTGAGTCCTGCGAGCTTCAACGAAATAGCCACTTCATAACTAACCATTCCCCATTTTAAACTATTCCCCAACCTCAACATACATACTCAGCCCCAAAGAAAGACATAGCCAAAACTTGGATTAAATGGCCACAGCAGCCGTTTTATTAACGTAAAATCACATATAAATTCTTAAACATTTTTAACCCAAGAGGGGGAAGGTCCTCTAAGCCCCAAAATTTCTGTAACTGTAAGTGACCACATATTCCAACTCCATTTTGTCCCCCTAGGCTAAGTCTTACCCCCAGCCGCTATGCACCAGCTCGGGGATAGTTAATGATTAGCCTGGCCAAAAAACCCTTAAAGGGGCCCGCCAAAATAACCCCTACCCAGGGTTATCAGTACACCGTCCACCAGAAGTTCACCGAGGGGAGTCCAGGACCTCTTCAGATCCCCCCTCCCCACCAATCTGCCATTTTCCACTTCCACCAACTTCGAGGATCTCCCCCCCGGCCACCCCACTGCTATGACATAACATTGACTTATCACCGCCCCCCATAAACAAGATAAACAACAATAGCGATATAGAAGTAACAACCCAGATGACTCAAAAACACCGTCCTTCCCCCAAGGCAAACTATTAGCCATTACCATCGTAGCAAAAAAAAACAAAAGGGGAGGGTAGGTGGGAGCTTCTTGTAAGTGGCAGTTCTCCCAAAATGGGTGCCCTCTAACATGGCCGTCCCCCTTTTATATGGCCCTGCCGCATCCCTCTCGCGCTCTCACCGCTCCCCCCTTTTAACCTCTTCCCTCCCTATCATTCATTTGCTCATGCCTCTAAAGCACTGCTTGTGTCTCCCGCCCCCACTTTTTCTCTTAACCCACTGTCCACCACCGATTAACCCCTGCCGGCTCCCTAAGTCCCACGTCACCCTGTCATGGCGGCCTCCCTTGAGGGGCCCAGTACGGCCTTACTCGACTGATTTTCTCGGACACGTGTGGTTTTCACATATAGCACTCGTACCTTTGATATTCTATAGGATTGTGCACATATCTGATTTCTCCAGTGGTCCGCGGAGGCATGTCCCATTTTGATCTGAGTGTTAGATCAAAATCGGCAATACAAGTCTATGGGTGCATGAAAATAAAAACCACACTTGGATGACATTTTTTCTCTCTACCTCTGAATGGTCATTTTGTGTTCACCGATTTTCTTTAAATCCCAATGTGCTTTAAAAATATATTTCTAATGTGAGACTTCCAAAATCTCCCTCTAAAGATGATTGAAGAAGATAAGAATCGGGTTGTTATAGTTCAATCAAGTCTCTCCCATAAAGAACACAAGAATGATCAGACGAGTGCATGAATAGGGCGGAATTGGTGAGGGGGACACCTCACAATTGTTCACTACCTTCCTTTCATCACTAGAAGAAGAAATGGCCAAAGAGCTGGTTGCAGTCATAGGTAATATTGCAAACACTGTATAGAGCTGCATAAAACTTTACGTGAAGGGCAAGGTAAATAAATAAAAACCTAAGGTGGGCATCCATTCTTTATGACCTGCGTCTAAGGAGGATAAAAAAGGTTTACACACCCCTGTTAAAATGCCGGGTTTGTGTCCTGTAAAAAATCATACCAAAAAGAATAATTTCAGAACTTTTTTTTAACTTTAATGTCACCTATAATTTGTACAATTCTATTCAGAAACAAACTGAAATGATTTTGAGAAAATAAAAATAACAAAAATAAAATAACATCGTTACATAAGTGTGAACACCCCATTATAATTGGATATTTGGTTGTGTTCGGAATTAGCCAATCATATTTAATCTCATGTTACAAAGTAGTTAGTACACAGCCGTCATCATTTACAGGGATTATGATTAACACCATATACAGTTTAGCTGTTCTAGGAGGATTTTCCTGACATTTTCTTACTTGAATTTGACAGCAAAAGCCATGGTCTGTAAACAGCTTACAACACAGCAAAGGGATATCATTGTTAAAAGTGATCAGTCAGGAGAAGGGTACAATTTTTTTTCCAAAGCATTACATATACTATGGATCATTGTGTAGACTGTCATCAAAGAGTGGCTTAAATTTGTCACAACGGTGATATTAACTAGAACCGGATGTCCCTCAAAAAATAAATGAAAAGAAAAAAAGAAAATTGGTCTGGGAGACTGTGAGTAGGCCTACAGCAACATTGAAGGAGCTGCAGGAATTTCTGGCAAGTAATAGTTGTGTACTGCTTGTGACAATGATCTCCTGCGTTATTCATATGTCTGGCTTGTAAAGTAGGGTGGCAAGATGGAAGTCTTTTCTTACAAAGAAAAACATCCAAGTCTGGCTGTGTTTTGTCAGAACCTACATCAGATCTGCCAAAAGCATATGGGAAGACTTGTTATGTTATGATGAGAACAAAATTTAACTTTTTGCCATTATTCCACAAAGCCAACACTGTGCATCATCAAACGAACACCATAACCTCAGTGACGCATGGTGGAGGCAGCATTATGCTTTGGGGCTGTTTTTTGGCAGCTGGAAATGGGGCTTTAGTCAAGGTAGAAGGAATTATATACAGTCAATAAATATCAGTCACGTTTGCAACAAAATCTTCTGACCTTTTATCAATGGATTTGTACAGACTATGAGTGAAATTAAAGGGGAAAAAGTTCTGAAATGATTCTTCTTGGATTGATTATTTTACATATCAAAACAAACTGGCATTTTAACAGGAATGTGTTGACTTCTTATATCCACTGTATTTAGATTATTTGCGATTTAAACTAGACAAGCTTTAAAATCTAAAAAGGTATTGGATATGGCACAGATTTCTTAGGCTAGAATACCCCTTTACTAATTACTTTTGTAATAAATAATATAATAGCTGTCACTGTAATATAATACAGGAGCAAATACAAAAATAATTACACTTAGCTTACCATTGTTACTGTTTAGAAAGGTCACAAAAGCTGCAGTAATTCTAAATCTATAGATCTATCATCTCCATCTGTAGTATTTTATCTGGTGTAATATAACATATAGTTAGCTAATTGATAATCCTTCATTTATCCTTAGGCTGTACACTGCCTTACTGAGAAGCTAAGACATTAACACCTCTGACAGATGACGATTACACCGATGATCTGGTGACAATGGCGCCTGTCAGGAGTGGATATATTTGGAGAAAGTGATCTGTCAAGTCTTGAAGTTGATGTGTTGGTAGCAAGAAAATGTGCAAGCTTAGAAATCTAAGTCACTAAAACAAGATCATATTGTAATGTCTATATGAATGGGCCAGAGCATATCCAAAATAGGAGGTCTCATGGTGTTTTTCTGAAACACAGCAGATCTTGTGGGTGTTCCCAGTAAATGCCTGAGGAGATGGTCCTGATATACAGGTCATGATGTATGCTTCCAGAATAAATCGAGTTTTGTTGAGGTTTCCTGATTTGTGACAGGTCTTCTGAGGTGTTCCCAGGATACCGCAGGTCTTGTGGGGTGTTCCTAGTATATGGCAGGTTTTATGGGGTAATCCCAGGATATAGCAGGTCTTATAGTGTGTTCCTGGTAAATATCAGGTCTTGTGGGTGTTTTTGGTATATGACAGGTCTCGTAGATGCACCCCGGCAAACGAAAGGTTTGTGACGGGTTCCCAGTAAAAAGCAAATTGTGGAGACATTTTGGGTTTTTGGCAGGTCTTGTTGGATGTTTCTGGTCTTCTAGGGCATTTTCAGTGTACGGCAGGTCTTGTAAAGTGTTTGCGTTATACTGTAAGTCTTGTGGAATGTTCACGGTATGAAGAGTTCCCAGGTAAGCGCTTGTGAGGTGTTCCCAAGTAATGGCAAGCCTTGTTGGGTGTTCCTGATATACCGCAGATCTTGCAGGGTGTACCCAGTATACAACATCTTTTTTGGGGTTTCCCGTTATACTGCAAGTCATGTAGGTTGCTCACAGTATGAAGCAGATCTCAGGAAGGTGCTCCCATGTAATCTCAAGTCTTGTGGAGTGTTCCGGATATACGGTAGGTTTTGTGGGGTGTTTTCGGTTTGAGGCAGGCCTTGTGAGGTGTTGTCAGTAACCAGCAGGTCTTGCGAGTTGTTCCTGGCATTTGAGAGGTTGGGTGTACACAGTAGACAACAGGTCTTATGTTGTATTCATGGTACCGTATATGGGAGGACTTATAGGGTGTTCCCGACATATAGTAGGTCTTGTAGATGTTCCCAGCATACGGAAGCCTTGTGGGGTGTTCCCAGTAGAAAGCAAGACTAGAGATATATCTGATATTTGACAGATTTTTTTTTTATGTTTCTGGTCTTCTGGGGCACTAGCAGTATACGAAAGGTCTTGTGGGGTGTCCCGAGTATGAGGCAGGTCTTGTGGGGTGTACTGAAAATGAGGCAGGTCTTGTGGGGTGTCCTTGTAGGAAGGTGGATCTGGCCCGTGGCGCTCCTCTCATATCAGGGCCGGAATTGTTGGGGCTGTCACCATTGTTGCTGGAGGGAAGACTTTCTGACCTGGAACGACCTTTGCACCTGACTGCAGGTTGCGGGGCGGAGATAAAAGGGGCAGAGCGTGGGAAAGTGGGGCTTTCGGCAGGATGACAGAGCGCGCAGCAGGAGAAAATTGACTCGCTCTCCTCAGCACAACTCCAGAAAGCCAGGCCGCACTGCCGACTCTCTACACACACGCAGACAGTTTACAGTGTGTGACCGTTACCTTACCGCTCCAACCCCTGAGACGGGAGAGACTTTCCGTACCATTCCGCTGACTGCTGGCGGTGCTCGCTGTGGACTGGACAGAAAAGCCGACTCAGAGTCGGCTAGCTCTCCCCCGGGTTCTCCAGTGCTTCATGACCCTTCCTCCCAGGGTCTTCTATTCCTCCTCCGCTGAGACTCCGCTCCGAAACCATCAGACCACGCTCAGGAGCGCCAGGATACGTTGCGGCTGTCAGGAGCCAGTGCCTCACGTTCCTCCAGGACCAGGCCAGAGTCTTCACGCGTCACCTACCGCGCCATCGCGGGACCTCCTCGCCTCCATCCCCTGGAAACATCTGACTGATAAGTGCATCGGTTTATTGAACACTTGTTCTTTGTTTGAACCTTGTCTTCCATTTCCTTGTTATTATCTCCCTGCATGGATTATCCCTGTAATAAACCCCGTTAACTCTTGATCTGCCGCCTGCGTGTCACTGCATCCTGCGTACCAGCTGAGCTTTACATCCTGAGCATGAGGCAGGTCTTGTGGGGTGTTCCAAGTATGAGGCAGGTCTTGTGGGGTGTTCACAGCAGGTCTTGAGTTGTTACTAATATACCACAATGTTGTGTTATACCAATACACCACAGGTCTTGTGGGGTGTTATTATATGCACTGGTTAACCACTATCAAACAAGGTTCAAGGAAGGATAACTGGATATCCAGAGACCAGAACATGAACATACAAGGTACACTGATGTAAAATATTAAGTCGACCACATCCCTAATTGGGAATACATGGATCCAATGGGATCAGTCCCATAAGACTCAAGATAAACATAGCATACTACCAATAAACGCGCTATCATAAGTTGATAAAAACTAGGCATACTAAACTTGGGTCTCAGGACACCTCGTGGATTGAATGCTCTACTGACATGGGTAATTGAACCTTTATATGCTTTATCAAATGCAAGTTTAGTATGGATCCATGTATTCCCAATTAGGGATGTGGTCGACTTAATATTTTTATATAGTTTACAAACGCTTTACTCATATAGCTTGGCATATTTTTATTCTCCACTTGGTGTCCTTGGTTTATGCATATTGTTTTGAAGGATCATTCTATCCATATATATAATTTCATGATATACTCATACAAATTTGTAAATTTTATGGTACATGTAATTGTCAATAAAAATAGTTATTTGAGATACTTTTAGACTCTTTTTTTCTCCTATATTATCTATCATTGTTCTGAGTCTGTATCGTCAGTGATATATTCTGGTTTCTAATATATAATGTTTGTGGTTATTGCAAACGGCCAAATCTCAAGGCGTAATGTAATAATTTCCTGTGTCAATTTCATCTCGAACTACTGTATATACAAATATAACAATACAACCAAAAATCCTCGGTGGCTTTATTAGGAGGATTCTACCCATCAGTAGAAAAAACACATTAACGTGTAAGGAAGTCTTTTGAATCTCCCCGAATAGAAGATGTCATGGAAAAGATGGATCAGACATATTATATGTCAACATGTATAATCTTTTGTTCTCAAGAGACATAAGCTGCCGCCAGAGTCATCAGGCATTGTCTAATTCCTCTCTGCCCATTGAGAGTGCATGCGCATGAAAGGTCAGGAATCGTAGCTGTCCGTGGTTGCGGTGCATAGATAAGGCAAAAAGAAATGAGAGAAGAAAGTCTACATCTGACAACACAAAACAAACAATTGGAAGACATTTTCCTGGCTTCCTCCATATCCATCTTGCCTCAAGAATTCAACAAACCTGCGTAATAAAAATGCCCATTACCTACCACTAGTCATTTCTTAAAGTCAATTGTCCGCTCCTTGCTCCTGATCATGGCTTCTATAGGATGTCTGAGAACAAGATGAATTTCCAATAAACTTGCATGAGGTCCACAGAAGTCCATTGTCCAGACAAAGGAAAGTGATGTGACATTTCTACATGGATTAGTAGGAAATAGCTCATGTTGTTTCAGTTTCTCCCATAGGAATCCAAGAGTAAGATTTGTGGTGCGGCGCACGCCTCCCCTGATTCATTAAGGGTTTTGCGCCTAACCACCATATCAGGACCTGCTGGCCTTACTGAATCAGGACCACAATGTGCATTTAGCCTTACTTACTCCTGGATCCAGCGCCAAGCACCATCCAAGCAGTCTCTTGCTCTTATGACATCACTCAGCTGAATCATTTACTGCGGCTCATGTAGGCACCATGCATTTAGAAGAATGAATTTAGAAAAATGCTTGATGCCTCCAGTGAAACATGGTGTTCATGTGGAGTGCGCCGATGAATCCTAGCCGCTTTCTGAGATTACTACAGAATGTCAGGGACGCAGAGAGTTGAAAATATGCACGACACCACGAGCATGGACCGAAACGCCCTCATACACACATCGCCACGTTCAAGAATGCTCTATAAACATCACAGAGTTCGATCAACGTTTCGATCACACAAGATCTTTTTCAAATCGAAAAGTTACCACAGAAGGCAGAATAAAGGAGATGTAAAACCAACCAACCTGTGAAGCGCTGTCTCTACTCTGTTTGTGATGTTTGAACGTATTCCAAGAGGGACTCCTTGGACCCAAAGTGCGCTACTATTGTGGGTAAAGTTAACCCTATGACGCTATGAGGTGTTGTGGACTTATTTTTCTTTTTGTTCTGTCGCCACATACAGGGACACACTCATACACACATCGCCATGTACAAGAATGCACTTATACACACATCACCAAGTACATGCATGCACTCATGCACACGTGACAATATACAGGCACGCACTCATACACATATCACAATGTACAGGGACGCACTCATACATACAGTCATGGCCAAAAGTTTTGAGAATGACACAAATATTATATTTTTACATGATCTGCTGCCCTCTGGTTTTTATGTGTGTTTGACAGATGTTGTTATCAAAGACAGAAATATAATAATTGCAAACATATGAGTAACAAAAGCTTATATTGACAGTTAGAATGAGTTAATGCAGCAAGTCAATATTTGCAGTGTTGACCCTTCTTCTTCAGGACCTCTGCAATTCTCCCTGGCATGCTCTCAATCAACTTCTGGACCAAATCCTGACTGATAGCAGTCCATTCTTGCACAATCAATGCTTTCATTTTGTCAGAATTTTTAGGTTTTTGTTTGTCCACCCGTCTCTTGATGGTTGACCACAAGTTTTCAATGGGATTAAGATCTGGGGAGTTTCCAGGCCATGGAACCAAAATCTCTATTTTTTGTTCCCTGAGCCATTTAGTTATCACCTTTGCTTTATGGCAAGGTGCTCCATCATGCTGGAAAAGGCATTGTTGATCGCCAAACTGCTCTTGGAGGGTTGGGAGAAGTTGCTCTTGGAGGACATTCTGGTACCATTCTTTATTCATGGCTGTGTTTTTAGGCAAGACTGTGAGAGAGCCGATTCCCTTGGCTGAGAAGCAACCCCACACATGAATGGTTTCAGGATGCTTAACAGTTGGCATGAGACAAGACTGGTGGTAGCGCTCACCTTGTCTTCTCCGAATGAGGCGTTTTCCTGATGTCCCAAACAATCAAAAAGGGGATTCATCAGAGAAAATAACTTTACCCCAGTCCTCAGCAGTCCACTGCCTGTACCTTTTGCAGAATATCAGTCTGTCCATGATGTTTTTTCTGGAGAGAAGTGGCTTCTTTGCTGCCCTCCTTGAGACCAGGCCTTGCTCCAAGAGTCTCCGCCTCACAGTGCGTGCAGATGCACTCACACCTGCCTGCTGCCATTCCTGAGCAAGCTCTGCACTGCTGGTAGCCTGATCCCGCAGCTGAAACACTTTTAAGAGACGGTCCTGGCGCTTGCTGGTCTTTCTTGGGCGCCCTGGAGCCTTTTTAGCAACAATGGAACCTCTCTCCTTGAAGTTCTTGATGATGCGATAGATTGTTGACTGAGGTGCAATCTTTCTAGCTGCGATACTCTTCCCTGTTAGGCCATTTTTGTGCATTGCAATGATGACTGCACGTGTTTCTTTAGAGATAACCATGGTTAACAGAAGAGAAACAATGATGCCAAGCACCAGCCTCCTTTTAAAGTGTCCAGTGGCGTCATTCTTACTTAATCATGACAGATTGATCTCCAGCCATGTCCTCATCAACACCCACGCCTGTGTTAATGGAGCAATCACTGAAAAGAGGTTAGCTGGTCCTTTTAAGGCAGGGCTGCAATGATGTTGAAATGTGTTTTGGGGGATAAAGTTCATTTTCTAGCCAAATATTGACTTTGCAAGTAATTGCTGTTAAGCTGATCACTCTTTATAACATTCTGGAGTATATGCAAATTGCCATTAGAAAAAGTGAAGCAGTAGACTTTGTAAAAATTAATATTTGTGTCATTCTCAAAACTTTTGGCCATGACTGTACATCACCACATACAGGGATTCACACGTCGCATTGTACAGGGATGCACTCACACACGTCGCCACGTACAGAGTGGCACTCATACACGTCACCACGTATAGTAATGCACTCATACACAAGTCACCACATACAAGGACGCACTTCTACAGACATCACATATAGGAATGCACACACACACGTCACCATGTACAGGGAAACAATCATACACACATCGCCACGTACACGGATGCACTCATACACACAACACCATCTGCAGGGATGCACTCACACTCATACACACATTACTACGTACAGGGAAGCACTCATACAGTTATCACATAGTCACACATACAAAACAAGCACTATGTATATCACATATAGGATGTACAGCCTCCAACTTTTCTGCTGGTGACATTGGAGCAGGAGGCCCACCACAGGCCATTTTCCAGGAGACAGAGTAGTGATATGCAAGGGAACCAAGGACAAGTTGCGTTAGCTTACACAGTGATATAACAACAACCCTGCACTCTCTGTCATCTACACTTCCACCAATTAGAAAGCAGGAAACACACTGCATCCTCTTGTGACTGCTCCTCCATCAATTAGAAAGCAGGAAGCACAGTGCATCATTTTATGACTGCTCCCCCAATTAGAATGCAGGAAACCCACTGCATTCTCTTGTGACTGCTCCTCCACCAGTTGGAGAGCAGGAAGCACACTGCAACCTCTTGTGACTGCTCCTCCACCAATTAGAGAGCAGGAAACCCACTGCATCCTATTGTGACTGTTCCTACACCAGTCAGAGAGCAGGAAGAACACTGGATGCTCTTGTGACTGCTCCTCCACCAATTAGAGAGCAGGAAACCCACTGCATGCTCTTGTGACTGTTCCTCCCCCAATTAGAGAGCAGGAAACCCACTGCATCCTCTTGTGACTGCTCCTCCACCAGTTTGAGAACAGGAAGCACACTGCAACTTCTTGTGACTGCTCTTCCACAAGTCAGAGATCAAGAAGCATGTCATGCTGTGATGCAGATGAGCCAGCAGATCACTTAAAGGTACTGTGTGACTGCCAAAATAATTTGTGGATGGATGGCCCTAAGCTGCCAATAGGAGACCAACCCATGGGGCATATACCCCTCTGCTCCAGACCTGCTCCTGGGAAGTTAGAAGCCTTGATCAGTGTCTATTGGTACTATTCCTGCTGTCAAAAATACTGGAACCCATTAATATCAGTACGACCTGTCTGTGACCACTTAGAACCAAATGCAGATGGAAGGCATGGTCCTAGTCTCAAAGCAGCCTTAAGTCTTTTGATGATCTGTAATTTCGGTCATCAGTGGCTCGGTGGTCAGCCCTGTTGCATGGGTTTCCTCCTACACTCCACGTACTGATAAGGATTTAGATTGTGAGTCCTAATGTGAGAAGTGATAATTTCTGTAAAGCGCTGTATAAGCAAGCATAATAAATTACTAAAATAAGTCTTTGACTTCTTTGTTCTTATAGGTTTGCAACATCTCTGCAAAATATCCAAATTTTTCCCCCTTGATCTTCAAGGTGGACTTAAAAAAGACTGAGATAAAACACAGGTATGCCCATCCAAAGTATCTGCCCTTATCTTAATTTTTTTAAGTGTCTTTCATCTTGATTTTTTATTCTTGGATGACCACCCGTATAACAAGTATCTGCTCTGTTATTCAATCCGTCTTTCTTTAGGAATGGCTTTGTAATGGTTTCCTGCCCATTAAAGGATTTATTTCAGTTCTGCTCAAGTTTCTTGGTTGTTACAAGTCACAGAATTTCTATGGAGATCAGAAAAGGTCCCTTAACGTGGCCACTGGGAGCTTTTCTCCGCACTGACATTTGCATGGTACATTAGAATGATACTGATCTTCTCCAGACGTCTCCTAAAAATCTACAATACATGTTACAGCAAATGCTGCAAAGTGGTTTCCAAATTAACCTCTTATAATGATTGCAACTATTTATGATAAATGTGGCCATGCACACTTGTGGGATGTCAAACAATTTCAAAAGGACCAACTATCAATGGGTGTCCTGGCTCAATTCTCACAAGGATTGGACACATTGAATTTCAGTAGGCCCCATCCTTGTGATCTTGATAGAGATAAACTGCTGACAGAGGTATAGTTTGAATGAATTTATGGCTGTTTTAAGATTAGAGGTAGAAATAAGTGTATGGCCTATGCTTGCTTTTGCGATATCACTCAGCAACAGTTAGAAACCCAGGTTTCCATTTGCTTCTAAATAGGATTGTTGATGGACTGTCCAGAGTGGGGGGCACCTCATCGTTTGGATTCTTGGACCTTGCTTATTTAACCATCCTATGAATTAAGGCAGAAGCTGGACTTTTGACTTCAGTGGCAGTACTACCATAATTATGCTCTGTTATAGGGTAGGGGTCCCCAACCAGTGTAGCTTTTGGACCCCGATGTGTGATAAAGAGAATGCCACTCTCAACTGCATTGTTGTCTACAGGGAGCATTATTATTTATTAACTAGATGGTGGACCGATTCTAACACATCGGGTATTCTAGAATATGTATGCAGTTTATTTATGAAGATCTCCCGATGATAGCAGTGGCGTGCGTGGTTCAAATCCTGCGCCAATTCGTGGCCGGACTGCGCCTGTCGCTGATTGGTTGCGTCCGGCCGGGCGTGACCAATCAGCGACGCAGGATTTTCGTTACAGACAGACTGAATTAGATTATTATATAGTTGATAAGGGCACTGAGGGGGCATTATTACTTGCTATGGGGGCACAAAAAAAGCAATACTCTTTTTAACCACTTGCCAACATGCGCCATACATATATTGCTCTGCGGCAGGTATATTCACGCAAAGAGCAGTATATCTCACGCTGAGCGCCACGTTGATCACGTGCAGATGTCAGCTGTATGTAACGGTCTCCATGGAGACCCCCAACACCAAGATGGCCGTGGGGTCCTTGCGGGTCCTGCAGGGAAGGTGGCTTGTGAGCGCCTGCTGGGAACAGTAGCCGGCATGCCTCTTTCCCTGCCTGTCAGATCCTGATCTGATATTCTGCAGTGCAGAGTGTCAGATCAGCAATCAAATATAATATAGTAATGTCCCATCCTGGGACAATGTAAAAAAAAGTAAAAAAAAAAAACAATTACAAAGTGTAAAATATTTTTTAAAAAATCCCTAAATAAAGAAAAAAAAAAATATTTTTCCAATAAATACATACAGTACAGACCAAAAGTTTGGACACACCTTCTCATTCAACAATTTTTCTGTATTTTCATGACTGTGAAAATTGTAGAATCACACTGAAGGCATCAATACTATGAATTAACACATGTGGAATTATACATTACACTTTACAAAAAAGTGTGAAACAACTGAAAATATGTCTTATATTCTAGGTTCTTCAAAGTAGCCACCTTTTGCTTTGATTACTGCTTTGCACGCAGAAAAGGTGAACGGATGGACTCTACATGCCTGGTTCCCACCGTGAAGCATGGAGGAGGAGGTGTGATGGTGTGGGGGTGCTTTGCTGGTGACACTGTTGGGGATTTATTCAAAATTGTGGGGGATTCTGCTGTTCTGGCACCTCAGTGGATCTGCCAATGTAACATGGCACCCTCAAACAAGTGCAGCAAAATCAGCACTGTACTATGGTGTGTCTCCCCTTCTGAGCTTTGCACTGTGCCTCAAAAGTAGTTTTCGACCACATATGGGGTATCGGTGATCTCAGGAGAAATTGCACAACAAACTTTGAGGTCCATTTTCTCCTTTTGCCCTTGTGAAAATACAAAATTTGTAGCTAAAAAAGATTTTTGTGGGAAAATATGATTTTTTTATTTTTATTTTCATGACTTAACGTTGTAAACTTCTGTGAAGCACCTGGGGGTTCAAGGTGCTCAATACACATCTGGGTTTAGGCACATCAGCGGCTCTTCAAATGCAACATGGCATCTGCTAATTATTATTCCATCAAATTTTGCATTCATAAAGTCAAATGGCTCTCCTTCCTTTCCAAGCTCTGCCATGCACCCAAACAGTTGTTTTCCTCCACATATTGAGTATCTGCGCAGTCAGGAGAAATTGCACAACAAATTGTATGGAGCAATTTCTCTTGTTTACTTTATGTAAATGCAAAATTTGGAGCTAAAGAAGATTTATCTGGGAAAAAGGTGATTTTTTTTTAAATATTCACTGCTTAACATTATACACTTCTGGGGGTTTAAGGTGCTCAATACGCATCTAGATAAGTTCCCTAAGAGGTCTAGTTTCCAAAATGATGTCATTTGTTGGGGTTTTCCACTGTTTAGGCACATCAGGGGCTCTCCAATCATGACATGTCGACCGCTAATTATGCCAGCAAATTTTACATTCAAAAAAGCGCTCCTTCCCTTCCAAGCCCTGCCGTGCGCCAAAACAGTAGATTTCCCCTACATATGGGATATCGGCATGCTTAGGAGAAATTGCACCACAAAATGTGTGGTCCAATTTCTCCTGTTACCCTTGCGAAAGTAAAAAAAAACTTAGGTCTAAAGGAAAATTTTTGTGAAAGAAAAGTAAATATTTATTTTTTTCTTCCACATTCCAAAAATTCCTGTGAAGCACCTGAAGGGTTAATGAACTTCTTGAATGTGGTTTTGAGTGCTTTAAGGGGTTCAGTTTTTAGAATGGTGTAATTTTTGGGTATTTTCTGTCATATAGGCCCCTCAAAGTCACTGCAAATGTGAGGTTGTCGCTAAAAAAATGGTTTTGAAAATTTTGTTGTAACAATGAGAAATCGCTGGTAAAATTTTAACCCTTATAACTTCCTAACAAAAAAATTGTTTCCAAAATTGTGCTGATGAAAAGTAGACATGTGGGAAATGTTATTTATTATTATCATTAACCCCTTAACCCCAAGGGTGGTTTGCACGCTAATGACTGGGCCAATTTTTACAATTCTGACAACTGTCCCTTTATGAGGTTATAACGCTGGAACGCTTCAACGGATCTTGGCGATTCTGAGAAAGTTTTCTCATGACATATTGTACTTCATGTTAGTGGTAAAATTTCTTCTATATAACTTGCGTTTATTTATGAAAAAAGCTGAAATATGGCGAAAATTTAGAAAATTTCACAATTTTCAAACTTTGAATTTTTATTCCGTAAAACAGAGAAATATGTCATATAAAATAGTTGTTGTGCAATTTCTTCTTAGTACGCCGATACCCCATATGTGGGGAAAAAACACTGTTTGGACGCACGGTAGGTCTCGGAAGGGAAGGAGCGCCGTTTGACTTTTTCAAACCAAAATTGGCTGGAATTGAGATCAGACGCCATGTCACGTTTGGAGAGCCCCTGATGTGCCTAAACAGTATAAAACCCCCACACGTGACAACATTTTGGAAACTAGATCCCCTAAGGAACTTACCTAGATCTGTGGTAAGCACATTGAAGCCCTAAGTGCTTCACACAAGTTTATCACATAGAGCCGTGAAAAAAAAATCATATTTTTTCCACAAGCATGATATTTTAGTCCCCAAATTTTTATTTTCTCAAGGTTACAAGAAGAAATTGGACCCCAAAAAAGAAATTGGACCCCAATTTGTCCTGAGTACGCTGATACCCCATATGTGGGGGGAACCACTGTTTAGGCACACGGCAGAGCTCGGAAGGGAAGGAGTGCCGTTTGACATTTTCAAACCATAATTGTCTGGAATTGAGGTCGGACGCCATATTGCGTTTGGAGAGCCCTTGATGTGCTTAAACAGTGGAAATCCCCCAATTCTAACTCCAAACCTAACCCCAACACACCCCTAACCCTAATCCCAACCCTAACCATAACCCTAACCCTAACAAACCCCTAACCCTAATCCCAACCCTAATCCTAACCCTAATCCGAACCCTAACCCCAACTTTAGGCCCAACCCTAACCCTAACTTTAGCCCCAACCCTAACTTTAAATCTAACCCTAACTTTAGCCCCAACCCTAACCATAACCCTAATGGGAAAATGGAAATAAATACATTTTTTTTATTTATTATTTTTCCCTAACTAAGGGGGTGATAAAGGGGAGTTTGATTTACTATTTATAGTGGGTTTTTATAGTGGGTTTTTATGTTTCGCAGCTGCCACACACTAAAAGACGCTTTTTATTACAAAAAATAGTTTTTGCATCACCATATTTTGAGAGCTCTAATTTTTCCATATTTTGGCCCACAGAGTCATGTGAGGTCTTGTTTGTTGCGGGACGAGTTGGCATTTTTATTGGTACCATTTTTGGGCAAATGACATTTTTGATCACTTTTTATTCCGATTTTTGGGAGGCAGAATGAATAAAAACCAGCAATTCATGAATTTCTTTTGGGGGGGGCGTTTACACCGTTCCGCATGTGGTAAAATTGATAAGGCAGTTTTATTCTTCGGGTCAGTACGATTACAGCGATACCTCATTTATATAATTTTTTTAATGTTTTGGCGATTTTTTACAATAAAAACTATTTTATTGAAAAAATTATTATTTTGCTTCATTCTGACAGCTACAACTTTTTTATTTTTTCGCTGATGGCGCTGTATGGCATCTCACTTGTTTGCTGGACAAGATGACGCTTTCAGCAGTACCAGGTTTATTTATATCCGTTTTTTTGATCTTGTGTTATTCCACTTTTTGCTCAGCGGTATGATGATAAAGCATTGTTTTTTTACTTGTTTTTTTTATGGTGTTCACTAAAGGGGTTAACTAATGGGACAGTTTTATAGGCCGGGTCGTTACAGACGCGAGGATACCAAATTTGTGTACTTTTATTGTTTAGATTTTTTTTTCTATTAAAATATTTATTAATTGATAGAATAAATATTGATTTTTTTATTATTTTTTTAAAGATTTTTACAATTATTTATTTTTATTTAAATTTAATTCTTACTTTTACACATTGTCCCACTATGGGACACTCATTTTGTGCAGGGTGATCGCTTCTATAGCATGCAGATCTTTATGCTATAGAAGCTGTCAGCGTTGCAGCTTCTATAACATTGACCTGAGAGACTTCCTGGTCATCACTGCGCATGCAGGAAGTCCCTCAGGCCTGGAGACCCAGGTCTCCATGGCAGCAAGCTGCGGGGTCTCCGATCCAAAAGCAGAGGGGCTGTCAGCCTCTCTTCAGCCGCCGGAACACTGCGATCATGTTTGATTGCAGTGGGCCAGGGGTTAAAGTTCCGGGAGCGGTCCGTGACCGCTCCTGGCACTTAGTGCCGGGTGTCAGCTGTGAGAATCAGCTGACACCCGGCTGCGATCGGCCCCGCTCCCCCCGTGAGTGCGGCCGATCGCCCATGACATACTATTCCTTCCATGGGAATTAAGTCCCAGGGCACATGGACAGAATAGTACGTCCAATGGCAGAAAGGGGTTAAAGCGTTCCAGAGTTATCACCTGTTAAAATGACAGTGGTCAGAATTGTAAAAATTGGCCTGGTCAGGAAGGTGATAACACGTCCAAAAGTTGAGTTTTTGCTCTTCTTTCATTCCCATTTCTACTGTGAGTATCCTGTTTTTGTACGGTTTCAGAGATATGACTCTTTTTATTTAGGACTACTTTTCATTGTCTTCACCCAGGGGAAGAGGCTCACAGGATACTCTGGGGCGTGTCTTTGCATAATTGCCCTTTAAGCATCATACATCATCATCATTAAGCATCATCATTACACTTCATAGAGATTATAAAAGTTAGCACTAAATACAAAGGCTCATGTTTTTGGAACAGCATGGGGGATTTGATTAAAACAAAATTACATAGTCAGGGGAGCAACAAGAGTAAAATATGACCAAAAACTGCTCATTTTTAAACCGGTGGCGAGTCCTCTTTAGGGGCACTGAATATGCATTATTACTTTAAAAAGAGGAATTTTAAACTTCAAAGGGACATACAGGGGTTTTTTTAAGATTTCTTCACATAGAAAGTGGCACTGGGCTATCTCTCAGATCTGAATGTGGCTCTCAAGGTAAGAAAGTTTGGAACCCCTGCTGTAGGTAACTAACATATGTGTGAAACCTGCCTCTATCACCTGAATAATGTTTACAAAGACCTATTGTTAGGTTGATATGTAACAACAAAACAGGCTCGGATTGCCCCACGGGAGGACAGGTGCATTAATTGGCACAGTTCACTTTTTGCAATATGTACAAGAATCTCATCATTCATTTATGATCTACCCAGTTTACTTTTATATTGAAGCATAGGCAAATTTGTGAAAAAGGGTCAGGAAATATACTATGTAGTTGAACAGTGGGCCACTCAGAATGAATGTAAGTGGTGGGCCCTTGACATCCCAGTCCAACACTGCATTGAGGTATATCTTGGGAATCTTTTGGCTGCCATGACATGGGGAAGCCCAGCTCAGCCTAGAACATGACCTTCTTCCAGGCTTCCGCTTGGCCTAGAACATGACCTTCCTCCAGGCTTTTCATGCTGCCGTTCAATATAAAGGTTGTGTGGGTTTTGGATGAACAGGTTTTGGGTGGTGAATACATAAGGTGTGAAGAAGCCACTTAATTTTAGTTATAGGACCCTGAGATTTACGCATCCTCATGGTGGAAGACAATTCAAACACGGTTCTTTGAGGATTCATATAGGAAGTAAATGATTCTAGAACACAGATTGCTCATTTTTATTCTTCCTGGCCGCCTTTGCACAGGAATGTCCCGGCAGGAGACTAATTATTGTTTTGTCTTCACATGTCTGGTTGGTGGCTGCTGTTATGTGGCTGGGACAGAACAATAATTCCACCTAATTTAACACAATAACAAAGGGGATGTACACACCGTGCACACGTAATGAAACGGCTGATTATTTCCAAAGCGCTTGAGTAACTAATAACGTGTAAACAGTCATTCTTGACAATGCAGCCAACCAAAGAATTATAGGAACCAGCAAGGGAGACATCCACAGCTTACCGTCTCAGCAATGCATCAAATACCTCATACAAACGTACTGATCTATGTTTTACAGATATTGTCATTGCTGTCCCTATCACTATGTCTTTGGAGTGTAGGAAGAAAGCGGAGAACCCGAAGGAAACCCACGCAAACACGAGGAGAACATATAAACTCTTTGCAGATGTTGTCCTTGGTGGGATTTTAACCCAGGACCCCAGCACTGCAAAGCCACCGTGATGCCCACCAACCAAATATCTGAATTTAAAGCAGTGAACCCTCCAGTGACCTTTTTTGTAAGATGCCCTATCGGCCGTTCCTGTTATGTTACGGTAGCTGAGGAGTGCAGGTAAAAAAGGCAATACACCAGAGCAGTTGGAATCTATGAGATTGCAGTACCCTGACTAACCACCACAACTAGAGGCAGCCGTGGAGCGTTCCTACGATGGTCCTAGACGCCTCGTCACAGCCTGAGAAACTAACTACACCTAAAGATAGAAATAGGAAAGCTATCTGCCCCGGAGCAGAACCCCAAAGATAATAGAAAGCCCCCAAACATATAATGGCGGCTAGACAAGAGGAAATACCGACACAGAAAGAAAATAGTATGAGCAAACGCTGGGGCCCAAACTATCCAAATAGAAAAGGACAGGAAGGGTACTCACTGCAATCCCAGAAAACCCTGAAAAACACCAACATACCAATTTCAAAATCACCTGAGATCACACGACCTCTACCACCTAAATTAGTCCTCTGGTGCAACAAAAACAGCAGCCACTGAAAAAACTGCAAAAAGCAAAAGTACAAAACACAGTGGCTGGACTAAACTGAGAGGGCAAAAAGCCCCCGGAGGGAACCCAGAAGGCCCCCACAGAAGTGCAGGACAAAATGCAAAAATATAGCAAAAACACAAAATAAGAAATTGTCTTATCTGATAGCAGGAGATGCAGACACGACACAGCAGGCCACAAGGGAAACTGGAAAGAAGGATTCAGACCAGAACAATTGATCACCGGCAACCCTGATGGGAAAATGATTCCCTTAAATAAGACCAATCATTAACACCTGATTCCCAATCCTCACTAGCACCGCTTGTAACCACCAGAGGGAGCCTCTGCTCAGAACTCATCTCAAACCCATTCACAACAGTACCCCCCCTTGAGGAGGGGTCACCGAACCCTCATTTGAGCAACCAGGTCGGTCAGGATGAGTTCTATGATACGCACGGATAAGTCTCCTAGCATGGATGTCCGAAGCAAACACCCAAGAATTATCTTCCTGACCATAACCTCTCCATTTAACCAAATACTGGAGTCTTCGTCTAGAAAAACGAGAATCCAATATTTTCTCAACCACATACTCCAGATTGCCCTCAACCAAAACAGGGTCAGGAGGCACAGCAGCAGGAACCACTGGCTCAACAAACCTCTTCAACAAGGACTTGTGGAACACGTTATGGATCTTAAATGTCCCTGGAAGAAGCAAACGAAAAGAAACAGGATTAATAATCTCCATGATCTTATAAGGTCCAATGAACCTAGGCTTAAATTTAGGAGATGCTACTCTCATAGGAATATTCTTTGAGGACAACCAGACCAAGTCCCCCACTTTAAACCGAGGACCATCAGTCCTATGCCGGTTAGCAAACCGCTGGGCCTTCTCCTGAGAGAGGGACAACCTCTCCACTACCTGGTCCCAAATCTGCTGCATACGCTCAACAACAGAGTCAACACCTGGACAGACAGAAGCCTCCGTCTGTCCTGAAGAAAATCGAGGGTGAAACCCAGAATTACAGAAAAACGGAGACATCAAAGTGGCAGAGCTAGCCCTATTATTAAGAGCAAACTCAGCCAAAGGCAAAAAAGAGACCCAGTCATCCTGATCAGCAGACACAAAGCATCTTAGATAAGTCTCCAATGTCTGGTTTGTTCTCTCAGTTTGACCATTGGTCTGAGGATGAAATGCCGAGGAGAAAGACAATTGAACACCCAGTTTAGAACAAAAAGTCCTCCAAAATCTGGAAACAAACTGGACTCCTCTGTCAGACACAATGTTCTCAGGAATGCCGTGTAAACGAACCACGTGCTGAAGGAACAACGGCACCAATTCAGAGGAGGAAGGCAACTTAGGTAATGGCACAAGATGTATCATTTTGGAAAACCTATCACAAATTACCCAGATGGTGGTCATTCTCTGAGAAACAGGAAGATCGGAAATGAAATCCATAGAGATATGGGTCCATGGTCTCTTGGGCACAGGCAATGGCATCAACAAACCACTAGAGCGAGAGCAAGGCTTGGAGCGAGAGCAAGTCCCGCAGGACTGCACAAATTCCCTGACATCGCGAGACAAGGTAGGCCACCAAAAGGACCGACTAACCAAGTCTCTGGTACCAAAAATTCCGGGATGCCCAGCCAATGCGGAACAATGAATCTCAGACATCACACTCTTTTTCCATTGGTCCGGGACAAACAATTTTCCAACAGGGCAGCGCTCGGGCCTATCCTCCTGACACCCCTCCAGAGCAAGTCTCAAATTAGGCGAGATGGCGGAAAGAACTACACCCTCCTTCAAAATAACAGAGGGATCAGATAGCTCAGGAGAGTCCGCAAGGAAACTCCTCGAGAGGGCATCCGCCTTAACATTCTTAGTGCCAGGAAGAAAGGAAACCACAAAATTAAAACGTGTGAAAAACAAGGCCCACCTGGCCTGTCTAGGATTGAGTCGCTTGGCAGATTCCAGATAGACCAGATTCTTATGGTCCGTAAGGACCACCACCTGATGTTTGGCTCCCTCCAGCCAATGTCTCCACTCTTCAAAAGCCCACTTCATGGCCAATAACTCCCGATTACCCACGTCATAATTACGTTCAGTAGGAGAAAATTTTCGAGAGAAAAAGGCACAAGGGTTACTTTTAGAGGTCTCTGGATCTTTTTGGGACAAAACGGCACCTGCCCCAATTTCAGAGGCATCAACCTCCACCTGAAATGGCAGAGAAACATCAGGCTGCCGTAGAACAGGAGCAGAAGTGAATCTCTGCTTAAGTTCCTGAAACGCAGAGACTGCCTCAGGAGGCCAATTCACCACATCAGAACCCTTTCTGGTCAAATCAGTTAATGGTTTAACAATAACAGAGAAATTACCAATAAATTTACGATAAAAATTGGCAAAACCCAAAAATCTCTGAAGAGCCTTTAATGAAGTAGGTTGGACCCAATCACAGATGGCCTGAACCTTGACCGGGTCCATTTCAATAACAGATGGGGACAAAATGAATCCCAGAAATGAGATCTTCTGTACGCCAAAAAGACACTTTGATCCCTTCACATACAGAGCATTCTGTCTCAAAATCTGGAATACAGTTCGAACATTGTTTCACATGAGAGTCCCAGTCATTAGAAAAAATCAAGATATCATCCAAATAAACAATCAGAAACTTGTCCACAAAATCCCTGAAAATGTCATTCATGAAGGACTGGAAGACGGAAGGAGCATTAGTGAGCCCAAAGGGCATCACAAGGTACTCAAAATGCCCTTCAGGGGTGTTAAATGCCGTCTTCCATTCATCCCCGTGCTTAATGCGAATAAGGTTATACGCCCCCCTGAGGTCAAGCTTGGTAAACCAAGTAGCGTTTTTCACCCTGGAAAACAGGTCAGAAATCAAGGGTAACGGGTATTGATATTTCACAGTAATATTGTTCAAGAGACGATAATCAATACACGGCCTTAATGAACCATCTTTTTTGGCCACAAAGAAAAAACCGGCACCTAAGGGTGAAGAGGATGGTCTGATATGACCCTTCTCCAATGATTCCTTGATATAAGACCGCATAGCGTCATGTTCAGGTATAGACAAGTTAAAGAGGCGACCCTTAGGGAATTTACTACCTGGCACTAATTCAATAGCGCAGTCATAGCTCCTATGGGGAGGTAAGGATGCAGATTTACTTTCGCTAAACACATCAGAAAAATCAAACAAAAAGTCAGGAACATCCTCAGCCTGGGGGGAGGCAGAAAAAACAGGAGTGTTGGTATTAACACATTGGCAGCCCCAACTGGTTACAGACACAGATTTCCAATCCAAAACAGGATTATGAGACTGTAACCAAGGGAAACCCAGCACGATAATGTCATGCAGATTATATAGAACCAAAAATTTGCAGCACTCCTGGTGATCAGGTTCAACCCTCATTATCACCTGAGTAGAAAACTGGGGTTTATTCTCAGCCAAAGGGGTAGAATCGATCCCCAGTAGGGGAATAGACTTCTGTAGGGGTATCAAGGGAAATCCACAACGTTTAGCAAAATCATAATCCATCAGGTTAATAGCTGCTCCAGAATCAACGAAAGCCTGAGCAGAAAATGAGGACAGAGAGCATATCAGAGTGACAGTTAATAAAAACTTAGTCTGAACACTACCCAAGACAACTGAGCGTGCAAAACGTCTTCCCCGCTTAGGGCAGACTGAAATAGCATGAGAGGCATCACCACAGTAGAAACATAACCCATTGCGCTTTCGAAACTCATGACGCTGTGCCCCAGACACCACTCCATCACACTGCATGGGCTCAGCAGCTGGCTCACAAGGCAACACCACTCCACGCATACTTCTCCGCTCACGCAAACGTCTGTCAATTTGAATCGCTAATGACATAGAATCATTGAGACCAGAGGGGACAGGGAATCCCACCATAACATCCTTTACATTATCCGACAGACCCTTCCGGAAAAGGGCCGCCAAAGCGTCGTCATTCCATTTGGTCAGGACTGCCCACCTACGGAATCTCTGACAGTATAACTCAGCGTCATCAAGCCCTGATTTAATGCCAACAAGGCTTTTTCAGCTTGATCAGTGATATTAGGCTCATCGTACAATAACCCCAAAGCCTGAAAAAATACATCAACATCACTCAAAACAGGATCCCCAGGTGTCAGGGAAAAAGCCCAATCCTGAGGATCGCCGCGCAGGAGAGAGATGACAATTTGAACCTGCTGCGCTGCGTTTCCTGAGGACTTAGATTTTAAGGCAAGAAACAATTTACAATTATTTTTGAAATTCTGAAACTTAGCTCGATCCCCTGAAAACAAATCTGGCATGGGGATCCTAGGTTCCACAACAGGCAACCTAGCAAGATATGCAGCAATACTCTGAACCTCAGTGGCAAGCTGATCCACACGGCCAGACAACTGTGCAAACTCCATTGGGAGAAAAGATCCTCCCCAGCACCCAGAGATACAGAGGGAAAAAAAAAAAAAAAAAAAAAATGCAACAAACAGAAAAATATCTCTGACAACTTTTCTTCCTTCAAAATATTTTTTTTTTCCCTTCTGTGAGTACCATACAATTTTTATGGCCGGTGATACTGTTATGTTACGGTAGCTGAGGAGTGCAGGTAAAAAAGGCAATACACCAGAGCAGTTGGAATCTATGAGATTGCAGTACCCTGACTAACCACCACAACTAGAGGCAGCCGTGGAGCGTTCCTACGATGGTCCTAGACGCCTCGTCACAGCCTGAGAAACTAACTACACCTAAAGATAGAAATAGGAAAGCTATCTGCCCCGGAGCAGAACCCAAAGATAATAGAAAGCCCCCAAACATATAATGGCGGCTAGACAAGAGGAAATACCGACACAGAAAGAAATAGTATGAGCAAACGCTGGGGCCCAAACTATCCAAATAGAAAAGGACAGGAAGGGTACTCACTGCAATCCCAGAAAACCCTGAAAAACACAACATACCAATTTCAAAATCACCTGAGATCACACGACCTCTACCACCTAAATTAGTCCTCTGGTGCAACAAAAACAGCAGCCACTGAAAAAACTGCAAAAAGCAAAAGTACAAAACACAGTGGCTGGACTAAACTGAGAGGGCAAAAAGCCCCCGGAGGGAACCCAGAAGGCCCCCACAGAAGTGCAGGACAAAATGCAAAAATATAGCAAAAACACAAAATAAGAAATTGTCTTATCTGATAGCAGGAGATGCAGACACGACACAGCAGGCCACAAGGGAAACTGGAAAGAAGGATTCAGACCAGAACAATTGATCACCGGCAACCCTGATGGGAAAATGATTCCCTTAAATAAGACCAATCATTAACACCTGATTCCCAATCCTCACTAGCACCGCTTGTAACCACCAGAGGGAGCCTCTGCTCAGAACTCATCTCAAACCCATTCACAACACGTTCCTGTGGAGATAAAACGGGTCATCTACTCTCCATGGAAGACACATACCAAGCGTGCATATGTATGGGAAGGTAGGGAGCAATATCTGTCAGCCAAAGTGTTTTCATAATAATTCTTAAAGTGGACCTGTTACTTGCCATAATGATGTATTTTATTTACCTGGTGTACATGCCGCTGTTCTCCTGAATCTGGTGTTGTTTTTCTTTTGTCCCTGCTCCTCTCCTTTCCCAAGATATAGCCTTTTTTCTGTGCCCCTTGTAAGCCAATGGGGCATGGCCAGTTGGAAGACACCCACAGAGATGTGTTCTGAACCACACCCACTTGGCTAAAAAACCCCTAGATTTATATACACGGAAGAGGAAGGTATATCTCGGGAATGGAGAGGCGCAGGAAAAAAGGAAAGCAACGCCCGATTCAGGAGAACAGCGGCATTTACACCAGGTAAAAAATTACATATTTATGGCAAATGAAAGGTCTTTTATAAAGGGTTCTCAAGGTATTCTAACACCCGAGAGATCCATGCAGTACAATGTATAAAGACGTACAGGACTATTCTCTAACCTCTGGATGTTTCTACAAGGAGTTACCGTATTCAGCGTTGTACCATCTGTCATTTACACAAAACCTTACCCAGGTCAAAAAATGCTATTTTGCCCCATACGATGCTGTTTGCAGTCAGATATCATCAGAGCGCTTCTTCTGTGGCAATGTCTAAAAACAGTAACTGGTGAATCAATAAAAAGCTATCACAACAAGGTCTACGCAGATGAGAGGAGCGCTCACATGCAGAATTACATAAGGACGCTCGATGATCATTATCCGGGACATCTCATACATCCGGACAAATAAATAGATCTACATATAGATAAGAGGGGAGCCTATAAGGGAATCTATACAATGTAATATATGTAACTATATAACAATCACTGTGATACAATGTAACACTGTGCCCCAGAAAAGAGCGGATATACAATCACTGGGAAAACATATGAGGAGGTCATATATGGTACAACACAAGGGCTTGCTTGTACCGGTCACAATGCAGTTCTCATATCTTCAGTGCTACAGACCTGTCACTCTTTTCAACTCCTCCTAGACACTGTCTTTCCTCCATGAAGGAACAAGGGTTCTACGGGGTAATGTTTCATCTTGAGAAAAGTGCCAAGTTGACGCAGGGAGACTTATTGGCCACGAAATGCTTGCCAGGTTGGCGTAGGGAGACTTATAGGCCATGCATTGCTTGCCAAGTTGGCATAGGGAGACTTATAGGCCATGCAGTGCTTGCCAAGATGGCGTAAGGAGACTCATAGGCCATTCAATGCTTGTATGGGAATTTGGCGCTTTTTACAAGGATAAACTTTATCCCAGAAGCCTCTCACCCAGCAAAATCAGTTCACCTGGATTAATTTAGGACAAACACCCTATAACACATCAGCAAATAGAGTTTGGCTTGGCTTCTTATCCTAAGTCATCTGGCAAGGTTCTTTAAAGGGTCGATATTGACTTGCTACTTCCATAGGTGATGCTACAGTTCTTGACTGCTTCCTTTCTGAAGAAGCTATTTGCACACAGGGAGGAACGGGGCACACAAGTCCGCCAACAAGCTAACATCCAGCAGACAGGTGCTAAATGCTTGTGACTTGAATACCCCTTTAAATTAGAGTAACATCCACTACCCCTTCTCCTGGGTTTTTGTGGATGGCATCTACTTATGCTATGTCCCCTGGCTGGAATTTTTCCCGTATACCAATAATGGATTGAATAATGTGGGTATGTCGTCTGTCCATTTTGTTGTTTTTTTTTTCTTATGCTCAATGTGGTAATTGCATGAAGCACACATAGGCTGGGATACAGAACTCTGGCCGGGAACAACCGGGCACCAAAGATTCATCGTAAATCGCAGTGTAAATAAGGGGGGAAAAGCACCTGGAAAAACATTTTACAACAACCCCAAAAAGATGGGCCCACTCGGTTTTTTTGCAACGTGCATTCACTCATTTTTAATCACGTACATCTTCGCGTCAACTTATCGTGGGAAAAAATCACCATGTCTTCCAAGTATATATAAACTCCTTTAGTTGGTTTATGTTGATTAAACTCCTGAAAATTGACTCCGTTTAGTCAGGTCCTTATAGTCAGGCTGTATAGTAGGCTCCTGTATAGTCAGTTTGAATGTCAGATCCCGTATAGTCAGGGTTTTGTGTGTTTGGCTCCCGAAAATCAGGTCCGTATGTCAGGCTCCTGTATAGTCAGGCTCCCGTATAGTCAGACTTTTTGTAGTTTTTGGTCCTGTAAAGTCAGGCTCCTTTAGTCAGATTCTGTGTAATCAGGGTCCTTATATCGGGTTCGTATAGTCAGACTTTGTGCGTCTGGCCCCGAAAATCAGGCTCCTGTATAGTCAGCTTCTGTATATCAGGTCCTGTATAGTCAGACTTCTGTTAGGTCGGGTTTATAAGGGGTTGATAGTCGACTTCTGTAATCAGGCTCCTGTATAGTCCGGCCCTGTAAGTCAACTTTTGTTAGTGGCCCGTAAGTCAGACTTTTGTATAGTCAGGTCCTGTTGTCAGACCCGTATAGTCGGCTCCTTTTAGCAGATTCGTATGTCAGGCTCCTGTATAGTCCCCGATTTTTTATAGTCAGGCTCCGTTAGTCAGGGCTCCCGTATATCAGGCTCCGTATAGTCAGACTTCTTTAGTCAGATCCTGTATAGTCAGGGTCCCGTATATCGATTCGTGTAATCAGGCTCCTGTTTTTTCAGGCCGTATAGTCAGACTTTTGTGCAGTTGGCTCCTGAATGTCAGGTCCGTTAGTGACTTTTGTTAGTCAGGTCCTGTAAGTCAGGGCTTCTGTATATCAGGTCCTGTATACAGACTTCTGTATAGTCAGGGTCCTGTATAGTCAGGCTCTGTTAGTCAACTCTGATAGTCAGGCTCCTGTTAGTCAACTCCTGTTAGTCAGGCTCCTTATAGTCAGTTTGATAGTCAGGTCCGTATAGTCGACATCGTATAGTCAGGCTCCTGTTAGTCAAACCCGATAGTCAGACTTCTGTATAGGT
>JARQOD010000003.1:75017396-75049586 GCA_033576555.1 Oophaga sylvatica | reverse complement strand
TGTATACAGAGCTGGGTTTGGCAGGTTCAGCAGAGATGGGTTTGACAGAGATAAAAATCTTGATTTCATTGGATGTAGCAGGGCCAGTTTTGTTGGAAATAGTGAGGCAAATCAAAATGCCTTTCTTACCATAGGGTATACGTTTTGCTGACCTCACCATTAACATAAACAATTTCAGCTCAGCTACATTATAAAATATTGCTCGGTTTGGCTCTGGCACTGAGGATTGGGATCCATGCACTTGCCATATACAGATGCGGCTGATCCAAAAAATGTGTGAAAAGTGGTACAGAGCCACAAGCATTTACATATCGCTGTTTACCTTGGCATCACATGTGCCCAAGTGAATCCAACATTAACCCGCTGCTCCCTGGTGGCACAGGTGAGCAGCACTAACATCTTTTACTTGCTATGTAGCTGAATGCCGAGGTAGCAGAGCCTCTACTGTGCTGATGTAGCAGAGCTGGATTTGCCATAGAGCGTCAGGATAGCTCACTGATATAAGATACCACAGAAGGGTTACCTGCTGCCTTATGGATAGCATCACATGCCTCTGTAATGCGTTGTGCCAGATGACAAACTCAGCTCTGCTACACCTGTATATATTTGGTAGTGGATGTTTACAGCAGGTTGGCAGGAGGAGGCATTGTACAGTAGCGGTGTCGCCCCAGCGTAGCAACGTCTACATATGTGGCGTCATTTGGGGATTAGTCTCCATCTCTCGGGGTTTGCTAGGTCTCAGAGATCTGCCCCCCCCCCGATACACTAATCCGAGCCCACCTCTAAAGATGACATAACACTGGTACAGCAGAGCTGAGTGGGCAAAGCTATTAGAAAGGAGGAATCTGACATTTGGCTAAAGCTAAAAAAGAAATGCACAACAACAAAGTGAACTCTGCTACATCTGAACGTAGCATCGAAAGAACTTTTGGGGGCAATGCGGTACAGCCGTCTCCAGATAATATATACAGGACTGGTTTATATACAGATGTAGCAGAGCTGAATGTGTAATAACATGGATGCCACCTGCGAATCAGATTTATAGGTCTCTTGGTAACCTCTCTTATCATCTGCCTGTGCGAGTCATCCTCAATGACAGAATTCAGCTTAATTCCATGTGACAAAGTCAGCTCTGCTACATCGGAGAACTAACAATGAGTTTGAAATGGATAAAGATCATGGTTACGTGTCGGGGCGGCATTTTGGGTGGCTTCGGGTGGTCCGCTGGCGTTTAAACCCCGTGCCCCTGGCATTATGCGCGCAGTCTGCACTTCCCAAACACGCGGAGGGACCAGATTTTCTTGTTCAAGTTCTGTGTAAACACTAGAACAGGAGCCCCGGGGCCACACTGCAGCAAATAATCCTCCCTGGGGTTACTGCAGAGATGGGATTGTGCTGGGGCGCCTAAGAGTCACCTGAGAACTATAATATATGGGTGTAGCAGAGCTGGGTCAGTCACCTGGCAGAAAATAACACAGAGGCTTTTCACATGGAATTTGGAAAATTCAAACAAATTCAGAATTGAATGACTAACTCAGCTCTGCTATATTATTTGATATAGTAATGGTTAGGGCATGCTGGGAGTTGTAGTTGCACAACATCTGGGGGACAGTGGTGTCATGGCTCGTTACTCTAATCCATAGACTGCATTTCCCCATACATTACAGCTAAATGTAGCTGAGGTGCAGCAGAGCTGTGTTTGTCACTTCCCACTGCTCCCCATGATTTCAATAAAATGCGGCGATAATGCCGTCTACGGGGTCACCGTTCAGCTCTGCTACACCTCCTCCCGCTCCCCACCCCATCTAAGCCCTATCTACTTAGCGGTAATCCTCATTATTACATAATACATTAATATCGACCAGAAATGAACTCATTTCCAGTTCATCATCGTCGCGTTGTAGCAGAGCTGGGTTTGTCTGGTGTAGCAGAGTTGGGTTTGTTAGGTGCGGCAGACATGATTATGTCATAGAGCAGTAATGAATGTGAATGTGAGTTATTAGGACTGCAAGTAAGGCCACCGCGTTATCGGGACTCTCAAAGAACGCAGCTCTGCTACATCTGTCATTGTGATTACATCAGAAAGAATCGGCAAAGTTTATACAGTCTCTGATTGGAAAGGACATATATATATATATATATATATATATATTACACACAAACATATATATGCACACATATCCAAATTTATGTAGAGATACACACAAAAGAAAACACACATGTGTGTGTGTATATATATATATATATATGTATATATATATACATATATATATATATATATATATATATATATATATATATATATACACAGTGGGTACGGAAAGTATTCAGACCCCTTTAAATTTTTCATTCTTTGTTTCATTGCAGCCATTTGGTAAATTCAAAAAAGTTCATTTTCTTCTCCCATTAATGTACACTCTGCAAATTTATTAAAAAAGAAAAAACTGAAATATCACATGTTCATAAGTATTCAGCCCCTTTGCTCAGTATTGAGTAGAAGCACCCTTTTGAGCTAGTACAGCCATCAGTCTTCTTGGGAATGATGCAACAAGTTTTTCACACCTGGATTTGGGGATTCTCTGCCATTCTTCCTTGCAGATCCTCTCCAGTTTCGTCAGGTGGATGGTGAATGTTGGTGGACAGCCATTTTCAGGTCTCTCCAGAGATGCTCAATTGGGTTTAGGTCAGGGCTCTGGCTGGGTCAGTCAAGAATGGTCACAGAATTGTTCTGAAGCCACTTCTTTGTTATTTTAGCTGTGTTCTTAAGGTCATTATCTTGTTGGAAGGTGAACCTTCGGTCAAGTCTGAGGTCCAGAGCACTCTGGAAGAGGTTTTCATCCAGGATATCTCTGTACTTGGCCGCATTCATGTTTACTTCAATTGCAACCAGTCATCCTGTCCCTGCAGCTGAAAAACACCCCATAGCATGATGCTGCCACCACCATGTTTCACTGTTGGGATTGTATTGGGCAGGTGATGAGCAGTGCCTGGTTTTCTCCACACATACTGCTTAGAATTATCACCAAAACGTTCTATCTTCATCTCATCAGACCAGAGAATCTTATTTCTCATAGTCTGGGAGTCCTTCATGTGCAAACTCTATGCGGGCTTCATATGTCACTGAGGAGAGGCTTCCGTTGGGCCACTCTCCATAAAGGCCTGACTGGTGCAGGGCTGCAGTGATAGTTGACTTTGTGGAACTTTCTCCCATCTCTCTACTGCATCTGTGGAGCTCAGCCACAGTGATCTTGGGGGGTTTCTTCATTACCTCTCTCACCAAGGCTCTTCTCCCACAATTGCTCAGTTTGGCTGGACGGCCAGATCTAGGAAGACTTCTGGTGGTTCCAAACTTCTTCCATTTAAGGATTATGGAGGCCACTGTGCTCTTAGGAACCTTGAGTACTGCAGAAATTCTTTTGTTACCTTGGCCAGATCTGTGCCTTGCCACAATTCTGTCTCTGAGCTCCTTGGCCAGTTTCTTTGACCTCATGATTCTCATTTGGTCTGACATGCGCTGTGAGGTCTTATATAGACAGGTGTGTGCCTTTACAAATCAAGTCCTATCAGTTTAATTAAACATAGCTGGACTCCAATGAAGGAGTAGAACCATCTCAAGGAGGATCACAAGGAAATGGACAGCATGTGACTTAAATATGAGTGTCTGAGGAAAAGGTCTGAATACTTATGATCATGTGATATTTCAGTTTTTCTTTTTTAACACATTTGCAAAATATTCTACATTTCTGTTTTTTTTCAGTCAAGATGGGGTGCAGAGTGTACATTAATGAGAAAAAATGAACGTTTTTGCATTTACTAAATGGCTGCAATGAAGCAAAGAGTGAAAAATTTAAAGGGGTCTAAATACTTTCCGAACCCACTGTACACACACATGTATGTATATATACATGCACACACACACTTGTATATATCTGTTACTGATCAATCCTTCACCTATGGAAAACATGATGGGGCGAGACGGAGCTAAATTTAGAGCGTGAGATGTTATTAATAGGAGGGGGACCGGCAAATCGTGGAATTCGAGCACATGCTTATTATTTTAGGAAGTCGGCGCTTTACTTCTCCATTCTGCAATTTTCATTCATTCTGAACTTCAAGAATAGACACCAAAGAGGGGGCGGCCGGGGGTGGGGGCATCCAAAATTTTCCGCCAGCTGTGTGAGCAACAGGGCAACACTTTTTATGGAGGGATTACAGGAAATCCCACTGCCCCACCAGCAACCTGTCAGGCAGTTTCTCTATATTCCAGTAACTTCATGTGTCGGATGTAGCAGTGCTGTGTGTGTCATCTGGCACAAGCCTATGATACATCAAAATGTGTGTTTTTTTTTTCCCTGATATACTTAAAAAATGTAATTCAGCTCAGTTTTATGTTTATAGGTGATTTTCTGAAAATTTCAGCAACATGAAGCATATAGATGTGGCAGAGCTGAATTTGTCAACTGGCGCAGTTATACTGGATATTAAAATGTTTTTTATATAAATAAAAACACACTCAGCTCTGCTACATCTCACACTCAGCTCTTCTGTGCTATACAGATAAGAGTTACAAATGCGCTGTCATATGGCGCTCACTGACTAATTCCCAGTTAACTCATTCTTCAGCCAGGATTACACAATGCAACACAGAGGCTACAGGAGGCAAAGCCTGCAACATTTTGAATGAAACCCAATTGCATGGAGATGTCACACATGATGGAGCTCTAAAGTGTTCAGCTCTGCTACATCTGCAGTTTACTTGTGCAGATTGCTCCTGGGCTTCTCTTATAAAAGCTGTGCACACTGTGCCTGCTCCTGCACTGCTGTTGGTAGCTGCTCTGCTGTGGAGCTGTGGGAGTTTGTCATGCTTGTTTGCTTTGTGCTGATAAGGATCACAAACAGAACAAAGTGTGGAGATGAAAATAGGATGTGAACAGTTCTGCATGTGCTACTTTGCCAATGTATAAATACATACAGATGTAGCAGAGCTGAATTTGTCATCAACCTCCGCAGTGATTCATTTTGATAATGCTGAAGGTTAAAGGAATTATTTTGTGTGTATTTATATGTATGTATACATCACGCGCTCAGCTCTGCTACATCTCACACTCAGTTTTTCTGTGCTACAAAGACAGATAAAAGAGTTACCGTACAAACTCGTCCACATGTGGAGCTCACTGGCTAATTCTCAGTTAACTTTTCTGCAGCCAGGATTATGTGCAACACATAGGCTATGGGAGGTAAATCCAGCAACAGCCTAGTAGCCTCCTCACCATAGTTATACACATATTGAGGCCATCATACTTTATAAGGGGATGTGGGGATCTTACTTATATAAAAGGAGATGTTTAGCCTCATACTATATATAGATGAGATGTAGGGCCCATCATAATATATATATATATATATATATATATATATATATATATATATATATAATGTCTGTGGGGCGATCAAATTCCATACAAGGGGCTGTAGGGACATCATGATACACTGCATATAGAGGGGCTGTAGGACCATCCTAATACTCTTTAGTGGACATAATACCATAAATAGTGAGCTATGGGGGTTGTGGAAACATCATACTATTTGTAGGGAACTGTGGGACCTAATGTATACAGAGGTCTGTCGGTACATTATACTGTATATAGGGAGCTGTGGGGCCTCATATATATATATATATATACTGTATATATATATAGGGGTCTGTGGTGACATACTGTATATAGGGAGCTGCAGGGCCTCATATATATAATATATATATATATATATACTGTATTATATATAGGGGTCTGTGGTGACATACTGTATATAGGGAGCTGCGGGGCCTTATATTTTATATAGGTGTCTGTGGTGACATACTGTATATAGGGAACTACGGGGCCTTATATTATATATAGGGGTCTGTGGTGACATACTGTATATAGGGAGCTGCGGGGCCTCATATATATATAGGGGTCCGTGGTGACATACTGTATATAAGGAACTGCGTGGCCTTATATATACAGGGTTGGTGGTGTCATCATACTGTATTAGGGAGCTGTGGGCCTCATATATTATATATATATGTATATATATAGGGTCTGTGGTGACATACTGTATATAGGGAGCTGCGGGGCCTCATATATATATGTATATATATATATTATATATATATAGGGGTCTGTGGTGACATACTGTATATAGGGAGCTGCGGGCCTTATATTTTATATAGGGTCTGTGGTGACATACTGTATATAAGGAACTACGGGCCTTATATTATATATAGGGGTCTGTGGTGACATACTGTATATAGGAAGCTGCGGGGCCTTATTATACTAGGGTTGTGGTGCATCATACTGTATATAGGGAGCTGCGGTGCCATATTATATATAGGGGACTGTGGTGTCATCATACTGTATATAGGGAACTGCGGGGCCTCATATTATATAAGGTCTGTGGTGACATACTGTATATAGGAACTGCGGGCCTATATATATAGGGGTCTGTGGTGACATACTGTATATAGGGAACTGCGGGCCTTATATATAGGTTTGTGTCATATACTGTATATAGATGCGGTCATATTATATATAGGGGTCTGTGGTGACATACTGTATATAGGGAGCTGGTGGCCTCAATATATTTATATTATTAATGGTCTGTGGTGACATACTGTATAAGGGACTGCGGGGCCTTATTATATATAGGGGTCTGTGGTGTCGTCATATTATATATAGGGAGCTGCGGGCCTTATATTATATATAGGGGTCTGTGGTGACATACTGTATATAAGGAACTGCGGGGCCTATATATATAGGGGTCTGTGGTGTGTCATATGTATATAAGGGAGACTGCGGTGGCTCTATTATATATAGGGGTTGTGGTGACATACTGTATATAGGGAACTGCGGGGCCTTATATATAGGGGTCTGTGGTGTCATCATACTGTATATAGGGAACTGCGGGGCCTCATATTATATAAAAGGGTCTGTGGTGACATACTGTATATAGGGAACTGTGGGGCCTCATATTATATATAGGGGGTCTGTGGTGACATACTGTATATAGGGAGCTGCGGGGCCTCATATAATATATAGGGTTCTGTGGTACATACTGTATATTGGGAGCTGGGGCCTTCATATATTTATATATAGGGGTCTGTGGTGACATACTGTATATAGGGAACTGTGGGCCTTATTTACTGTCTGTGGTGTCATAACTGTATATAGGGAGCTGCGGGCCTCATATATATATAGGGGTCTGTGGTGTACATACTGTATATAGGGACTGGGGGCCTTATGTATTAGGTCTGTGGTGCACATACTGTATATTGGGAGCTCGGGGCCTTATATATATAGTTGGTCTGTGGTGCATCATACTGTATATAGGGAGCTCGGGGCCTATATATATATATTATAATATGTATATAGGATGTGGGGTCTGTCTGTGGTGCATACTGTATATAGGGAGCTGGGGCCTAATATTATATATAGGGGTCTGTGGTGACATACTGTATATAGGGAGCTGCGGGGCCTCATGTAATATATAGGGTCTGTGGTGACATACTGTATATTGGGAGCTACGGGGCCTTATATTATATATAGGGGTCTGTGGTGACATACTGTATATAGGGAACTGGGGCCTTTATGTGTACTGGTCTGTGGTGCACATACTGTATATAGGGAGCTCAGGGCCTCATATTATATATAGGGGTCTGTGGTGACATACTGTATATAGGGAACTGTGGGGCCTTCATGTATATAGGTCTGTGGTGTACATACTGTATATGGGAGCTACGGGGCCTATATTATATATAGGGGTCTGTGGTGTCATTACTGTATATAGGGAGCTACGGGGCCTCATATTATATATCGGGGTCTGTGGTGACATACTGTATATAGGGAGCTCGGGGCCTATATTTATAGGTCTGTGGTGATCATACTGTATATAGGGAGCTACGGGGCCTCATATTATATATAGGGGTCTGTGGTGACATACTGTATATAGGGAGCTACGGGGCCTCATATTATATATAGGGGTCTGTGGTGACGCAATACTGTTATACTAGGGAGCTACGGGGCCTCATATTATATATAGGGGTCTGTGGTGACATACTGTATATAGGGAGCTACGGGGCCTCATATTATATATAGGGGTCTGTGGTGACATATTGTATATAGGGAGCTGTGTAGTCGCATATTATATATCTACCCAAACATCTACCCAAATTAACAAACCTATTTATCACTTCTATGACAGCCCGTTAAAGTCCCCAATAAATAGCCAATGCAGGACCAAACTTGCTGTACTTACGCGCTTTGTCACCCTTTTGCCCAATAAGGTGGCCATTGCCTTGGCAAGAATGACCAGTGCCGACTTATATCAGGTCATCTGCCAACTGGGTGAAACGGATCATGGATCCCATGCTTTTAATATAAGCAACTCTGTAACTTTCTAATATGCTCCTTTTTCAATTTCTCACCTTTTTTTTCAATATCTCTGCTTGCTGACACTTAAAGGGAAACTGCAAACTGCTGCAAGACATCCAGTAAGTGACCTAGTGCTGGAATCAGAGTCTCTGTCACTACTTTTATGCTGCCTTCTGCAGATCCCCTTTAAAAGTCTGACACTAATACATCTCACAGCTGAGGGTTTGCTACAGTTGTATCCAGTCTAGATAATCCCATCATCATCTTCAACAGCAGCAGTTTGTTACAATGTATCAATCTGGTAGCTTGGCTCACAGATTACCTAGACTGCATACAATTGTAACAAACCCTCAGCTGTGAGAAGTTTTTTTGAAGTGAGGCTTACAGGTTCTGGAAAGCTTTCCATTCACTGTCAGTAAGCAGAGCTCCTGAAAATGTTACTTGATTTAAATATAAAATTAATTAAAATTTATTCAAGAACATTCCTTTAATTCAACTACATAGCAGAGCTGGGCGTGCGCTTGCTGTAGGTGACAGACCTTAGATAATACTTATTCTTTTGAATCGGCAATGGAGCAAAGCGGAGGTTTTCATCTACCGAGATCTGTTCTCTAACACAGCAAATACATAGTTAAAGCTTGATAAAATAAAAAGGATCTGTGTCTATATCTTTTTTCCAGAACAGCGCCACTATATGTGTAGGCTGTATCTGGCATTGCAGCTTATTGATCTGAAGACTGCAATACCAGGAAAAGCTTATGGACAAGAGTGGTTCTGTTTTTGGAAAAGTGAAAAAAAAAAAAAAAAAACTTTTTTTGTGCTATTCACAGCGCTTTTAAACTGTCAAACTCGTCTCTGCTACATCGGATTGAAAGTATTATTCAAGGAGGTCGGGTATCTATTAAAGGCAAGGACAGCGTGTGCGTGAGAATGCAGGAGGTGAATGAAATCTGAAAGATGTCATGTGAGGGACACGGCCATTCTTTGGGGTCATCTTCTGGGTAATGATTCACAGGAACTGATGTGTCACCAGGGAGGGTTGCTGAGCGACATGTCTTATGTATAGGTTTTATTAATAATGCTGTGCCCCCTGTGGACCCTCCTGGGTGGGTCATGCTGTGAGGATGGACAGGTTGGATCTGATCCTTTGCTACTCCAGTAGATAAGTGCCACCATGCTTACTCTTCTGATCCCACAAGGCTTAGGGTATGTTTCCACGGTAAGGAAACGCTGCGTGCTTGAGGCTGTGTACTGGCGCAGCGTCAAACACGCAGCGTCCAGATGTTACAGCATAGTGGAGGAGATTTCAAGAAATCCCGTCTCCACTATGCGTAAAAACACGCAGGCGGTAGACCTGCGTTAATGGATATGTGGCACGTCTTTTTAGATCGCAGCATGTCCTTTTACCTTGCGGGTACGCTCCTTCGCCGCAAGGTAAATAACACAGGCCTATGTAGAGCTGCGGTGATTCCGGATGTGTTCAACGAGCACATCCGGATTCACAGCGCATTCAGAAGGGGGCGGGGCTTTTGGACTTTCCGCTCCGTCCAAAGTTCTGTGGTTCCGGAACGTGGAATCATACCCTTACACTTATGACCATCCCAGCATTGCTCTGACAACCTAGGCTCTGCTACATCTATTTCAGAACTTCTTGTAATGAAGCAAATAATTAGCTGCAGTTATTTTAGTTTGCATTGTGGCCTCATGTGCTCCGTAAGGAGCCTTGGGATTTGGACAAGGTGAAGCATCTGCTGCGGCTTGGACTCAGGAGGAGATCCAGCAGGAGATGATATTAATGGACTTGTTTGCATATGGCAGGAAGGAACATGGAGAAGGAAGGCTTACGCTAGCATTTCCTTACGCTTTGACATCAAAATCTTTTCTTTTTCTTGCAGGACATGACATCAGGGTGACAATGAGAGCCTGCTGACATCCCCTCCTCATGCCAGAAGACCTTCCTTGGTAACAACTAAGGACCTTCCGAGACAGGAACCCCTCTGATACCAATTATATATATTTTTTTCCCCGTGAGTGTTCCCTTTGAGCCTTCAAAACTGTTTCTCCAAAGAGTTTTGCAGAAACTAAGACTGTTTTCTAAAGCAGAAGCACCGCAGTCCTCAACTGAAGTGATGGGCAGCGTGCGAACCAACCGCTACAGCGTTGTGTCTTCAGAAGAGGACGGAATGAAGCTGGCCACCATGGCGGTTGCCAACGGATATGGAAATGGTAAAAGTAAAATCCATACCCGGCAACAGTGCCGAAGCCGATTCGTCAAGAAAGACGGCCACTGCAACGTTCAGTTCATCAATGTGAGCGAGAAGGGGCAGCGCTACTTATCTGACATATTCACCACCTGTGTGGACATTCGTTGGCGATGGATGCTGGTCATCTTCTGCTTGGCTTTCATACTATCTTGGCTTTTCTTTGGCTGTGTCTTCTGGTTGATAGCTCTTCTTCACAATGACTTGGGGGCTCCGGAAAATCACAGATCTTGCGTCACTGAGGTCAGGAGTTTCACAGCAGCCTTTCTCTTCTCTATTGAAACCCAGACGACCATTGGCTATGGATTCCGATGCGTCACTGATGAGTGCCCCGTGGCGGTGTTCATGGTGGTCTTCCAGTCCATTGTTGGCTGCATCATCGACGCCTTCATCATTGGTGCCGTTATGGCTAAAATGGCAAAACCGAAAAAGAGGAACGAGACTTTAGTTTTCAGCGACATGGCCGTGATAGCCATGAGAGACGGGAAACTCTGTTTGATGTGGAGGGTGGGCAATCTTCGAAAGAGCCATCTTGTGGAGGCTCACGTCCGAGCCCAGCTTCTCAAGTCTCGCATCACGTCGGAAGGAGAGTACATCCCTTTGGATCAGATAGACATCAACGTTGGCTTTGACAGCGGCATTGACCGGATTTTCTTAGTTTCTCCTATCACGATTGTTCACGAAATCGACGAAGATAGTCCATTATACGACCTTAGTAAGCAAGACTTGGACAATTCTGACTTTGAGATAGTGGTCATATTGGAGGGAATGGTCGAGGCCACAGCCATGACCACCCAATGTCGGAGCTCCTATCTTGCGAATGAAATCTACTGGGGTCATCGCTATGAACCCGTCCTTTTTGAAGAAAAACATTACTATAAAGTAGACTATTCCCGCTTTCACAAAACTTACGAAGTGCCCAACACCCCGGTTTGTAGCGCCAGGGACTTAGCGGAAAAGAAATATATACTTTCGAACCAAAATACTTTTTGCTATGAGAATGAAGTCTCGTTGACGAGCAAAGAGGAGGAAGGAAGTGACAATGGTCAACCGGATAGCATGAGTACAGACATGCATCCAGATATGGACCATCACAACCAAGTTTCCCTCGATCCTAGGCCGCTAAGGAGGGAATCTGAAATATGACTAAAAAACTGCTACCTTCAGCTGGTCAACATAGCTGGTCAATGTGCATCGCTGAGCAGGGGCCCACTGCGGTTTTCAGATGTCGGTACTGTTGGACAGGGGTGAAACTGAGACGGCGCTCAACAGCGTCAAGCAAACTGTTGCAAAAAAAGGTGTAGGCTGTGGTGATCTAAACTGGAACTGATATACTGGTGTTCCACGTCACTGAGCTTGCCCCCCCACAAGGCACTGTTAATTGTGATAACGGGGCTACGCAGGGAAAAAACAATCCCAAAATCATCTTGTAGGACCATCTCTTGAAGGCTTCTCGCTCCACCAGATGTTCCTGGTGATACAAAAACAACGTAAAAGGACAGGCAGCTGGAATTATAAAGACAAAGCACTAAAGTAAAACCAGAAGGCACATAATGTAACATAAATGATGTATGTTTTTGAAAGAAATTTGACAAAACTTGAACTTGCAGACAAGCTCGTTGGGTTTTCAACCTCTCTCTTTTTTTTTTTTTTGGAAATATTGGGAACAAGTCCATTTTTAATGGCATAACAATAGGCAAATCTCTGCCTTAAATTCTAATCTGCTGCTATTTTACACTCACCCCATTGATTCTACTGCGGTGTTTTGTATTGTTTCAGTATTCTAGATGTATGGTGGGGTGGGGAAGACAGACAGGGCGAGAACGGCCATAAAGATGTTGGCCAAAAAAGTAAAAGCCAAATAACATTTTTTTTGTGTTTGAACTATGTTCAAACACATATGATAAATTCACTTTAGGGAATTACACTGCGATCTTAGTCCTCTTAGTATAGGGTATATTTTTATATGGGGAGAGGGAGGGAGTTAAAAAGATCGAAATCAATACCAAAGAAAATCCAAAAATTGTGTTCAAAACCACTGCTCGCTGGGATGTCTTCTTTTCAGCAGCAATGGAAACTCTTGCTGCTAAATAATAGTCTAGGATATGAGATATTAGGGGTGGTTTGGTATTTTTGTGAGTTTTTGCCTCCCTTGGGGGCACAACAAAAAAGCCAAAAGTGCAAGACATCTGTTATTTAGGTATAAGTCAAGGTCAACTGTGCTGGTGACCTTCCAATTTTATGGAAGTGGAATCGGCATACTCATTAGTGCTTAGGTCCTATGAAGAAGGCCAGGGCCGAAGAGCTTATATCATATTTTTTACTTTTCAAGACTCCTCAGGGGCAATTATAGTTTTAGCTTTTGTTGATTGAACAGACTTAATGTCTTTTTGGACGAGAGATAGATGCTATGTATCATCATGTGGGTGTGGGTGTATATTTCCGGAGATAGTGCTGAGGCAATGGGTGGATTGATCTTGTATCAAAAAAAAATTGGAAAAAAGAACCTTATTTGTAACTGTAGGAATTTCAAAAAAATAATTATTTGGCACGAAGAACTCCGTAAAGGAAACTCTAATATTTGTAAAAAAAAAAAAGGGAAACTGAATTTTTTGATTCATTCCTTTTAGTTTGGCTGACGACGCTTTGGTATGAAGAGCCATGTGCAGGCCACATTTTTCTCTTGGTGACAGATGAGGAGGACAGCCTCTATCCCAGACAGCACACAGCTTGCACTTGACATAATATAGCCTTTTGAAACAGAGAGGCACAAACAACCCTCTGAGTCAGACTTGTGACACCTATGAGGGCAAAAAAAAATTACCATAAGTTGAGATTAACTTCACTGTTGTGAATAGTTTTGAACCATGTTTCCATTCAAGAGTTTTTTTCCACTATATCTTTTGGAATCCCCAAATCTAGCCGAAGATGCAATGGAAAAGGGTGTGAGCTACGAGATTTAAATTGTGTCTGTTAACAATATGCCATTAAAAATCATCTTGTCCTGAACTAAGGTCGCTCAAATGTAGTTCTGTGAAAGGCCACTCTTCAAAATGTTCTGCAAAAGAAGAAGGTCATACCTAGACTCTTGTCTCTGGTCTTCAGTGGCTGATAGGAGGCCATATTTTCTAGATATTTTTAGATGAACTTGTCATGTACATAAGGGTAAGTCCACCCTATATGGGGGTCTGTGGAAAGAAGGATCCAAACCCAAGTCAGATGACTCACTCCGTTTCCATTGTTCTCTCCACAGGCTCCATAATTTTAGTAAATGTGAGATAGAAGACCAACTTGATGGTCATGAAAATCATCTATCTGATGAAGGATGTCCATGGTGGGCCAATCAAGTAGTAGGCTCACTTAGTTTGGGAAGTTAGAAAAATACTCTATGCTGGATATACCCTTGTATGTATTATGCTCAAGTATGGAAACACATAAAATATGGTCTTCTTAAGGTTACAGTTGACCGCCATTAACAGGTCAATGAATTGGGAAGGTTTCATGATGGATTTATTGTCTTGGGTAATAAATGGATGATATGTTCGATAATATTTGGTCCAGTCTTGAGGATGGGGGGGTATTTTTTAGACATCATAGATCTGTCAGTCCATGGTCTGCTAAGGTTGACCACCAATGACCAGTCACTCAATAATCTGGACAAAAATTCATGATGGATTGACTGTGTTGGGTTCTAAATGCATGAGATAATGGAAAATATTTGGTCCTGGTATGATAAGGGTAGGAATTTGGAGACATCCCAGGTCTGTCAGTGTATGGTCCACTACGGTTGACCACCATTGACTGGTCGGTCAATGAATTGGACAAAAACATTCACGATGGATTGACTGTGTTGCGTTCTAAATGCAAGAGATAATGGAGAATATTTGGCCCTGGTATGATAAGGGTAGGATTTTGGAGATATCCCAGGTCTGTCAGTCCATGGTCCGCTATGAAGGAACAAAGTCCACACTCTAGCAACATGGTTGTTAGTCGAGATGCTATCTGCTGCTACACACATCGTTAAAAGGGAAGACAAAGCAATACCAAAGAGTATTTTTGTGTAACTGCTACCATCTAAATTGGGTCAATTCTGTAAGTCGAATATTTTACCTTTCACAATTGGTAGGAAGACGTATCTCCTCTGTGACGCCTCCTTTTGCTACCTCCCACCGCTATATACAAAAAGTTGCATTCCAGCTATTCGAGGCCTGATGTAGTACTTAAAATTAGAAAGTTTCCACCCCCTCAGTCACATCTTAATTGCATTTAATTAAAATACACTAGACTAAATATAGATCGTGTGAGAAGAACAGCCGTTCCTATAGGAATTAGAACGCAAGCGTTGGGCCGACAACTGCTGGAGGTTTTTTTTTCCTTTTTTTTAGCTTTTGTATTTTATTTTTTATTTTTTTACATCAGAGCTAAATGATACTTGAACTAGCTGGAAATGTCATATCTGTAACATACATGACTAAAGTCATGGCAAATTTTTATTTAAAAAAAAATGGTGGTCTATAGTCACAGAGGACAAACTTTATTTATTTTTAAGTCATTTTAAAAAAAAAATCAAAATAAATAAAATGGGGAATTTACTACAAAAAAGCACAGTTTTTGGTGCCGGATGCAAGTAACGAACGACTTAAGTCTTACTTTTAAAAACCATATTAGTCGCAAACCAGTCCAGAACTTGAAAGAGGCTGCTATGCACTTTTAACTATTTTTTTTATCCCTTTTTTTTTAAATTTAGAATAATTCTTTGTCCGAACGCACAGAAAACATTAGCCCTAAAGGGGAAACAAGGCCCTCCCCTCTGTTTCCTTTTATTTTAAGAGTTTTTATAATACTAATCCATATTTTCTGTATTTAAAGCCAAATGTAAATAATATGTAAAAAAAGATACAAAAAAAAATTAAAAACGTCATAAAACTAATGAAATAATAAAAAAAAAACACGATATGCCAATAGAGGTATAAATAAAGTGCAGTGAATTCTGGGAACAGAAACCTAGAATTTAGATATTTACAAACCTCAGACTGTCTCCGATGTTATGGACGTATGTTATTTATTTAAGCATGGTCTTTTCATTTTTGAAAGTGTTTTTTGTAGGTTCTACCATTTTAATGTTAGTAGCTTTTTTTATGTTCATGAAGTTTTTTTTTTCTTCTGTTTTGGATGCAAAAACCCTTTGTCTTTACTTTGCAAATTTGCACTTTTTGTTTAATCAAAAGGGAAATATTTTTTTTTTACTTAACAGGGTATTCCCATCTCCAAGATCCTATCCCAATATGTAGTAGGTGTAATAATATTAGGAAATACCTCCAATTAGAAATGCAGTATAGTTCTTCTGATTCGCTATGCGCATTGCAGTTGCTTAGGTATCCACGGATACGAACACGCACATAATGACAGCTAGTGGTTGTAACCATGGATACCTTAGCTACTGAAATGCCCTTCACATGGGGTAAGTGACATAGCTAATCAAAAGAACTATACTACATTTCTAATTGGAGTTATTTGCTAATATTATAATTATCACACCTACTATATATTGGGATAGAATCTTGGAGATGGGAATACCCCTTTAAATTTGAATTCAAACAATCTTGATATTTTTGAATTGTGACAGTTATTTTTTAAATTTATTTTTAAAGCTTCTTCTCGACGGCACAATGTAATGTATGCCATAACACAATGCACCGGTGACTCTGCGGCATCTTTTATGAGGGGCTGTACACCGTGAAGCTGGATCTAGCTAACATAGATGTTGCTGTTGTATTATACATTTATTACAAGTCCCCCCTCCCCCGTTTCCTTTCCTTCCTGAAATACTTGAATTGGGACATTTGAATGATGTCTTAACCCTAATGATGTGGCACCCTAGATTTTTTTATTTTTTTATTTTTTTGCAGCATCCTCAGAGAGAAGGCATTAAGGTCACCTAAATACTCATAATCCTGTTTTTTATGACCTTTTTATGGATTTTTTTTTTTTTTTAATTGAGGTCTGGAAGTCAAGACCATGCAACAAGGAGGGGATTACTTACTAGTAAGATTAGAAAGTAAGCTAATCACCTTCCTTAATTTATATACATTATGCAATGGGGTAAGTTATTCTATTTATTAAACATTATGTATTAAATCGCGGGATGCAAATGTTTTTTTTTTATTAAATATTTCTACCTTACGGTAAAGACAAAGGGTTTGAACTCGCAAATTTCTTAGTCTAAGAAGTGTTAAGATGTACTGTAATGTCTTTAAACTCTGGTTGTCCCTAGCTTGTTAAAAGGGGCGATGGGTACAGCCTGGTCACCATCTTTAGCCAATTTTTTTTATTTTTTTTTATTTTGGGATCGGCTTATGACAATCATTGTAAATAATTTTCTTCTTTCTAGCTGTAACCTTTTTTTTATTGTATCAAAGTCTTCCTGAAATGTACTGCACAGATCCTGGATTGTACAGATTTTTTTAAAATAATATTATGTCTTATTTTATTATTTGTAAAATAAAATAAAATTTGGAATAATTGCGTTTTGGGAATTTTTTTTGTTGTTGTGGGGATGACTTAAGAAAGGGTTAAGAGAATTAATTTGAATTTTTTTTTTTAATATTAGTTTACATAGTTCTAGGCGTATTCAGTGTACCTTTCCTACTTGAATACAAAGGATTTTTCCGGCACTGGAGATTTTTTCCATAAAAAAACATCAACTTTATTCAGAAAATCTTCATGGTTAAAAAACAATACATGAGGGGAAGCCCCCAACGCCTGATGCGTTTCGGGCCTGAGGCGGTCCTTCCTCTAAGGCCGGTTTCACACGTTCGTGTCTCCAGTACTTGTGGTAACAGTTTCCACATGTATTGGAGACACGTACAGACATAGACACATTATAATCTATGTGTCTATGCACATGTCCGTTTTGACATGGACACACGGACCGGAAAACGTCCCGCACACATGCACACGGAGAACTGTTCACACAGTCCTCCGTGTGCGTGGACGGCCGCCGGGGAAGTAGCGGCTACTGTAAGCCGCTGTCCCCCTGCAGCTGGTGCTGAAGCCGGCTGTAATTCCCTCTGCCCTGCCTGCGAGCACAGGAGAACGAAAAGCGGTGTATTAATATACTACTCATTGTTCTCCTCTGCTTGCAGGGAGAATGATGACTGCCGGCTTCAGCACCAGCTGCAGGGGGACAGCGCTTACTGTAGCGCTACTTCCCCGGCGGCCGTCCTTGTGTCCGTGTAGTACTAATGCGGCACACGGGTGGCGCACATAGTACACACACGGACACTGATATCTCCGGTAACGGTTTTTCCGGTACCGGAAATATCAGGATGTGTGAAACCGGCCTAAGGCATACAGACATAAAATCGACATTTCCTCCCCTCTATTCACCCTTTCAATTCCCTTAAACCCCGTAAGTCCCCACCATGCATATCCCAAAAATGTTTTGATAAACCTGAGATATTTTTCCGACTTGCTGCGGACCCTTGATATGCAGCGGTGATATGCTCACTCAACCTTTTCTTTAAACTTCTGGTAGTACAACCTATATAATATTGATCACACACCACACAAGTCGCCATATAGACACCGTGCGTGGTATTGCAATTGATGTATGTTTTTATCTTGTTTCCCTATGGGTAACATTATTAACATATCTATCTATATATTGGCATAGTCCACAAGTTTTTTCCCCACATCTATAGCAACCAATATAAGTGAGCCAAGTAGGCTTCTGGCAAACTTGACATATATAATGAAGGGGATAAAAAATGTCCAAGATTTTTAGCTTTTATAGGGACACATCGATATCCTTTTAACAGAATTTCAGACAAAATGGGGTCCTGATGCAACATTGGTAAATGCCTATGTAGCAATTTAACAATATTTTTGTAGTTTGAACTGTATGCAGTCGAAAAAGTGGGATCATTGCTTCCACTTTTAATGACCCCACTATTACCGCAATCCTTTGCAGATAGCAAACTATTCCTATATTTTTATCTGCTCTATTAGCTGCCCTGTCCAACATCCATTTTTATAGCCTGTCCTGGAGAGCCTATTTCTGATTCTCTTACTCTCCTGATTGTACAGGACAGCATTGGAACATGTCCTTTTGTCACGTATGAATTCTCCCAGTGGACAGATTACGGATTATACGCGGCGGATGGCAACTGTCCACATGCAAGATTGCATTACCGCGGATCTCTTACCTGTATGTAGATGTACGAATTATCCCCAGAGAGTCATCCCCCATAAGTCTTACGTCCAAATACGTAGCAACAGTGCCATGTGCCTGATGTGTAAAACTGATATTCAATGCATTTCTATTAATATATCTAATAAAGTCATGAAAAGATGGTGGGGAAGACACTTCGAAGCGGCCACACCAGATAAGAATAACATCGTCGATGTATCTCCTCCACCACAGAAACCCTATCCAAAAAGGAATTATTCACTGTATGAATGTGCTTACTCTCCCAGAAGGACATATATAGATTTGCCAATGAGGGTGAAAATTTCGCCCCCCATTGGAGAGCTTCATATCTGCAGATAATACTGTATGTCAAACCTGAAAAAAATTATAATCAAAAGATGTTCTAATGCCATAATAATGAAATTTTTAACACCACCATACATGCCATTTTCCGTCAAAATGTTGGAAATGGCTGTGAGTGCCAAATAATGTGGTATACACGAATATAATGCGACTACGTCACACATTACCCACGTATAATCCTTTTTTCCAAGACAAACCGTCAAGTGTTTGTAATAATTGTCTTGTATCTTTTATATGTCCCATTGTTTGCACAACTAGTGGCTGCAACTTTCTATCCATTCTGAAAGCCTTTCATTAACCCCTCCTATTCCGGCCACAATTGGTCTGAATGGAGGGGGAAATGGATCCTTATGAGTTTTAGGCAGAGCGTGGAACACCGGACAAACTGGCGTTTCCACATATAAAAACTCTGCCATATGTTTATCAAAAATGCCAAGGGCCAGACCCTCATGCAAAATCCTTGAAAGGTCCTTTTGGACACGACTAGTTGAATCAGTATTTAAGGAACGATAGGTGGACACGTCAGATAACATAGAAAAAACTTCCCTATGATAAAGCATGGTATCAAGTATCACTACTGAACCACCCTTATCAGAAGGGCGGATTACGATGTGTGGGCTCTTACATAATGAATTTAAAGCCTGAATCTCGATGCTTGATAAATTTCCAGGGGGCTGCAGATCCGAGTCCAAAAGATTTTTAATTTCCCTCTCCATAACCATTTGGAAAGTATCCATAATTGGCACCCGTGACACCAAGGGGTAAAAGGAAGGATTCTAAATCATATCACCATCATTATTACCAGTTGACACATCAGAAATGCAGCCATCGGTATCATCCAAACTTAACTTTTCCTACTACAGACAAGGTAGAGGGAGAGGCTCCTGCCGCAGTCAGTTTTCTTACAGCCAGACACAAGACATGAACAGAAGAAACGACAACATGTTTTCTTACACACATATGCTTTCTTTAAATATTTCTCATATGATGTTAGTGGAAATCAGACATTAAGTACCCCACCCCACACCAATTAGCCAATATCTGATCAGGCAATGACCAGATGTACTTAGGAGGTAGCTGACAGACAAACAAGTAGCGAACCATGATTCGGCTAATAAGTATCTACTATGTATGAGGGGCTGTGGACAAAGGACCCTCTAAATCTGTCTACCACAGATAGATACATATCACATACTACTGGAGCCAGTACAGGTGACTAGTGACCATAAAATGTATTAATAGATATGAAAGGGACCAAATCGAGGCCACAAAAGACATGTATAATATAAATGATACGTAGTGAGTAAAGGGTCTTTTCTGAATCATGGCCCCAGGACCTGAAAGTTACCTTCTAGTTGGATCCCTTCTCATTGCTTTACCAACTTAGAAATGAATATAGAGAGGCTTAGCCTTAAGAAGGTTGATACCTCCCATGAGGAACAGCGGAATCATTTCTGCCCACCCATGAGCTTCAAACAAAAATGATTATTTTTAAGGATTAATGTTTAATCCTTCTAGCAATATAACTAGGACATTATTGGGTGTAATGACCCAATGAAGGGAGAACCTTTGACATTTAGGATAACATACCCTTTGAAGAGCAGTATTATCATTGTAGGAATACATACAGTGTTTTCATGCTGTACCTGCTCCTGAACTGACATGAAACCTGTAAAATGTCAAAGGGTCCTTGTGTAGACATTAACTTTTTTGTGGACTTAACAAGCTGTAGGATTTTCGCGGCACTGTTTAAGTAGTGTGTAATTGAGACTATAATACGACCAGCAGTTTGTCCAGGATTCGCTACTAATACGCTTACACTGTAGCTTAAAGCCTCATGATTAATTGGGCAAATTCCATCTAGAAAACTGGCATGTTACTTAAGCTGAGAGCTATATACTCATTATGTACTCATTAATACAGGATGATAAAGATAGAATTAAAGAAAGAAATCAGCACTTGGAGATTATCTATCCATCTACTTCATATCTATCTCATATCCATCTATCTCATATCTATCCATCTACCTCATATCTATCTTATATCTATCTCATATTATCTATCTATCTATCTATCTACTATCTATCTATCTATCTATCTATCTATCTATCTATCTATCTACCTATTTTGCATGGGCAAGAAGGGCATTAATCAGAAAGGCAGCACATAAACCAGAAATAGCAGTGAAGGCTCTGCAGAATTCCCAAGTAGAATCTGTCCATAAGACACAATAAGCCATACTCTTCAGAGAGGTGGCCTTTATGGAAGAGTGGGCAGAATTAAGCCCTTATTTACACACAAAAATTGTAAGGTTCGCTTTGAGTTTGCCAAAAGACATGTGGGAGACTCCTCAAATGTATGGAGGAAGGTGCTATGGTCAGATGAGAACAAAATTTAACTTTTTTCACGACCAAGGTAAATGCTATGTCTGGTGCCAAACTAACACAGCTCATCACCCCAAGAACACTATCCCCACAGTGAAACATGGTGGTCGCAGCATCATGCAGTGGGAATGTTTTTTGGCAGCAGGGACAGGGAAATGGTCTGAGTCGAGGGAAGATGCATGGTGCAAAATACAGGGTTATTCTTGAGCAAAACCTGTTTCAGTCTGTCAGTGATTTGAGAGTGGGGTGGTGGTTCACCTTCCAAGACAATGACCCAAAGCATACTGCTAAAACAACACTCGAGTGGTTTAAGGGAAACATGTAAATGTTTTGGAGTGAGCTAGTAAAAGCCCAGACCTTAGTCTAAATGAGAATCTGTGGTCAGACTTGAAGACTGCTGTTCAGAGGAAACCATCTAACTTTAAGGAGCTTGAACAGTTTTGCCTTGAGGAATGGGCAAAAATCCGAGTGTGCAAGATGTGGAGAGCTCATGGATTTATCCAAAATGACTTGCAGCTGTAATTGCCGCAAATGGAGGCTCTGCAAAGTACTGACTTTACAGGCTGAATAGTTATGCAGACTGAAGTTTGCAAACCCTCAAAAACAGTGAAATTCCAGGTTGTGAGGTAGCAAAACACAAAAAATATCAAGCTGCATTATCTATCAATCTATTTGTCTAGTCCCTTTCTCTCTGAGTTAGATAGCAGAATAATAATAGTCAGATAAAATACATATTTCCATTAATAAAGGTACAGAAAGCATTCTCTGTCTATACATCTCTTTGATAGTTTACATCAACAGAGAACTTAGCAGTTTAGTGCTGCACATTCTGCACAGTTTATATGCAGCAGTTGCCTGTTCATCACTAGTAATCAGTAATCTCTTCTTTTTAACCATTCTTGCTGTAAGGGCTCATACTCATTTGCGAGAAAAACAGGCGAGTGCAATCCGATAAAAAATCGGATTGCACTCTGACTAGAGATGAGCAACTTTGCCTCCGGGAGGGTCGAGTCGGGTTTCGGACTACCCGACTTTAACAAAAGTCGAGTCGAACGAAATCGGCCGACTATCGGCAAAAGTCGGAGTTCCGACTAAAACCCGACCCGACCCCAATGCAAGTCAATGGGGAATAAAAGTCGGCAGTGAGTGGAGTACAGTAAACACACCTACAGTGCCCATTTCAATGCCAACGACATCAATTCTTATTACTTAAGCTTGTCAACCTTAATTTACTTTATAATAATAGTAACGCATTGAAAACTGGGGGTTCTTTGGCTAAAGTTGTCGATGTCTGCCCTCAAACTGCCTGCCCGTGTATCCTCCCACAAATGCATTACAGCCTGCCTCTGTTTGCACAGCCTCTCAACCATGTGCATGGTGGAGTTCCACCTTGTTGCAACGTCTATGATTAGGCGGTGCTTGGGGAGGTGGAGCGATCGCTGCAGCCTCTGCATACAACTGGAGTCTACGGGCGAGCGACGGATGTGCGAGCACAGTCTTCAGTCTTCGCACCTTATGGAGCAGGGCTGTAACTCCGGATAATTATTTATGAAGCACTGCACCACCAGGTTCAAGGTGTGAGCCAGGCAAGGTATTTGTCTGAGTTTTGCCAGGGCTATGGCCACCACAAAATTACGTTCGTTATCACTGACTACCTTGCCTGGCTCAAGATGTTGACTGCCCAGCCATGACTCAGTTTCTCGCTGCAAGTAGTCGGCAAGTACTTCCGCAGTGTGTTTGTTGTCGCCCAAAGACATCATCTTTAAAAAAGCCTGCTGACGCTTACCACTAGCTGCTCGATAGTGGGACACCTCATGTGCAACACTGGCATCTGCGGATGGAATTCTCGTGTGACTGCGCCCTGTCGACAAGCTTTCGCTTCTGGAGGATGAAGAGGAGGAGGGTTGAACGCCTACAGCCAACTTTTGCCTATACTGTGGGCTAGGCAGCACTGTCCCACTGCCGCTGTCCCCTGTGGACCCTGCATCCACCACATTAACCCAGTGTGCAGTGATGGACACGTAACAGCCCTGGCCATGCCTACTGGCCCATGCATCTGTTGTGAGGTGCACCTTTCCACTTACTGATTGTTTGAGTGCATGGACAATGCGGTCTTTCACATGCAGGTAGAGGGCAGGGATGGCTTTTCTAGAAAAGAAGTGCCGACTGGGTAGGTCACAGCGTGGGACAGCGTAGGCCATGAGCTTTCGGAATGCTGCGCTTTCAACCAAACGGAAGGGCATAATCTCTAATGAGATCAGTTTTGCAATGTAGGCGTTCAAATCCAGTGTACGCGGATGAGAGGATCAGTACTTTCTTGTCCTACTCAGAGTCTCTGCTAGGGTGAGCTGGACTTGAGAGCTGCATATGGTGGAACTAGCAGTGGACATGGTGGACTGAGAGGGGGTTGTTGATGGTGATGGTGGTGGTGATGGCCTAGATGCAGTCTTTCGTTGGAAAAATATTGTGATTCCTGACTGCTTTGGCCTTGCGATGACACCTCAACATTTCTTACTGGTGGTGTGCTAACCGGTGGGCTTACAGTGGGGGAAGCGATGTAGCGTTTCTGGCTACCTTCAATCGGAGCAGGTGCACGTGTGCTACCTGAGGTTTTGTAGTCCATCCACGCTTGCAAGTGCATGGTGTTTACGTGTCTAAGCATGCAACTGGTATTCAAATTTTGGAGATTTTTCCCTTGGCTAAAGGTCCTTCCGCACTTCTTACAGATAACCTTTGACTCATCAATAGGATTTTGGTCAAAAAAGTGCCACACTGCACTCTTCCTACTATGGGAAAAATTTTCAGGGCTTGCACGCTGTGCTAATTTGACCATCTGGCCAAGCTGTCCTGCAACTATTTTTGTTTTTTTTAACACGTTTTTGGACTGCTATGGGCCTGTCAGATAACCGCAGCTGTGATGTCGATGCCTGCAGTGGAACCTCCTCCTCTTCTGAGCTATTGCCAGCGGCACCCTCTTCCCCCAATGGATGGCAATCCGGGTCAACAACTGGGTCATCCATCACCTCCTCTTCAATTTCATCTGCACCTTCCTCTGTGTCACCGTGTAAGGTGGTATAGTATGCGGGAAGGGGCACCTGAGTTTCATCAGGGTCAGAATCTGGCTCAGTAGACTGCGAGGGCAATGCAATGCTCTGGGTGAATGTACCAGCAGAATCATATAGCACTGGCTGTGCATCACTGCACTCCATGTCATATTCATCTTGGACTCAGGAATTCAGGATTTCACTTGATAACTTAGGTATGGTATGTGAAAAGAGCTCCAGGGAGTAATCTGAAGTGTGGCCTGCCGCATCCTTCACTTTTGGTGGCGATGAAGGACACAACGAAGTGTTGTTCCTGACCAGGAGCCTGCACTGACGACTCAGTGCTTGCATTTTTTGAAACTTCAGAAGAGGAGGCGATAGAGCTGGAGGCTGTTTCGGCAATGTAAGCCAAAACCTGTTCCTGATGCTCCGGCTTTAAATGCGGTTTACCTACTCCCAGAAAAGAGAGCCTTCCAGGCCTTCTGGAGCCAGACGATGACGCAGGCTCAACACCTCCTGCCTTAGGTGCTATTGTGCTTTTGGCACTACCAGCAGATCCACCACCACCACCATCAGTACCAGCTGGCCCCCCCGCCCACGTCCGCGGCCTCTTGTACCATACTTCCTCATGTTTGGGAAAATGTACCAAAAACACCAGCAGATATATGGTACTGTATGAGGAGCGTACAGCTGTATGCGGTGTAGGGAAAAATTTAAATCTCCGTATATATTTCCGGAGTCACACACAGACGCTCACTCAGTATGTATTTGACCGTAATACCAGCAGATATACTGTACTGTATGAGGAGCGTACAGCTGTATACGGTGTAGGGGAAAATTTAAATCTCCGTATTTATTTCAAGAGTCACACACAGACGCTCTCTCAGTATGTATTTGACCGTAATACAAACAGCAGATATACGGTACTGTATCAAAAGCGTACAGCTTTATACGGTGTAGGGAAAAATTTAAATCTCCGTATATATTTCCGGCGTCACACACAGACGCTCACTCAGTATGTATTTGACCATAATACCAGCAGATATACGGTACTGTATGAGGAGCGTACAGCTGTATACGGTGTAGGGGAAAATTTTAATCTCCGTATATATTTCCGGAGTCACACACAGATATTCAGCATGTATTTGTCCGTGATACCAGCCGGTACACGGTAGTGTGTGAGGAGCGTACATCTCTATACGGTGTGAGAAAAAATGAACGGTCGGTAACTGTGCAGAAAAAAAGAATAAAAGTATTAGTGCTGTGTAAAAAGCAGTCTGCACAGCAGTGTACACACAGCAATACAGCTATCAGGCAGCCTAATAACCAGCGCTGCTGCACACAAGAAAATCCTCCCCTGTCACTGCACACTAACTGTACAGCACAGTTGCTATCCGCACAAGCACATAGGAACTTCTTATATCTTTCCAGCGCTAACTCTCTCCCTACTTATAAACAGCAACATCTCCCTACTGTTAAGATCGGCAGAAGTAAAATGGAGGTCGGCGGTCAGGGCTTTTAGCCCCCCAAAGCAAGCCAATCACTGCAATGCCCTTCTCTACGATGGTGGTGGACGCTGCACATGTCATCTTGTTGCCCACAGTGTACGTCCTTGCTCATTGGCTGAAAAAAAGGCACCTGCAAGCATTCTGGGAAATCCAACTTTGGCGCTCGTTTTGCCGACCTAATGGCCGACTTGACGCTATGGTCGGGTTTCGATCTGGCGAAACCCGACTTTGGCAAAAGTCGGCGACTTATGAATCTGACCGACCTGTTTCGCTCAACTCTATCTCTGACCAATGTTATTCAGTGTGTTACATCTCATCTGCGATTTTCTTCTCAGCTGAAATCGGACAGAGAAAAAATCACAGCATGCTGCGATTTGCCATGTATCTCAGACGAGACTCGCCAATGGAAGCCTATGGGTGCGAGAAAAAAATAGCACAGTGCTGTGTTTATGCACAGATGTCATTGGAAAAGCCAGCAATACATCTGCCGCATACAGGAAAATCAGAGTGACAGATTAGAATAGAATAGATAGAATAGATATATACACACATATAATACATAGATATATAGATGTCAGTGACACACACATGTATATATGTATATATATATTACATAGATAGATAGATAGATGAAAAGCTGGCAATTCAGCAGCCACGTACTGGAAAATCACAGCAGGAGCCGACAGGAAAGAAGAGATGGATAACATACAGTAAATACTGTACAAATAGAATAGGTAGATATACAGATGTCTGTGACAAAAACAATTAGTACAGTGTGTGTGCAGCTTACTGTACATGAATTTATATAATAAAAGATTATTTTTCTGAAAAAAATGGTGTGGGCTCCTGTGTAATTTTCTTAACCAGCAGAGTGAATGCTGTTGGCTGGGGGCAAATGTTTATAGCCTGGGAAGGGGGTAATACCCATGGAGCTTCCCAGGCTATTAATATCAGCTCACAACTGTATACTTTGCCTTTACTGGCTATTAAAATGGGGAACGCCCAAAAAAATGCCGTCTGGTCCCCCTATAATTAATAACCAGGAAAGGTTATGCAGACAGCTGTGGGCTGATATTGATAGCCTAGGAAGGGGCCATGGATACTGCCCCCCCAGGCTAAAAACATCACCTATCAGCTGCCCCACTTGTGGCACTTAACCTCACCCTTCCCACTTGCCCTGTAACAGTGGCAAGTGAGGTGATAGTTGGGAGGGTTGATGTCACCTTTGTATTGTCAAATAACATCAAGCCCCGAGGTTAGTAATGGAGAGGAGTCAATAAGACACCCCCATTACTAACCCCATAGTCATATTGTATGAAAGCACAGACACCCAGAAAAAAAGTCCTTTAATTGAAAGATTGACACAGACTCCTTTAATAAATCTTAATTAAACCATACTTATGATCTCACCCATTCTGCAGCGTCATAACTGCAGCAGATCCTGAACGGTGGAATGTGCCCTAACAGAAATCTGCTCTTCATGCACTGACTCTCTGACGAGTCTGTGAGGGGCTTATACACAAAAGCCAAACTGAAAAGGCTAAGCTGCAGGATAAGGGATGGAGCAACAGCCTGAAAAAATATGACGTGAGGAGGTGTCTCTGACTATCACATACTCCTTGTAGTCACTGTATCAAACATGGAGCCACAGATCACAACTCTGTCCTAATAGATCTACTCTAACAAGCAAGCTGCAATAATTGCATTATATAGAAAAAGGAAATACAGCAACACTCTGTAAGGGCCAAGATATATGCAAACACTAAAAACATTAAATTTAAACTATATTGCTATTCAATAAGATGTATTTACTACTTTTTTCTATATCATGCAGTCATCACAACTTGCACCTGTTCACTCTAAGGAGGTGCTGGTCAGGTTTTCCTTTAGATAGATACATGGATAGATATGGGAAAGATAGATATATAGATAGATATGGGATAGATAGATACAGTCATGGTTTTACAGAGACAGAGAGGAGTCAGAAGACCGCAGTGTCTGATTTCTCCTACTCCTGCACTGATTAGAAGCACTTCACCTTCTTTTTAAACGGTGTAAATTTATTTTAGCAGTGCAGGGGTTAATCTGCCCCAGATGAGAGCTCCTGGAAGCTTTCCTTTAAGGCTCTCAGCTGTGCACTGTTAGCCACTCCCGTCTCCTATATAATCTGGATCCTGGCTAGTACTCATTGTCATTTTCAGAGTTAGCTTATTCTGCATGGCTGTAGGTTGTTGGTGGTAATTGGAGAAAGGCTTTTGGTGGATTTATCTGTGATTGTTGCTAGGTTTTGAGTGTGTGATAATTCCCTTTTTTCCCTGACTTTGTTTTAATCCCATCCTCAACTCCCCGATGCATTCCTCTGTTATATGTGTGAGTATAATTGTATGTTTGATATTTTTCATTACCCTGTTTGTATTACCTTGTTAGTCTGGTTGGTGTACTGCAGTATACTTCTACTCTGCTCTTCCTTGGGTGGGGGAAGGGTACAGACTGAGGACAGATTCAGGAGCTTAGGGAAGGTATGTGGTCCCAGCATCTTCACCATGAGAAGTAATCCGGGGAACAGGCAGGCTAGGGCGTCCCTAGTGTTGGGGACAGGGAAGGAGCCCCTGATCCTGGGACACCCGGCAACAGGGTTGTGACATTAGCTCTGACCTACATCTGTTTTTTTTAACCATTATGGATCATATCACAGGGGAACTGCATCAGGTCAGTCTGTAGGTGGCAGATCTACGCACTGTTGTTTTGCAGCACCCTGACACATCAGGTTTGTGGATCATCACTCCCAGGCAACCCTTAGTGGAGCCCAAGATCGCTTTGTCTGAGAGGTCCTCTGGGGAGGCATGACAAGTTTGTTGTTTTCAGGGAGACCGGTAAACTATACTACCGGTTACGTCCTTGTTCCTCAGGAGCAGAGAAGCAACGGGTGGGGATAATAATCTCGCTCCTTCAAGGTGACCCCCAAGCATGGGCATTATCTCTCCAGTCTCACCCACAGTCGCTCAAGACGGTGGAGGAATTTTTTCTGACGCTGAGTCTCTTATATGATGACCCCAACTGCGTCTTTCTGGCTGAGTCCACACTACATCAGTCTTTTACATCTGCAACTATTCTCATACAGCCTGATGTCACTCAGCCTTTTATTGTAGAAGTTGACACATCTGAAGTGGGGTTGGGGGCTATAATATCGCAGGGTGTGTCTTCTGGTAAATGGCATCCATGTGCATACTTTTTGAAAAATCTGTCATCTGTGGACAGAAATGATGACATTGTTAACAGGGATCTCTTGGCAATTAATCTCGTATATCTACACTGTGTTCCAAATTATTATGCAAATAATATTTTCTCAGATTTTCCCAAATTACCTATATGAATTGCAGTCATTGTAATTTTCCAGTCAAATAAGTTTTTGTACAAACTGCCTATGATACCAGTATATTTTTTAAAAAATAAAACACTCAAACTGCACTCAGAATGCATGTTCCAAATTATTATGCACAGCAGAGTTTTCAACCTTTTCATTTTAATAAAGAACAAAAAAATGGTCATTTTTGAAATTATAAGCAGTAGCAGGTTATTACAAACTGAAATCAAACAGTTTTCAACACAAAACTTTATTCTAGGTGATGTTACATTTGCACATAGGACCCCTTGTTCGAAAGGAGCTTCTGAACTCTCTCGTCCATTGAATTTGTCAGGTTTTGGATGGTTTCTGGTTCAATTGTTTTGCATGAGGACAGAATACCCTCCCAGAGCTGTTGCTTAGATGTGAACTGCCTCCTGCCATCATAGACACTCCTTTTGATGATGCTCCAGAGGTTCTCAATGGGGTTGAGGTCAGGGGAGCATGGGGGCCACACCATAACTTTGTCCCTTTTATGCCCATAGCAGCCAGAGATGCAGATGTGTTATGTGCAGCATGAGACGGTGCATTATCATGCATGAAAATGATCTTGCTGCAGAATGCACAGTTCTTCTTCTTGAACCATGGCAGGAAGTGCTGTTTGAGAAACTCAACATACACTATGGAGTTCATCTTTACCCCTTCAGGGATCCTAAAGGGGCTGACAATCTCTCTCCCCAAGATTCCAGCCCAAAACATTACTCCACCTCTTCCTTGTTGGCGCCATAGCCGTGTTTACATGGGGTGTCCATCAACCAGCCATCATCCACTCCATCCATCTTGACCATCGGTGAACAAAACAGTTTTAAAGTCAGTCTTCATGTATTGTTTGGCCCACTGGACCTGTTTCTGCTTGTGTGCAGTGGATAGAGGAGGTCGACAGGATGGCTTATGCACAGCTGCAAACCTCTGAAGGACCCTGCATCTTGTTGTTCGGGGGACGTTGGAGGCACCAGCAGCTTCAAAAACTTGTCTACTGCTATGACAAGGCTTTTTTGCCGCTGCTCTTTTAACCTGACGTAATTGCCTGTAGGAAAGAGTCCTCAATTTTCCCTTATCAGCACGCACACGTGTGTACTGTGAATCAGCTACATACTTCTTGATTGTGCGATGATCACGATGAAGTGTCTTGGCAATGTTGATTGTAGTCATGCCTTGACCTAAACACTCCACAATTTGTTACTTCTCAGCAGCCGACACATCCTTTTTGTTTCCCATTTTGGCAGAAAATGTAGGCTGCTTAATAATGTGGGACAGCCTTCTTAAGTAGTCTTGCCTTTCATTGGACACAGCTGCCAAACTAATTAGGACAGGTGTCTGCAATTGCTTACAGTGATATAAAGAGCCCTGACACACATCTGTGTAGCCCTGGTGTGTAAGGCACACATAAAACCCTGGAGGATGTGCGGAGAGGTAACAGTTTAATGCTCGATATCCATTCACTCCATCACACACTTGGACACACCCATAGGGTATATAAGGTAGTGACATTCAGCAGAGCTCAGTCAGTCAGTTTCCTGTCTTCGGACAGGGGAGTCAGTTTCCTGTCGTTGGACAGAAGGCAGTCGGTCAGTCTAGTCTGGACTCGCAGGGAGGAGAGGAGATCAGATTGCATTTCCTGTCAGAGCTCTGTGTGAGCTAAAGTCAGACAGACGGAGACAGCTTTGGAGAAAGGGAAGTTTGCAGCAGAAACTTCAGTCGCCTGTCCCAAGGACAGTGAAGTTCAGTTGATGTGTTCCTGAACTAGGAGAATACTGAGAATCTGTCAGCGAGCTCCAAGGAAGAAGCAAGAAAGGATTAACTTGTACCATCCTAGGAGTGTGGAGTGCTTATGTTAAGAGCGCGAACAGGGCGAAGGCGCAGTGGAAGGAATTAGAGCAGTGCCTTAGATATTGGAGTATCTGCACTATTAGCCGGTCACTGGGGACCGAAGTGTTGCTATCGCTTCACGCATAGTAACGGAACAACCAGAGTCTTACTGGACCTTAGGTCGCAGAAAGCAGCCCTTGGAGAGTCGGTACGTAACCGGAGTCAGGTGGAATAGGGACTTTGAGCTAGGCCAAGCAAAAGTAAGAACCTAGTTTCACCACTGGAGGCTCCACCACAATGCTGACCGGGCAGTACAGCTATGGAGTAGCTGGAGTTATTCGGAGTTAACTTAGCTCTATGCTAGTTGACTCATCTATTGGAAGTAAAGGAGGCTCTAACAACCTGTTCAGCTGTTATCTCGAAGCACATTCTCCACCCCGACCAGCTCCCCGGGACCTGCCTAACATCTGACAAGTAAAAGGTATGGAAAGACGCTGGATGGTGTGAGACTGATTCATTTATCTGCACCCTACATGATTATAACCATAGACTCAGAGGGACCAGTCCCACCTGTGGGGGACCCGTCATCTAGCTGCCATAACATCCCCTCAGAGATCTACAGCAGCGCTGGTCTTAGTGTGACTAGAAAACTACAGGTGGCGTCACGAACTGTTATCTACCAATCCCCCGTAAATTAATCCCCCCATCATACGCCTGACCGCCAGGGCCACGGACCGAGCCACCGCTGCCAGTGACACAAATCCATAGACTTCCATGGGCTCGGCCCGAGTACCCATTGCCCCGGGAACCCACAAATTT
>JARQOD010000003.1:74855136-75017296 GCA_033576555.1 Oophaga sylvatica | reverse complement strand
CGCAGAAGGGAATGTATAAAAAAATAAAAACGTTTTTGTCTCTTTTTTTCATTAAAATACTTTTTTCTTGCTTTGTCTTTTTTTTATACATTTAATAACTTTGGGATTAATAATGGATCGGTGTCTTTTTGACACTCTCCATTATTAACCGGGGCTTATTGTCACCGTGCAATAAACGGTGACAATAACCCCTTATTACCCCCGCTTGCCCCCGCAACAGGGCAAATGGGAAGAGCCGGTAAAGTGCCAAAATTTGGCACATCTTTTGATGCGCCAAAATGTGGGGCTTGCTGTAGCCTGGTATATCAGGCTGTTGAGGGCCAAATCCAGGGCCTTGACAGTCTTTTAATACCAGGCCGCAGCAGTCTGCATTTTACTTGGCGGGGTTACAAAAATAGGGGGGACCCCCACGCCGTTTTTTTTTCGAGGGATCCCTATTTTTGTTAACCAGCCAAGCTAAGCAGACTGCTGTGGCCTGGTATTATCAGGCTTGCAAGGTCCATGGATATTGGATCCTTACCAGCCTGAAAAACCAGGCCTCAGCGGTCTGCTTCATCTGGCTGGTTAACAAAAATAGGGGGGACCCCACGCCAATTTTTTTCGAGGGGATCCCCTATTTTTGTTAATCAGCCAAGATATGCAGACTGCTGTGGCCTGGTATTATAGGCTGGCAAGGTCCATGGATCTTGGCTCCTTAACAGCCTGAAAATCCAGGCCTCAGCGGTCTGCTTCATCTGGCTGGTTAACAAAAATAGGGGGGACCCCACGCCAATTTTTTTCGAGGGGATCCCCTATTTTTGTTAATCAGCCAAGATATGCAGACTGCTGTGGCCTAGTATTATCAGGCTGGCAAGGTCCATGGATCTTGGCTCCTTAACAGCCTGAAAATCCAGGCCTCAGCGGTCTGCTTCATCTGGCTGGTTAACAAAAATAGGGGGGACCCCACGCCAATTTTTTTCGAGGGGATCCCCTATTTTTGTTAATCAGCCAAGATATGCAGACTGCTGTGGCCTAGTATTATCAGGCTGGCAAGGTCCATGGATCTTGGCTCCTTAACAGCCTGAAAATCCAGGCCTCAGCGGTCTGCTTCATCTGGCTGGTTAACAAAAATAGGGGGGACCCCACGCCATTTTTTTTTCGAAGGGAACCCCTATTTTTGTTAATCAGTTCCCTCTGACGTCACTGATTGTGTCCCTGGCTGACCTGAAGTGAAAGTGGAAAGCAATCAATTAAGCTTTCCACTTAAGGGCCCGTCTCACATAGCGATATCGCTACCGAGATCGCTGCTGAGTCACTAGTTTTGTGACGCAGCAGCGAGCTCACCAGCGATATCGCTGTGTGTGACATTCAGCGACGATCAGCCCCCCTGCCGGGTATCGCTGATTGTCGCTGAAATGTCAGGACCTTTTTTTGATCGCTGGTTTCCCGCTGACAGGCACACATCGCTGCGTGTGACAGGCGGGAGACCAGCGATCCGCTGGTAACCAAGGTACACAGCGGGTTTCCAGGCGCGGGGCTGTGCCTAGAAACCCGCTGTGTACCTTGGATACCAGCGCCCTGATGCAGGGAGCTGGTATCCAAGGTACACAGCGGGTTTCCAAGCGCTGCGCGGTGCCTGGAAACCCGCTGTGTACCTTGGTTACCAGCGGATCGCTGGTCTCCCGCCTGTCACACGCAGCGATGCGTGCCTGTCAGAGGGAAACCAGCGATCAAAAAAGGGTCCTGACATTTCTGCGACGATCAGCGATACCCGGCAGGGGGGCTGATCGTCGCTGAATGTCACACACAGCGATATCGCTGGTGAGCTCGCTGCTGCGTCACAAAACTAGTGACTCAGCAGCGATCACGGTAGCGATATCGCTATGTGAGACGGGCCCTTAAGCGATGTTACCCGCAGTGTCGCTGTCCCAGATCGCTGCCTGAGCTGCCTGTTTGACAGCTCAGCAGCGATCATGTAGCGATACACCAGCGATCCTGACAAGTGCATATCGTTGTCGGGATCGCTGGTGTATCGTTATGTGACACCCAGCCTTTACTCTCCTGTCAGGCAGGAGAGGAACTCATTCATTTGGGGTTTACTGTGAGGCTGCAGCATTAGCTGCGGTCCCTGCAGTAAACATTAACCCTTTCTGAAGGATTTCACCGTGGGACCTGACTGTGCATGGGATAGGTAAGAATAATTTTGCTTTTTTATTTTATTTTTATTACAGGAAATGGTTTTAGCAGGTAAATAAAATATGGTCAAAAACTGTGTGATTATTTCATTAAACTTTTTTATTAAAGTGTGTGTGTTTGATTTTTCTTTCATACAATAGGATTAATAATTGATAGTTGTCTAATTGACAGCTCTCAATTATTAACCTGGCTTAAAGTGACCTTTCAATTGCAAGGTCATTTTAACCCCTTATTAACCCATTCGCCACCGCTACAGGGCAATGGGAATAGACGGGCAAAGTGCCAGAAAGGGCAAATCTAATTAGAGATTTGCCCTTTCTGGGGTGTCTGGGGGCAGATGTTAAGTAGCCGGGGGGGCCAAAAATAATGGTCCCTCTCTGGGCTATTATTATCTGCCCCCACTCACTGGCTTTGTCTGTCTGGTTGCGAAAATAGGGCGGGAGCCCACGCATTTTTTTTCAGCAATTTTACACCTCATATATATATATATACATGTCATTGAATTTGTGACACATATATATATATATATTTATATTTGTAGTTCATACACTTCTACATAGTATAATAGCCGCTAATTCAATTGCCGGCTTTTGTGAAAATGCAGAACCCGACATGAAATGACACTTGGTGTACATAGGGTTAACCATGTCTTTTCATGTCCTTTGCTATCTAATTTACACAAACAATTAAATCAGACTATGTGTGCAAAATTTCACACCTGTAGGGGTTAATTAAAGGTGTAAATTCGTAGCAAAAAAGTCCGTTTTTTTTACAACGAATTTACACCTTTAATTAACCCCTACAGGTGTGAAATTTTGCACACATAGTCTGATTTAATTGTTTGTGCAAATTAGATAGCAAACGACATGAAAAGACATGGTTAACCCTATGTACACCAAGTGTCATTTCATGTCGGGTGCTTCTGTCTTTTCACTGAAGCCGGCTTTACCCGGCAATTGAATCAAAGGATATTTTACTATGTAGAAGTGTATAAACTATACATATATGTATATATATATGTCACAATGACATGTATATATATATATATATATGTATTCTATGTGTGTATATTTAGTGTTTACAAGGAAAGAATGGGGTTTTTTTAGTTGCGATATTTTGTTCCCATAGACTTACATGGGACTTCCGGTATCGGTATCGGGTATCGCCGATTTTTTAGTGATATCGGCGATACCATTCCGATTCCGATACTTTAGGATATCGGAAAGTATCGCTCAACTCTAATCACAGCTTGAAAACGCTTTTTGAAGCCAGCCAAGGGTCTTCAATTCTTGTTTGAGGGATTTTCATCTATTCTTCCTTGCAAAATTCTTCCAGTTCTGTGAGATTCTTGGGTCATCTAGCATTCACTGCTATTTTGAGGTCTAGCCACAGATTTTCAATGATGTTCAGATCAGGGGACTGTGAGGGCCGTTGTAAAACTTTCAGCTTATGCCTTTGAGGTAGTCTATTGTGTATTTTGATGTGTGTTTAGGATCACTATCCATTTGTTAACCTGGTGGGTGGGGTTCGAAGCCCTAAAGAGGTGCAGGAAGCTCCTGCTTCCAGGTCAGAGCCTAGGCACGTTTGCCCAGGGCAGATGCTTAGCTGCAGCTGGGAGCCTTGCCTGGACCCCAGGAGGGGTAAAGACTGCTGCCTGGACCCCAGGATGGATAAAGACTGTTGCTTGGACCCCAGGAGAGGTAAAGGATGCTGCCCCGCACCTTTGAACAGCACAACTGGCACTAGGACTACCTAAGTGCCCCGACAAAGGGACTTTAAGCGTCCAGATTCCTGCATATGGACTACCTCCTCTTCCGGCCGCTGCGGCTGTTGTGGGTTCGGCCGTGGTCGTTGTTAGGGAGAAAGCAGGAAGGTTATTTGAACTGTTGCAACTATATTTTTTCTGCCTTTTTCTACCTTTTAATGCCTCCTTCATCCATCAATAAATAGTTATCCCTGTTGGATCCTAACTGTTATTTTGGACCCTGTTTGCCTGGGCTGCAGCTATATCCGTCCTGTCCGTCTTTATGTACAAGGGGGCCGGGGTACTCGCTGACCGTTGGCTTAGTGGACTCTTTTGGTGGATTGTAGCTTTAAGTGACTCAGCCATAACTACCACCCCGTGCCACCTTGTTACACCGGCGCAGGAGGTGAATATAAGATTTATTATTTTATCGGAGCCAAACATTTTGATTGAGAAGGGGTTGTGTTATGATTTGGTAGCTGAGGAGTGCAGGAGCAAAAAACCGCAAAGGCAGCCAAACACCTGAGAGGTTGGGATCTAATAGGTTGCAGACCCCTAAACTAACCGCACAACTAGAAGCAGCCGTGGGACGTTCCTACGGTGCCCTAGACTCCTCGTCACAGCCAGAGAGATTAGCTACCCCTGAAGATGGAAAGAGGAAAGCTAACTGCCCGGAGTAGAGCCCCAAACAAATAGGAAGCCCCCAAACATATAATGGCGGTTAGACAAGAAGAAAACACAAATGCAGACAGAAAATAGATTGAGCAAACGCTGGGGCCCAAACTGTCTAGATAGGATAGTACAGGAGAGAATACTGTCTGCAACCCAACAAAACCCTAGGAAAACCTCTAACACTTCTGATTCCAAAAATGCTGATATCACACGGTCTCGACCACCTATATCATATCTCTAGTGTGAACACACAGCTACCCAGCAGTAAAAAAATCACAGGAACAGAGCAAATGAACAAATACAGAAAGAGAACAGAGACCAGCACAAGCCCCCAAAGGGGACCTGGCTGAACTCAAAAGCAAAGCAGCAAAAACAAGGAAAATCAAACCACAGAAAAAAAACAGAAAGTAACTTATCTGAATGATAGCAGGAGACAGCAGAAAAGCAAGCTGAATTCCAACCTAGACCAGGAAGAAACAATTGATCACGGCGAGGATCATGGGAGGTCAGCTCACTTATATCAGGCCAGTCCGTCCCACCTGATAACCAATCATCCATTGCAGGTGGTGGACTTTTGTTGTTCAACATAGGTTCAATACCCTCAGCAACCACAAGATGGAGCCTCCGCTCCGAAGTCGTCTCCAACACGTTCACAACAGTACCCCCCCTTGAGGAGGGGTCACCGAACCCTCACATGCGCCACCAGGCAGATCAGGATGAGCTCGGTGATAGGCACGGACCAGTCTCAGCATGAATGTCAGAAGCAAACACCCAAGAACTGTCCTCCTGACCATAGCCTTTCCACTTAACCAAGTACTAGAGTCTCCACCTAGCCAAACGAGAATCCAATATCTTCTCAACCACATACTTCAAATTGCCCTCAACCAAAACAGGATCAGGAGGCACAGTCATAGGAACCACTGGCTCGACAAACCTCTTCAATAAAGATTTGTGGAATACGTTGTGAATCTTAAATGTTAATAGAAGAAGCAAACGGAAGGAAACTTTCGGGATTAAGAATTTCCGCGATCTTATAAGGTGCAAAGAACCTTGGCTTAAATTTTGGAGACGCAACCTTCATAGGTCACACACTTTAAACCGAGGAACATACGTCCTATGCCGGTTGGCAAACCGCTGGGCCTTCTCCTGACAGAGAGACAACTTATCCACTATTTGATCCCAAATCTGCTGCATTCTCTCCACAATAGAGTCAACACCCGGACAGACAGAAGCCTCCACATGCCCTGAAGAAAATCGAGGATGAAACCCGGAATTGCAGAAAAATGGAGACATCAAGGTGGCAGAACTAGCCCTATTATTCAAAGCAAACTCAGCCAAAGGCAAAAAAGAGACCCAGTCATCTTGATCAGCAGACACAAAACATCTCAAATAAGTCTCCAAGGTCTGGTTTGTTCTCTCAGTTTGTCCATTGGTCTGAGGGTGGAACGCAGAGGAGAAAGACAGCTGAACTCCCAGTTTGGAACAAAATGTTCTCCAAAATCTGGAAACAAACTGGACTCCTCTGTCAGAAACAATGTTCTCTGGAATGCCGTGCAACCAAACCACCTGTTGAAAAAATAAGGGCACCAACTCGGAGGAGGATGGCAACTTAGGTAGTGGCACAAGATGTATCATCATGGAAAACCTATCACAGATCACCCAAATAACGGTCATTCTCTGAGAGACAGGGAGGTCAGAAATAAAATCCATAGAGATATGGGTCCATGGCCTCTTGGGCACAGGCAATGGCATTAACAAACCACTAGAGCGAGAGCAAGGCTTGGACCGAGAACAAGCCCCACAGGACTGCACAATGTCCCTGACGTCATGAGACAAAGTGGGCCACCAAAAGGACCGACTCACCAAATCTCTGGTACCAAAAATACCAGGATGGCCAGCCAACGTGAAGCAATGAATCTCAGACATCACATTCTTCCTCCACTGGTCTGGGACAAACAATTTCCCAACAGGGCAGCGTTCAGGTTTATCCTCCTGAAATTCCTCCAAAGCCAGTCTCAAATTGGGCGAGATAGTGGAAAGAACCACACCCTCCTTCAGAATAACAGCAGGCTCAGTTACCTCAGGAGAATCAGCAAAGAAACTCCTTGAGATGGCATCCGCCTTAACATTCTTAGTGCCCGGGAGAAAAGAGACCACAAAATTAAAACGTGTGAAAAAGAAGGCCCACCTGGACTGTCTAGGATGAAGTCGCTTGGCTGATTCAAGATAAACCAGTTTCTAATGGTCCATGAGGACCACCACCTGATGTTTGGCTCCTTCCAGCCAATGTCTCCACTCTTCAAAAGCCCACTTCATAGCCAATAACTCCCGATTTCCCACATCATAATTACGTTCAGCTGGGGAAAATTTTCGAGAGAAGAAGGCACAAGGGTTACTCTTAGAGGTCTCCGGATCCCTTTGGGACAAAACAGCTCCTGCACCAATCTCAGAAGCATCAACCTCCACCTGAAATGGTAGAGAAACATCAGTTTGCCGTAGAACAGGAGCAGAAGTGAATCTCCGCTTAAGCTCCTGAAATGCAGAAACTGCCCCAGGAGACCAACTCACTACATCAGAACCCTTTTTGGTCAAATCAGTCATTGGTTTCACAATAGTAGAGAAATTACCTATAAATTTACGATAAAAATTAGCAAAACCCAAAAATTTCTGAAGAGCCTTCAATGTAGTGGGTTGAACCCAATCACAAATGGCCTGAACTTTGACCGGGTCCATTTCAATAACAGACAGAGACAAAATGAATCCCAGAAATGAAACCTTCTGTACGCCAAAAATATATTTTGATCCCTTCTCATACAATGCATTTTCTCTCAAAATCCGGAATACAGTCTGAACATGTTCCACATGAGAATCCCAGTCATTGGAAAAAATCAAAATATTGTCCAAATAAACGATCAGAAATTTATCCACGAAATCCCGGAAAATATCGTTCATTAAGGATTGGAAGACAGAAGGGGCATTAGTGAGCCCAAAAGGCATCACTAGGTACTCAAAATGCCCCTCTGGGGTATTAAATGCCGTCTTCCATTCATCACCGTGATTGATGCGAATAATATTATACGCCCCCCCTGAGGTCAAGCTTGGTAAACCAACTAGCACCTTTCACTCTGGAAAATGGGTCAGAAATCAAGGGTAACGGATATTGATATTTAACAGTGATCTTATTCAGGAGACAATAGTCAAAACACAGCCTCTATGAACCATCCATCTTGGCCACAAAGAAAAAGCCGGCGCCCAATGGTGAAGAGGATGGTCTGATATGACCCTTCTCTAAAGACTCTTTGATATAAGATCGCATGGCATCATGCTCAGGTACAGATAAATTAAAGAGCCGACCCTTGGGAAATTTACAACCAGGTACTAAGTCAATAGCGCAATCATAACTCCTATGAGGAGGTAACGATGCAGACTCACTAAAAACATGAGAAAAAATCAGTCAAATAGTCAGGGACATCTTGAGACTGGGGAGAGGCAGAAAAGACAGGAGTGTCAGTACGAACACATCGACAACCCCAACTGGTCACAGACACAGATTTCCAATCTAAAACAGGATTATGAGTCTGTAACCAAGGAAAACCCAGTACGATAATGTCATGTAAATTATGTAACACCAAAAATTTGCAATTCTCTTGGTGGTCCGGGTCAACTCGCATTATCACCAGGGTAGAAAACTGGGGTTTATTCTCCGCCAAAGGGGTAGAATCAATGCCCAGCAAAGGAATAGACTTCTGCAGGGGTATCATGAGAAAACCACAACGTTTGGCAAAATCAAAATCCGTCAGGTTTATAGCTGCTCCTGAATCAACAAAAGCCTGAGCTGAAAATGTGGACATGGAGCAAATCAAGGTAACAGTCAACAGAAATTTAGTCTGAACACTACCCAAAACAACTGAGCACGCAAAACGTCTTCCCCGCCTTTGTCAGACGGAAATAGCATGAGAAGCGTCAACACAGTAGAAGCACAACTTATTACGCTTTCGAAACTCATGACGCTGTGCCCCAGAAGTCACTCCATCACACTGCATGGGCTTAGGTGCTGGCTCGCAAGGCATCACAATCTTACGCATATTTCTACGCTCACGCAAACGTCTGTCAATTTGAATAGCTAATGACATAGAGTCATTGAGACCAGAGGGGACAGGGAATCCCACCATAACATCCTTTACAGTCTCTTCCAGACCCTTCCGAAAAAGAGCTGCCAGAGCATCATCATTCTATTTAGTAAGAACTGCCCACTTTCTGAATTTCTGACAATACAGCTCTGCGGCTTCTTGACCCTGATTCAATGCCAACAAGGTTTTCTCAGCTTGATCAGTAACATTAGGTTCATCGTACAACAACCCCAGAGCCTGAAAAAACACATCAACATCATTCAAGACAGAATCCCCAGGTGTCAGGGAAAAGGCCCAATCCTGAGGTTCGCCGCGCAACAGGGAGATAATAATTTGAACCTGCTGTGCCGCGTTCCCTGAGGATTTAGGCTTCAAGGCAAAAAACAACTTACAGTTATTTTTAAAATTCAAAAACCTAGACTGATCCCCCCAAATAAATCTGGCATAGGGATCCTAGGTTCCACAACCGGCAACCTAGCGAGATAGGTAGCAATACTCCGAACTTCAGCAGCAAGCTGCTCCACACGATCGGACACATGCTTGACCTCTATTGGAGAAAAAAAAATCCTCCTCAGCCCCCAGAGAAAAAGAGAGAAAAAATGTAACAAACAAAAAAAAAATTCTGACAACTCTGACAACTTTTTTTTTTACTAGTTTTCCCTTCTGTTGAGTACCATAGAATTTTCAGTATGGCCGGTGATTCTGTTATGATTTGGTAGCTGAGAAGGGAAGGAGCAAAACACCGCTAAGGCAGCCAAACACCTGAGAGGTTGGGATCTAATAGGTTGCAGACCCCTAAACTAACCGCACAACTTGAAGCAGCCGTGGATGTTCCTTCGGTGCCCTAGACGCCTCGTCACAGCCGGAGAGATTAGCTACCCTGAAGATGGAAAGAGGAAAGCTGACTGCCCCGGAGTAGAGCCCCAAAGAAATAGGAAGCCCCCAAACATATAATGGCGGTTAGACAAGATGAAAACACAAACGCAGATAGAAAATAGATTGAGCAAACGCTGGGGCCCAAACTGTCTAGATAGGATAGTACAGGAGAGAATACTGTCTGCAACCCAACAAAACCCTAGGAAAACCTCTAACACTTCTGATTCCAAAAATGCTGATACCACACGGCCTCGACCACCTATATCAGATCTCTGGTGTGAACACACAGCTACCCAGCAGTAAAAAATCACAGGAACAGAGCAAATGAACAAATACAGAAAGAGAACAGAAACCAGCACAAGCCCCCAAAGGGGACCTGTCTGAACTCAAAAGCAAAGCAGCAAAAAACAAGGAAAATCAAACCACAGAAAAAAAACAGAAAGTAACTTATCTGAATGATAGCAGGAGACAGCAGAAAAGCAAGCTGAATTCCAACCTAGACCAGGAAGAAACAATTGATCACCGGCGAGGATCATGGGAGGTCAGCTCACTTATATCAGGCCAGTCTGTCCCACCTGATAACCAATCATCCATTACAGGTGGTGGACATTTTTATTGTTCAACATAGGTTCAATACCCTCAGCAACCACCAGATGGAGCCTCCGCTCCGAAGTCGCCCCATAAATAAAAACATGAGAATTAGTCAATTTCAGAATTCTCACAGTTCTCACTGCACGCTGTTAGGATTCTCTCGTGCCGGTGATTTACATACATGCGGTTACATGCTGACTAGACATGTGTGGCCTCACTCAATGAAAATGAATGGAGTGAGGCCGGGCACGTCTAGTCGGAATGTGGCCAGAAGTATATAAATCACATGCTTGTGCTGACATGACCGTGTACTCTTGCCACCGGTAATGGAGAACCCTAAAAGTGTGCAGTGCATTCGTTGTGAGAATTCGGAAGCTGCAATGTCAGGATTCAGCTCTGCAGATTCCAGTAGTCATCACATGGACACTTCACTCATATGCAATTTTCATACTTTTGGTCCAGTGACAACGAGCTTCTCTTCCTGCTTCTCTCAGTTTTTCACTGAACATTGAGAGCATTAGGGAGAGCAGCTCGTCGGTACATGACTAAGCGTGCAAATCACATGTGTGCTTGGGGGGGGTGGCGCCGAACCAAATTCTTGCCCCGGGTGCCAGAAAGCCTAGATACACCTCTGCTCGCACATGTTACTCGAGCAAGCCCAATATACTTGGATAACACCCTAGCATGCTTGGATAACACAAAATCTGAGCATGCTCGTTCTTCACTACTGAGCACACAAATCTCCAAGGGTGCCCAAACTTTTACATTGGCCCATTTTCATTTTGTAATTTCTAAACTGTAAAAAAAGACTTTATATACAGTATATATACTCCCCTGCAGACCTATTCTCATCATTAGCTTCACATGCTGCAGCCTCCATCCTCTTCTGAGCAGTGAGTCCTGGCCATCTTCTCCCCTGCGCTCGCTCATACTCAGTGGGGGAAGGGCAGAGTATATTGTGGCGTTGCAGGGGAGCTTTTCAACAGGAAAAGCCTCCTACTGGTCCCAGCCAGGACCCATCAGGATTCACCAGTCACCCCTGAGCCAGTTTTAGCCAAACCATATACAATATTTATTACAGAGTTTATGGCCTTTTTCTAGTTGTGAGGGCCCACCTACCCTCTCTGAGCTCTGGTGCTTCTGAATTGTATATAGTATGTCTGCCCCTTATTCACAAAATGATGTCCTTGTTCAGAGATAATAAGCACAATGATGTCACGATACATTGATAAAAGTACAGAGATAATAAATAGTGATGTCACAGTATGTGGATAATAAAGTGACGTCATAGTATAGGGGTAATAAACACAGCAATGTCACAGTACAGAGAAAATGCATAAAGTGATATCACAATAAAGAGAAAACAAACAGTGATGTCACAGTATGTGGATAATAAAGCGACGTCATAGTACAGTGGTAATAAACACAGCAATGTCACAGTACAGAGATAATGCACAAAGTGATATCACAATAAAGAGAAAGCAAACAGTGATGTCACAGTACAGGGATAAAACACAGTGAGCTCACAATACAGAGATAAAAAAAAGAATAATGTCACAGAATATTGATAATAAACATACTGATGTCACAGTAAAGAAATATAAACACAATGATGTCACAGTACTGTGATAATAAACCCAGTGATGTCACAGTACTGTGATAATAAACCCAATGATGTCACAGTACAGGGATAATAAACACTGATGTCACAGTACAGAGATAATAAACTGTGATATCACAGTATAACGTGTGGAAAACACCAAAGGCTACCACAGTAAATCATAGTCATAAATAAATGACATGTAAGATCAGGTAGCCAGAGTATAAGGACAGTGTAGGACACACTGTATATCAATACATATAAAGATTCACAAAAAAATACAGTGCAAAATGTCCATACAATACAAAAACCATTTTATTGAATTAAAACAAGAAACAGAACATCGAATGGAAGATGGGGGACTAAAAAGTGACTAGTGCAAAAAACCGCATGCCAAAAAAATGGCAGAGGTTCAGGTAAGTGTCCACATAAAGTGAAGGCGTGGCCACAAAAGTACTCAGATAATCAACATTGTGTGATATATATATGGCTCAAACAATATGCAGCAAAACATATAGCAAATAGACAGGTACATATAAATGAATCCTAGCTAGTGCAGGGATAATAACTATCCACATACAGATATCAGATAGATATCCACAATATAAGCACATAGATAGAAACAAATGGGCATCCCCCTGAGGAAGGCACGTAGCCGAAACGCGCGTTGGGGTGGCGGGGGTCTCAGCGGTGTCCAGCACATTACGATCTGGTATGTCCACTGTTTACCTATGGCTCTTTTGATATATATTTGCCCTTCATTTGTTTCTATCTATGTGCTTATATTGTGGATATCTATCTGATATCTGTATGTGGATAGTTATTATTCCTGCACTAGCTAGGATTCATTTATATGTACCTGTCCATTTGCTATATGTTTTGCTGCATATTGTTTGAGCCATACATATATTTCACAATGTTGATTATCTGAGTACTTTTGTGGCCATGCCTTCACTTTATGTGGACACTTACCTGAACCTCTGCCATTTTTTTGGCATGCGGTTTTTTGCACTAGTCACTTTTTAGTCCCCCATTTCCATTTGATGTTCTGTTTGCTGTTTTAATTCAATAAAATGGTTTTTATATTGTATGGACATTTTGCACTGTATTTTTTTGTGAATCTTTTTATGTGATATCACAGTGCAAGGATAATAAACTAAGTGATATAACACTACAGGGATAATAAACAGTGATGTCACGGTACACAGATAATAAACTCAGTGAAGTAACAGTATAGGGATAAAAAACAGTGATATCACAGTACAATGCTAATAAATAGTGATGTCACAGTACAGAGATAATTCATACAGTGATGTCACGATACAGAAATAATCTTCACAGTGATGTCACTCTACAGAGATAATAAACACATTGATGTAGAGAGGACATTCACACAGTAATGTGCAAATACAAGGATAATGCAAAAAGTGATGTCACAGTACAGGGATAATAAACATAGTGATGTCACAGTACAGGGATAATAAACACAGTGATGTCACAGTACAGGGATAATAAACACAGTGATGTCACAGTACAGGGATAATAAACATAGTGATGTCACAGTACAGGGATAATAACACAGTGATGTCACAGTACACGGATAATAAACATAGTGATGTCACAGTACAGGGATAATAAACACAGTGATGTCACAGTACAGGGATAATAAACATAGTGATGTCACAGTACAGGATAATAAACACAGTGATGTCACAGTACAGGGATAATAAACACAGTGATGTCACAGTACAGGGATAATAAACACAGTGATGTCACAGTACAGGGATAATAAACATAGTGATGTCACAGTACAGGGATAATAAACACAGTGATGTCACAGTACAGGGATAATAAACATAGTGATGTCACAGTACAGGGATAATAAACACAGTAAGCTGACAATAATGAATACAGTAAGCTCACAGTACAGAGATAATATAAATAGTGATTTCACAGTACATAGATAATAAACTCAGTGATGTAACAGTACAGAGATAATAAACAGTAATGTCACAGTGCAGGGATAATAAACAGTGATATCACCGTACAAGAATAATAAACTCAGTGATGTAACAGTACAGGGGTAATAAACAGTGATATCACAGTACAGGAATAATAAACTCAGTGATGTAACAGTACAGGGGTAATAAACAGTGATATCACAGTACAGGGATAATAAGCTCAGTGATGTCACAGTACAGGGATAATAAACTCAGTGATGTCACAGTACAGGGTAATAAACAGTGATATCACAGTAGAGGGATAATAAACTCAGTGATGTAATAGTACAGAGGTAATAAACACAATGATATCACAGTACAGGGATAATAAACACAGTGATATCACAGTACAGGGATAATAAGCTCAGTGATATCACAGTACAGGGATAATAAACTCAGTGATGTCACAGTACAGGGGTAATAAACAGTGATATCACAGTACAGGGGTAATAAAACAGTGATGTCACAGTACAGGGGTAATAAACAGTGATATCACAGTACAGGGGAAATAAACACAGTGATGTCACAGTACAGAGATAATAAACACAGTGATGTAACAGTACAATGATAATAAATAGTGATGTGACAGTACAGGGATAGTAAACACAATGACGTCACGGTACAGGGATAATGAACAGTGATGTCACAATACAGGGATAATAAACTCAGTGATGTCATAGTACAGAGATAGTTAACTCAGTGATGTCAACAGAATATTTTCCCAGTTGAATGAATCCCAATGTTTTTAAATCCTGCTTCAATTTTTCTCCACATAAACTCTCGCAGAAAGGTGGATTTTGGTGCCTACCAAACCCAATAAAAATATTCATAAAAATAACAAAAATAATAAAAAAAATTTAAAATTGACCCAATATTTTTAATAAAAATTAGATGGACACAACTCAAATTTTTAATATAAAAGAAATGTTTATTGGAGACAAAATAAAAAAATGTTACAAAAATATATAATAAAAACATACATTAGTGTGTGCAGGGCATCATGTGTCACACTGATTGGCGCAGTTAGTAAATAATATCAAATAATAAATATAAATCTCCCCCTTTAAAAAAATATAAAGTGACCAGTGCAAAATAATTAATTATTTAGAGAATGAGTATAAATACACTTCAAAATGTGTTAATAAGTATAACAATGAAAAATTAATTAATCATAACACAAAACAAAAATATAATATCTGTGCAAACAGTGATACAATTCTCAGGTGCCAAAATATAAAAGTAAAATACGTGCTGACACTGAAAAGACTATAATGTGACCACTAGAGTTGAGCGATACTTTCCGATACCAATAAGTATCGGATCGGAATTGGTATCGCCGATACCCAAAAAGTATCGGCGATACCCGATACCGATACTGGAAATCCAATGTAAGTCTATGGGAACAAAATATCGGAATTAAAAAAACCCCATTCTTGCCTTTTTGGTTAATTGTACATGAAGGAAAACAACAAAGAGTAATGTAGAATGTATTGGGGGAGGTTGAGGAGACATTAAAGGCATAGATGTTTAACCCAATCAAATGGAATAGCATTAATATTTTTTTTTTTAAAGATGTTCGGATTGACGAAGAAATTGACAATGTTGTTAACCTTTTTTCTATTTTGGCAAATATGTATATTTCACAACTTCCATGCTCTTCACCTTTTTAACTTTTGCCACACTTTCTCCTTCATAATCTTCAGCAGCATCATCTTTTTCATCCAATTATTCTTCATCTTCACCTTCTTTATCTTCTTCTTAAACTTCTTGCTATTCATCTTTTTGTTAACATTACTCATATTGTTCTTATTAAACTATTATTCTTCTTCATATTCTACTTCATCTTCATCTTCTTCATCATATTCTTATTTGTGACAGAGATTCCTGTACTTGTAATCTGTAAAAGTATGAATTTTTCATCCTTCCGTTCTTGCTGTCACAAAAGATTTAAATTACAACAGTATTTGTCCGTGTTCAGTTTAGCCTGCAGCAGCAGGCATTTTCCAGGGGCACCACGAGGAGGAACGGACTCACCCCCATACACTGCTTAGTCTTCTTCTGCTTATAATTTAGAGCATATATTTTGCTCTTAATTTTGGTCTTATACTTCATGTTCTTCTGCTTTTTGATCTTCTGCTTATTGTTCTTCTGTCTCTTGTTCTGTATCTTGTAGTTTGTCTTAACCTTCTTTTGTCCTGTTGGTGATCTTCTTCTGGGTAATCTTTTATTTCTTCTTTGTGATGGTGTTCAGGCTGGTTGGCTTGATGCTCGTCGTCCTTGTGGTCGTCGTCTTCTTCGGGGTGGTCATCAGGGTCGTCGTCTTCATTGTTGGAGATCCAGAGTGATTACCCAAAAAAACATTTAAAAAATCTTAAATTTGTAATGTAGCTGAAGGTACAAGAAGGCTGACTAACTTCCAAGAACCAGCTGACGTTACTGGAACCCGGACGGGTATCAGATAGTACAAGAGACAATGGAAGTAACGAGGACCAGCTGACTGTGCTGGAACCCGGAGGGGCAGCAGAAGGAAAAGAGCCAATGGCACAACCGAGGACCAGCTGACGTTACTGGGACACGGTTACTAAGCAGGAGGTACCTGTGCTCCAAAGCACTACCAAGGACCAGCAGACGTTGCTGGAACTCGGATACCGAGATGGAGGCACCTAGGCCAAAGGCACTGCAGAGAACCAGCTGACGGTACTGGAACCTGGACGGGTACCATAAGGCACTCATGAAAATGTAAGTTGACAGGCCGCAAGCCGTCCGCAGTTACCGAATCACACAGTCCTACAGTGGGTGCTTGTCCTATTGTCACAACGGAAACAGCCTTTATTTACATATCCCACAGCACACATAGGAATCACCTAAACTGCAGGCACCATAGAGTCGGCTAACCCGAATGCAACACGACAGGACAACTTATTGGAGGCTAATTGACGTTGACACTGCCAGGAAACAGCTGTCGTGCTGTAACCAGGTTGGGCAGGAGTCAGTACCCGTGCCAATTACTTCCGAGCAACAACTGGCATTGTTGGAGCCCAGGGATGAGAAGAGAAGAGGGTGGAGGCAGCAGGACTTTTTGCCGTACACACAGCAGGGGAACAGCTGACATTACTGAACCCCAGTAACACAGGAGCAACTGTTGACTGTGCTAACAGCACTTCATGGCAACAACTGGCGTTGTTGGAGCCCAGGGATGAGAAGAGAAGAGGGTGGAGGCAGCAGAACTTTTTTCCGACACACAGCAGGGGAACAGCTGGCGTTACTAAACCCCACTAACACTATAGCTTGTGTATTGGTCTGTGGACACGACACTTCTGAGCAGCAACTGGCAGTGTTGTAGCCCAGGGAGTAGAGTTCAGGTGGTAGAAAGTGTGATACACCAACAGGGGATCTTGCTGGATGGGAGGTATATTTCTTCTAGCAGACTGAAGTTTGGTCAGGATTTTCCATGATCACAAGGACCTGTGATGAGGTCATAGTCACGTGATCAGGTCAGCTGATGTGTACCTCACCTGAGGGTGTGGACTAGGCCTATTTAACAAGAAGCTGTGGGAGTATGAGGAGGGGAAGGAAGGAAGGAGTTTGGCTGGACACAGGCTGGAAGAGTGTTTTGTTACAGTGTGTCAGTGTGCACCAGGAAGCGAGTACCAGACCACCGGAATGGCACCTGGCGGTCTCTGCTGACCTGCATCCGCTTAGTTAAGCCCGTCCCAAGCAAGGGTGAGTCTGGGACCAGTGGTTCTCCAAACTGGAGTGATTTATGTTCTGTTTTGATTTTGTTATCTGGACTTTTGTTGAACCCGTCATTAAAACCACTGAACTTTGAACTGAACGCCTGTGTGTTTACCTCATAACTGCGGCCCGACCTCCTGCCTACCAGAGCGGATCCCTACAATTGGTGGCTTGAAAGCGGGCACACGCAGTGAGGTCAGGCTGTGGTATTGTTTGTTTTTTTTTCCTCTGAATGACAGTCGATGTCCTGGGTGAAAAAGTAACGCAAAACCCGGTGGAGAACTGTCCGGAGATGGAGAGCACAGTAAAGATGCTGGTGGAGGCCATGCGACAGCAGCAGCAGGCTATGCAGCAGCAACAGCAGGCTACACAGCAGCAACAGCAGGCTATGCAGCAGCAACAGGAAACCAATAGTCTACTGATGCAGCACATCGCAGCGCCGCAGACAGCAGGAGCTGCCCGGGGATGCCAGGATGTCCGGAAAGCGGTGTGTACAGCGATCCCAAAGATGGAGCAATCAGATGACGTCGAGGTATACCTGGAGATGTTTGAAGGTGTGGCTAAGAGGGAGAGACTGCCCCGTGACCAGTGGGCCGAGATCGTGGCTCCGCTTTTGGCTCCAGGACCCGCGAAAGCCTATAGGGACCTACCCCCAGAGCATCAGACGGACTACGAGATCGTCAAGGGTGAGATACTCGCACGTCTTGGGGTAAATGTGTTAGTCCGGGCCCAGCGGGTACACCAGTGGAAGTTTTCCACTTCCGAGACAGCTCGGTCCCAGTATTATGACTTGATACACCTGATGGAAAAGTGGTTGCAGCCGGAGGTGTTGTCACCCCGTGCTATGCTGGATCGTATAGTGACTGATAAATTCTGTAGGACTTTGCCCCACACCCTGCAAACCTGGGTTGGACAGGCAGCCCCTACTGATGGTCTCCAAATGGTAGACCTCATTGAAAGATATGGGGCTACCAAGGAGATACAGGGAGAGACTACCCGGAAGGTAATGAGTAAATTCCCCAAACCTTCACCTGCCGTTCGGCGAGCAGAGACTCGGAAGGCCGCCCAAGACACGTCTGGGGATGAAAGAGGCCCCATAATCTGTTGGCGGTGCCAAGAACCAGGACATGTGAGAGCTGATTGCCCCCACCTGACTGAGCCCATGGACACAAACTATGGGTACTATCAGTCTCACTATGCCGAACACATGTGTGCAGTGGGCAAACCAGAGGGACCCAGTATGAACCATTTGTGTAAAGTGGAGGTGGAGGGTAACCCTGCTGTGGCTCTTCTGGACTCAGGGAGTCTTGTAACCCTAATACGAGCCAGCCACGTCCAAATCAGCGAGTATACTGGTCGGAAAATGGATGTATTGTGTATACATGGGGACCTAAAACATTATCCTACCGCCCTGGTGATGATCAACACGCCAGCGGGGAGGAGGTGCCACGAGGTGGGGGTGGTGGTTAATTTGCATTATGAGGTAATAATGGGGAGAGATTTTCCGTTATTTTCTGTGCTTTGGCCTGTAATTACCCCTCCCACGGAACAGTCGTCGGCACCAGTGGCAACCGGTTGCATTCTCCAGAAATCGGGCATGAACCTGGTGGCCCAGAGGAAGATGTGCTGGTGGTAGGAGTACCTTTGCCTTCGGTGGAGGAGGAAAACCCCTCTCCTATACAAGTGTTAGCTGGGGAGATGGAATATTTGCCACCGGGACCGGAATTGTCAGACTTAAATGTGACAGGTGACAATTTTGGTACGGCGCAAATCCGGGACCCTACGTTGGCTCGAGCTCGGGAAAATGTACTGGTTGTCAATGGGGAACCCCAACAACCCGGGGCAGCTACAGTATTTCCCCGATTCGAGCTGAACCAAGATTTGCTGTATCGGGTTGAAAAAGTACGTGGGGACATTGTCGAGCAGTTTCTGGTACCCCAGTCGTATCGTAAGTTGGTAATGGACCTAGCGCATGCGCATGTACTGGGGGGACATCTGGGTCAAAAGAAAACCCTAGACCGAATTCTACAACGGTTTTACTGGCTAGGGGTCTATGAAGAAGTTAAACGGTATTGTAACTCTTGTCCCGTGTGTCAGGTAACCAGTCCGCAGCCTCATTTTCGGAGTCCCTTAGTACCATTACCAATTATAGAGGTCCCGTTTTAGAGAATAGCCATGGATCTGGTGGGGCCTGTTAATAAATCAGCGAGGGGTCACCAACATATCCTCGTAGTTCTATATTACGCTACCAGGTATCCTGAGGCTATTCCCCTGCGCCACACCTCTGCCAAACTTATCGCAAAAGAACTCATGGGTATGTTCTCTCGGGTGGGAATCCCTCAAGAAATCTTAACAGACCAGGGGACCCCCTTTATGTCAAAAATCATGAAGGAACTCTGCCACTTGTTGAGTGTTAAACAGTTGCGCACATCGGTCTATCATCCTCAAACAGACGGGTTGGTAGAAAGGTTCAATAAGACCCTGAAGAATATGTTGAAAAAAGCTGTCTCTAAAGATGGTAAGGACTGGGATCTCTTGTTGCCATACCTGATGTTTGCAGTGCGGGAGGTGCCCCAGGCATCTACGGGGTTCTCGCCCTTCGAACTATTATATGGCAGACATCCCCGTGGCTTACTCGATATAGCTAAAGAGACCTGGGAAAACCAAACAACTCCCCACAAAAGTGTGATAGAACATGTGGCCTAAATGCAAGAGAGAATGGAGACAGTCCTACCATTAGTCCGAGAACATATGGAAGCAGCACAAAGGTCACAGAGGCAGGTCTATAACCGGGAGGCACGGGTAAGGTCCTTTAACCCTGGGGATCGGGTGTTGGTACTTGTGCCTACAGTGGATAGTAAGTTCCTTGCAAGGTGGCAGGGACCCTACGAGATTATGGAGAAGGTGGGTCCCGTAAACTATAAAGTACACCAACCAGGGCGAAGAAAGCCAGAACAGGTATACCATGTGAATCTGCTCAAACCATGGAAAGACAGAGACCCTCTTGGTGAGGATTGTCCACGGCCTGCATTTCCAGTAGAGAGGGCTCCCTTGCCTCAGGAGAAGGCAAGAGAAGTTCTCTCCGCCGTCAAAATAGCAGACACTTTGTCTCCTAGACAAGTTCAGGAGGTCCAAGAGTTTGTTAGCCGAAATACCGATGTTTTCTCAGAGCTCCCTGGCCGTACTTCCCTAATCCAACATGACATTGTCACGGAGCCGCAGGCCAAAGTCCGATTAAAGCCATATCGGGTGCCTGAGGCCCGGCGACAAGCCATCTCAGAAGAGGTAAAGAAGATGCTGCAGTTAGGGGTTATTGAAGAGTCCCAGAGTGAGTGGGCCAGCCCAATAGTCCTAATACCAAAACAAGATGGGACACTAAGGTTCTGTAATGACTTCAGAAAACTTAATGAAATTTCTAAATTTGACGCCTACCCCATGCCCCGGGTCGATGAGTTAATAGAGCGGTTTGGGCAGGCCCGGTATTTTTCAGTCATTGACCTCACAAAAGGGTATTGGCAGGTGCCCCTAACAAAAGCAGCAAGAGAGAAAACTGCTTTTGTAACACCCGAGGGACTGTTCCAGTATATAGTCCTACCCTTCGGGTTGCATGGCGCTCCAGCGACTTTCCAGAGGTTAATGGATGTTGTTCTTCGTACTCATCGCCGATATGCCGCGGCCTATCTCGACGATATTGTGGTGTACAGTGCAGAATGGGAAAGTGACTTAGCCAAGGTACAGGCGGTGATTGATTCTCTGCGACAAGCAGGGCTAACTGCCAACCCAAAGAAGTGTTCCATAGGGTTGGAGGAAGCTCGGTACCTGGGGTATGTGATTGGGAGAGGAGTTATCAAACCTCAAATAAACAATGTGGAGGCAATCCAAAACTGGCCCCATCCCCTCACCACAAAACAAGTGAAAGGGTTTTTGGGGTTAGTGTGATATTACCGTCGGTTTATTCCCAATTTTGCAACCCTGTCGGCGCCGTTAACTGACTGCCTGAAAGGGAGGAAGTCAGTAATGGTTGGCTGGAATGATCAGATTGAAGAAGCGTTTGTAAAATTAAAAGGGGCACTGTGTGGGTCACCAGTTCTGATTACACCCGACTTCAAAAGAGAATTCATTGTCCAGACTGATGCGTCAGAGGTAGGTCTGGGTGCCGTGCTGTCTCAGAAGGTTAATGGGGAGGAGCATCCCATTAGTTTCCTGAGTCGAAAGCTTACTCCAGCTGAAACCAGATACAGCATTGTAGAGAGAGAGTGCCTGGCCATCAAATGGGCACTGGAGTCATTGCGCTACTATCTGTTGGGGAGAACGTTTCGGTTGGTAACTGATCATTCCCCTCTGACTTGGATGAGTCAAGCCAAAGAGAGAAATGCACGAGTCACCAGGTGGTTTATGTCCCTGCAAAATTTCAAATTTTCAGTAGAACATCGGGCAGGTAAATTACAGGGGAACGCAGATGCACTGTCCAGAGTTCACTGTATGTCATGTGTCCACCCTCCTAAGGTTGAACAAAGGGGGGAGGTATGTGGTACACCAAAGGGGATCTTGCTGGATGGGAGATATATTTCTTCTAGCAGACTGAAGTTTGGTCAGGATTTTCCATGATCACAAGGACCTGTGATGAGGTCATAGTCACGTGATCAGGTCAGCTGATGTGTACCTCACCTGAGGGTGTGGACTAGGTCTATTTAACAAGAAGCTGTGGGAGTATGAGGAGGGAAGGAAGGAAGGAGTTTGGCTGGAGACAGGCTGGAAGAGTGTTTTGTTACAGTGTGTCAGTGTGCACCAGGAAGCGAGTACCAGACCACCCGGAATGGCACCTGGCGGTCTCTGCTGACCTGCAGCCGCTTAGTTAAGGCCGTCCCAAGCAAGGGTGAGTCTGGGACCAGTGGTTCTCCAAACTGGAGTGATTTATGTTCTGTTTTGATTTTGTTATCTGGACTTTTGTTGAACCCGTCATTAAAACCACTGAACTTTGAACTGAACGCCTGTGTGTTTACCTCATTACTGCGGCCCGGCCCCTGCCTACCAGAGCGGATTCCTACAAAAGATATACATAACAGGAGACATGGATAACGTTGCCAACCAGTTATTTAATCGGAAAGCGGACAGGCAAATTCAGGCGAGATCCATGCCTTGTTCATTTTCAGAAAAGTAAGCCGGTCTACATTATCGGAGGATAGCCGCATGCGACGGTCTGTTAGTACACCACCTGCAGCACTAAAGACGCGCTCCGATAATACACTGGCAGCAGGGCAAGCCAGCACCTCCAATGCATACTGGCTAAGCTCTGGCCATGTATCCAGCTTAGAGACCCAAAACTTGAATGGGGAAGAGCCATCTGGGAGTACACTGAGAGGGCAAGACATGTAGTCTGTCACCATCTTACGGAAACGTTGCCTCCTGCTGACTGGAGCCGTCTCGGATGGTGTACACATTGGTGGCGCTGCCACAAAACTTCGCCACATTTGTAACATACTGGTCTTGCCCTGTGCAGAGGCGCTGCTTGTGCTCCCTGTTGTTGCAGAGCTGTCTCCACTGCCTCGACGCACAGAGCTGCTTTGTAAAGCAGTAGCAGCAGCAGTGCTCTCGGCTGGAATGGAGAACATTATGGATTGCACCAGTGTTTCTTGGTACTCCCGCATTTTACGCTCCCGGTTCAACGGTGTGATGAGGCTTTGTAAGTTGTCCCGGTAGCGAGGGTCTAGGAGGCTGTACACCCAATAATCAGACGTGGTGAGAATGTGGGCAATGTGGCGGTCGTTTCTCAGGCACTGCAGCATGAAATCAACCATGTGCTGCAGACTCCCAACTGGCCAAGAAACGCAGTCCCCTGCAAGAGGCGTAATCTCTGCCTGCTCTGCATCACCCCACCCTCGCTCTACATACTGACTAGAGCGTTGTGTACCTCCCTCTGGAGCGATGTCTTCCTCCTCCATTGACTCCTCCTCATCCTCCTCACAAAGTGAGCCCTGCCCAGCCCTTTGTGAGGAACCACGTTGCGCTGACTGTCCAGAAGGTGATGGAATTTGTGACTCCTCATCCTCCACCTCTTCCAAAACCTCATCCCTTAAGGTACTGCCACACTAAACAACATCGCTAACGGGATCGCTAAAAAACGTCACTATTTAGCGATCCCGTTAGCGATGTTGTTGTGTGCGGCATCTACCAGCGACGTGGCCCCTGCTGAGATCCTGCTGTGATCTCGCTCGTCGTTCTCATCGTTCCGGACCCTATTTTTATCGTCGGCGCCCCGCTGGTAAGTATATATCGCTGAGTGTAGCACCTTTTGTTAGCGATTTAGCGGTACTTTTGTACCGCTAAAGTCGTTAAGGAGATCGCTAATCGCGATAGCGTCCTTAACGACATCGCTAAATTAGGCTGCTACTAGCGATATAGAAACAATCCCGCTAGCGATCGCATTAGTATGCGTCGTTATCGTGATCGCTAGCGGGATTGTTTAGTGTGGCAGTACCTTTAGTGCTTGCAGTGTTTTTTGAAGCAGGCAGATAAGGGGGACAGTCAGGCTGACTAGTGCATCATCTGCACTCGCCATCCGCGTTGACTCATCAAACGCACGCAAAACGTAGCAGATGTCCTTCATAGAGGCCCACTCAGTAGTGGTGAAGTGTGAACGGCGCAAACTGCGAGTTGATTGCGCCTGATGCAGCTGATACTCCATTACTGCTGGCTGCTGCTCACACAAACGCTCCAACATATGTAACGTGGAATTCCACCTGGTGGCTACGTCACATATGATGTGATGTTCAGGAAAGCGAAATCTGCGTTGCAGAGCTGCAATGCGCGATCTGGCCATGCTGGAACGTCGCAAGTGAGCGCACTCTAGGCTGACCTTGTGCAGCAGTGCATCAACATCCGGATAGTCCCTCAAAAAACTCTGCACGACCAAGTTGAGCACATGTGCCAGACATGGTATGTGAGTGAGGTTGCCAAGGCCCAGAGCTGCCACCAGATTTCGGCCATTGTCACACACTACCAAGCCTGGCTGGAGATTCGCTGGCAAAAACCACACGTCGCTCTCCTGCTTGATGGCATTCCAGAGCTCCTGCGCTGTGTGGCTTCGATTCCCCATGGTAATTAATTTCAGGACGGCCTGTTGATGTTTGGCCACGGCTGTGCTCATATCGGTCGCAACAGGTAAGCGTTCACGGGTCCATGTGGAGGTAGACCGTGACGGCTCCTGCAGCGATGATTCTGAGGAACTGGAGTAGGAGGAGGAGTCAATGTGTACAGACTTGATTCCTGCAATCCTTGGAGTTGGCAGAACACGTACAGCGCCACTCGCAAGATCTGTACCCGGCTCCACAACATTGACCCAATGGGCAGTGAGGGAAAGGTATCGTCCCTGGCCATGGGTACTGGTCCACGCATCAGTGGTCAGGTGGACCTTGCTACTGACGGCGTTTAGTAGCGCATGTTTAATTTTTCCCTCAACATGCTTTTGCAGACCAGGGACGGCTTGCCTGCTGAAATAAAATCGGCTTGGCACATTGTATTGTGCGACTGCCAATGCCATTAAGTTACGGAAACTGTCAGTCTCCACCAGCCTGAATGACAGCATTTCAAGGGACAGGAGTTTTGCAATGCCAGCATTCAGAGCCTGTGCTCATGGATGGTTTCCCGAGTATGGCCGTCTTTTATCCCATGCCTGTGCTACCGATGGCTGTTTTGTGGCCTGGGAGTGTGAGGATGACAGGGAACTTGCTGCTGTGGGTGGAATAACACCTTGTGACAAAAAAGGACCACGCAGTGCAAGTCCTGGGAGCGCCCGTTTTGACTTTTGGAAGAGAACTGCTCCGAACAGGTGCCAAACTGGAGGCTACAGGCAACCGAGTCTGCAGCCTACCTCTCCCTCCTGTTTGGACCGTTGGGGCAATCTCTTCCTCAGAGCTGCTCCCACCACCTTCCTGTTCCTCACGCCATGTTGGGTCTTGGACCTCATCATCTCCACTACCCTCTTCCAACACCTGCTGCTGTTGGGTGGTCTGGCCAGCACCATGCTCAACAGAAACTGGCACCTGAGTCTCATCATCATCAGATGCGTTCTGCGGTGTGCTGACCATTGGCACTGGCTCACCCGCCTCTTCTGATTCAGAGAGACACAGCTGTTGCGCATCACTGCATACTCCCTCTTCTTCACATTCCAGAATGCTGCTTGGCTGGGCCCCTGTTTGCAAGCCAACAGATTCTGAGAACAGAAGCAGAGACTCAGCTGGCTCCTGTACAGAACTCTCTGACTGCCTGGGCAATTTGGCAGGCGTTGAAGAGACAGATGGTTGCTCAACAGTGCTGTGGTCCTGAGAGGAGGTGGAAGCAATTGAAGTCGATGCATTGGCTGCCATCCAACCAACAACGGATTCAATTTGTTCTTCCCGCAGCAGGGGGGTACGCCGAGCTCCTACAAAAGTGCGCATAAAGGAACGCTCACGGGGAAAACTGGTGGATGCTGTGTCACTGGGGGCGGCAGCAGCCACAGAATCCCCACGTCCTCTCCCTGCTGAAACTCCACGGCCACGACCACGTGCCTTACTCCCTGCCTTCTTCATCTTGGTAGATTGATAAAGAAAGTCAGAAAAGTTATAAGGCCTAAGTGTTGTTATTCCGCAGAGACTGCAGTGAACACTGCACACAACTGTTCACTAGGTGTGAAAGGCCCCTTTGTGTACTTCTATAGTGTTTGCAACCAATGTATTGTATACGGATGGAAGCGCGTCACACTAATAGATTTGAGTTATTTGAAATAGAATGGAGCAGCACCAATTAGAGAAAAATTTCAAGAATGAGGCAGTGACACACGCTCAGCAGGCTACAACCAGAAGTGGTTGAAGAACTAACTGGAGCGTGATATGCACTCCAAAAATGAAAACCTCAGACTACAGTGAACACTGCACACAACTGTTCACTAGGTGTGAAAGGCCCCTTTGTGTACTTCTATAGTGTTTGCAACCAATGTATTGTATACGGATGGAAGCACGTCACACTAATAGATTTGAGTTATTTGAAATAGAATGGAGCAGCACCAATTAGAGAAAAATGTCAAGGATGAGGCAGTGACACACGCTCAGCAGACTACAACCAGCAGTGGTTGAAGAACTAACTGGAGCGTGATCTGCACTCCAAAAATGAAAACCTCAGACTACAGTGACCACTGCACACAACTGTTCACTAGGTGTGAAAGGCCCCTTTGTGTACTTCTATAGTGTTTGCAACCAATGTATTGTATACGAATGGAAGCGCGTCACACTAATAGATTTGAGTTATTTGAAATAGAATGGAGCAGCACTAATTAGAGAAAAATGTCAAGGATGAGGCAGTGACACACGCTCAGCAGACTACAACCAGCAGTGGTTGAAGAACTAACTGGAGCGTGATCTGCACTCCAAAAATGAAAACCTTAGACTACAGTGAACACTGCACACAACTGTTCACTAGGTGTGAAAGGCCCCTTTGTGTACTTCTATAGTGTTTGCAACCAATGTATTGTATACGAATGGAAGCGCGTCACACTAACAGATTTGAGTTATTTGAAATAGAATGGAGCAGCACCAATTAGAGAAAAATGTCAAGGATGAGGCAGTGAACACGCTCAGCAGACTACAACCAGCAGTGGTTGAAGAACTAATTGGAGCGTGATCTGCACTCCAAAAATGAAAACCTCAGACTACAGTGAACACTGCACACAACTGTTCACTAGGTGTGAAAGGCCCCTTTGTGTACTTCTATAGTGTTTGCAACCAATGTATTGTATACGAATGGAAGCGCGTCACACTAATAGATTTGAGTTATTTGAAATAGAATGGAGCAGCACCAATTACAGAAAAATGTCAAGGATGAGGCAGTGACACACGCTCAGCAGACTACAACCAGCAGTGGTTGAAGAACTAACTGGAGCGTGATCTGCACTCAAAAAATAAAAACCTCAGACTACAGTGAACACTGCACACAACTGTTCACTAGCTGTGAAAGGCTCCTTTGTGTACTTCTATTGTGTTTGCAACCAATGTATTGTATACGGATGGAAGCGCGTCACACTAATAGATTTGAGTTATTTGAAATAGAATGGAGCAGCACCAATTAGAGAAAAATGTCAAGGATGAGGCAGTGACACACGCTCAGCAGACTACAACCAGCAGTGGTTGAAGAACTAACTGGAGCGTGATCTGCACTCCAAAAATGAAAACCTCAGACTACAGTGAACACTGCACACAACTGTTCACTAGCTGTGAAAGGCCCCTTTGTGTACTTCTATAGTGTTTGCAACCAATGTATTGGATACGGATGGAAGCACGTCACACTAATAGATCACTGTTAATTTCAATTGAATGGAGCAGCACCAATTCCACAAAATAAAAAAAAAATAGTCAGTGAGTGACACGTGCAGATGACTACAAACAGCGTTGGATGCAGAGCAAACTGCAGCGTCACCTGCACTCTCACACACACCTTGCACAGAGCTGTGAAAACAACACTGCAAGGAAAAAGGATGATTTACAGAGCGGTTTCTCAAATAGCCTGCCTACACAGCAATTCACAAAAACGCTATCTGTAACTGTCCCTCTGAGTCAGCAGAGCAGCGTTCTGTCCCTAACTGAATTCACAGCACAGTGACGCTAAAATGGCGGCGGCGCCTTTTATAGTGCATTCTGACATCATTTCAGCATCCAATCACAGCCATGCCATTAGTTAACATGACCGCAGCATTACAGGATGTGCCCACACTTCCTAGGATTCCTCATTGGCTGTCTAAAATCACATTGCCTCTCAAAGAATTATGGGAACTTCCGATTCCGGTATACGATATATGAAAAATATCGGAACTAAGTATCGGAATTCCGATACAGCGAATATCGGCCGATACCCGATACTTGCGGTATCGGAATGCTCAACTCTAGTGACCACACAAAGTAAAATAAAGTGTTCCACAATTAAATAAAAATGCACAAAGGGGAAAAATGATACCAACCAGTGAAGACACACTATTGCCCCAGCACACACCACTCCAACGCACGTTTCGCAATTGCTTCGTCAGGGAGTGGTGTGGCTGGGCAAACAGACCTTTTTATGGGTAAAGCGCAGCTGTGATTAATAAATTAAAACAAGGACGCCAAAGATATGTGGCGCCATTCACCACGCAAGCCCCAACCACTACCGCAACGACCGAGCACCGGAAGTTCGTCACCGAGTGCTTCATATGACACAGTCGGCGATGCACCAACCAGGACTCAGAAGACGCGGAGAGGCGGGCGCATGCGCAGTGTGGCGCACAGCATCCCTGCATCCATCATTGTAATGGGAAAGCGCTGTATATGGAAACAAATCGAAAACAGTTTAACACCCTAAGTGCGTCCATCATTCCATACAATATCACTGCATATAAACTAAGGTTGAAGATAAATTTGATAGTAGGAAAAAACAAAATAAATCAATTAAATAAACTATATAAATACCTGAATTGATGATTAATAATAAAAATAATAATTAATACTAATGCACATATATTCATAAAAAACAGTGAAAAAAATATGTATATATAAAAAAATATAATGATAATTAATATAAATAGTGACAAATGAATAAACAATTGATAATAAATAATAATAAAATAAATATATATATACATCAATTCATCAGCACAATTATTGATAAATACAAATTAATATACGGTAAGTATATAATTATATAATATATATAGAATATACAAAAAATATACATACAATAATAATATATGTAGTGATAAATAAATAAATGAATAACAAGTGTAATAATGACTAAATTAATATTAAACCTACTATCATATTAACCCAGATCTAAATAAGCCCAACCATACATATACTCATAAAAAACTAGAAAAACCCCACTGTTCATTAAGCCCCCTGGGGGTCATGCTCTCTACTGTGGTTATCCACTTACACTCTCTTTGTGCCAATAATCTTGTATAATCTCCCCTCCTATTCCCCAAATGAATCCGGTCAATACCCCTTACCTTTAACAGATGACACTGTTGGGGATGAAACTGACAGAAATGTCTTGCTAAAGGTTTAAGCTTGGAAAAATCTCCACCTTCATTAACCATAATCTTATCTGCTGCTTTAATATCCTTAATATGTTCCAAGACACGAACTTGCAATTCACGTGTCGTCATACCCACGTAAATAAGGTTACAAGGACATGTCGCCTGATAGATTACCATACTAGTGCGACAGTTGATAAAATGTAAAATCTTAAACTCCTTTGTACCCATGGAATCCTGAAAACTATCAGTTTTCACCATATATTGACAAGCTTTGCATGTCCAACAACAAACGGAGCCCCACTTAGGGCCCTTGGAACCAAAAATAAATTGGGACACAGGGGGTACATAGTGGCTATGAACTAAAGTGTCTTGTATCGTTTTACTACGTTTAGCTACAATTAGAGGTTTTGAAGGTAAATTTTGGTGCCTAGCCTATATCTCTTTGTAGGTCAGTCACCAGGTATGCAGCTGGCCATGCTCAACATACACGTTTGGCGACATCCTATTGAGAATGTCGCTTTGCATTAGCAAAGCGATTAACACGGTATCAGGTCATTAGGCAGGCAGCCTGCAGAACGGCATTCTCACCACACTACAATAGGCTTAAACAACAAAATTATATATTATTACTATAATTGCAGCTGTGAATTGGAAAAAAAAACTGGATTTTTTAGAAACTGCCTCCTCTGCGCGGAGAGTATGAGCCTTGGAGAGGCTTCAGTTCACAAATCACTTCCATTTGGCAAGTAAAAACAATGGGCTTTGTTTGAGATGTTGCATCTGTTTGATGCACGCTGTTGTCTCTAGGTGCGCTGACATCGTCATTAATTATGCTAACCTTATTCTGCTATCTTCAAGGTAGTCTATTACTGTGGAAAGGTCTCTCCTTCTAATTACCCATCAGTGTATTCATCTACCTCCTGCCTACTGCGAATGTAGCACACAATGAGTTATGTGCGATTTGTCATTAAAGCGGTATCGCCTTTCTTTTACGAACTGATGGTCCCCTCCGCAGAAACAATTCTCAGTTACTTTATGTATTTACCACTGTCGAAGAGCCACCAGTGCCCTTTTACACGGGTATTAAGCCACAACGAGAGGTCTGACTGAAGGAAGAAAAGAAGACCACCAAGAATGTTGCACACCACCATATATGATAATAATAGAAATGACTTTATTTGGCAAACAACAATAAAAACACTCTAAAAACAGTGAGAAGCCACCCGCATAAATCCTGCTAAACCAATATCAATAAGGAACAAATCATGTGATATATGCCATCCTATAATGAGCAATAGTGCATAATATATAATTGACAAGATTACCACAAAAAAACCCCCATGTATGTGATTACATGTGAACATAACCACAGATGGACAAGCAGCTGTATGAACATAGACAATGTCGCTCTATAAAACAGAATACCACCCATGAAATAGAGAGAGACAATAAGTGTGTCCAAGAATAAACAGTAAAAATGCTAAGGTATAATACCAATCAGGGAGGTCCCATGCAATATGCCCAGATGCGAGTCCGAAAAAATAAGAAGCAATGAGCGGTGTGAGAATATGCTCACAAATCTGCCATGGAGAGTGAGGAAGGCAACGTGGCAAGGAAAGCAGGGGGAAAAGGCGGGGGCTGCCCAACGCGTGTCGCCGTCGCCCGGACGGCTTCGTCAGGGGAAAGTGAGGAATACATGCCAAAACTGTCCATAAATACCTGTATCATTATGGTTTAGGCAGCCTCATGTATGTGTGGCGTCTGGGTCAGGTACCGGAAGTGGAGGGGAGGAGTGTCACGACGCGACAGACGTCTCTGCCGAATGACCTCACTGTGCAGACAACGCTCAATGAGGGCGGTGATGCACAGCGAGGAAAATAACTGCGCATGCACGGCTCCCGGGAGCTAGGAAGGAGAAGGACATGCTGACAGGGCAATAGAGAATGTGATTGTGTAGCCCAGCTGCGCTTGGTGCCACATGTTCCCTGGAGGATGCATGGAAGGTAATTCACAATCACCTGATATTCATTCACACTTCACATTTTCCTGGTGCCACCAGAGGGAGCCCTTTAGAGTATTTAAGGGTGTGGAGAGTTAGAGCAGTAGACATTCCAGAGAGACAGTCTAGCTGAACGTTAGCAAGTTGTTGGTTGTACCTCAGACAGATCAGATCTCCTCAGAACACCGGAGTGAGAGGATTCCTGTCAGAGCTCAGATTACACTAGTCTGTGTCAGAGCGTGTTGAAGAGCTGAGAGGAAAGTTACCTCAGATTGTGCTGACTGATAGTTCCCTAGGAAAGTGGAAAGTGACTCTCGGAGTGTGCACAGATCAGTCTGACAGAATGTCCTGATAGCTACTTCGGACAGAGCCTAAGGAGGAAGTGAAGGAAAGGGAACTGCAATATTTGTAACACCAAGTCAACTGAGGTACTGTTAGAGAGCGAGCGTGCTGACGCTTGGAGAGCAGTGAAGAGAAGAAAGCTGACATCTACTGCTGCCTGTGCTTATGTTAAAGGTGTGAGTAGGACGACAGGCAAGTGGAAAAAGGGAAAGAGAGAGTGACTGAGGAGAAATAGCAACGATAGCTTACCTCCACTCTGCACCACCGGACACGAGCTTGCTAGTACCTTCACGGAAAAACCGGAGACCCTGCTGGACTTCAGGTCACAGAGGGGCCCAACAGTGCTGGTACGTAACCGGGGTCAGGAAGAACAGGAGTCTAGCAGGACGCTGCAGATAGAGACTTAGTTCTGTCCAAAAGAAGGCTCTACCACAATGTCAGCCGGGCGTAGCTGTTACACACGGAGTTAGGCTTTGTTTCATGCAAGTCAGAAACTCACACATATAAAGACGTAATGAGGCCCTACACCTACTCAGTGATTACTGGACGTGCATCCTCCACCCTGACAGCTTCCCGGGACGTGCCTGCAAATACACCAGTAAAGGTACAGAAAGAGACTGTCTTGTGTGTGTCTGCCTCATTGCCCTGCACCTCTACACCGCCATATACCTCGAGGGATCAGTCTCGCCTGTGGGAGACTTAACACCTTGCTGCCCAAACCCTCAGAGGATCTACCCTGCAGCGCTGGTCATCCTGATCAGAAACCACAGGTGGCGTCACGAACATTTTCTATCATCCCCTGTAAATATCCCCTTTGAATGAGCGCCCAGGGCAACGGACCGAGCTGTGCTACCTGTGACCTCTCCCCCATTGAAGTGAACGGGCTCGGTGCCGAGTACCCCACAAGCCCTGGTACGTGCGACTCATGATCATATGGGCTAAGTTGTGGCTAGGAATACCAATGTAAGGAACTGTTAATAACTGAAAATAATAAAGGCTGATGAGAGATGAGATAATGAAAAAGATACCACTGAAAACAATTATTAAATCTATGTAAATATGTGTAATGAAAAATAAAAAAAAACAAAAAAAAAAACGAGAGGTCTGCGCACTGGAACAACAAAATCCATCACTTCTGCATTGATACAATGATAATCCGATGTGATCATGGCCATTTCTTAACATGTAGCTACAGCATGGCTGCATTCTTCCAAAAACAGTGCCACCTCTGCCAGTGGGTTGTGTGCAGTATTGCAGCTCAGCCCCATTCTTTTTAATGAAGCGTAGCTGCAATACCAGAAACAATCCGTATGGACAAGAGTAGAGCTATTTCTGGAAAAAATAAAGCAGCCTTGTCCTACCCTTTAAATTAAAGAATAACTTAAAGTAACACTCCACACAAAACCGATACACTGCAGTCTTGGAGGCCTATGTCTTTAGATTAGATCTCTATATTAATCCTCACCTGTCCTCAGGTATTTCATCTCTCCTCTACAGAAGTTGACTCACTGGGACATGGTCTCATACTTTGTTCCCACAGAACTAGAGTCTGATGGGGCCCCGTACAAAATTTGGACCTGGGCATCCTTCCTCCTCCACACACAAAAAAACCCTCACACTCACAAGATGGTCAGATGTATGGGCCCTGCTAGCATTCCTATAAGGACATACAAGTTCCCTCCTCCTCCCTTATGTAGTAATATCCCCCATCCTAGGCCCATCATAGTACCGGTATATATGTCACCCATCCTGGTATATACTGTATGTCCCTCATCCTGGCCCTATACTTGTATATATAGTGAGTACAGAAAGTATTCAGACCCCTTTAAATTTTTTACTCTTTGTTTCATTGCAGCCATTTGGTAAATTAAAAAAGTTCATTTTTTTATCATTAATGTACACTCTGCACCCCATCTTTGCAAATTTATTAAAAAGGAAAAACTGAAATATCACATGGTCAACCATAAGTATTCAGACCCTTTGCTCAGACACTCATATTTCAGTCACATGCTGTCTATTTCCTTGTGATCCTCCTTGAGATGGTTCTACTCCTTCATTGGAGTCTAGCTGTGTTGAATTAAACTGATAGGACTTGATTTGTAAAGGCACACACCTGTCTATATAAGACCTCACAGATCACAGTGCATGTCAGACCAAATGAGAATCATGAGGTCAAAGGAACTGGCCAAGGAGCTCAGAGACAGAATTGTGGCAAGGCACAGATCTGGCTAAGGTTACAAAAGAATTTCTGCAGTACTCAAGGTTCCTAAGAGCACAGTGGCCGTAATCGTACTAACCAAAGAATAAAACCGCTTTATCGATTTTATCACACGCGGAACAGTATAAACGCCCCCCCCAAAGAAATTCATGAATTGCTAGTTTTTGTTCATTCTGCCTCCCAAAAATCGTAATAAAAAGCGATCAAAAAATGTCATGTGCCCAAACATGGAATCAATAAAAACATCAACTCGTCCTGCAAAAAATAAGACCTCACATGACTCTGTGGGCCAAAATATGGAAAAATTATAGCTCTCAAAATGTGATGATGCAAAAACTATTTTTTGCAATAAAAAGCGTCTTTTAGCGTGTGACAGCTGCCAAACATAATAACCCGCTATAAATAGTAAATCAAACCCCCCTTTATCACCCCCTTAGTTAAGGAAAAATAATAAAATTAAAAAAATGTATTTATTTCCATTTTCCCATTAGGGTTAGGGTTGGGGCTAAAGTTAGGGTTGGAGTTGGGGCTAAAGTTAGGATTAGGGTTAGGGTTGGGATTAGGGTTAGGGGTGTGTTAGGGTTAGGTTTGTGGTTAGGGTCATGGTTAGGGTTGGGACTAGGGTTAAGGGTATGTTGGGGTTAGGGTTGGAGTTAGAATTGGAGGGTTTCCACTGTTTAGGCACATCAGGGGCTCTCCAAACGTGATATGGCGTCTGATCTCAATTCTAGCCAATTCTGCATTGAAAAAGTCAAACAGTGCTCCTTCCCTTCTGAGCTCTACCGTGCGCCCAAACAGTAGTTTACCCCCACATATGGGGTATCACCATACTCAGGAAAAATTGCACAATAACTCTTGGGGTCCAATTTCTTCTGTTACCCTTGGGAAAATAAAAAATTGGGGGCAAAAATATAATTTTTGTGGAAAAAAATATAATTTTTTATTTTTATGGCTCTACATTATAAACTTGTGTGAAGCACTTGGGGGTTCAAAGTTCTCACCACACATCTAGATAAGTTCCTTGGAGGGTCTAGTTTCCAAAATGGGCTCACTTGTGGGGATTTCCACTATTTAGGCACATCGGGGCTCTCCAAACGGACATGACGCCGCAGACCATTTCATCAAAGTCTGCAATGCAAAACGTCACTACTTCCCTTCCAAGCCCCGACGTGTGACCATACAGTAGTTTTCTCCCACATTTTGGGTATCAGCATACTCAGGACAAATTGGGGTCGAATTTCTCCTGTTATCCTTGGGAAAATAAAAAACTGGGGACTAAAAGATCTTGTTTGTGGAAAAAATATGATTTTTGTATTTTCACACCCGGGCGTTATAAGCTTCTGTGAAGCACTTGGGGTTCAAAGTGCTCACCACATATCTAGATAAGTTCATTTAGGGGTCTAGTTTCCAAAATGGGGTCACTCGTGGGGGATTTCCACTGTTTAAGCACATAAGGGGCTCTCCAAACGCGACATGACACCCGCAGATCATTCCATCAAAGTCTGCATTATGAAACGTCACTACTTCTATTCCGAGCCCCGACGTGTGCCCACACAGTAGTTTTATCCCACATATGGGGTATCAGCGTACTCAGGACAAATTGGACAACAACTTTTTGGGTCCAATTTCTCCTGTTACCCTTGGGAAAATTAAAAATTGGTGACTAAAATATCATTTTTGTGGGAAAAAATAAGATTTTTAATTTTCATGCCCAGGCATTATAAACTTGTGTGAAGCACTTGGGGGTTCAAAGAGTTCACCACAGGTCTAGATAAGTTCCTTAAGGGGTCTAGTTTCTAAAATGGGGTCACTTGTGGGGAGTTTCCACTGTTTAGATACATCAGGGGCTCTGTAAACTGAACATGACACCCATCAAAGTCTGCATTCCAAAACGCCATTACTTCCTTTCTGAGCCCTGCCGTGTGTCCAAACAGTATTTCCCCCCCACATTTGGGGTATCATCATACTCGGGACAAATTGTACAACAACTATTGGGGTTCAATTTCCTTGGAATAATCAAAAATTGGGGACTAAAAAAGCATTTTTGTGGATTTTTTTTTTCACACCCAGGCATTATAAACTTTAGTGAAACACTTGGGGGTTAAAAGTGCTCACAACAAATCTAGATAAGTTCCTTAGGGGGTCTAGTTTCCAAAATGGTGTCACTTGTAGGGGGTTCCACTGTTTAGGCAGATCAGGGGCTCTCCAAATGCGACATGGCTTCCAGCCAATTCTGCGTTGAAAAAGTCAAACGGCGCTCCTTCCCTTCCGAGCTCTGCCATGCACCCAAACAGTGGTTTACCCCCACATATTGGGTATCGGCGTACTCAGGACAAATAGCACAATAACTTTTGATGTCTTGTTAACCTTGGGAAAATAAAAATTGGGGTAAAAAGATCATTTTTTGGGAAAAAATATGATTTTTTAATTTTACGGCTCTACGTGATAAACTTGTATGAAGCACTTGGGGTTCAAAGTGCTCAAAACAGATCTAGATAAGTTCCTTATGGGGTCTAGTTTCTAAAATGGGGTCACTTGTGGGGGGTTTCCACTGTTTAGGCACATCAGGGGCTATCCAAACGAGACATGGCGTCTAATCTCAATTCCAGCTAATTTTGATTTGAAAAAGTCAAATGGCGTTCCTTCCCTTTCCGAGCTCTGCCGTGCGCCCAAACAGAGGTTCCCCCCACATATGGGATATCAGCGTACCTAGGGCAAATTGGACAACAACTTTTGCGGTCCAATTTCTCCTGTTACCCTTGGGAAAATAAAAAATTGGTGACTAAAAGATTTTTTTTGAGGGAAAAAGATAGGATTTTTTATTTTCATGCCCAGGCATTATAAACTTGTGTGAAGCACTTGGGGGTTCAAAGTGCTCACCACAGATATAGATAAGTTCCTTAGGGGGTCTAGTTTCCAAAATGGGGTCACTTGCAAACTGAACATAACACCCATCAAAGTCTGCATTCCAAACCGTCATTACTTCCTTTCCGAGCCCTGCCGTGCGCCCAAACAGTTTTTACCCGCCTCATATGGGGTATCAGCGTACTCAGGACAAATTGTACAACAACTTTTGGGGTCCAATTTCCTTGGGAAAAATCAAAAATTGGGAACTAAAAAATCATTTTTGTGGAAATTTTTTTTTTTTTTTTTTTTTTTACACCCAGGCATTATAAACTTTAGTGAAACACTTTGGGGTTCAAAGTGCTCACAACAGATCTAGATAAGTTCCTTAGGGGGTATAGTTTCCAAAATGGTGTTACTTGTGGGGGGTTTCCACTGTTTAGGCACATCAGGGGTTCTCCATACGCGACATGGCATCCAATCTCAATTCCAGCCAATTTTGGTTTGAAAAAGTCAAACGGCGCTCCTTCCCTTCCGAGCCCTACCGTGCGCCCAGACAGTGGTTTTCCCCCACATATGGGGTATCGGCGTACTCAGGAGAAATTGCACAACAAATTTATTTGTCCATTTTCTCCTTTTACCCTTGTTAAAATAAAAAAAATGTTTGTAAAAGATCATTTTTGGGACTAAAAAGTTAAATGTTCATTTTTTCCTTCCATGTTGCTTCAGCTCCTGTGAAGCACCTGAAGGGTTAATAAACTTCTTGAATGTGGTTTTGAGTACCTTGAGGGGAGAAGTTTTTAGAATGGTGTCAGTTCTGGGTATTTTCTGTCATATAGACCCCTCAAAGAGACTTCAAATGTGAGGTGGTCCCTAAAAAAAAATGGTTTTGTACATTTTGTTGTAAAAATGAGAAATCGCTGGTCAACTTTTAACCCTTATAACTTCCTAAAAAAAAAAAAAATTTGGTCCCAAAATTGTGCTGATGTAAAGTAGACATGTGGGAAATGTTTTTAGCAACTATTTTGTGTGACGTATTTCTCTGTTTTAAGGGAATAAAAATTCAAAGTTTGAAAATTGCAAAATTTTCTAAATTTTCGCCATATTTCAATTTTTTCCATAAATAAACGTAAGTAATATCAAAGAAATTTTACCACTATCATGAATTACAATATGTCACGAGAAAACACTCAGAATCGCGAAGATCCGTTTAAGCATTCCAGAGTTATAGCCTCATAAAGAGACAGTGGTCAGAATTGTAAAAATTGGCCCGGTCATTAACGTGCAAACCACCATTGGGGTTAAGGGGTTAAAGAAGAACCCCAAGATGACTGTGGCTGAGCTCCACAGATGTAGGAGGGAGATGGGAGAAAGATCCACAAAGTCAACTATCACTGCAGACCTCCACCAGTCGGGCCTTTATGGCAGAGTGGCCCAACGGAAGCCTCTCCTCAGTGCCAGACATATGAAAGCCCCCATAGAGTTTGTTAAAAAACAAACGAAGGACTCCCAGACTATGAGAAATAAGATTCTCTGGTCTGATGAGACGAAGATGGAACTTTTTGGTGATAATTCTAAGCGGTTTGTGTGGAGAAAACCAGGCACTGCTCATCCCTGACCAATACAATCCCAACAGTGAAACATGGTGGTGGCAGCATCATGTTATGGGGGTGTTTTTCAGCTGCAGGGACAGGACGACTGGTTGCAATTGAAGGAAACATGAATGCGGCCAAGTACAGAGATATCCTGGATGAAAACCTCTTTCAGAGTGCTTTGGATCTCAGACTTGACCGAAGGTCCACCTTCCAACAAGACAATGACCCTAAGCACACAGCTAAAATAACAAAGGAGTGGCTTCAGAACAACTGTATGACCATTCTTGACTGGCCCAGCCAGGGCCCTGACCTAAATCCAATTGAGCATCTCTGGAGGGACCTGAAAATGGCTGTCCACCAATGTTCACCATCCAACCTGACGGAACTGGAGAGGATCTGCAAGGAAGAATGGCAGAGGATCCCCAAATCCAGGTGTAAAAACCTTGTTGCATTATTCCCAAGAAGACTCATGGCTGTACTAGCTCAAAAGGATGCTTTTATTCAATACTGAGCAAAGGGTCTGAATACTTATGACCATGTGATATTTCAGCTTTTCTTTTTTAATAAATTTGCAAAAATTTCTACATTTCTGTTTTTTTCAGTCAAGATTGGGTGCAGCGTGTACATCAATGAGAAAAAAATTAACTTTTTTTAATTTACCAAATGGCTGCAATGAAACAAAGAGTGAAAAATTTAAAGGGGTCTGAATACTTTCCGTACCCACTGTATATATATATGTCCTCCATCCTGGTATTTATGCTCCCCATCCTGGTATATATGACCTCCATCCTGGTATATATGTTCCCCATACTGGTAAGTATGTTCCCATCCTGATACATATCTTCACCATCCTGGGCCCATAGTAGTATATCCTGGTATATATGTTCCCCACCCTGGTATATATTTTCCCTATCCTGGACCCATCCTGGTATATATATATCTTCCATACTGGTATATTTGTCCTCCATACTGGTATATAGTGTATGTTCCCCATCCTGGTATATATATCCTTTATCCTGGCGCCGTCTTGGTATATATGTTCCTTATCCTGGGCCCATCCTGGTATATATGTCCCTTTTTCTGGGCCCCATCCCGATATATATGGCCCTCATCCTTGACACATCCTGGTATATATAGCCCCATCCTGGTATATATGTCCCTTGTCCTGAGTCTCTTTCTGGTATATATGTCCCTTATCCTGGGCTCCCTCCTGTTATATATATCCTGGTATATGCTCCCCGTTTTGTAGCTGTTCTTTAATGCATAGAAAACAATGAAATGATCCTACTCACCTTCCCTTCACTCCTCCGTTGTGTGATGTTCTCTTCTGTAGACGTCTCTGTTATGCACCCCAGTCACATGCAAGCCGACATCAGCTGCTGGCCTCTGATTGGCCTGCAACGTGTATTGCCCTGCATCAACACCTGCGCCACAATACACTTCAGTTGAATCTGTGTCTGAGGACGCGCATCCCGTTGAAGTTTACGCATCGAGCCCCTGACCTGCACGGGCCCAGTCGCAGTCGTGACCTCTCCGAACAAGATAGTTAAGTCCCTCTCCACAGCCATCACCAGTTAGTTAGCAGCCCACATGAAATTCTAACAGGCCCACCTGCTTTAGCACTAAATCACTGCCAATCAATTGCTAGATTATCATCCACTTACCAGATGTTACTAAGCAAATATAATGCATCTATAAACTTACTTAAAGCATACCTGTCATTAAAGGTGAATTTCTATGAGTATTTACAAGAGGAGTAACACAATATGTCGCAATTTTATGACTTGTATCCTAAATTTTCCATCAATTTTCCCCCTTCAATCTCGATCTACAATTTTCAATCGTCTTTGAGCTAGCGGGTGGAAACTAGCTGGTATGATGTCTCCCATATGTAGCATACACAAACATAAGGGATTCCTGCTCTCCTCTATCTATGTAGCACATGTTCAGAAGTAGCAGCAGTTTGAAGTACATTGAGTTTAAATCCAGCACTGGATGAGATAAAACACTTACTGAAAAGCGGCAGCAATAATCATACTATACAGTAGCTTAGTGCTACTGTATAGTATGATTATTGCTGCCGCTTTTCAGTGACAGGTATGCTTTAAGTAAGTTCAGTGAGCTGGAAATCCTTGCATTTAGCAGGATGGGTTTTAGCAACCTTTCAGAGTGAGTAATAAGTCCAGGAGCAGGGGGGTGGAGGAGAAGTGGCATATAGGTGAGAACGATGTATATTTCTCTGATAAGACATATTACAAACCTTCTTGCATTCACTTGTACTATGGATTTACGTAAACTAATAGGTTGTCAACTACTTGGACAACCCCTTCTCCATCACTTATGCTCCCCCCTTAATAATAACAGCAGCTTTATTCACCTCTAGTGCGGGTGCCATCCAGTGTAGGTGAGTAAAGGTGTAATTATTTTATAAGGAGGGAACCCAGTGATTGAGAAGGGGTTGTCCGAGTAGTGGACATTCCCTTTAAAACTATGTCGACCATTCATCTTTTCCTACTATAAAGGCCCCTAAACACATTGCACTAAAATGGTCTGAAAGTACCGATATCGTCCGAGCCGACCGCTTTTGTATGTGGACTAGTTGTAGGAGATATAGTAGCTGTTAGCCGAATGATCGATCGGCTATCTAATGTGTATGGGGGGGGCTTAAATTTGGAAGCCAATTTTTCCCAGTCCATGGTTCTAGGACCCCACAGAGTTGCCCAATTTCAGTATGGCTTAGCAGACTTGCCCTTAGTAGGTGCAGTGACTACAATGAAGAGGAGCAAAGCTCTCCTACCTGCGGTCATGATATGTGGGTCACTGATTCACCTCGCTGACCCTGCACTATACTTATTCTTTTGATCCTCATGTAATGACTTCAGCGAAGCTCTGTACAGAGAAGATTTGGGGGAGATTTAACAGAAACAAATGAGTTTCCTACAGTTAAATAATCGAGTGGGTGAAGAATTGGGATATACACAGTAAGAATCCATCAGGAATCAGTCAATGTGGCTATCCAGCCAGTGGCCCCAATGATAAAGTTCCAAAAGGGCCCCAATTTTGATTTCCTATAGGTCCAAGGGACCTGTTCTGACTGCAAAAATTTGGCTTGTTTCTCCATTTTCTGAGACCCGTAACTATCTTTTTTTATATTTCCATCGATGGAGCTGTGTGGGGGCTTGTTTTTCGTGTTGCTACCATTTTTGGGTGTATATATATATGTACATATATATATATGTACATAAATATATTAGTGTTTTGATAACTTTTTGCTGAATTGTTGCAAAGAGGTGAAATGATCAAAAAACAGCAATTCTGCATATATACCGTAATTGTGTGCATTGTATCCCCTTCCCCAAAAACTTAATAAAAATAACTTGATGAAAAAAACAGCAATTCTGGTGTTTCGATTTGTTTTGCTTTTTCTTTACTCAATTTGCCATATGGGTTAAATAATTTAAGATTTTCTTAGATCAGATGATTATAGATGTGTTGATATCAAATATTTTTTCAATTTCTTTTTTTAAGTTTCTTTATTTTCAGATTGGGAAAAAAGTGGGTGGATTCAGTTTTGTTTTGGGCTTTATAGGGGTACAAGGATGGTATCTGTGGGTAACTTAGGTAGTCTTGCCAACTCATAAGGACCCTGCAATTGAGTCATGAGGGTAGTAATGGGCTTCAAAATGCACAGCCTAATACCAGAAATTACCTGTGGACTATGTGGTACTGTTTTTGGTAGAAAATAGCATTCTTTTTTTAGAATCCCTGACGACCCCATTAAGCGTCATTACGACACGGTAGTTGCTAGACACCACCTGTTCTGTGGTCGTGTGTTCCGTGCATCATCTCAAGCGTTAAATACTCGAAGGTACAGTACGTTGGCCTAGCTGGAGGATGGGGTGACATTCTCTGTGAAATCGAGCAGTGTTACTTGAAAATCGTGACAGAGATAAGGATCTTCCAGGTTTGCTTTCACGCTGTGACACACTTCAGAGCAGTTATATGTTAATGCTGAATACATAATAGTGTATTGTGCAGGGGGGAGAAGGAGCGACAACTCTCTCCGGGAAATTACAAGGCTGTCAGAATTGTGACACAGTGACGCACACCGCCAAAAGTGGTTTTTACTTTCAGATTTTAACCCAGTAGCTACCTAAGAATATTTTTATGAAGTTTGGGTTGCATAAAGTGTTTGCATTAATAACTAATGGCTTTACTACTATTAATGACTTCTTAGTTAAACACCCTCAAATCTAGACCCTAATCTGCCATTCGTAGGACACCTCATTCACAATCATCGGCTCGTGTAATCATGGCATCAACTGATGAGCAATCGTCCTTGATCACATTACTTAAGCGTCTTGAATGGATTAAAGGGTTATTCTCAAAATTACAAGTTATGCCAATCTATAGAAAAGAGCCAACTTGTTGATTGCTGGGGGTCTGATCACCATGACTCCCCAGCAATCCTGAAATCGGGGCTCTGCCAAAACCTATCCTGAATGAAGCTGAGGTGCGTATGCCAAGCGTCTGCACTATTCATAGTTTATAGGACCGCCAGAGAAAGCAGAGTAGATCATTCATCTATATCCGACAGTCCCATTGACAATGAATGGAGAGAAGACCAAGCAACCAGTTCTCAGAATTACTTTGTGTCCCAAAAGTCAGACCCCCAGTGATCAGTTATCTTCCATCCCACAGATAGGGGACTTTGTTGTTTTGGAAATAACTCTTCAACGTTCATCCCCCTACAGATTGCTTCTGCCTCAGTGTAAAAGGGCCTTTAAATGAGCACCGACTGACTCCATCCTTCCATCTTTAAACTATTTCATCTTCATCAATGTCACTATGTCATGAGGAAACAGAACTTTCCCAGTGGGACATGAAGTAGATCTCACTGATGCACTTGAGACTAGAAGCTTTCCAAGTGGGCCATCACGGAATAGATCTCACTGGTGCACTCGAGATGAGAAGCTATCCCAGGAGAACACAATTTGTGAATGATATCCCCATGAGCCACTTGACACTGGAAGTTATCCCAATGATTCATTAAGAGAAGGAATGAGACCAAAGGGATCCAAAAGAAAAGGAAACTATTACACTGGAAGTTGTCCCACTCAATCCTCAAATAGTAGAAACTATCTCAGTGGACCAATGAGAAGGGCAGGGAAAGAAAATGAATCCACTAAAGGAAACCTAGTTCAATAAGGAATGGAAGTTATCCCACTTGGATCCACCAAGGGAGTGTTACTATGAGGACAACAAGTGGGTCACCAGGGAATGGAAGATATCTTGCTTGGGTATCAGGTTGGGTAGACCATCCCATTTGGTCACTAAGAGCAGAAGCTATCACACTAAGTTATTTATCCCATTAGATCATGTTTTCATTACGTTAGTAAGGGCAGGAACTTGTCCAAAAAGAAGTTGGTGAGATGTCATAGAATATAGGAAATTATCACACATCATGGAGTAAAAGCTTTCCCACTGGAAAGATTCTACCTTATTCGACCTTTTGGAGTGCTAGAGGTAAAGAAACTAATCGACTGAGTTAATTGATATTGATTATTCAATGTTATCTAGAGTTGATGAGGTCACCACATTAGAAGTCACGCCGCTCAATTACCATGCAGAGGAAAGTTTCTTAAACTTTCCAAACCTATTCCAATGGTCAACTGAAATTAGATTTCCCCATGGTTCACTAAGAGGAATTAGTGAATGTGAGGTGTTCTAATTAGTCCATGAAGAGTGGAAGTTATCAATCTGAATGTTGGCAACCCTTGCAGTACCAGGAATGGGAAATTAATCCACCTGATTACTAGAAAGTATAATGTAGTTGAATGCATCACAATGGATTGAAAACTATCCCACATCCAGTTTCAAGGAAGTCATCAGGTGGGATTGTATCTTCCAGAATCACGTGGCAGGGATGAGAAACTATCCCAATGTGCTTTTAAGTTGAAAAACTAGTTCAATAGGTTATTATTACAAGTTACAAGATATTATACTAAGTCATCAGATAAGGAAGGTTAGGCTATTCCACTTAGTCATTTGTGGTTGTATGATAGGAGAGTGGTTTATAGGGTTATCCCTTTGGGTCATTTTTGAGTCAAAACTATCTCACTGATTAAGTGGAAGAGCCCGGAACTAAAAGCTACCCCACTATGCTACTAAAAACTAAAAAGGAGACACTAGTCTACTGCATCATTGGATGGCAGAACATATTTTACAAGAGTGGTGGACTGTACTGTCACGTTCCTATCACTGAAGACACATATTGCGTTATGTGAATAGTTTTGTGCATCTTATATATCTTGTGTCATGTAATATGTTCTAGTGTGATGTATTATGACATAGGGTGTGAGAAGTATAATATACATAATGTATAGTAATGTAGGTTGTGATAAAGTAAGGTATAGTATAAATATTGTGAGTATACTGCTGGTAGAGTACAGGATAAGAAATTGTTTAGGACATAGGAAAGTGCTAGAATGTAGGTGAAAGGTTAAATCTGCCCAGCAACAGATTAGGGACAGATACAGAGTTAATATTGGAACTAGCCCACAGTGGGAGGGTATAGTGCCAGGGAAAACTGATTACCTCATGATAATCAGATAGGAGTTAGAGTTTGGAGAATGACAAGTGTGCTCCACAGCATAAAGAGATGTACAGACAGGGATAGTCTGTTCATCAAAGAAGAGAATTACTGACGAGACTGAGCAACATTCTGGAAGTCATTAGCAGACAAGATGCAGTCATGAGAAATCCGAAACCCTGCCTAAAGAGGACTGAAAGTGTGGGACTAGTTGGGGTCCTATGTGGTACTTCTAGGGCATCCATAGTGATAGGACGCGGACTCGCTGACCAGGACTGTGACCTAAAAGCTGGGTTGTGGCGGCATAGGACGAAACAGATAAGCTGCAGGGCCCTGGAGTAGCCTATAGAGGAAGGATACAGTGGAAATGAAAAGGCTTCTTACTGTGAAGGAAATGTGCTTAAGACTGTGTGCCCACTATATTTGTACATAACCCCTATTAAGTTCAGTAAAAACCCCATGTTTGAACGGAAGTCTTGTGTATTAATCTGTGGAATTCGTGGTCCTGGCCATCCAACACCATTGGCTAAAGGCAGCCTGCACGAGCACAAGGCCCTCACACCACCAACACACAGCCAGGACCCATCTTTTCCTGTAAAGTGCCAGGGAGACATGGAGCAGCAATGTTAATGTTTGGACTAGCCCACAATGGGAGGGGAACGCAGACTACTTCCTGATAGCCAGATAGGAGTAATAGTTTGGAGAGCAACAAGTATGCCATGCTGCCAAGAGGTGATCCACAGCATAAAGTGAATTACTGACGATACTGAGTGACCTTACGGAAGGCATCGGCGAACAAGCCTTTGAGTCATGAGAAACCCAAGAGGTTGCTAGTGCCAAAGGTAATGGGCCTGAAGAGGACTAAGAGTGTGGGACTAGTGGGTGTCCCAAGTGGTAGATTCAGGGATCCACAGTGATAGGACGTGGAACCGCTGAGCAAGTAGAGAGAAACTCGCTAAGACTGTGACCTAAAAGTTGGTTTGTGGTCACGTGGGATAAAACAAATAAGCTGAAGGGCCCTGGAGTAGCCTTTAGAGGAAGGATACAGTGAGAATGAAAAGACATCTTACTGTGAAAGGAACGTGCTTAAGACTGTGTGCTCGCTATACTTGTCCATAACCCTTATCAAGTTCAGTAAAGACCCCATGTTTGTCCGGAAGTCTTGTGTATTATTCTGTGAAACTCGTGCTCCTGGTCAGCTAACACCATCGGCAGAAGGCTAACACCCAGCCAGGACCCATCTTTTCTTGTAAAGTGCCAGGATAACACGGAGCAGCAATTCGCCCATGGCTAATGCCCTCGGTAACTTTACAATTTGAGCTGGTCACTAGTGAGTAGATGCTATTCCCTTGGCTTATCAATGGACATGCACTTTTCTACTGGGTCTTCATCTAATGGTTTGTTCATATGTTACATTTTTGCAATACCAGCAAAATGAATAAAATTTCTGAAAACTCATGCACACACTACCTACTTATTTTTTTCATGCAGATTTGAACCTTCAAAGCATCTTTTTTTTTTAAATCTGCAGATTGTCATTTCTTTCAGCACTTTTGCAGCATTTTTCACTCATTCAAATGAATGGGAAAAAAACATCAAAAATTAAATCAACAATGAGGCAAAACCGCGCGTATTTTATGCAGCATTTTTCCTGTCCATACTGTTTTTTTTCAGCCGAAAAATCTGCTGCAAATTCTAAACGTATGATTATACCCTACTGCATACTGAGCCCTGGGGTACAGATTGGGTTGGGGATGTTTGGTATGTGATTTTGGTGTAAAGTGCCAGGGTGCACTAACAATACTCTTTCCTTGGTCAGTGTACTGAAACTTAATTTTTGCCCCAGTTGAAGGAAAGCCCAGCTACAACTAAATCATAAAGGATTAGATACTTGAAAATTATTATAAGATCCCTACCTGTACTATTGTGTGGCAAATATGACAACCACTATACATCTTGGAAGACAGTTAATGGCGTACTTTCTCAGTGTTAGGACTCATTCAAACTTCCGATTTTCACGTACGAGGGCTATCCGTGGTTTTCAGAGATGGCACTCATACCTATGATTTTCTACGAGGCCATTCACATGTCCCACATCTTTGGTGGACCGAGAGGTCCACGGAAAATTGTGGAGACAAATCCGATGGTGATCTGAGGGTCAGACCAAAATCGGTAATGCAAGTGAATGGGTCCGTGAAAAAATTGGGCCACACTTGGGACCGCATTCAGATGACATTGCAGTGCTATTTTCACAGACTGTCCGAACAGAGAAGGTAGACACATTTTTTTACTTTATTTTTCCACATATGAGAAAAAATTGATGACACTTGGTCCACACTTTGATCAAAGTCTGATCTTAATATTCTTTCCGTTTTTCTCTTATGGCCGGCGTCACACTGGCGAGTTTAATGCGAGTAAGTCGCACGACTTTCTTGCATCAACACCCGGCACGGCCGCCCACTCTCGGCATAGAAATATATGCAGCCGCACACTCGGGTCCGAGAGCGGGCGGCCGTGCCGGGTGTTGATGCGAGAATGTCGTGCTTACTCGCATCAAACTCGCCAGTGTGACGCCGGCCTATGTGTGAAAATTGGATTCATAGATGAGCCCTTATTAGAGAACCCATAATTAAAAGAGCTGCTTTCAATGAATCAAAAAGGATTGGCTAAGACTAGATTCTTCTCTGCCCAAAAAACTATGTGCCATTTTTTTTTCATTCCAAATTAGACATGGTGAAGTAAGAGGCTTCTCACCATGGACAGAAGAAGAGTGGCTCTAGATTTCCCTGCACTGCCTTCAGTGGTGGCCTTTGCACAGTGTCTGTGTAAATATTCTTTTTTGTGTGTATTTTTAAATCTTGCTGAAGCACCTGATTATCATGGATTTGCGATAAGCAAGTGCATTAAGTTGATGTGTATGGAAACTAATATACTAGATTAACTCCATGCCTATCTCTCCATATGTTGCTTGGAACAGGTAGAGAAAAAAAAGATGTAAAGGTAATTTTTTTAAATTAATGAGCCCATTTTATGTACATTTTTGAAGGTTAAGTTTCCATTTTTTAGCATTCTAAAATTTTCCAAGATAAAAGTATTAAATTATTATTCCAAATCATGATCTAAAGTATTGAGGTGGACATAATTTTCATGTTCTCTTTGATGAGTTCCAAGTAGAAAAAGTTAGAGAAACCATTATCTAAAAGGTAGGATGCATGTAAGACTGGGGTCTCTTAAGGTCCTTCAGAAGAAATGACCTTCAGGTCCCACCCTTCATCGTGGGCTTTGTTGTTATCATTGATGTATACAAGTTGGGTTGTCTTCTGATGAAACTTCGGGACTCCTTATTGTATCAGAACCTAGTACCACCAAAAGATTCTCTGATACTCAAGTAGACTGGTCCAAACCATGAAGGTTATAACCATTTTCAGACTGAAGTTCCCTGGACTCGAAAGATGTTTTTTTTCCTATATCTATAACTTATTGAGTCTAAACTTATCAGGATTGGTGAGACTGCATGAGGGCACATGACTGGAGCCCACCTCGTTCCAGTGTTACCAAATTCAGTGCTATTTGGTGTTCTTATCCAGTCAACAAAAGGCAGAAAAGTGGGTATGCAATCATGTGGTTCTCTCATTTGAAGCCTAAGAATGTTAATGAAGTTGCAGACACGCATGACTGATGGTACCCAGGTCTCAATGATGAGATTGGAGAAATAATAAATATTTTTCCCAGTAGCATGAAATCATTTATTAACACTTAATTTCCATATGGAATGTTAAAAATTGTTTTTTATAGGACTGGACAACCCTTCTAAGGACAATACAAAATATGTATTTACTCTGAAACTGGAACTGGCAGATCTAACTTCTCCACACAATTCTCCTATTGTTCTCGCGTTTCCAAATTCTGAAGGAGCTAGAGATTGTGGGGCAGATCCGGCCTCCCCCAATGATGGAGTGGAGCCATAGCTTGCTAATTACAGCTGTATAAACACTTTGCAGGTGTCATCAGAGAACAAGCCCTTAGCAGTTCAGTGAAGTTCACAAGCAAGGGAAAAAATAGTGTTGTGGGTTGTACCAAGATGGAAGTGATAGGCAAACTATAGATATCACAATAAAGCGGTGTTTCTGATATTTTTGGTAAAATTGCAAAAACTGACTGCTTTGGATCAGGATCATTGTAGGTGCAAATCCGATTTCTATTTTCAAATCCTGGCACATTTTTTTTTTATGGAGGAAAGCAAGAAAAGTCCCAGAAGTTTTTGAACATGTATAAAAGTTGACTTCAGTCCTCATAAACATACCCCTTCATATAGGAACTGGATCCTGATATCCCTAACAAACAGTGGAAATGTAGTATTACATGAGAGTCATTTAAATTATTAGATGTCTTGTGTCTTTTGTTCTGGCTCATGGATGGGCTCTAGTATGTCCATCTGTCCTAACAATGAGGCCCTAAAGACTTAACTAAATCTAGTCCATAACCTTGATACACTTTTGATATATGTCAGATGAATGGTGGTTTGCCAATTGCTCGGCTGGCAGCTATCTCTCTCAAGTCTCCAATAAATAGAGGCGCTGACTTGGCCGTGCACTCCTGTGTTCTGTATGAGAACCACTGCCAAGAATCTCTGGTGGCAACTTATCTCTAGCGAACAAAAGGATTGGCATTCTGAAAAAAGTCATGCCGGATCCTTAACTCACTCCAACAATCTTCTGGGGGTGAGCCAATACATATTAAACTATTGGCTGAGCTGTCAATATCAGTGGATTCAGTCAACTTTAGGCTAATGTTTATAGAGGCCTGTCAGGCTCACCTGGTCTGATGGATCTACTAAGCCTCAGGTCTGGGTGGGCACACGGTCCACTGGCATTGATGCAACAAGCAGGACTACACTCAGGAATCTCAGGAGCTGCAGGTAGGATAAATTGGAACGCAACAGTGATGGAAGCAAGTTAAAGCACGGTATGCACAGCACCAAACACAGATATATAGAGTCTCAATACCAAGACACAGATGTGTGTCTTGATGGGCTAAAATATGCCCAAGGAAATGATGTAATTGATCCATGGCGGGCAACATGCAAAACCAGACGTGGAGTAGAACAGGGGGCAGTGGAACCAGGGGAAAAAACTGGAGCCTGGGATAACTGGGACAGCTGTGTAACTTGTCCCCAAACTTATCCCCAAATGAGGTATTATGAAAGGTGTCCAGTGTCCACTCAAACGTCACCACCCTCAGCAGCAAGTCTGAAAGGGAAAAGCTATTCTCCCTTCCCGTCCCTGCTATCTGCTGCCCTGACTCCATCTCCTCCTCTTGTACTTCATTTTAGAGGCTCCTTTAAAAGTAGTGGCCTTCCAACTGCTGGACCACTTTTATAATTAGCATAATTCCATGGGGAAAACATTTACTGGGTGGATCTAATTTTTAATGGAAGGTTTCCCCACTATGTAAATGAATACCTTCACAGTTTTATGCCCATAGCTACCTTGGTAGATACATAAATGCAGATCAGATCAACATTGGCAAGGGACCCTCTTCGATAATAACTGTGGGTCTTTCCAATTGGTGAATGATGAAGGCCTTCACAGTTATCGGGCTACTATTTTGTAGTTACAGCTATTAAGGCCAGATAATCACCAATATGAACTCTTGAGCTAAATATTTGGTGGGGCCTATCTTTAGTTTTTTGGTGGAAGCCTCTCCAGTTGATGGAGACCCTAGCAAGTTTTATCCCCACAGTCGCTGTTATACCTAGTACTTATGATTATCATGACCCGGTTATCCATTTTTAGGTGGCAGAACACTATTTTAGTGTGCCTTTCTTCAGCACCCGAAGGGCTCAAATGCTCATTCAGAAAAATAGAAAGGGTGCAAGCTCACAGATCTGCACCAAAGTAATTTTCTGAATGGTCCATTAATAAAAGGGTGAATTTTAAGTGTATTTCATATCAATAGTTGTTATGAGCTAGGAGCAGACACAGACAGAAGAAGCACCTGTGTAAGAATAATATATGGTCCTTTTGCCGTCCAATAGCTCACCATTATGCACAATTCCACTTGCTTTGGAGGTAGAAATTGAACCCCTTACCTCTTGGGCTCCTGTGTGGTTGCCAATATTATGTCTGCCACTGCATTGAGCATAACTTTACATTACAGAAATGACATTTTTTCAGTGATGGAAAATTTTTCAGATTGAAATATTCATGCCTGATGTTATCAGATATTATAGATCTTGAGCTGTTTTATCTAATCACCATTAAATCTTTTTGTGTATATCTAGAGTATTACAAGCCTTGTCAAACATAGATTTCTATTACTAAGGTGAAATTAAAAAATAAAGCAACTTTGCAAATTATTTTGATTAAAAATATTCTACTATTTTGTGTATATAGCTTACAAGGTCATCCTGAAAGTAGCAGATCCCTTAGGTTACAATAGATTTGGATATGACTAAACTAAAAGGTGGGCAACAATGTGAAACCCCTGTTATTCACTCTTTAAGCCTTTGAGAGCGATGTGGACTTTGTTTCAAGGTTTCCTAGGACATTACCTCATAGTGATCACTTTCAACAACAGATAACTGAAGCGAAGAAGAGATCCAATAGAGACACACTAGCCGAAGTCAGGGAAGGTGGCGTTCTGACAGTATGGTGGTCAAGCCGACGGTCAGGGCTGGTAGCAGTCCCTCAAATCGGAAGACTGAAGGAAGGACAGGGCAGGTGGCAGAGAAGACTCAAGATCAGGATAAAATGTCAGGGCAGGAAGTAGACAAGAATCAGGATCAGTACAAAAGGTCAGGGCAGGTGACAGACAAGAAGCAAGACCACGATAAAAGGTCAGGGTAAGCAGCAGAGAAGACAAGATCATGATAAAATGTCAGGGCAGGAAGTAGACAAGAATCAGGTTCAGTACAAAAGTTCAGGGTGGATGGCAGGAAGAATCAAGATCAGGATAAAAGATCAGGGCAGGCAGCAGACTATAATCAAAATCACAATTAAAGGTTAGGGCAGGCGGCAGGCAAGAATCAATAATCAAGAACAGGATAAAAGATAAGGGCAGGCGGTGGACAAGAATCTAGATCAAAATAAAAGCTGGGTCACTAGCTGTGGGAAAACACTGAAGAATACTTTTTGAACAAACAGGAACCTTCAATCCTTATTTCGCAGACAAAAATAATTGGGGATGTGTCAACCTGATTCACCTGGGCATTAGTTGGTGAGGATGGACTATTGTGACTATACAAGGAGTTAATGATTGTACCCTAGAGGTTGCACCAGAAGTCCTAGTAAAGGAAGGATGTTTGTTCAGCTCACTAGGTGAGGTGGGTCTATCAAGCTCAAGGTCCGGGTGGGCATACAAGCTATCGGCGTTGGTGCAGCAACTTGGTGGGGCATGTGGGACATGGACAGCTGAGGGACAGGAGACTGCAGGCAGGTAGGCAGGATGTATGAAACTGCAGGCATGCGGAAGATCCAGGACACCACAGATAAGCAGGTAGACAAAAGATGTCAAGAAACCACAGTCAGACAGGCGGAGAGCAGGAAACCGCATTCAGGCGGAGGATGTCAGGAAACCGAAGTCAGGCAGAGCACCTCAGGAAACCGTGGGCAGGCAGAGGATGTCAGGAAACTGATGGCAAGCAGGCGGAGTGTGGGAAACTGCAGGCAGGCGGAGGATGTAAGAAAAACGCAGATAGGCAAGTGGAATGCAGAAAACCACAGGCAGGCGGAGTACAGGAAACTGTAGGTAGGCGGAGCGCAACAGGTGTTTAGCAAGCTTAAGTCCAGCTACACAGAAGGCTTAACGCAATAGCAAGACACAAGGGTGTGTCTCAGTGAGTCTTATATAGGCCGATGCTCACATGAGGACATACTGGGCCATCTGCAAAGCCCAACATGGAGAACCAAAGAGTTTAGTGAACCGGGGTGAGGGTAACAAAATATGGATCCAGGACAAGGGTGGAACAATGTTGGTGATCACGTTTGCAACAGGAGTGCTGGAGGGGAACAGGAGAGGAGGAGACTGCTAGTGGACCTGAGGCAGTGAGCTGGCATAATTATACAGTCGCTAAGCAAAATACCTGAAACCTGAAAATTGAACATTGTGGTCTTGATTCTTTAATAACCTGTTTTTCAGAGCCTGAAATACCCCTTTAGGCTTTCCTAGCCAGCGAGAGTGTAATTAGAGGTAGAAGAAAACATGTTAGGCACAGATCTAAGGTGCATCTAAGGGTGTATCCAAGATGTCACTCTGCTCCACACTAGTGGAGGACCCTTCTGGGTTGACCTGAGATGGTTGGGGAGACCATGAAGGTTGATGTGGTGGTCTCCATATCTGTTTTGTAGACCATAGTATATTGTACTGCTCTAGCAGTTTGTACAGTTGGGAGGTATTTTATAACCAGACACCACACCCAGTATTATTGTGTATGGAGAATTTACTTTTGGAGTATAGAGAGTGGAGGGCAAGTTTTTGGAATTGACCTTCCCATTGGCAAGTGATGCTCTCATCATATTAACTCTATCTCCGCAAGTTACATAAGTGTGTAAGCCGTCTTTGGCCGTGGAGTTGCTTAAAAATCTGCCTTCTGCATTCCTTGCAGTCTATCTCTTTCTGTCCCTCACTGGGAATATTTGTCATTTGCTACTTGTAAAACTGATTAAAATGCTCTGAGGGAATGAAAAAGAACAAAGTGACCTCAGGGACTTATTCGGAGTCATAGTGGTGGTTGCGGATCTCTGTACCTAACCTGATAAGTGGATAGTATGTGAGCCACATAGGGCTGATCCAAGCACGGTAAATGAAATAACATCTACAGAATACTTCTTGATTTGCCATTGATTCAACCCAAGAGCAGATGATGAGAAATTGTTTGCAGTATTTAACTCACATGCAATCACATGGACTCTCTTACAGATTGCCATGTTATGGGTCTGTATAGGCTCCAACTTCTCCGTAGATGCAATAGATAACTCTTAGAAATGTATGTTGCAATGTTGTACCTTCATATGTCTTCAGTTTCTGTAATATGGTGCACAAATGGTGGCACACGTAATGCCTTGATAGTACATAGCATTAGAGAACTGTGAGCTACCGTACATACTCTGTGCACCATACAAAAGCTATAATGGGTTATTCCCCTCTTGCAACCTATCCAACAGTAGGTAAAACTTGCCAATTGCTTTGCCCCCACCGATCCCAAAAAGAGAACTCTGAATTGTTCCACTTGAAAGAAGTACCATTGTTTGTGTGACCATCAGTGAAAAATAAGCAATGTATTGCGCACCTCTTGTCTTTAGGATGAATCTGACATTACAATGCTCAAAAAATGAAGATGAGGATGAGTTGCAATATCAGATACAGCCCAGGGACAACATGGGTGCTATTTTTGGAAAAAAATAACATTTTTAAAGATCTCATACAGCACTATTAGCTGTTTCTATACAGGCCAAATTTAACGAGCTGCTATAGTGCATAACAGTGTAACCTCCACCAAGGGGCTGGTGAGGGAAGAGAGGTTACACACACACAGAGTAATAGCACAGCGCAGCCGCACAAGTGCCACCAGTAAAGAAAGAGTGGTCAGACTAGCCAAAGTCAACAACTGTCAGGAGCAGAAGTACCAAGGGAGACAGCAAGTGCGAAGTCAGCGACGAGAAAGAAGTCAGGACCTAGCGGGAACGTGGTATTAGAAACGTAAGACGTGAGACGTAGTCAGGGAACAAGCCAGAGGGTCAAATAGCCAGTCGGGAAGCGTGGTATCAGAAACGGAAAATCAGAAGTCGAGTCCAGAGATCAAGCCGAGTCATACACAAGTCCAGTAATCAGGGCAGAAGAAACACTAAACGGATACAGGTCGGAGGCACTAGCTTGGAAGCTTGCAGTATAACTGACGCTGGCCTGCAGGCAGCAGAGGACTGAAATAGCCCAGCCAGCTACAGAACGAGGCAGAGGGGATTAACCCCCACATGACCAGTCCAAAGAGAAGACAGCAGAAAATAAACTCTGGACTGGATCATGACACCAATGACTATAAATAAGTCTGAAAAGACATTTTAACATGTCACAGCGGAGAACGTGCACCTGCAGGAGAAGGTAAGCAGTTGTCAGACACAGCCAGAATCCCCATAGAGATGGCAGAGATAGTTTATTACCATCTCTGCCTTCCTGACTGCAATATATACAGCATTGAACAAGCTTTGTGTATACAGTATAGGAAGCACTGATAGTGTTTCCTCCTCCAGTCCCATCAATCATGTGTTTGCTGGGTGCCTGAATGGAGCATGATCTGCTGGGTCCTAGCAGAACCAGATCAGCTCTGCAGTGCAGGCAGGAGGTTAAATTTCTCCTCCAACTAAGGCTTTTCCAACAGTACCCGGTTACAGGGGCAATCAGCAATAATAAAAATGAATCTAAATGCTTAGATTAGATGAGTGAAATTCAAAACTAAATAAAAAAGCAAGAAAATTTAAATAAATAAAACAACATTAAAAAATAAAAAAGAAAGCCACCACTGTTATTAATATATGTTATTGTACCTGACATCTGTAAAAAGAACAAACAAAAAAAATCACATCCATTGCAGAAAAATACCTAAGATGCAGAAATGTAGAAAAGTAAAAAAATAGACACATATTTCTTTTTTTTTACATCTTCCTTCAATAGCAAAAATTGGAAAAATATAAAAAACTACAAAAAAATTGAACAACTTGAAACGTGATTTGAATATCCGAATTAGAACATTTTTTGGAGGTCTTTAAAGTGCATGTAGGAAAAAACTTGAAAATGTGCCGTGTCATAGACTGGGGAAAATGGCGAAGTCTTCTACTGGTTAAGAAAGTGTTGTTTTTTTCTTTTTTTATTAATGGGCCTTGATAGGTTGGGAATTGGTTACAGGCTTTACATAGGGGACAAAGAACTTCAAGTTCCTTTACTTTACAACTGACCATGTGCATAATTTTCCCGTGGACCTACTGTTTCTATATGAGTCTCCATATTTGCCAGTAGTGTATTACTGATATCTGGAAGTTCATCGCCCATTTTGATGCTACTTATTGGAATCATACAGTATATAAAACTGGCTTTATATCGTACATTTTATCGTATTAAACATTTCCAAATTTCATATTGGGACATTTTAATAACTTCATTTTTTGTTTTGCAAGCTCCATCCTCAAAATAACAACTCAAGACCCTAATCACTATCTACATTCTTTGTCCCAAAAATGTTCTCAGGTTCACAAACATTTTTTAGACATTTCCAAAAATGTTATTGGAGACTCATTTACAGAAATCGTTACGTTCATATTCACAAAAAATTGTCTTAGATGCTTTTTTACTTTTTTTTTTACCAATATTTTAATTTAAAACATATTTTTTTAACAATTTTTTTTGTTTACAAAAAATGCTCTTAGATGCGCATTAAGAATTTTTTTCATAGACTTATTAACAGAAATGTTCTTAGATTCTCACTCACAAAATTTTTTTTAAATATTTATTGGACGCTCAGTTCTTTACTGATTTGTTTTCGAATACATTTATTTATTTTACATTTACTTTTTTTTTACTACTGTTGGCACATTGGAACATTTTTATTTTTTGCACAAAATTATTTTTCATTCTTGGCCAGTTGAAAGCAAAAATAATTGCATTTAGTTAATGATTTTTAGAATTGTTATAATTTCTTTTAAATAAATACAAAATAAATAAAGGGGTCAGAAAACCCTGGCATATATTCTCTCATGCATATTCTCTGTTTGGGTTTGTAAAAAAGTTTGCCGACTTCCGTAATTGTTGAATAATATTAAAATTCTCTTTAATTACTGGTTTAAAAAAACTTGGAAAACTCTTGCTGTTTACTTCTTTAGGAAATCCATGTTGCTGTTAATATGAGAATTTTTTTAGTGTTTATTTTTTCTGGAAGAGGTTTTTAAAAAGGCCTAATAGAAAAAAAAAGTGCATTTGGGTATGTGGGTATAGTCTCTTTGGAGTCAAAGCTGAGAAGAAACTTTCCGTGGCTATGTGTTCACAATGTCTCTTTCAGGTGGATTCTGGCTAGAATCCGCCTGAAAAAGTGCTGTGAAACTATGGCAAAAAATGGACACAGTTCACAACAATGCTAAAATGACACTGCTGTACACGTGTTCAGTCTTTTGCTACTTCTTTTAACCGCTTCAGGTTATAAGAAGGTCATGGAGCGGTTATAAGAAGCAAGGTGTTCATTCTTCGGGTGGCTTCATTTGGAAGCTACCCACTCTGTGTAACAGAAGATGGAAGGAAAAGACGCCACTGGTAGAGCCACCATGGAAGTGACCGCAAAAATGTTGGCACAGCCTCTTCATGAACTATGCGCTGTTTTTTCCCTGAAACGGCTTTGTGAAGAAAACTCTGGCGGCTCTGCCGTTGGATTTAAGACACCATGGGCACATAGTTAGATTCTGTTCCAAAAAGATATTGAAAAACTCAGTGTGCACGCAGCCTTATAGGGTTATTCCCAAAAATATGTGATCGCCTATCCATTTCAAAGGGACTAACTTCCTGATCTTTGGGGGTCTGACCCCTCGCACCCCAATGGATCCAGAGATTTGGGATTATGAAATTCTGTGACCCTTTTCTGAAAGGAGTGTAGGTATGCATAATCAATTTCTGCTCCATTCATTGTCTATGGGGCTGCCAAGTGTAGTACTCAGCTATTTCAGGCAGACCCATAGACAATGAATGGAACAAAAGATGTTCATTGGGTTACAGAGTCCCTTTCTCAAGATCGCGGTCAGACCCTCAACAATCAGCGAGTTATTCCCTATCTCAAGGCTAGTTAATAACTCATTTTTGAGGTAATAACACTTTAAGAGCAAGGCTTAGATGAACTATTCAACCCCAACCACTCTAGTGCAACTCCAGTGGTTTCCGCTGGTCCAGCAGAAATTAGGTCACACTCATTGGTTAGATGATCATTATAGTGAATAACTGGCCTCAGTGGTGACACTTCCATGAAGAGTGAGACCAGTCTTTGACTTTTTGTAAATAGTGTCGAAGAAAAATTTGGGGGCATTTTTGTAAATAAGTCAAATTTTTAAAATCCCAGACAACATACAGTATGTAAATTATACTCAAAAAGCCAGGAAACGGTATACTATCATCCCAGGATAAGAAGAGATTCAAGCAACAATTAATACATTCTTTTATTGAAATAAAAAAAGTATAAAATGCCGGGAAAACCTCAAAAAGGACACAGAAAAAGCCTGAAGAGCCAATAATATAGTGCAGAGGTCCACAGAAAAAGATAATCATGGGTATTAAATCATAAAGTGCAAGTGCTGAGCTATGATATAGGGTATAAATATCCCTACATGCAGAAGAAGCGAATCAAAACGGCGTTTAAGTAGTTGGACACTGAACCTGGGAACTGTTAGGTGGCACATTTATTACTGGTAATTTACTTACCTGGGGATCACATTAGATTAAGCCTTATGAGTAGGGATATTTATACTCTATAATATTGCTCAGCACTTGCACTTTATGATGGCTATTTTTTTCTGTGGACCTCTGCACTATATTATTGGTTCTTCAGTCATTTTCTGTGTCCTTTTAGAGGTTTTCTCTGTTGTTTTATACTGGATTTTTATGCACTATTTCAATAAAAATGAATTTTTTTTATTAATTGTTGCTTGAATCTCTTCTATTACTTTGAAATATTAATTCACTGTTTCCAGGTGTTTTGGTTATATAGATTTGGTGAAGTGTCTTGCTCTGTATGTAATGTTTGGGACTATTATGATTTATTATATGTGCATTGCAATGTAGGCCACAGGTTCCTGAATTTTTTTTTTCTAGGTAATTTCAGAAGTAAAAAAAAAAAATAGAATGGAAACTGCGCTGAATTATACATTAAATGAATTTGCATTGGAAATGACCAGCCGAGGATAAATGAAGTGGATTTTTCTAGCCCCTGCGACGGCTGTTTCCGCATCCTGCAGTTGTAAATATGCCCTGATAAAGAGGTTAGTCTGCAGCTGCTAAAAACCTGATCTGGTCTGAGCTACATCGGTAGGAAAAATCAATTTATTTTTCCATTCTCTGAACTGGTGCTGGCTCTGAATAGAGAGAAAAAAAAGAGCGAAACCCCAGAGTGTTTGCCTATTGTATGAGCAAGATAAAACCATCAGGACGGTATTAAATAGCCAGGTTAAGATAGGTCAGTTACAGTTGCAGAGAAAGGAGATACAAGTAGTTAGTGTTACTTTTTGTAAACGTATTAATTCTTTATGGGCTACAGACCAGGCCCTTGTTTATCCAGGTTTTTTACTATGGTCATTCTTAGAAACTAACTTATAACCGACTATATACTTGTCCCCCAATCTTTGCTGGCTTTAGGGGGTGACAAACTGGGTAATGAGAGGATGGGAACATCAGGAGCAAACTAAAACGCAAGGCAGATTAGTCCTTCATGGTGATAATAGTTGAAGATTGAGTTGCGGTATTATCTGGGAATGATTTGGCGGTATTATGTGGCTTCCAAAAGTGAATATTCTTTAAAATGCTACTGTATTCTAGTAAGTGACAGTATTGTCCTGTAACTATATGACAGTAATATGTGGGCAGTATTGTTTTGGAACGATATTATTATGTATGTTCTATATAGCAGTACTGTTTTGGAGTTATATGGTGATATTACGGTATGCGAGCTGTATATAGCAGTATTCACTTGGAACTATACGGCTGAATTTAGACGTAATACCTTGGCAGTGTTATGTCGAACGCATATGACAGTATTAATTTGGAATTCTATGTTGATATTACGAGGGCTACATTTGTCAATATTGTCCTAGAACTATTATAGCAGTATTATGAGGGCTATAGGCTATATGTGACAGCATTGTTTTATTGCTATGTGGCACTATTAACTTGAAACTATGTCAGTGATAGATGACAGTATTAGCTTGGAGGTATATGGCAGTATTATGTGAGATTTATATGGCAGTATTCACTTGCAACTATACGGCAGTACTATGTGGGCTGAATTTAGTAGTATAGTTTTGGTAGTGTTATGGCTGATGCATATGCATATGTATAAACTCGGAATTATATGGTGATATTAAAAGTATTATTTTGAAACTACATAGGGGCAAAATTTAGGTGATAGATGACAGTATTGTCTTGGCAATTTATTTATTTTTTATTTATTTTACTCATTTATATAGCGCCATTAATTCCACAGCACTTTACATACATTACATGATAGTATTATGTGATCTGTATTTGGCAACATTAATTTGGAACTAAATGGTGAATTATGTGGGCTTTACATGACAGTATTGTCTTTAAACTCTATGACAGTATTATGTAGGCTGTATATATGCTGTATATGACAGTATTATCTTGGAAATAAATGGCGGCATTATTTTAGAGGTGATGACAGTATTGTCTTTGAATTGTATGGCAGTATTATGTAGGCTGCATGCAGCAGTATTATCTTGGAAATAAATGGCAGTTTTATGTGGGTGATAGGCGACAGCATTGTCTTAGAAAATAATGGCAGTATTTTGTGGAATGTGCATGGCAGCAGTATCTTGGAGCTATGTGACGACATTATGAGGGCAGTAGATTACAGTGTTGTCTTGAAAATATATGGCAGTATTATGTAGTATAGCTTTGACACTATTTAGAGATATTACTTGGGCTAAAATGATGTATCTGTAAAATAGTTTCTGATGGATCTGCTGGGTAGTTCTGGATTTTTGAGCCACTGGACTCTGGATTTTATAGGCACGACTTACATATATAAATAACTGTTATTGAGAAAATATATGCATGTCCTCTTCACTATGACCTGACGTCTTACTCTTTATCCATCTTCACCAAGGGTTGCACCACATGGACCTCCTTGCAAGTCACTTTTTAAGACGTGGCACGTAGCTGTCCAGACTGGATGCTCTCAGCTCTGATTTTTCAATTCAGAAGTGATGTACGCAATTACTTGTGTATATACTCAGCTCAGTCTATTATGCCCTATAAATAGCCCATAACCCTAATTTACTGGGAAATAAATGATATATACCATAACTTCAGGCCAGTGTTACCTACATACATATATAGGTGGCACTAGAGAAGAGATCTAATTTGCATACCTAGCCTGGCCTATAAATCTCACCTCCTCCATAAGGTATTACAGTAAACGGTGGCTCCAAAGAAGCTGCAAAGCTAAAATTTCGGTTCTCATGGCATGCTGGGAGTTGTAGTTTCTCAACAGCTGGGAATCCAAGCTGCCAAAGTACATAACACTTGGCATCTATCCCAAATACTGCTCTTAATCCTCACATTTCATTTGGCTTTTGGAGTCCGTCCATAGCTTCATGTCCATCCAACTTTCCTTCACTTTATTAGCATTTCCGTCTGATTGGGCTCCACAAATTTCACATCCTTGCTCTATAAAAATGAGTCTTTCCGAGTTCTTAAAGAAGCTTTATATCCTGTTAGCAAGAATAATCTCTCCTCACCTGGATGGAAACAGTAGCTGCTATAACAAGGGGGCTGAGTGTGGAGGAGGAAGAATAGATTGGCAGATATGTGGGAAGGCTGCGGTGTATAGTGAAATCACTGTCTCTCTGCGTCCTACACGTCTCGTTGAAGCTGTAGAAAACCCTAAATATCTCAAAGGATCCGGATCAGGGTCGGTGATAACTTGCTGATCACTAGGCTAAGACTGCTGAGACCACTAAAGATCCCCAAAAACAGGGGCTTTGATATGCCACGCTAGAATAGAGTGGTGGTCACGAAAATGCGCCACCTCTCCATTCATTTTTCATAGGTTTATTGGAGATAGCAAAATCCATGGCCCAAGGTGTACACAGAAAGAACAGGGCCCCTGTGCCAGAACCGTATATGGGCCCTTTGTAGTCCAAAAACTAATCAAAATGAACAGTTGCACTGCTTTACCTGTTGGCCCCTGTGTGGCTGCACAGGTTGCACCAATGATATGTCCGCTCAGAAGAAAGCCTCTGATGTGTGGCTCTTAGCTTTCTGCTCAGGTTAGAATCACTTTCATCTACAGTGGCTTGCGAAAGCATTCACCCCCTTGGCATTTTTCATCTTTTGCTACCTCACAACTTGTGATCTCACTGTTTTTTTTGAGGCTTAGCATCAGTTCATGTAAAGAACATGCCTACAACTATGAACATTTGGTTTTCTGTTGTGAATAGGCTGGAAATGAGTTCTGAGCAGAAGCTCCCTCTGGTGGTTACAAACGGTACTGGACTGTCCAGTGAAGATTGTGAGGATTGGGAATCAGGTGTTACTGACTGGTCTTATATAAGGGATCGCCTTTCCATCAGGGTTGCCGGTGATCAATTGTTCTGGTCTCAATCCTTGATTCCTGTTTCCTTGGTAGCCTGCTGTGTCGTGTCTGAATCTCCTGCTAACAGATAAGACATTTTCTTCTTTTTGTTTTTGTGCTTGATTTTTGCATTTTGTCCTGCACTTCTGTGGGGGCCTTCAGGGTCCCCTCTGGGGGCTTTTGCCCTCTCAGTTCAGTTCAGCCACTGATGTTTGTACATTTTCTTTTTCCAGTTTTTTCAGTGGCTGCTGTTTTGTTTTTGGTTACACCAGAGAACTAATTTAGGTGGTAGAGGTCGTGTGATCTCAGGTGTTTTTGAAATTAGCAGAGTTGGTGCTTTTCAGGGTTTTTTGGGATTGCAGTAAGTGCCCTTCCTATCCTTTTCTATTTAGTAAGTTTGGGCCCCAACGTTTGCTCATACTATTTTCTGTCTGTGTCAGTATTTCTTCTTGTCTAACCGCCATTACATGTTTGGGGGCTTTCTATGTTCTTTGGGGATCTGCTCCGGGGCAGATAGCTTTCCTCTTTCTATCTTTAGGTGTAGCTAGTTTCTCAGGCTGTGACGAGGCGTCTAGGACCAACGTAGAACGCTCCACGGCTGCCTCTAGTTGTGGTGGTTAGTCAGGGTACTGCAATCTCATAGTTTCCAACTGCTCTGGTGTATTTCCTTTTTGCCTGCTCTCCTCAGCTACCAAATCATAACAGTATCACCGGCCTAAACTGAAAATTATATGGTACTCACAGAAGGGAAAAATATTGTGGAAAGAAAAAAAAGTTGTCAGAGTTGTCAGAGATTTTTTTTTTTTTTTCCCTCTGTATCTCTGGGTGCTGAGGAGGATTTTTTTTTCTCTCTCAATGGAGTTTGCACAGTTGTCTGGCCGTGTGGATCAGCTTGCCACTGAAGTGCGGAGTATTGCTACCTATCTTGCTAGGTTGCCTGTTGTGGAACCTAGGATTCCCATGCCAGATTTGTTTTTAGGGGATCGAGCTAAATTTCAGAATTTCAAAAATAACTGTAAATTGTTTTTTGCCTTAAAATCTAAGTCCTCAGGGAACGCAGCGCAGCAGGTTCAAATTGTCATCTCTCTCCTGCGCGGCGACCCTCAGGATTGGGCTTTTTCCTGACACCTGGGGATCCTGTTTTGAGTGATGTTGATACGTTTTTTCAGGCTTTGGGGTTATTGTACGATGAGCCTAATGTCACTGATCAAGCTGAAAAAACTTTGTTGGCATTAAGTCAGGGGCTTGAGGACGCTGAGTTATACTGTCAGAGATTCCGTAGGTGGGCAGTCCTGACCAAATGGAATGACGACGCTTTGGCAGCTCTTTTTCGGAAGGGACTGTCAGATAATGTAAAGGATGTTATGGTGGGATTCCCTGTTCCCTCTGGTCTCAATGATTCTATGTCATTAGCGATTCAAATTGACAGACGTTTGCGTGAGCGGAAAGGTATGCGTGGAATAATGTTGCCTTGTGAACCTGCTTCTGAATCCATGCAGTGTGATAGAGTGGTTTCTGGGGCACAGCGTCATGAATTTCGAAAGCGCAATGGGTTATGTTTCTACTGTGGTGATGCCTCTCATGCTATTTCAGTCTGCCCTAAGCGGGGAAGACGTTTTGCACGCTCAGTTGTCTTGGGTAGTGTTCAGACTAAGTTTTTATGAACTGTTACCCTGATATGCTCTCTGTCCTCATTTTCTGCTCAGGCTTTTGTTGATTCTGGAGCAGCTATTAACCTGATGGATTTTGATTTTGCTAAACGTTGTGGGTTTCCCTTGATACCCCTACGGAAGTCTATTCCCCTACTGGGGATCGATTCTACCCCTTTGGCTGAGAATAAACCTCAGTTCTCTACTCAGATGATAATGAGGGTAGAACCTGATCATCAGGAGAGTTGCAAATTTTTGGTTCTGTATAATCTGCATGACATTATCGTACTGGGTTTCCCTTGGTTACAGTCTCATAATCCTGTTTTGGATTGGAAATCTGTGTCTGTTACCAGTTGGGGCTGCCAATGTGTTAATACCAACACTCCTGTTTTTTCTGCCTCCCCCCAGGCTCAGGATGTTCCTGACTTTTTGATTGATTTTTCTGATATGTTTAGCGAAAGTAAATCTGCATCCTTACCTCCCCATAGGAGCTATGACTGCGCTATTGAATTAGTGCCTGGTAGTAAATTCCCTAAAGGTCGCCTTTTTAACTTGTCTGTACCTGAACATGACGCTATGCGGTCTTATATCAAGGAGTCATTGGAGAAGGGTCATATCAGACCATCCTCTTCACCCTTAGGTGCCGGTTTTTTCTTTGTGGCCAAAAAGGATGGTTCATTAAGGCCGTGTATTGATTATCGTCTCTTGAACAATATTACTGTGAAATATCAATATCCTTTACCCTTGATCTCTGATCTGTTTTCCAGGGTGAAAAACGCTACTTGGTTTACCAAGCTTGACCTCAGGGGGGCATATAACCTTATTCGCATTAAGCACGGGGATGAATGGAAGACGGCATCTAATACCCCTGAAGGGCATTTTGAGTACCTTGTGATGCCCTTTGGGCTCACTAATGCTCCTTCTGTCTTCCAGTCCTTCATGAATGACATTTTCAGGGATTTTGTGGATAAATTTCTGATTGTTTATTTGGATGATATCTTGATTTTTTCCAATGACTGGGACTCTCATGTAAAACATGTTCGGACTGTGTTCCAGATTTTGAGAGAGAATGCTCTGTATGTGAAGGGATCAAAGTGTCTTTTTGGCGTTCAGAGGATCTCATTTCTGGGATTCATTTTGTCCCCATCCGTTATTGAAATGGACCCGGTCAAAGTTCAGGCCATCTGTGATTGGGTCCAACCTACTTCATTAAAGGCTCTTCAAAGATTCTTGGGTTTTGCCAATTTTTATCGTAAATTTATTGGTAATTTCTCTGTTATTGTTAAACCATTAACTGATTTGACCAAGAAGGGTTCTGATGTGGTGAATTGGCCTCCTGAGGCAGTCTCTGCATTTCAGGAACTTAAGCAGAGATTCACTTCTGCTCCTGTTCTACGGCAGCCTGATGTTTCTCTACCATTTCAGGTGGAGGTTGATGCCTCTGAAATTGGGGCAGGTGCCGTTTTGTCCCAAAGAGATCCAGAGACTTCTAAAAGTAACCCTTGTGCCTTTTTCTCTCGAAAATTTTCTCCCACTGAACGTAATTATGACGTGGGTAATCGGGAGTTATTAGCCATGAATTGGGCTTTTGAAGAGTGGAGACATTGGCTGGAGGGAGCCAAACATCAGGTGGTGGTCCTTACGGACCATAAGAATGTAGTTTATCTGGAATCTGCCAAGCGACTTAATCCTAGACAGGCCAGTTGGGCCTTGTTTTTCACACGTTTTAATTTTGTGGTTTCATTTCTTCCTGGCACTAAAAATGTTAAGGCGGATGCCCTCTCGAGGAGTTTCCTGGCGGACTCTCCTGAGTGATCTGATCCTTCTGTTATTTTGAAAGAGGGTGTAGTTCTTTCCGCCATCTCGCCCAATTTGAGACTGGCTCTGGAGGGGTGTCAGGAGGATAAGCCCGAGCGCTGCCCTGTTGGGAAATTGTTTGTCCCGGACCAGTGGAAAAAGAGTGTAATGTCTGAGATTCATTGTTCCACGTTGGCCGGTCATCCCAGAATTTTTGGTACCAGAGACTTGGTTAGTCGGTCCTTTTGGTGGTCTACCTTGTCTCGTGATGTCAGGGAGTTTGTGCAGCCCTGCGGGACTTGCTCTCGCTCCAAGCCTTGCTCTCGTTCTAGTGGTTTGTTGATGCCATTACCTGTGCCCAAGAGACCATGGACCCATATCTCTATAGATTTAATTTCCGACCTCCCTGTTTCTCAGAGAATGACCGTCATCTGGGTGATTTGCGATAGGTTTTCCAAGATGATACATCTTGTGCCATTACCTAAGTTGCCTTCCTCCTCTGAATTGGTGCCTTTGTTCCTTCAGCACGTGGTTCGTTTACACGGCATTCCTGAGAACATTGTGTCTGACAGAGGAGTCCAGTTTGTTTCCAGATTTTGGAGGACCTTTTGTTCTAAAATTGGTGTTCAATTGTCTTTCTCCTCGGCGTTTCATCCTCAGACCAATGGTCAAACTGAGAGAACAAACCAGACATTGGAGACTTATCTAAGATGCTTTGTGTCTGCTGATCAGGATGACTGGGTCTCTTTTTTGCCTTTGGCTGAGTTTGCTCTTAATAATAGGGCTAGCTCTGCCACTTTGATGTCTCAATTTTTCTGTAATTCTGGGTTTCACCCTCGATTTTCTTCTGGACAGACGGAGGCTTCTGTCTGCCCAGGTGTTGACTCTGTTGTGGAGCGTATGCAACAGATTTGGGACCAGGTAGTGGAGAGGTTGTCCCTCTCTCAGGAGAGGGCCCAGCGGTTTGCTAACCGGCATAGGACTGATGGTCCTCGGTTTAAAGTGGGGGACTTGGTCTGGTTGTCCTCAAGAAATATTCCTATGAGAGTGGCATCTCCTAAATTTAAGCCTAGGTTCATTGGACCTTATAAGATCATGGAGATTGTTAACCCTGTTTCTTTTCATTTGCTTCTTCCAGGGACATTTAAGATCCATAACGTGTTCCACAAGTCCTTGTTGAAGAGGTTTGTTGAGCCAGTGGTTCCTAATACTGTGCCTCCTGACCCTGTTTTGGTTGAGGGCAATCTGGAGTATGTGGTTGAGAAAATATTGAATTCTCGTTTTTCTAGACGGAAACTCCAGTATTTGGTTAAATGGAGAGGTTATGGTCAGGAAGACAATTCTTGGGTGTTTGCTTCGGACATCCATGCTAGGAGACTCATCCGTGCGTATCATAGAACTCATCCTGACCGACCTGGTTGCTCAAATGAGGGTTCGGTGACCCCTCCTCAAGGGGGGGGTACTGTTGTGAATAGGCTGGAAATTAGTTCTGAGCAGAAGCTCCCTCTGGTGGTTACAAACGGTACTGGACTGTCCAGTGAAGATTGTGAGGATTGGGAATCAGGTGTTACTGACTGGTCTTATATAAGGGAGTCGCCTTTCCATCAGGGTTGCCGGTGATTAATTGTTCTGGTCTCAATCCTTGATTCCTGTTTCCTTGGTAGCCTGCTGTGTCGTGTCTGAATCTCCTGCTAACAGATAAGACATTTTCTTCTTTTTGTTTTTGTGCTTGATTTTTGCATTTTGTCCTGCACTTCTGTGGGGCCTTCAGGGTCCTCTCTGGGGGCTTTTGCCCTCTCAGTTCAGTTCAGCCACTGATGTTTGTACATTTTCTTTTTCCAGTTTTTTCAGTGGCTGCTGTTTTGTTTTTGGTTACACCAGAGAACTAATTTAGGTGGTAGAGGTCGTGTGATCTCAGGTGTTTTTGAAATTAGCAGAGTTGGTGCTTTTCAGGGTTTTTTGGGATTGCAGTAAGTGCCCTTCCTATCCTTTTCTATTTAGTAAGTTTGGGCCCCAACGTTTGCTCATACTATTTTCTGTCTGTGTCAGTATTTCTTCTTGTCTAACCGCCATTACATGTTTGGGGGCTTTCTATGTTCTTTGGGGATCTGCTCCGGGGCAGATAGCTTTCCTCTTTCTATCTTTAGGTGTAGTTAGTTTCTCAGGCTGTGACGAGGCGTCTAGGACCAACGTAGGAACGCTCCACGGCTGCCTCTAGTTGTGGTGGTTAGTCAGGGTACTGCAATCTCATAGTTTCCAACTGCTCTGGTGTATTTCCTTTTTGCCTGCTCTCCTCAGCTACCAAATCATAACAGTTTTCTTTTTATTGTGAAGCAAACAACAAAAAGAACAAAGAACTGTAAACTTCAGTGTACATAAATATTCACCCCCCTAAAGTCAGTATTTTGTAGAGCCTCTTTTTCGTGAATTACAGCTGCAAGTCTCTTTGGATAAGTCTCTATAAGCTTTGCAAATCTTGACACTGCGATTTATGTCCATTCATCAAGGCAAAACTGCTCCAGCTCCTTCAAGTTAGATGGTTTTCTGGTGAAAAGCAAACTTCAAGTCTGACCACAGGTTCTGAATTCGATTAAGGTCTGAGCTTTGGGTAGACCACTCCAAGACATTTACATGTTTCCCCTTAAACCACTCAAATATGTTGGTGGCCACAAAGTTCAGTTTTGGTCTCATCTGACCACAGCACCTTCTTCCATACATTTGGAGAGTCTCACATGTCTTTTGGCAAGCTCAAAACAAGCCTTACATTTTTTGTGTGTAAGTAAAGGCTTTTTTCTGCCTCTCTTCCATAAAGGCCACCTTTATGGAGTTTATGGCTTATTGTGGTCGTATGGACAGATTCTCCAGTTTCTGCTTCAGGGTCACCTTTGGTCTCTCTGCTGTCTCTCTGATTAATGTCCTCCCTGCCCGGGCTGAGAGTTTTGGTGGGTGTCCTCTCTTGGCAGGTTTGTTGTGGTACCATGTTCTTTCCATTTGATGATAATGGATTTGATGGTGCGCCAGGGGATCATTGGAGATTGGGATATTTGTACTTCTCAACAACTTTGTTCCTGACTTGTTTGGAGATCTCCTTGTTCTTCATTGTTTTTGGTTAGTGGTGTCTCTTGCTTAATGGTATTACAGCCTCTGTGGCCTTTCAGAAAAGTTGTGTATATACTGAGCATGTGACTTATGAAGGGAATTGCTTGCACCAGAAATTGTTAGGGGCTTCATCACAAATGGGGTAAATACATATGCACATGCCAATTTTTAATTATTTGACCCCAGAAATGTAATTTATGCCTATATCTTTCTCACTTCACTTCACCAACTTAGATTATTTAGTGCTGATGCATCACACACACAAATTGGATTACAAAAATATTTACACACAGGTCGTAATCTAACAAAATAGATAAAAAGCCCTGGGGGGGAAAGGTGAATACTTTTGCAAGCCACCGTATATTGACCCACAGAACACCGATAGAGTTAAAACCTGAGGTGCAGCAGCAAGCCATGGGCTCCCTGCTTTATTACACTCCATGTAAAGCGACCTACATCTTACAGGACGGTGGTTGTATTGGGACATCAACTTTTTGGAGCAGGTGGCATGATAACATCATTCCGGCTGTGTTTGGATGCTAAAAGTAGATGACTCGGCTAGTGGGCTTGTCGGCAACTTAAAGAGGTTGTCTAGGACTTTAACATTGATGGTCTACCGCATCCGGGTATTGCTCAGCTACCACTTATTCAAATCAATAGGGGGTGGATGTGCAGTACCAGGCCACGGCCAATACATACCTCCCAACTTTTAAAGATGGGAAAGAGCAAATTTAGGCCATGCCCCCCAACCACACCCATTTCACAACTAGTCACACCCATGTCCACGCCCCATGCTCCATGCTGATCACACTGACTGGTACTGAGGGCACAGTGGCTGGCATTATGGGCACAGTGGCTGGTACTGAGGAAAAGAAAGAAAGAACAGAGAAAGAGAGAAAAAAGAAAACAGAGATAAAAAAACGAGAGAAAGTGGAAAGAGAACAGAGAGAAAGGGAAAGAAACAAAGAAAGAACAGAGAAAGAAAGGGGACAGAAAAATAAAACAGAGAGAAAAAAAGAACAAGGGGAAAGAAAGAACAGAGAGGGAGAGAAAGAAAGGGGAAAGAAAAAACAGAGAGAAAGAGGGGAAAAAAAGAACAGAGAGATAGAGAGAAAGAAACAGAGAGAAAGAAAGAACTGAGAGAGAGAAAGAAAGATGGGAAAGAAAGAACAGAGAGAGAAAGAAATAGGGGAAAAAAGAACAGAGAGAGTAAGAATGATTGGAAAGAAAGAACAGAGAGAGAAAGAAAAAACAGAGAGAGAAAGAAAGAAACAGAGAGAAAAAGAAAGAGGGGACAGAACAAAAGAACAGAAAGAGAAAAAAAGAAAAAGGGTAAAGAAAGAAAGAACAGAGAGAGAAAAAAAGAAAGAAAGAGGGTAAAGAAAGAGAACAGAAAGAAAGAAAGAAAGAGGGGAAAGAAAGAAAACAGAGAGAAAGAAAGAACAGAGAGAAAAAGGAAGAACAGAGAGAGAAAGAAAAAAGAAAGAACAGAGAGAAAAAGGAAGAACACAGAGAGAAAGAATAGAGAGAGAAAGAAAGAACAGAGAGAAGGGAAGACAGATTTGAGAGAGAAAGAAAGAGGGGAATAAAAGAGAAAGAAAGAAGAGAGAGAAAGAAAGAAAGAGGGGAAAGAAAGAAAGAACAGAAAGGGAGAGAGAAGAAAGAGGGGAAAGAAAGAGAACAGAGAGAAAGAAAGAACAGAGAGAGAGAAAAAAAAAGAAAAAGGGTAAAGAAAGAAAGAAAGAACAGAGAGAGAAAAAAGAAAGAAAGTAGAAAGAAAGAACAGAGAAAAAGAAAGAGGGGAATGAAAGAGAACAGAGAGAAAGAAAGAACAGAGAGAAAAAGGAAGAACAGAGAGAGAAAGAAAAAAGAAAGAACAGAGAGAAATAGAGAACAGAGAGAAATAGAGAACAGAGAGAAAAAGGAAGAACAGAGAGAAAGAAAGAATAGAGAGAAGAAAGATTAGACAGTGAAAGAAAGAAAGAGGGGACAGAAAGAAAGAACAGAGAGGGAGAGAGAGAAAGAGGGGAAAGAGAACAGAGAGAGAAAGAAAGAGGGGAAAGAAAGAACAGAGAGAAAGAAAGAGGGGAAAGAAAGCACAGAGAGAGAAAGATGGGAAAAAAAAAGGACAGAGAGAGAGAGAGAAAGAAAGAAAGAACAGAGAGAAAGAACAGAGAGAAAGAAAGGGGAAAGAAAGAGAACAGAGAGAGAAAAAAATAAAGAACAGATAAAAAATGAAGACCAGAGAGAGAGAAAGAACAGAGAGAAAGAAAGAAACAAAGAACAGAGAGAGAGAGAAAGAAAAAGAAAGAACAGAGAGAAAGAAAGAGGGGACAGAAAAAAGAACAGAGAGAGAAAAAAATAAAGAGGGGAAAGAAAGAACAGAGAGGAGAAAGAAAGAGAGGAAAGAAAGAGGGGAAAGAAAAAGAACAGCGAGAAAGGACAAAGAACAGAGAGAGAAAGAAAGAGTGGACAGAAAAAAAAGAACAGAGATAGAAAAAAGAGGGGAAAGAAAGAAACAGAGGGAGAGAGAAAGAAAGAAGGGAAAGAAAGAACAGACAGAAAGAAAGGGAAAGAAAGAAAGAAGGAAAAAAGAGGGAAAGAAAGAAGAGAGAGAGAAAGAAATGGGAAAGAAAGAAAGAACAGAGGGAGAAAGAAAGATGGGAAAGAACAGAGAGAGAAAGAAAGATAAAGAAAGAACAGAGAGAAAGAAAGGGGAAAGAGAACAGAGAGAGAAAGAAAGAACAGATAGAAAAAGGAAGGAGAGAGAGAGAGAAAGAAAGAACAGAGAGAGAAATAAAGAACAGAGAGAGAAAGAAAGAACAGAGAGAGAGAAAGAGAACAGAGATAAAGAAAGAGGGGAAAGTAAGAGAAAGAAAGCAAGAAAGAAAGAAAGGGGAAAGAAAGAACAGAGAGAGAGAAAGAAAGATGGGAAAGAAAGAGAACAGAGAAAGTAAGAACAGAGAGAAAGGGGAAAGAAAAAGAACAGAGAGAGAAAGAAAGAGAGGAAAGAACAGAGAGAGAGAAAAAGAAAAAAAGGATTATAGAGAGAAAGAAATAAAGATTCTATAAAGATACTACTGCAGCCCGGCTCACATTGTAGTGCCCACCTGAGCCTCCCGATGCAGGACAGATCATGATCCGCTCACATGACCGACATCCCCGATTCCAAGGCAATCCCGCTGTCCGCGCTGTCAGAGGAGGACACAATGATGGATCTGAAGCATTCCCTGAAGTGCCTCCATGGTTCCGTCACAATCTCCTCCCGAAATTACCTAATTTCCAGTTAGCTTCTAGCACATCACTTCCGGTGGAACGTCACGTGTGAGTTTTAAAGTACTCCTCGGGGCTCCGCCGTGTACTCCTGTGTCCACGGGAAAAGTAAGCTCCCGGCAGGAGCACTGGGGCTCTCAAAATCGGGACTGTCCCGCTGGATCCGGGATGGTTGGGAGGTATGAATGCTCCCCACCATACACCTTGTACACGCACGGCTACACACACATCATACACACACGGTTCCGCTTTGTATGCCTCGTACACGCACGCTTCGCTCCTTACTTCTCGCGCACACATGGCTCCACTCAGTACACACACGGCTCCACTCTGTAAACCTTGTACACATGCGGGTCCGCTCCGTACACCTCGCGCACACACAGCTCCGCTCTGTACAACTCGCGCACTCACGGCTCCACTCAGTACACACATGGCTCCACTCCATAAACCTCGTACACATGCAGCTCTGCTCTGTGCACCTTGTACACACATGGCTCCACTCCATAAACCTTGTACACATGCGGCTTTGCACCATACACCTCGTACACACACGGTTCTGCTCCGCTCTGTACACACACGGCTCAAGCATGGAGCCCTGTGTGTAGGAAGTGTACGGAGCTGAGCAGCGCCCCATACACACACAGCACTGCTACATCCACCTCGTACACACACGGCTCTGCTCCGTACACCTCGTACACACACGGCTCCACTCCGTACACCTCGTACACACACGGCTCCACTCCGTACACCTCATACACACATGGCTCCGCTCCGTACACCTCATACACACACGGCTCTGCTCCGTACACACAACAGCACTGCTACATCCACCCTGTAAACCCCCCCTGACCTCACACATAAACTTCCCTTCATCGAGCACCATGACAACAAGCACACCAGAGACCTGCACAGAGAACCCCGATCATGTGACCCCCTGACTCCTCCCCTCCTGTGACCTCATCACAGGTCCTGTGCTCACAGAAGAGGAGACGTCATTGCTTGCTGTGAGAGGCAGAGGTGGAGAGACAAGGAGGGTGAGGATGGGGTGCATTGGGGGCGTGGCAGCTTCTCACTGCGGGAAACATAGCGTCCTGCCCGGGACAGCGGGTGGGAGGGTCTGAATCGGGACTGTCCCGCTCAATCGGGGACAGTTGAGAGGTATGGGCCAATATTCCATCAACAGAGCTGACCTATGCAGCTCCGCAACTGCTGTACTGTTGTGTAGGCACTCCCTTGAAGTATTATATATTCAGTTTGACAAAGTTATTTTGACAGTTTATTATATTATTTGGCTCCTGCATGATATATGGAATTTTTCTTTGGGCACTGTGTGCTACTATTGCTTAGACATTCCATGGGGTTATTAAGGTGCTCTTACTTTGCCAGTATATGATAGTATTATTTGGTCATTGTATGATATATGCGACTACTAATTAGGCACTGTGTGGTACAGTTGTCTAGGGAATCCCTGGCGGTATCATGACTTGGCACTGTAATTCTAGCAGTGTATGATGGTGCTATTTAACCATTATATGATATACACACGTGGTCAAAATTGTTGGTACCCCTCGTTTAATGACAGAAAAACCCAAAATGGTGACAGAAATAACTTGAATCTGACAAAAGTAATAATAAATCAAAAATCTATGAAAATGAACAAATGAAAGTCAGACATTACTTTTCAACCATGCTTCCACAGAGTTTAAAAAAAAATAAAACTCATGAAATAGGTCTGGACAGAAATGATGGAACCCTTAACTTAATATTTTGTTGCACAACCTTTTGAGACAATCACTGCAATCAAACGATTCCTGTAACTGTCAAAGAGACTTCTGCACCTCTCGACAGGTATTTTGGCCCACTCCTCAAGAGCAAACTGCTCGTGTTTGAAGGTTGCCTTTTCCAGACGGCATGTTTCAGCTCTTTCCAAAGATGTTCAATAGGATTTAGGTCAGGCTCACAGAAGGCTACTTCAGAATAGTTCAATGTTTTCCTCTTAGCCATTCTTGGGTGTTTTTAGCTGTGTGTGTTTGGGTCATTATCCTGTTGCAAGGCCCATGACCTGCGACTCAGACCAATCTTTCTGACACTAGGCAGCACATTTCTCTCTAGAATCCCTTGATAGTCTTGAGATTTCATTGTACCCTGCACAGATTCTAGACACCCTATGCCAGATGCAGCAAAGCATCACCTGAACATAACAGAGCCTCCTCTATGTTTCACAGTAGGGACAGTGTTCTTTACTTGATATGCTTCATTTTTCCATCTGTGAACATAGAGCTGATGTGCCTTACCAAAAAGTTCCATTTGTGTCTCATCTGTCCATAGGACATTCTCCCAGAAGCTTTGTGGCTTGTCCACATGTAGTTTGGCAAATTCCAGTCTGTCTTTTTATGATTTTTTTTCAACAATGGTGTCCTCCTTGGTTGTGTCCCATGAAGTCCACTTTGGCTCACACAACGACAGATGGTGTGATCTGACACTGATGTTCCTTGAGCTTAAAGTTCACCTTTAATCTGTTTAGAAGTTTTTCTGGGCTCTTTTGTTACCATTCGTATTATCCGTCTCTTTGATTTGTCATCGATTTTCCTCCTGTGGCCACATCCAGGGAGATTGGCTACAGTCCCATGGAGCTTAAATTTCTGAATAATATGTGCGACTGTAGTCACAGGAACATCAAGCTGCTTGGAGATGGTTTTATAACTTTTACCTTTAACATGTTTGTCTATAATTTTCTTTCTAATCTCCTGAGACAACTCTTTCCTTCGCTTCCTCTGGTCCATGTAGAGTGTGATACACACCATGCCACCAAACAGCACAGTGAGTATCTGTAGCCCTCTATACAGGCCCACTCACTGATTCCAAGTTTGTAGACACCTGTGAGGCTAATTAGTGGACACACCTTGATTTAATATGTCCCTTTTGTCACATTATTTTCAGGGGTGCTATCATTTATGTCCAGGCCTATTTCATGAGTTTTATTTTTTTAAACACTCTGTGGAAGCATGGTTGAAAAGCAATGTCTGACTTTCATTTGTTCTTTTTCATAGATTTTTTATTTATTATTACTTTTATCAGATTCAAGTTATTTCTGTCACCATTGCGGGTTTTTCTGTCATTAAACGAGGTATACCAATAATTTTGACCACTTGTGTATGGGACTATTATTTGTTTAGTTTGTGGTACTGTTGCCTAGGCAATCCTGGTACTATCATGGGTACTGTTTGACAAGGGTATTATTGCAGTTTTTGATTATACTATTTGGCCAGTATGTGATACATATGGGACTGTTATTTGGTCACTGTTTGTCACTAGTGTTTTGGAAGTGTAGAATGGTATTATTTGGCCAATTATTTTTATATGAGGAGCTGTTATTTGGGTACTGTGTGGTATTACTGCTTAGGCACGCCCTGGAACTGTTTTTTTTGGAAAAGTATCGACAAATAATTTGGTCATCACTGTATAATACATGAGACTATTGTTGTGCTATAAGGGGCATTATATGACACTATTATAGTGTATTTGTCAGGTACTTCATGGCAGGTATTGTGCATTTTTGACAGCTATTTGATATGGCACTATATTGGAAACTGCAAGGCTTTCTTATTTGTGTACTCAATAATAATAGATTTTTTCTGTTGACCTTCTCAATGTTTCTCCCGTTATGCTTCATCTTAAGTTAGCACATCACTTCTCCATTGCCCTCTGTCTTTCACTTCCATTATCCCTTCTTGCAACCCCCTTCCCTTCTGCCATGCCGGGCCATTCTGAACCATCGTCTTCTGTGGTTGCTCCATAATATGATCCAAAAGGCCTATTCAGCTATTGATGTCATCACCCTTCTGTGGGAGGCACTGGAGCATATGTACAGGAGATGATCTGATATCAGTTATGCATAGTTCATCACTGTAAGATCCCGAATAGGATTTTTTTTCTTGATTAGCATTTTTTACGGGACTACTTTCAGTATAGAAAGCGCTGGCAATCGAGCCATTTCCAGGCTACGCCTACGAGAGCATTCTTTCAGTCAGGAATAGATATCTTCAGTTTCGACTTTCTTTGCCAAGATATTTGTTACTAGGGAACCATAAATTAAATACCTATATTAGTGCGACACCGAGCATCTGTTTTATGTACAGACAGGTGCATCAAGCTGTGTAATAGAAATGTTAATTTACTTGTTTTAGTAATGTCAGAGCTTATTGCTCACCTGTCTGCTAAAATATAAATTTCTGCTTTTTAATAATCAAACCAGAGCATCCTCACATCAAGCAGAAATAATATTACATTTATTAAGCTAGTTTAAGAAAAAAGTGCCCATTTTGCCCTAAGCAACCAATCACAGCTCAGCTTACATTTTCTAAATTGGTCTGGAAAAATGAAAGCTGAGCTGTGATTGGTTGCTATGAGCAATGAGGCCAATTTTCCTTTCAGTTTCATACAAACCCTTCTGGCTTCATATACCCTACCAGTTTCACTTTAATGCTTAAAGGGGTGTTCCCATCTCCAAGATCCTATCTCAATATGTGTCAGGTGTACTAATAATAATATTAGCAAATGCCTCCAATCAAAAAGTAGAGTAGTTCTACTGATGACGCTTACCCCACGAGCAGGGCATTGCAGTAGCTTAGGTTTCAATGGATACGATACGAATTCTCATATAGTGACAGTTAGTTGTTAATGATCGTAACCATGGATACCTAAGTAACTGCAAAGCCCTTCACGCTGTGAAGCAACATAGATTATCAAGGAAACTATACTACATTATTATTACTTCTACTACATAGTGGGATAGGATCTTGGAGATGGGAATACCCCTTTAATCTAATTGTTATTATTGTGCCTAATTAGAACCCTTAATTAACCCCTTCACTACAATATAACATAAATACATGTTATATATTAGCAGGGGATGTATGGAGCAGGTTCAGGAGAGTAGCCTGCCCTTTAAGCAGTGGGTTTTGCTATGTTACACTACAGACCCAATAGCCACAGTCATAGGGATGGCCCTTTCTGCTACCTCTTTGGCCGCTGAAAGGGGTTATTACAATCGTTTTCTATTCCACCCCATAATACAGCCAAAACTTTTTCTCCACTCATGGTTAGTGGTTGGGTGAAGCAATTTTATTGTTAAACTACTGTGTTTTCTCTTTTTAAATCATAATGACAACAACCCAAAGCATCCAAATGACTTTGATCAAAAGTTTACATACCCTGGTGAATTTGGCCTGATAACATGCACAGAAGTTGATACAAATGGGTTTGAATGGCTGCTAAAGGTATCCTCACCTATCACTATCCTCACCTATGACCTGTTTGCTTGTAATCAGTGTGTGTGCATAAAAGCTGAGTGAATTTCTGGGATCCAGACAGACTCTTGCATCTTATATCCAGCCACTGACGTTTCTGGATTGTGACACATGGGGAAAGCAAAAGAATTGTAACGGATCTACAGGAAAAGGTAGTTTAACTGTATAAAACAGGAAGGGGATGCAAAAAGATATCCAAGGAATTGATAATGCCAGTCAGCAGCATTCAAACTGTGATTAACAAATGGGGCTCTGTAAAACAAAACCACTGTCAGGTTGACCAACAAAAATTTTGTACACAACTGCCAGGAAAATTGTTCGGCATGCAAAGAAAAACCCACAAATAACATCAGCTGAAATACTGGACTCTGTGAAAACTACCTGTGTGGCTGTTTCGAGATGCACAATAAGGAGGCACTTGAAGAAAAATGGGCTGCATGGTTGAGTCCCCAGAAGAAAGCCATTACAGCGCAAATGCCACAAAGTATCTCACCTATAATATGCAAAACAGCACAGAGACAAGCCTCAAAACTTCTGGAACAAGGTAATTTGGAGTGATGAGACCAAAACTGAACTTTTTGGCCATAATTATAAATGTTACATTTAGAGAGAGGTCAACAAGGCCTATGATGAAAGGAACACCATTCCTACTGTAAAGCATGGAGGTGGATCGCTGATGTTTTAGGGATGTGTGAACTGCAAAAGCACAGGAAACTTGGTCCAAGTTGAAGGAATGATGACTGCAGCACATTATCAGCAAATACTGGAGGCAAATTTGCAATCAGCAGCCCAGAAGCTGCACATGTGACATAATTTAACGTTCCAACATGACAACGATCCAAAACACAAGGCCAAGTCGACCTGTTATTGGCTTCAACAGAACAAGGTGAAAGTTCAGGAGTGGCCATTTCAGTCTCCTGACCTCAATATCATTGAGCCACTCTGGGGAGATCTCAAGCATGCAGTTCATACTAGACAGCCCAGGAATTTACAGAAACTGGAGGTTTTTTGCCAAGAAGAGTGGGCAGCTTTACCATCTGAGAAAATAAAGAACCTCATCCACAACTACCACAAAAGACTTCAAGCTGTCATTGTTGTTAGAGGGGCAATACACTGCATTAAGAAATGGGGTATGTAAACTTTTGTTCATGGTCATTTGAATGTTTTGGGTTGTCATTATGATTTAAAAAGAGAAAACAGTAATTTGACAATAAATGGCTTCGCCCAACCACTAACCATGAGTGGAGAAAAAGTTTTGGTGTTATCATTCATATTCTCTGAAAAAAAGGCCAAGAAAGCAAAAATTTTGCCAGGGTATGTAAACTTTTGAGGACAACTGTATTTTTTAAAATTTTCAGCATTTTATATGATAAAAACAAGTATAATAATCATGACTAATTGAGGGACAGACAAGGGCACAAGGAAAGAGAACCATTGCCCACAAAAGTATTGCAATTTTTTAGTCTAATTGTATACAAATTTGTGCATAAAAGTGATTATGAATGCAAAGTTAATTCTGCCATATAAAGTCAAAATGGTACGACTATATAGTACCAAGACAATACTGTCATATACAGCTCATATAATACTGCACATAGTGCAAAAAACAACACTGATATTGACACCTCATCTACTGTAATACTGCATAATATTGCAAATAATGCAAACAATACTACCATATACAGCTCACCTAATACAACTATATAGTACCAAAACAATACAACTATTTACACTCCCTTAATACTTTACAAAACTGACATATACAATCCACATAAAATCACTATATAGTACCAAGACAATCCTGCCATATTCATTCACGATGATATCACCATATAATGCTAAGACATTACTTCCATATACTGCTCATGTCATACCTCATACAGTACAAAGACAACACTACCATATTCACCCCATATAATATCACATGTAATTCAAATAATACTGCCATATACTGTCCAGATAATACCACTTTATCATACCAAGACAATACCGCATAAATAGCCCATATAATACCTCTGCAAATCACTCCCATATAAATTCCACAAAGACTTTGTATGTTTGTATGATAACACTGCCATATACAGCACATACAATTCTACTATATTAATATACAGCACTAAAAATACTGCTGTACACAGCCCACATAATACTATATAGTATAAAGATAATTCTGCCATTTACAGCTTATATATTACTGTATATAGTATAAATACTACAATGTACAGTCCACTTAATATCATATATAGTACATAATAATGTCACATGTAATACATTTAATACTGCATGTAGTCCAAAGACAACACTGCAATATACAGCACACATAATACCACAGACGCCCTCCATTACTAACCTCTGGGCTTGGTGTCAGCGGAAATTACACAGCTGACGTCAACCCCATAAACTGTTTCCCCGCTTGCCAACGCACCAGGGCAAGCGGGAAGAGCTGAGGCTAAGCGCCAGTATTGACCCATCAAGTAGATGCGCCATTTTTTGGAGCGGCTGATGGCTGGTGATATTTTGCTAGGAGTGGGGCAATATCCATGGCCCCTTACCAGCATATTAATATCAGCCTGCAGCTATCTGCTTTGCCTTAGCTGGTTATTACAAATAGGGGGGGCGTCATTTTGTTAGGGTCTGTCATATGTTTAATAGCCAGCTAAGTCAAAACAGACACCTGCGGGCTGATATTAATAGGCTGGGATGCTCCATGGACATTGGCCATTTCCCAGTCTAAAAATTCCAGCCGCCAGCTGTCTGTTTTCCCATGGCTTGGTTTTAAAAAGGAAGGGGATCGCACATCAATTTTTTATTTATTTATTTTAACTGTCCGGCCAATCGCAGCCATACCATTAATTGACACAGCTGTGATGGAGCCGGAAGTGCCCACAGCATTAAAGCTTCTGACTGACTGCTCTGCAGTCTTTCAACAAGCTTTATTAGAACAGGAAATCGGACATACAGTAAGAAGTCCATGTCAGAGCCCGGTACCAGATACTAGAAGTCCATTAAGAACCCCACACTTTCCAGTTCGGGTTAATTCATCCCTACAAGAAATACCCCAAAATAAATAACAAGACAATGCTATTATGTAAAGCCAATATAATACCGCCATATAATGTTCAGTCAAAACTGCCATATGTAGCTCACATAATACTGCATGTAGTCCAAAGACAATACTGCCATATACAGGTCCTTCTCAAAAAATTAGCATATAGTGCTAAATTTCATTATTTTCCATAATGTAATGATTACAATTAAACTTTCATATATTTTAGATTCATTACACACCAACTGAAATTTGTCAGGTCTTTTATTGTTTTAATACTGATGATTTTGGCATACAACTCCTGATAACCCAAAAAACCTGTCTCAAAAAATTAGCATATCAAGAAAAGGTTCTCTAAACGACCTATTACCCTAATCTTCTGAATCAACTAATTAACTCTAAACACATGCAAAAGATTCCTGAGGCTTTTAAAAACTCCCTGCCTGGTTCATTACTCAAAACCCCCATCATGGGTAAGACTAGCGACCTTACTGATGTCAAGAAGGCCATCATTGACACCCTCAAGCAAGAGGGTAAGACCCAGAAAGAAATTTCTCAACAAATAGGCTGTTCCCAGAGTGCTGTATCAAGGCACCTCAATGGGAAGTCTGTTGGAAGGAAACAATGTGGCAGAAAACGCTGTACAACGAGAAGAGGTGACCGGACCCTGAGGAAGATTGTGGAGAAGGACCGATTCCAGACCTTGGGGGACCTGAGGAAGCAGTGGACTGAGTCTGGTGTAGAAACATCCAGAGCCACCGTGCACAGGTGTGTGCAGGAAATGGGCTACAGGTGCCGCATTCCCCAGGTAAAGCCACTTTTGAACCATAAACAGCGGCAGAAGCGCCTGACCTGGGCTACAGAGAAGCAGCACTGGACTGTTGCTAAGTGGTCCCAAGTACTTTTTTCTGATGAAAGCAAATTTTGCATGTCATTCGGAAATCAAGGTGCCAGAGTCTGGAGGAAGACTGGGGAGAAGGAAATGCCAAAATGCCTGAAGTCCAGTGTCAAGTACCCACAGTCAGTGATGGTGTGGGGTGCCATGTCAGCTGCTGGTGTTGGTCCACTGTGTTTCATCAAGGGCAGGGTCAATGCAGCTAGCTATCAGGAGATTTTGGAGCACTTCATGCTTCCATCGGCTGAAATGCTTTATGGAGATGAAGATTTCATTTTTCAGCACGACCTGGCACCTGCTCACAGTGCCAAAACCACTGGTAAATGGTTTACTGACCATGGTATTACTGTGCTCAATTGGCCTGCCAACTCTCCTGACCTGAACCCCATAGAGAATCTGTGGGATATTGTGAAGAGAAAGTTGAGAGACGCAAGACCCAACACTCTGGATGAGCTTAAGGCCGCTATCGAAGCATCCTGGGCCTCCATAACACATCAGCAGTGTCACAGGCTGATTGCCTCCATGCCACGCCGCATTGAAGCAGTCATTTCTGCAAAAGGATTCCCGACCAAGTATTGAGTGCATAACTGAACTTTATTATTTGATGTTTTTTTGTTTGTTTTTAAAAAACACTTTTATTTTATTGGACGGTTGAAATATGTTAATTTTTTGAGACAGGTTTTTTGGGTTATCAGGAGTTGTATGCCAAAATCATCAGTATTAAAACAATAAAAGACCTGACAAATTTCAGTTGGTGTGTAATGAATCTAAAATATATGAAAGTTTAATTGTAATCATTACATTATGGAAAATAATGAAATTTAGCACTATATGCTAATTTTTTGAGAAGGACCTGTATAGCACACAAAATACCGCAGACCGATGGGATTCCCTTAAAGGTAGTGTACCCACTTCACCCCGAGAATTACTGAAGTACTCCGTTATAGTGGAAAATAGGGGTAATATTGATCAGTCTAAATGACAGAGTCCCCCTTTAACAATGCACATGACTTATGAAAGTGAAATCCTAATATTGCGAAACTTAAGAACTGTAAAACATTTTATTGAGAGTATTCTTATAAAATTGTGTTGGGGGGGCTCGTAAGTAAACTGTGCTATTTGTAGAAACTTGCACTAGGGTAGGATGGGAGATTGTCAGGAGCTGGATTAGATTTCCTACCCTAATAAACCCGCGGGGATGAGAGTAATCACCTGACATTCATGTAGGGACATTAAGCAGTTAAAGAAGATTATCACACTACAGAGAGATTAAAAATTGCTTGTCCGATGCAGCACATGGGTGCACTTAGTAATAAAACAAGTCGTCAGTGATGTGAGTCCGAAAAGTTGAGCTCCACCTTTAAATACCTTCGGAAATGTAAAATGTCGGGCCCAATTCATCATTTGATTTTTTTAAGCCACTTTCTATTTTCTGTCTTTTTTGTGCCAGATTCTTCAAATTGGCAAATTAAGTTCACGAATATTGCACAAAGTAAAAAAACGATCTTTCTTTTTTCCTTGAAACTTTTTGCACTAAAAAGTCACAGATTTGTAAAACAGTTACTAAGTTTGCAAAAAATGCCAGGTGTACATAAAATCACTGCGGGGAAGCGGGACTGGAGTACGTCTGTGGCAAAATTTTGCTAAATTGATGAATCAGCCGAAAACATCTGAAACCCCCCATAATAACGACCATGAAATTAAAAAACAATACAAGAATACCATCAAACACATGTAAAACAAACTTTAGAAAAGTTGCAATTTAAAAATGTGCAGTAAATACTAAAAACTAGATGGCATCTGTCTCTAACAGCAGCTGCAAGAGCTGAGCTCTCATTGCTGCTGTTAACCATTTTGATGCTGCTATCAATCTTTGGAAAAAAAAAGCCTAAAAATCTGAATCACCCCACTAAAAGTAAAGAAATAATAATAATAAAATAAACAATTCCATATATGTTCGGTATAAGCACATCCATAAAAGTCCAATCTATCAATATATAAAATGAATTATTGTAACCCATATGGTAAATATTGTAAAAATTTAAAAAATTTCAAAACTGTGGGTTTTTTTTTTTGGTCACAATACCTCGGAACCTTTTTCTTATTTTTCAGTGCCTTTTACTGTAAAATCAATGGTGTCATTCAAAACTGCAAGTGTCTTAGCAGAAGCCAAGAAAAAATAAAAAGTGCAAAACTGAAAAATCCATATGGGGAAGCTATCATTAGAAAATTTTCTTTGTTTAAATCAGTTTTTTATGTCACATGTATTTAAAAAAAGCAATTTTTTTCATGCAATGATTTTTATTTAAAAAAAACACAAAATATTAACTGTCATGTAGTTTTCACACAGGCCATTGCTTTTGTAGACTCAGTACTTCATTTTCCTTTCTGGAAGAGTTTTCAGCAGGCTCCTAATGACCTTTCTACACCATCATTAGATGCTAGGGTTAAGGTCTGACCATTGCAGCTAATGTACATGTGTTGTTTCCTGAAACAACAGGAAATTAAAATCTAAAAAAAGTCTCAGTGGTCAGTGTGAAAATTGTTAGAGTTCTAATTTTTTTTCTAATATGAAATGGAAAAATTTGCCATTTTTTTAAATTACATTTAACATAAAAATCTGATTTTCACCATAGGTAATTTTATGATAATTGCTTCCATGTTAAGGTTAATATTTTTTGATTCCAGAATTATTATATAATTGTTTTTTTATTTTTGTTATGCAAAATGTATGATTTTTTTTATAATATACTCCATTACCTTATTTTGACTTTCTTCTCTTCCAAACATCATGGTGCCAGGCTGTTTCACATGATCCTTCATAAGCGCTTTAAACTGCTGCTTGACAAAGATCTGTACACTGTAGACAAACAGGGACAGATTCATCAAGACTGGCATTGGGGTTGGGACTCCAGGCTGGGACTGGAGTAAGAGCTGTGATGTAAAGAATACTGCTGTTAATAATAATCTTTATTTTTATATAGCGCTAACATATTCCGCAGCGCTTTACAGTTTGCACAGATTATCGTCGCTGTCCCCAATGGGGCTCACATTCTAGATTCCCTATCAGTATGTTTTTTGGAATGTGGGAGGAAACCGGAGTACCCGAAGGAAACCAACGCAAACACGGGGAGAACATACAAACTCCTTGCTGATGTTGTCCTTGGTGGGATTCGAACCCAGGACTCCAGCGCTGCAAGGCTGCAGCGCTATCTATCTGTTCCGCACTAGCTTCGCCCACTGTGGCAAAGCTGGAGGGAAATTGCTAAATTTTAGTTCAGTCTCGCATTGCAATAAAATGTTGCAACTTTTCAAAGCTTTTAAAGCCAGAACTCCAGTAAAAAAGCTTTGATGAATCGGGCCTAGACTCTTTTGAGCCTCTCTGACTCCCTACACCCCCTATTCAGACAGGAATATTCCCCTACACAGGCTGTTTTACTGCAGTATTCAGTTCTTTCCTGAGCAGCAGTTAAGGGCAGCTTCTAAAGGAGCACAGACGTGAAACAGTACTGCAGCATGTTGTTTGGAGGAGAAGAAAGCAAAATATAGTAATCACGTATATTGCAAAAATTCATAACTTTGCAATAGAATCACAGAATGTTAACGTTGGAAGGGATCTCCAGGGTCATCGTGTCCAACCCCCCTCTCAATTAAGTATTCGCTAAACCATCTCAGACAGATGACTGTCCAGCCTCTGTTTGAAGACTTCCATTGAAGGAGAACTCACCACTTCTCTTGGAAGTCTGTTCCACTCATTGATCACCATCACTGTCAAAAAGTATTTTCTAATATCTGCAAGACATTAAAAATGGTATAGTTAAAAAGAGGTTTTAACACTATTCTTCTTAAATGTCATTGATATTAATTGGAGGGGAGTGGAACAACTTTTGACAACCTCGTGATCAGCTGATTGAAGGGACTGCGATGCAGAACAGTTGGCACAACCCCGGTACATGGTGTAATTGCACTGTTCCTCTTCAATCAACCAATCAGTAGGGGTTCCACAAGTCTGAGCCCCACTTATACTAATGATAGGTCATTAATATTATAGTCCTGGAAATAGCTTTAACTCTTAATTTATGACTGATGTAAAAGTTCAGCTGACGTCTGGATGGCTACAACGTGCCCCATTATTTTTCCTGAGCTCGTATATGTATGATAATATACATAGTGTCGGCGTGAGGATATATTATATGCCATCTTAAGGCTGGGACATCATGTTATCATTAAGCATTTATGGGCTACCAAATTGGATGAAAGATTAATGAGACCTATTAAATGGCAAACATACTAATGAGTCACCTGGCTGCACATTGTACATGAGCTCCACCCGCACTGCCCGGATGACTTTTGTTTCATCTGTCTGTCTTCATTGCCTATGGCACCCGCCACGAGAGTGATGCCACCCTGTACTCTCCTGCGTCTCGCCACAAGTCTACCTAGCAACTCTCTATGGCTCTGCGTTACCAGAAACAAACTTGGCATTAATTAAAATCTCTGCTGGTAATTACCCACCTGCCACTTAGCATCAAGAGGAGGACACTAGATGAGAAGAAAGTGCTGAGCCTTCTGCTTTCTATTTAACTCCTCCAAAGCCAAGTGGCTGTTTTAAAGTCATGAGTAAATTTTGGGATGCAGGAGCTGTACCCCATCTCATGTTGATCACCTAGCCTAAGTGCTTGTGCACGTTAAAGTATTTTTTGGTCCGAGTGTAATCCGATGATTTGGAGTCGGACCAAAGTTGTTCTATGGGGCCATTTTTTTTCTTGGACTAACTCAGTCCGAGGAAAAAATTGGACATGTGCACAACCCCTTAGAATAGCTTTGGTCCGACTCTAAAAAAAACCTTGGCATGCACGAATTGGATCCGAGATGGCACTCAGCCATGCAAGTCAATGAGTTGATGGAAAAAAGTGGACTGCACTATGATGATATCCGAGTACTGTCCAATTTCCGTGCACTGGTACAATGGAGAAGATGGAGAATTTATTTTCTCCATCTTCTCTTCTTCAGAGAAAATCACATCAGCGTGTGATTACCATAATCAAACCGTTTTTCTCAGATGAGAGAAAAAATGGTTGTGTGATCCTACCCTAAGGATAGTTTGTCAATATTAATTAACCTTTTAGGCTTAAAATCAATAATGGTTAATTTAATTAACCTATTCCTTACATTCAGCATGTAGTATGAATGTCAAGTGAGCAAACTCAAGTACTTAACACACACACCATACACAGCGGATGCCAGCTGTGCTATACAGCCAACAGCTGCCTCCACCAGCAGTGATCGGAGCTAACTTTGATCACTGCTGTAATAGTATAGCACAATTCAAAAAAACAAGTTTAAGTCTCCTAGGAGGGATAAAAAAAATAGAGTAAAAAGTAATAAAAATTTTTTTTTAACAAATATCAAAAGTAAATAAAGTTTGAACCACCCTTTTCCCAATCCAAAAATAAGTATTAAAAAAAAGAAAAATCTGAAAAAAGTCTGATGTATCAAAATATAAAATTATTTCACCTGTATGGTAAATGTTATAAAGAAAAATAAACTAAAAATACCAGAATTGCTGTTTTTCAGTCACTAAACCTTGCAAAAAATGCAATAAAAAGTGATTAAAACATCTTAAAGCGAACCTGTCAGCAGGATTTTGCTAAGTATACTACAGACATTGTCTTGTTGGCACTGTTACTGTTATGGGACGGCCTATAAGCAGGGCTTTCCCTGGTTTCTCTGGCTTAGAGCAGCAAGATAAGACTCTGCCCACAGTCACACCCCGGAGCAGGAGCATATAATTAACTGAAAACTTCTAACACTGGTTACACAAGAACCACAAGATGGAATTCTTCATCCCAGGTATCATTTTAATCAGTATAACAACATCAACATGACATTGCCTGTAGTTTACTTAGCAAAATCCTGCTGAACATTATTGCCATACTGTATTTGCTATAGACATACATTTTAAACATTATAAAATTATACATTTTTGGGAAATTTTTTCCAGTTTTGATGGGACTGCTAGGGGGTAATCCAGATGTGGTTACACTTATGTAGCAAAAATGAAATTTTGTGTGGTGGAGTTAAATCTTAGCGACTTGATGGATAACTCAGAGTTAACAGATACATTTTTTTTAACGACGGCATAAAAACTCTAAGTCGATGATTTCTCATTCATACAAGAGGAAGAGACGCACAGGATGGGTTCAGGAAATGATCCAAGCTCATAAGGTTGAACTGCGAGCAGTAATGAGACAGTTTGCTTATTATTAATTAATTTGCTTCTTAGATCTGCCTCTGTGCTAGGAGTTCCTGATAATCTGGAACAAGAAATCTTGTTAATCCTCATTTCTACAAGGCAGGAGAACACAGCAGCCGCGTACACGTGAAGGACACAATCTGCCGTTAACCCCTTTTTTCGACATCATATGTGGGTTAAGGATTCATTTATTCTACCGGTTTTTTTTAGTGCCCTTTAAGAAATGGTAAATATTTGATATTGCCACTTATCTAAGCAAGAAACGGAAGCGATCATCAGAAAATGACTGATTGTTTAAAACAGATTTTCATGTTAACTGTATTTTTTTCATTTTGGCAATGATTTATTTAGTTTTTACAGATCACAATCTTGCAAGATTTCCATTATATATATAGTAGCATTTCATCAGATCCAGGTTCTCTTGCCTTGTCCATAACAAGACCCAAGGTACAGACTCTGCAAAGAAACCTCAGAAACCATCCAACACATAGTGGTAGGATGCAAAATGCAAGCAGGAACAGCGTATACCGAACGCCACAACCAAGTAGCGGGAATTGTATACAGGAACATCTGCACAGCATATGGGCTAAGTCCCCCTAAGTCCAGGTGAGAGACCCCAGAAAAAGTGGTGGAGAATGAAAGGGCTAAAATCCTGTGGGACTTCAAGATCCAGACGGATAAGCAGGTGTTGGCTAACCAACCAGACATTGTGATAGTAGACAAGGATCAGAAGACAGCAATGATAGATGTGGCAGTGCCAAGTGATAGCAACATCAGAAAAATGGAATATGAGAAGCTGGAGAAATACCAGGGCCTCAAAGGAGAACTGGAGAAGATGTGGAAGGTGAAGGCAACAGTGATTCCAGTGGTGATGGGAGCACTTGGAGCAGTGACCCCTAAGTTGGGAAAATGGCTACAATAGATCCCAGAAGCAACATCTGAGCTCTCTGTCCTGAAAAGAACAGCTAAGATCCTGCGCAGAACCCTCAAACTCTCAGGCCTCTGGTAGAAGACCCGAGAATGAGAAGGGACAACAAAGACCACCTCCAGTGGGGTGAGAAGGAAGTTTTTGTTTATATATATATATATATATATAATATATATATACGTAGATATATATATATGTAATGGAAATCTTGAAATTTTAACACTGTCCATTAGGAATTTTTTAGGTTCTGGCTTCCTGTTGTTTCATGAAATCCATAAGTATATTAGGACTGACCTCAACTCTTTCTTTTGTATTGAAGCATCTAAGAGCGTGTGCAAATGTAATTGTGAAGGAATTGGGAGCAGTGGGAACTGTGACATCGCCTACTGTGATTGATGGATTCTGTGTTATGAGCTGTGCATAGAGGTATTAGCTGTTATTGTAATCCTGCCCCTGATGATAAAGAGCCTGCTGAAAACTCCTCAAAGTATGAGTGTAAGAAAATATTTAGTGGCCATTGTGAAAATTGCAAGATTGCTCTTTTTTTGTATATTGCTTTAAATTAAAGAGATACGTTCCACTAAGTGGTCCAATTAACTTCCCCAGGGATAAAATAAAACCTTTCAGAATTGAAAGACTGAAATTCTGAGGTTACTGGATGAAATATTACTCTTAATATTACTCTTCCTAAGATATGGCACAGATATGAGCTTAAAACCTGAGATAGGAACTATGGTCACCGACTTACAGTATACTGGCTCCTCAGGGGCAGGTCCAGTAGATTTCTTCTTATTTAGTGCTGTGTAGATGTAGGATGTGCTAAAGATACAACTCTTTATAGTGGTATCTGGTCTATGGTGCCTGGGGGATCCTAGGGCCTTTCTGCCAATATAAGAAGGCACCTGTGTTAAAAATGGCACATGGTAGGTTGGAGCCAGTTTCATATTTTGGAGCATTGGAGTCCAGAACCTTCACTTAATTTCCAGTAACCTCTGAGCTGGTCGTAATATGAGGACTTACTTTATGATGTCCATATGCCCTGATAGGGCATATAGAAATGAGTTGTCCTATTTTGCTTGTATTAAAAAGGGAATCCATTCTCATAAAGTGATGACGTATCTGTAGGAGGTGCTATCATTTTATGATTGCTGGTGGTCCAATTTTTTGGGACCACAATAATTCTGACAATAAATGGACCTTAATACTAATTTTGCTCTGTTTTACCCCACAAAGTGGTGGTCATGGCTAGCCTACTGTACATCTTGAATGGACGGTTGTTTATGGGAGTGTTGCTGTTCAGTGAAGACTTCACATTGAGTCAACACTACACCAGTCTCAAGGACTGGTGAAAATCCTCCACCATCGGACCCCCCACCATTCATAAAGTTGTAAAAAGGTCGACTGGGGTGGTAGTCCTTACTGAGCTCACCCACGAAAACACAGTCTGAAGACACCCCGGCCCCTTGTACATGCAATACAGGACTGTCACAGCTTTTCCCCCATTGGTACGATACGATACGATACGATACACTTTATTGATCCCGGGGGGAAATTACAGTATTACAGCAGCAATACAAACAGCAGTACATAAAATATTAGGACACAAATCTTGCACAGGTGTACCAACATTACATAATAAATAAAAGTGGTTACCTTCTCTTTTTTTGTTCACCATAGTCCAGGCAATGAGAGTTCAAGAATGCAGCTGTTTTCCAACAGGGAATAACTTTTAAATGAACGGTGATGAAATAGACAAAAAGAAAAAAAGACAAATTCAACACTGGCTTCCTGCTCTCTCCCTGACACTTGCTATGGCCCTACAAGTTCGCAGTAGTCGCTGTGATCTGAACGCTTAAAGTCCCTTCAGCGGGGGTCCCTTCCGACATCCTGGTGTCCGTGTTGTGGTTCTTAAGTTCTTCTTTAAGTTCTTGAGTCCAGGGCAACAGATATCTCCCCTGCGGGAGTCTGGCAATACCCTGTCTGTAATATATGTCTGCCCTGGCCAACTTACCCAGGCTACTGGCTAGGAAGCAGCAGTTTCCTGTTCCCTCTCTGCTGCTGGCCCAGCCCATAATATTAACTAGTTCTGTCCCTGCTTCTGGTATGTGCATTACAAATACAGCACAACAGTCATTTATGGCAGACACCGCACATTTAACAGTGTAGAACACAAAGGGATAACTTTAAGACATAAGTGGTTCATAGCATTACCCAACAGCATAAAACACATGGCAATACATAGACTTTTTAACATAAGATGCACGGAGGTCACACGGACGGAGGAGAGAGCACGCCTGAGGAGGCCTGCCACCTCCTTACATTCCTCCTTCTTAAACATGGCCGTCCTCGGCCATGGTAGCCTCAGTAAAACGTACTGCGTAGTGCCCCCGGGGCCCCTGTTCCTTGATAAAAGTCACGTAGTCCCCCTCTCAAAGGGGACTGCGGAACATGAGGGACCCAGCGTTAATGTATACCTTGGCCCCGGTCTCCAACTCTTGCAGGAATCTGTACCCCCGGTTCCGATTAAGATACCGGAACTCTCAGCAGGTCTTCCGGCCTGCCACAGTTCCCCCCGCCAGAGCGCTGTAGTTCCGCAAGGAAGCGGCGCTCCTTTCGCCTTTTCTCCTGAATCATCTCATGGATCCACTTGGTCTCCTTAGGCACCTGGAGCTCCTCTGCACGCAGGCCACGGATGTCAGCTGGAATGGGTGCGGCTCGTGAAGCGCGGCTGCCATCGCTGTCATCGAGGTGATGACGGAGTCAGCAGACGGGACGCCTCCAATGAGGATGATGGGATGGATGGCCGGGACACCTCCGGAGATGACGGCGGAGCCACAGGAGGTAAGAGGGCAAAGTGCAGGGCAGCGGGATGGACGACTAGGGTTCCCTTACTCACTGCCGTAGCCATCGGTAGTCCTCTTGCACGGTCGCCGATATCGGTGATTGCGGCCGTAATCATTCCCTGAAGAGCCACCTCCAGAATCATCCGGATTCTTTCAAGTTCCCGTCGGGGCATCACCAGGCCCTTGTAATCCTCGTCATCCTCGTAGTCCTCAACCGGTTCTTGGCTTATCCACCGAAACAGCGGTAGCTCCTCCAAACACCAGGCCTCGAACCGCAGGTCTACCTCTGCCCTGCTTTTGGAGCGCCGCCAATCCTGGCGGCCGATGCCTCCGCGGTATGACATGCTGCGCCTCTCCATGTCAGCAGGTAATGGCTTCTCATCCATTGTCAGATAGTCTATCTATTCTGGGTTCCACCCATTCGTGGATGCGATCATTCCTTGCTTCTCCACCCGTTTCTCCTGTTGAGACTGTAGGGGCGGTAGTTCCTTCTTCGCCCGCACCCATTTAGGAATGGCCTCCTTTGCAACGGGACATGCCTTTGTTCTTTTTGGAGCCAAAATGCTTTTTTGATGCCCACGACAAACATCCTCATCCTCACTTTTTGTGCCAACGGCCGCCATCTTTTCAGCAGCGGTCGGTGCCATTTCTAAGTCCACAACATCAGCCATCTGCAATTCTGTCACGGCAGGCAACACAAGTCCCAAATCCAAAGACACAAGTCTCAGAGTCGCTGTCAGCTCCATTTCTTCTTGCTCTGGCAGCACATCACAAATTTCAAGCTCACAGTCATGGTCAGCCGCCATCTCAAACAGTCCCAGGGTTGTAAGGCTGTTCAGGTCCATCCTGTCGAACTACGCCAAGTGTAACAAGGGTGACCGGGGTGGTAGTCCGGACCGAGCTCACCCACAAAACCACAGCCTGAAGACATCCTGGCCCCTTGTACATGCAATATAGGACTGACACAGCTTTTCCCCCACGGGTTACCGTCTCTTCCTATGGGCACTGTAGTCAAAGCAATGAGAGTTCAAGAATGCAGCTGTTTACCAACAGGGAATAAATTTTTAATGACCGGTGATGAATTAGACAAAAAGACAAATTCCACACTGGCTTCCTGCTCTCTCTCCCTGACACTTGCTACGGCCGCAGTAGCCGTAGTTTGCAGTAGTCCACTCGCTGGAATCTGGACGTTTAAAGTCCCTTCAGCGGGGGGCCCTTCCGAAGTACTGGTGTCCGTATTGTGGTCCTTAAGTCCTTCTTTAAGTCCTTGAGTCTGGGGCAACAGCTCTCTCGCCTCCATGAGTCTGGAGTCTGGCAATGCCCTGTCTGGGCAAAGTACCCGAGCTACTGACTAGGAAGCAGCAGTTTCCTGTTCCCTCTCTGCTGCTGGCCCAGCCCATAATATTAACTAGTTCTGTCCCTGCCTCTAGTATGTGCATTACAAATACAGCACAACAGTCATTTATGGCAGACACAGCACATTTAACAGTGTAAAACATAAAGGGATAACATTAAGACATAAGTGGTACATAGCATTACACAACAGCATAAAACACATGGCAATACATAGACTTTTTAACACGGGCGGAGGAGACTGAGGGGAAATGCCACCTCCTTACAAAGTCATGGCATATCTCAGCGCTATGACATCAATTTACAATAGGAGTACCATTTTATTAGAAGCTGTTGGCCAAAACATAAAAGGTTCACCTAGAAGGTTTGGTTTGATGTGACTCTTACAACATTTTCTATTTACCCACTGCATCAGAACAGAAAGTTGTAGGTGTAAAACCATAATGGTAGCAGAGTATGACGCCTGAGGTCCAGTTTAGGGCTCTTCTCCGCCCACATGTCAAGGACAGTAAGTCCAAGATACGTTTTTTTTTTTGTTCTGCTTGTTCTGATGCCAGTGCTTCCTCCCCCTTCTGCAGGTGTTCCAGCTAACAACACAGCAGTGGCTTACGCAGTCCTCCTCTTTGGGATTGTTGATCATCTGTTCTTCGTCCACAGGGACATGTGGATCTAGCTGTGATAAAAAGAAACTGCTCGCTTCCACCTGATATCATTCCCCTAGGTGCTAGGCTTAATAACTCGGTTGCCTTGAGCTATTCACTGTTGGCAGCGAAGTAAACACTTTTGTACTAGCAAGATTACGGAATGTTGTATCCAGGGCTTGCTTCCATAGATGCCTGCCAGGGAAGGTGGAGGTGTACTCTTTCTCGCTTGATCATCCTGTTCCCTTTCACACTTTTCAGGCTTTTGCGGAAGCAAGGATAAATGTAGATGAGGTTAAATGAGCGCTAATAGTCATTTACTTTATGGATTGTGAGTAAAAAGTGGTTAACTCTTTATCCTAATTGCAGGAGAATGTTATTGCAAATGCTATAAAAAAGCCATTATAGCAATGAGGAATAGGCAATACACAAATGGTGACATTTCAAAGCATTTCTGATTAACTGTAATTTCCACCATGTTAGGCATGTGCAAAAGGGTTCTGTACCTTTAAAGGGGGCTTGTACTTTTAGACGACTCCATCTCATTTCATAGATAATGGGATAAATAGACAATAGACAATTTGGAAATCAATTTACTTATAAATAATGTTGCCTTGCCCCTAAAAATTACTCCAAAATACCTTATATTAGGTATCTTTCTTCAGTGTATCTTGTTGTCCACTACCAGATAATGGGAGAGGGGATTTATTTCTCTACAGTAAGTGGGGGAAGGTCTTTATCTCTCTACAGTAAGTGGGGCAGGTCTTTATTTCTCTACTGTAAGTGGGGGCAGGTCTTTATCTCTCTACAGTAAGTGGGGGCAGGTCTTTATTTCTCTACAGTAAGTGGGGGAAGGTCTTTATCTCTCTACAGTAAGTGGGGGAAGGTCTTTATCTCTCTACTGTAAGTGGGGAAAGGTCTTTATCTCTCTACAGTAAGTGGGGGCAGGTCTTTATTTCTCTACTGTAAGTGGGGGCAGGTCTTTATCTCTCTACAGTAAGTGGGGGCAGGTCTTTATTTCTCTACAGTAAGTGGGGGCAGGTCTTTATTTCTCTACAGTAAGTGGGGGAAGGTCTTTATCTCTCTACTGTAAGTGGGGGAAGGTCTTTATCTCTCTACAGTAAGTGGGGGCAGGTCTTTATCTCTCTACAGTAAGTGGGGGCAGGTCTTTATCTCTCTACAGTAAGTGGGGGCAGGTCTTTATTTCTCTACAGTAAGTGGGGGAAGGTCTTTATCTCTCTACTGTAAGTGGGGGAAGGTCTTTATCTCTCTACTGTAAGTGGGGGCAGGTCTTTATCTCTCTACAGTAAGTGGGGGCAGGTCTTTATTTCTCTACAGTAAGTGGGGGCAGGTCTTTATTTCTCTACAGTAAGTGGGGGCAGGTCTTTATCTCTCTACAGTAAGTGGGGCAGGTCTTTATTTCTCTACAGTAAGTGGGGGCAGTTCTTTATCTGTCTACAGGAAGAAAAGGACAGGTTTTTATCTTCCTTCAGGAAGTGGGGACAGGTCTTTGTATCTCTACAGGAAGTGGGGGGCGGGTATTTTATCTCTTTACAGGAACTGAGGGCAGGTGTTTTATCTCTCTACAAGAAGTGGACACAAGTGTTTTGTCTTGCTACAGGAAGTGAGGGTGGATCTTTGTCTCTATAGGAAATGTGGACAACTGCTGTTTCTCTACAGGACATGATGGGCCCCATATATTGCTCCAAACAGAATGTGCTCCATATAATGATCCATACAGTATATGATGGGCCCCATATATTGCTCCAAACAGAATGGGCCCCATACAATGTCCCATACAATATATGATAGGCCCTATATATTGATCCAAACAGAATGAGCCCTATATGATCCTCCATATATAATGGGCCCCATATGATGCTCCATATATAATGGGCCCCATGTGATAACCCAAATATAATGGGCTTCCTATGTTGCTTCATGTATAATAGGCCCCATATGATGCTCCATATATAATGGGCCGTATATATTGCTCCAAACAGAATGGGCTCCATATAATACTGCATATATAATGGGCCCCAAGGTAATGCTCCATATATAATGGGCTTCATATGATGTTCCATATATAATGGGCCCCATATGATACTCCAAAATATGATGATCATATAATGCTCCAAGCATAATAAAAAATGAAATACTCACCTCTCCTCACTGACCACTGCTCTGCTCCGGACTCCTCAGAGTTGGCGTTTCCAAATCTCTGCACTGTGACTGTTCAGGCAGAGGGCGCACACTAGTCACGTCATCGTGCTCTCTGACCTGATCGTCACAGTCTGAAGACGCGGAAGACACCGCAGCGGAGGATCAGGGAGGGGTAAGTATCACAAATACCGGGGCCCAGAGCAGGCTGGGTGGGGGAGTCCACTCGCTGGCGCTGGAATTGGCACAGGCACCGGCCCCATAGCACGCCGGTGTTCCCAATGGCGAGTGGGCCCACCAACCTGCTCAGGGCATTTGCCTGTGTGTGCTGATACCGGCCCTGAGTCTGGGCACTGTTCTGGTACCCGAACCCTAACTTTTTTAACTGTTCGCCTGAACCTGCCAGACCCAAACATCCAGGAGTCCGCCCATCTCTAGTCTTAATTTCTATTTGGGAAAAAAACAGCAAGTTCGACCAAACTTTTATACAGTTTTTTTATGGAAGCACAGTTGCACGTTAAGTAAGTAAATCTAAAAAACAGGTAATGCCTAGTACCATAAGCCATGTTATGGACAACTAGTAGGTAGCATGAGCTCTCTTTTTACACTGCAGTAGGTATCTATTAGAGAGAAGGCTGACTATAATGTTATTTAAAGGAATTGATGAAAACCAGAAAAAATGGCTGCCTCCATGAATACCACTATACAGTGGGTACGGAAAGTATTCAGACCCTGTTAGGGTCTGCGGAACGCACCAAATATATGAGGTAGAGAGGTGCGTTCGCAGCCCGGGGTCCACCGTGCAGGCGGAACCTGCTGCTAGTAAAATGGCGAAAGTAGCGAACTCTGTTATCCCGCAGAGTCGCTAAAATAAACGCCGTAGCGCGTTGTGGCAGTAAGTGCGAACTCTGTTAATACCCAGAGCCGCTAACGGAAATGCCACAGCGCTATATGGCGATAGGTGCGAACTCACTTAGCTTCAGTGAGCCGCAAAGTAAAACGCTAGGGCGCTGTCTAGCGTCGAAAGCAAACCCTGTTACGTCACAGGGCCGCTGAGGAAAAGTGCTGTGTCCTGTCAGGCTCTCAGGTACACAGTTAAGTGCTAAGCGTACATAACGCGTGATCATGTGCTAATGTCCTCGCGGGAGTCACCCGCAATCTATGGCGTCTGAATGCCAGACCCTGAATACGGCAATCAAAACTCCTCACCGGTTACGCCGGTAATCTAGGGCATCTAGGACACCGACCCTGGCCAGCTACCATACCAAACTCCTCACCGATTAAGTCGGTATTCTAGTGGCTTATTTCAGCCGGGTCCCTAACCACACATACGCATGATCACACTGGCGCATAGCATACAATGGTTGATATTAGCGCATGGCGGCTCAGCCATGCTACCCTTTTATAGCAACAGCTACAGGACCTTCCAGGAACAAGGACCAATGAGAAGATGTTACAAACACACGTAGCTACATGACCTTCCTGGCGGACCAATAGGAGCCGCTGCAGCACCTGAACATGTGACCCCTGATCTCCAATGAGAGATTTCACTCTGGGCATGCTCAGATGGGAAAACGCAGGACTTTGTCTCAAAGACGGCTGCTCCAGCACTGGCTATAATAGCAGATCCAGGAAAGGCAGCAGCAAGTCACTGCACAGTAGAGGAGTGGGCAAGACACCTGGACCGACGTCTCTGCTGAGCAGGCTCCACTGCGGCCGGAGATGAATGGGAACCGCAGCGGGACGGGTTCGAGACTCCCCTTGTGCAGCAGCGGGAACTCGAACCCTTACATTACCCCCCCTCCTAGGGCCCCCCTTCTCTGGGCCTCGCTGCGTTCAAAGGCAGCGATGAGCTGCGGAGCGTGATCATGCTCGGCAGGCTCCCAGGACCTATCTTCAGGCCCATAACCCCTCCAATCCACCAAATAAAATTTTTTGCCTCGTACCACCTTGCACCCAACAATGGCATTCACCTCGTAGTTGTTCGAAGACGAACCCGACGTCCCGGCAGATGACTCAGGCAACCGGGAGATGACCACGGGTTTTAGGAGGGATACATGGAAGGTGTCAGAGATACCAAGGCGAGGCGGAAGGGCCAAACGGTAAACCACAGGGTTCACCTGATCGAGAACCTTGAAGGGACCCAAATAGCGGGGTGCCAATTTAGTGGATTCCACCCGTAGCCTGATGTTTCGGGCGGAGAGCCACACTAGGTCGCCAGGAGAAAATGTCGGAGTGGGACGCCGATGAGCATCGGCAGAAGACCTCATCCTTTCCTTGGAAGCCTGAATGGCATCCTGGGTGCGGTCCCATATGTCCCGTGCTTCCACAGCCCAGTCTGCCACCCTGGAGTCAGCGGAAGCAACGGGCATGGGCACCGGTACCCGCGGATGCTGGCCGTAATTTAAGAGGAATGGGGTCTGTCCGGTGGAGTCAGCCACAGCATTGTTTAGCGCAAACTCCGCCCACGGAAGCAGAGATGCCCAGTCATCCTGCCTGGCAGAGACAAAATGTCGCAAGTAGGTGACCAAGGTCTGGTTGGCCCTCTCTACCAACCCATTCGTCTCGGATGATATGCAGAGGAGAGGTTCAATTCAATGCAGAGTAGATGACACAACTCTCTCCAGAACCGAGACGCAAATTGGGGACCTCGATCGCTGACAATCTTGTCTGGCATACCGTGTAGACGGAAGATGTGTCTAATAAATAATGCTGCCAAGGCCCATGCGGAAGGTAACCGTGGTAGCGGCACTAATGTGCACCATTTTGGAGAAGTGGTCGGTGATCACCCAAATGATAGTGCAACCCCAAGACTTGGGTAAGCCCACCACAAAGTCCATCCCGACCATCTCCCAGGGCCTGTCTGCCACCGGCAAAGGAAAAAGTAACCCAGCTGGCCGTTGTCGAGGGGACTTGTTCCTGGCGCAGGAGACACACGCCTGAACATACTCCCTGACGTCACGGACCATATGTGGCCACCAGTATGTCCTCGCCAATAGCTCAGTTGTCCTCTTTGCCCCAAAGTGTCCACCCACCCTGGACGAGTGTGCCCAAGAGAGTACCTCCGGTCGCAAATTAGTGGGCACAAAAGTCTTGCCCGGAGGCACAGACTCTAGCGAAACCGGGGCTACAGTTCTCAGGCTTTCTTCAGGGACAATAAGCCGAGGCTCCTCATCCTCCTCCTCTGATGACACTAAGGAGCGAGAGAGAGCGTCGGCCCGAACATTCTTCTCACCGGAGAGAAAATGGAGGGTGAAATGGAACCGAGAGAAGAATAGGGACCATCTGGCCTGGCGAGAATTTAGCCGCTGAGCCGTTTGCAAATATACCAAGTTCTTGTGGTCGGTGAAGACTTGGAAGGGAAAACGAGCTCCCTCCAGAAGATGTCTCCACTCTGAGAAGGCCAATTTCATAGCCAGCAACTCCCTGTCCCCGATGGAATAATTCCTCTCTGCTGGTGTAAAGGTCTTAGAAAAGAAGAAGCAGGGATGCTTCCGACCTTGAGCATCCTTTTGATATAGGACTGCTCCAGCACCAACAGAAGAGGCGTCCACCTCTAAAACAAACAGTTTATCAACATCAGGGCGATGTAATATGGGAGCACTGGCACAATGCGACTTGATGGAAGAGAACGCCTTGGAGACCTCCTCAGACCACAACTTGGGATTTGCTCCCTTCTTGGTGAGGGCTACCAAGGGAGCTACCAAAGTCGAGAAATGGGGAATGAACTGGCGATAATAATTAATGAACCCCATAAAGCGCTGCACCGCTTTAAGAGAATGGGGTTCTTGCCAGTCCATTACAGCCTGTAGTTTGGCAGGATCCATAGCCAATCCTTGGGCAGAGATGATATAGCCCAGAAAAGGTAAGGACCTCTCTGCTCAAACACACATTTCTCCAGCTTGGCATAGAGGGAGTTTGCCCGTAAGAGGTCGAAGACTTTGTTGACATCCCTCCGGTGAGAGTCTATATCTGGTGAAAAGATGAGAATATCATCCAGATAGACTACCACAGAGGTGGAGAGCATATCCCGGAAGATATCATTGACAAAGTCTTGGAAAACAGCGGGAGCATTACAGAGCCCGAAGGGCATCACCAGGTATTCGTAATGCCCATCCCTGGTATTAAAAGCTGTCTTCCACTCGTCCCCCTCACGGATGCGAATTAGGTTATAGGCACCACGTAGATCAAGCTTGGTAAATACTCTTGCTCCTCGGAGCCTATCAAAGAGCTCAGAGATTAGGGGCAACGGGTACTTATTCTTGACGGTGATGGCGTTAAGACCCCTGTAGTCAATGCATGGACGTAATTCTCCGTTCTTCTTTTGCACAAAGAAGAACCCTGCCCCTGTGGTGACACCGACTTCCTAATGAACCCTCTTGCCAGATTCTCCTGAATGTACTGGGACATGGCCTCCGTCTCAGGGAGCGAGAGGGGGTATACTCTTCCCCGAGGAGGTTCTGCTCCAGGCAAGAGATCAATAGGACAGTCATAGGGGCGATGAGGTGGAAGAGTCTCCGCCGCCTTCTTGGAGAAAACGTCTACATATGCCCAATAACACTGAGGAAGAGAAGTGAGATCTACGGGTATCTCTGTGGTGGTGACCTGAACGCACTCCCTGATACACCTGCCTCTACATGAATCACCCCAACCCAGTATCCTCCCAGAGGACCACTCAATATGGGGAGAGTGGTAACGGAGCCAAGGTACTCCCAGCAACACCTCGTCTATTCCCTCGGGCAGGACAAGAAAAGAAATACTCTCCTGATGGGACGGGGACATAGATAAAGTGAGAGGGATCGTCTGGTGGGTGATTTGGGAGAGCAGAGTTGATCCATTCACTACTCGCACAGTCACCGGTTGGGCGAGCATCACCAGAGGTATAGTGTGGCGGAGAGCAAATGCAGAGGACATGAAATTCCCCTCGGCTCCGGAATCCACACAGAGCTCAGCGGAGAGCGTGGATGGACCTACTGTAATTGTCCCTTTAAAGGACAACTTGGTGGAAAATGCCGCAGTGTCTAGTGAACCTCCTCCCAAGGTCACTAGACGCGACCGTTTTCCTGACCGCTGTGGACATTTGTTGGCATAGTGTCCTAACTGCTGGCAGATGTTACAGACCACGGGTACTCGAGCGGCCCGGGACTTAGGTCCCGCTCGAGAAACCTCCATGGCCTCATGGGAGTCGGGCGCCTGGCCGGAAGTTTCCAGAGGTCTGGCGAAGGTGGGAGCCAGCCGGAACCTCTGCCTACACTGGGACCGCTCCAACCTCCGCTCGTGAAAACGGAGGTCGATGCGGGTAGATATGGCGATAAGCTTCTCCAGTGTGGCGGGAATCTCCCTGGTAGCCAAAGCATCTTTAACATGATCAGCCAGTCCTCGCCAGTAGACTGGAATGAGTACTTTATCCGACCAGTCTAGCTCTGAGGCCAGAGTCCGAAACTGGACGGAAAACAGACTGACCAAAGACGAACCCTGTGCCAATGTCAGCAGTTGTAGCGCCGCATCGTGGGTGACCTGAGGTCCTAAAAAGACCTTTTTTAGAGCCTCCAGAAAACGAGGAGCACTCCGCACCACACGGTCGTCACGCTCCCACAGCGGAGTGGCCCACTCCAACGCTCTGCCTGACAGAAGCGAAATTATAAAGCCCACTTGTGCCCGATCCATGGGGAAACGTGTAGCCAGAAGCTCGAGTTGTATAGAGCACTGACTCATGAATCCCCGACATTGCTTGCTGTCACCAGCAAACTTGTCTGGAAGCGGGAAGTGGGATATTGTGGGGGCAGAGGTGGCAGTGGACACACTGGCTGCAGCCACGCTAGCAGCCTGAACAGCGACTGGGTAACATCCACAGCTGAGGTTGTGCACTCAAGAGCCGCCAACCTACCCTCCAGCTGCTGGATGTCCCGTAGTAGACGCTGGTCATCCGCCATTTTACCAGCCAGACCCTGGCGCTAATATTATGTTAGGGTCTGCGGAACGCACCAAATATATGAGGTAGAGAGGTGCGTTCGCAGCCCGGGGTCCACCGTGCAGGAGGAACCTGCTGCTAGTAAAATGGCGAAAGTAGCGAACTCTGTTATCCCGCAGAGTCGCTAAAATAAACGCCGTAGCGCGTTGTGGCAGTAAGTGCGAACTCTGTTAATACCCAGAGCCGCTAACGGAAATGCCACAGCGCTATATGGCGATAGGTGCGAACTCACTTAGCTTCAGTGAGCCGCAAAGTAAAACGCTAGGGCGCTGTCTAGCGTCGAAAGCAAACCCTGTTACGTCACAGGGCCGCTGAGGAAAAGTGCTGTGTCCTGTCAGGCTCTCAGGTACACAGTTAAGTGCTAAGCGTACATAACGCGTGATCATGTGCTAATGTCCTCGCGGGAGTCACCCGCAATCTATGGCGTCTGAACGCCAGACCCTGAATACGGCAATCAAAACTCCTCACCGGTTACGCCGGTAATCTAGGGCATCTAGGACACCGACCCTGGCCAGCTACCATACCAAACTCCTCACCGATTAAGTCGGTATTCTAGTGGCTTATTTCAGCCGGGTCCCTAACCACACATACGCATGATCACACTGGCGCATAGCATACAATGGTTGATATTAGCGCATGGCGGCTCAGCCATGCTACCCTTTTATAGCAACAGCTACAGGACCTTCCAGGAACAAGGACCAATGAGAAGATGTTACAAACACACGTAGCTACATGACCTTCCTGGCGGACCAATAGGAGCCGCTGCAGCACCTGAACATGTGACCCCTGATCTCCAATGAGAGATTTCACTCTGGGCATGCTCAGATGGGAAAACGCAGGACTTTGTCTCAAAGACGGCTGCTCCAGCACTGGCTATAATAGCAGATCCAGGAAAGGCAGCAGCAAGTCACTGCACAGTAGAGGAGTGGGCAAGACTCCTGGACCGACGTCTCTGCTGAGCAGGCTCCACTGTGGCTGGAGATGAATGGGAGACCGCAGCGGGATGGGTTCGAGACTCCCCTTGTGCAGCAGCGGGAACTCGAACCCTAACAGGCCCCTTTAAATTTTTCACTCTTTGTTTCATTGCAGCCTTTTGGTAAATTCAAAAAAATTATTTTTTTTTCTCATTAATGTACACTCTGAACCCCATCTTAAATGAAAAAAACAGAAATGTTGAAATTTTTACAAATTTGTTGAAAACGAAAAACTGAAATATCACATGGTCATAAGTATTCAGACCCTTTGCTCAGACACTCATATTTAAGTCACATGCTGTCCATTTCCTTGTGATCCTACTTGAGATGGTTCTACTCCTTCAATAGAGTCCAGCTGTGTTTAATTAAGCTGATAGGACTTGATTTGTAAAGGCACACACCTGTCTATATAAAAGCTCACAGTGCATGTCAGACCAAATAAGAATCATGAGGTCAAAGGAATTGGCCAAGGAGCTCAGAGACAGAATTGTGGCAAGGTACACATCTGGCCAAGGTTACAAAGAATTTCTGCAATACTCAAGGTTCCTAAGAGCACAGTGGCCTCCATAATCCTTAAATGGTAGAAGTTTGGGACTTCCTAAACCTGGCCGTCCTGCCAAACTGAGCAATCGTGGGAGAAGAGCCTTGGAGAGAGAAGTAAAGTAGAACCCCAAGATCACTGTTGCTGAGCTGCACAGATGCATTAGGGAGCTGGGAGAAAGTTCCACAAAGTCAACTATCACTGCAGCCCTCCACCAGTCGGGCCTTTATGGCAGAGCGGCCCGACTGAAGCCTCTCCACAGTGCCAGAAATATGAAAGTCCGCACAGAGTTAGCTAAAAAACACATGAAGGACTCCCAGACTACGAGAAATAAGATTCTCTGGTCTGATGATACGAAGATAGAACATTTTGGTGATAATTCTAAGCGCTATGTGTGGAGAAAACCAGGCACTGCTCATCACCTGACCAATACAATCCCAACAGTAAAACATGGCGGTGGCAGCATCATGCTATGGGGGTGTTTTTCAGCTGCAGGGACAGGACAACTGGTTGCAATTGAAGAAAACATTAATTGCGGCCAAGTACAGAGATATCCTAGACCTCAGACTTGGCCGATGTTTCACCTTCCAACAAGACAATGATGACCCTAAGCACACAGCTAAAATAACAAAGGAGTGGCTTCAGAACAACTCTGTGACCATTCTTGACTGGCCCAGCCGGAGCCCTGACGTAAACCCAACTGAGCCTCTGTGGAGAGACTTGAAAATGGCTGTCTACCAACGTTCACCATCCAACCTGACGGAACTGGAGAGGATCTGCAAGGAAGAATGCCAGAGGATCCCCAAATCCAGGAGTGAAAAACTTGTTGCATCATTCCAAAGAAGACTCATGGCTGTACTAGCTCAAAAGGGTGCTTCTACTCAATACTGAGCAAAGGGTCTGAAGACTTATGACCATGTAATATTTCAGTTTTTCTTTTTTAATAAATTTGCAAAAATTTCCACATTTCTGTTTTTTCTTCAGTCAAAATGGAGTGCATGACTGAAAAAAGAAGAACTTTTTTGAATTTACCAAATGGCTGCAATGAAACAAAGAGTAAAAATTTTTAAGGGGTCTGAATACTTTCAGTACCCACTGTATGTCATAAATCTGCAATTTTAAGAATTTAAAAAAGGGTTTATTCACATAGTTGTTAATAATAATATCCACTCTTTCTGTAAGCTTCACTTTTATGGCTTCTGATTTCACAGTCATTGTCCCTTTAAATGATCCCCCTTCTGCTGCAATCAAAGTCATTGAGATTTTAAATCAACAATGATATTTTTCAATATTTCTACTTAATCAAATTTTTAATTTAACTAACTTTGAAGTATTGAACAATTCACATTTTTTTTTTTTTTTTTTTCATTATCACTTTTAAGTTTTTTGCGTGTTGTTCACTTCTAGAGTCTGAAGAACAAGTTTCGATTATGTGCAGATAACACTGATTTATATCTTGTTACACTGTATCATGTTTTTCTTCCATGAGTTATTTACCTGGATGTACGTATTCAATAAAATCAAAAAGGACTAAAAAATAGCTACAGCTCCTTCATTCAAGAATTGTGGGGATTAGGTCAATTGGTCCCGCCCACGAGGAACTGTCTCTGTCATGTCTACGTCAGTGGAAGTCTTAAAATCAATTCATGAAAAGATAATAATGGGATGACCTCTGTGTCTCTTAATTAATATAGTAGGTAATAGGTTCTTCTATGGTCCCATTATTTTAGTGAACCCTGATGGGTCAATCATTATGCCCATTTATTACACTTGTTTGGGCAGCTGTACAATTTTGTCCCTGTAGTTGCTGTTCCTAAGCAAGGGGGTCGATATGTATACGTTAGCTGAGGTAGGTAGGTATTTATGCACATGCACCATATATCAGCATTATATGGGGGTTAAACAGTAGTAGTAGACTAATTAACATTCAATTTCACAAAAGGTAAACCGAGAAGAAAATGTTGATGCAAACAATCCTGCACTGCTGTAATGAAGCCATTGTAGAAACACATGATTAGATGTTAACTTGTGGCCTTGGCAGCTGCCTGCTGTGTATTTCCTTTCCCTATACTTTGCCTAATGGTAAACTCAACCCCGGTTGGAAGATCGAATGTTGTTTGCAATTTGAACACTTAGCATTTTACTGCTATTAAGTCAATACATTTACATAACAATTAATTAAAGAGCCATCTCAAACTGTTTATGTTTCATCCATCATGTCTGCCTCGTACATGGACACAAAGCTCATGACACGCCATAGAAAAAAAATAATAGTTTTACACCATCTGACAGTGATGGTCTTAAAAATATTTGTTTTACAGATACTCAGGGGTGGGCTAGTTGTAGGTGGAGTAGGTCTTTGCCAGTGAGCTGAGAGGGTAGTTTATGGATAGGATAAAGATGACCTTGCAATGGAAACAGTTTGGGTGTGGAGGGTATTAGGTCTCGCCTGGTGAGGTAGGTCTTGAAGCCATAGGTATGGATGAGAATATGAAATTTAGACTGATGATGCAGCTAGGTGAGCCACTTAGAGCAATGGAAGCTGTAGAGGTTGTATAGCAATTGGAGGAATGAAGCTGTAAAGGCAGGATGAAAGATGGAAGAATGGTTACGGTTACCGTGTTACTGTTCGGGTTCGGCAGACCGAACTTAGCTTGTTGAAAGGCTGCAGAACAGCCAATCAACAAGCTTTCCTGTGTGGGCACTTATGGATCAACCCCAGCTATGTCAAGTATTGGCATAGCTGTGATTGGCCGACACAGTTTGGAAAAAAAAAGACATGTGATCCCCTCTATTCTTGATAAGGGCTGCATCCCCAGCTGTCAGTTTTATCTTGGCTGGTTATCAATAATAGAGAGGTCCCACACCATTTTTTAAAATTATTTAAATAATTATTTTTAACCCCTCTCTCACATCTGACGTACTATCCCGTCCATAAAACCCGTGACAATCTGACCACGGACGGATAGTACGTCATAGCGATCAGCTGCGCTCCTGGGGGGAGCGCAGCTGATCGCCGCCGGGTGTCAGCTGATTATCACAGTTGACACCCGGGACTGTGTGCCAGGAGCGGTCACGGACCGCTCCCGGCACATTAACCCCTTGCACACTGCGATCAAACATGATCGCGGTGTACTGGGGGCACAGGGGAGCATCGCGCAGGGAGCCCTCTCCCTGCGCGCCCCCCTGAGACCCTCAGAACAGCGCGATGTGATCACGCTGTTCTGAGGGCTTCCTCCCTCACAGGACCCGGATCCAAGATGGTGCCGGGGTCCTGGAGGGAGGTGGCTTCCTCAGTGCCTGCCGAGAGCAGGCACTGAGAAGCCTGCAGCGCTGCCTGTGAGATCGCTGGTCTCACAGTGTGCTGTGCACACTGTGAGACCAGCGATCTGACATTTTACAGTGATGTCCCACCCTGGGACAATGTAAAAAAGTAAAAAAAATAAAAATAAACGAGTAAAAAAAAAATTCCAAAATAAATTAAAAAAAAAAAAAAATATTCCCCAATAAATTCATTTCTTCCTGTAAATAAAAAAAAATAAAACAATAAAAGTACACATATTTGGTATTGCCGCGTCCGTAACGACCCCCCCTATAAAACTGTCCCACTAGTTAACCCCTTTTGTGAACCCCTTAAAAAAAATAAATAAAAACAAAGCAAAAAATCAGTGCTTTATCATCATACCGCTGAATAAAAAGTGGAATAACACGCGATCAAAAAGACCGATATAAATAAACATGGTACCGCTGAAAACGTCATCTTGTCCCGCAAAAAACGAGCCATCACACAGCATCATCAGCAAAAAAAATAAAAAAGTTATAGCTCGCAGAATAAAGTGATGCAAAAATAATTATTTTTTATATAAAATTGTTTTTATTCTATAAAAGCGCCAAAAAATTAAAAAATGATATAAATGAGGTATCGCCATAATCGTACTGACCCGAAGAATAAAACTGCTTTATCAATTTTACCACACGTGGAACGGTATAAACGCCTCCCCCAAAAGAAATTTATGAATTGCTGATTTTTGTTCATTCTAGCCTCCCAAAAATCGAAATAAAAAGCGATCAAAAAATATCACATGCTCAAAAATAGGACCAATAAAAACGTCAACTCGTACCGCAAAAAATAAGACCTCACATGACTCTGTGGGCCAAAATATGCAAAAACTATAGCTCTCAAAATGTGGTGATGCAAAAACTATTTTTTGCAATAAAAAGCGTCTTTTAGCGTGACAGCTGCCAATCATAAAAACCCGCTATAAATAGTAAGGCTGGTTTCACACATCCGTTTTTCCCCTTGCGGCGCCCCCGGCATTTTCCCGCAGCGCCGCATCTGAAAATCTGATGCGCCGCATGCGGCTTTTTTCGCATTGACATGCATTAGCGCCGCATGGCGCCGCATGTCAATGCGTTGCATGCGGTTTTGTCCGGATGCGGCGCAAATGTACATTGCGGCGTCCGGAAAAAACGCTGCATGTAACGTTTTTTTTTTTTGCCGGATGGTTTCTTATCTCTCCAAGCATCAGAAACCATCCGGCAAAAAACCGCAGTTTGGGCGCCGGAAGTGTGAAAGCTTTTCACATGCGGCGCTGCGGTAAAATGCCGGGGGCGCCGTTTAGGCGCCCGCCGGATGTGTGAAAGAGGCCTAAATCAAACCCCCTTTATCACCCCCTTAGTTAGGGAAAAATAATAAAACTACAAAAATGTATTTATTTCCATTTTCCCATTAGGGTTATGGTTAAGGTTAGGGTTGCGGCTAAAGTTAGGGTTAGGGTTGGCGCTAAAGTTAGTATTAGGGTTATGGTTGGGATTAGGGATAGGGGTGTGTTAGGGTTAGGTTTGTGGTTAGGGTTGGGACTAGGGTTAGGGTGTGTTGGGGTTAGGGTTGGAGTTAGAATTGGGGGTTTCCGCTGTTTAGGCACATCAGGGGCTCTCCAAATGTGACATGGCGTCTGATCTCAATTCCAGCCAATTCTGCGTTGAAAAAGTCAAACGGTGCTCCTTCCCTTCTGACCTCTGCCATGCGCCCAAACAGTAGTTTACTCCCACATGGGTATCAGCGTACTCTGGACCACAAGAGTTATTGTGCAATTTGTCCTATTTCTTCTGTTACCCTTGGGAAAATAAAAAACTGGGGGCAAAAATATAATTTTTAAAAAAAAAATGATTTTTTTTGTTTTTACGGCTGTACGTTATAAACTTCTGTGAAGCACTTGGGGCTTCATAGCGCGCACCACACATCTAGATAAGTTCCTTGTGGGGTCTATTTTTCCAAAATGGGGTAACTTGTGGGGGGTTTCCACTGTTTAGGTGCATCAGGGGCTCTCCAAATGCGACATGACGCCCCCAGACCATTCCATCAAAGTCTACAATCCAAAACGTCACTACTTCCCTTCCGAGCCCCAACGTGTACCCATACAGTAGTTTTCTCCCACATATTGGGTATCCGCGTACTCAGGACAAATTGGACAACAACTTTTGGGGTCCAATTTCTCCTGTTACCCTTGTGAAAATAAAATATTGGGGGCGAAAAAAATAATTTTTGTAAAAAAAAAAAATATTTTTTATTTTTACGGCTGTTCGTTATAAACTTCTGTGAAGCACTTAGGGTTCAAAGTGTTCACCACACATCTAGATAAGTTCCTTGTGGGGTCTATTTTCCAAAATGGGGTCACTTGTGGGGGTTTCCACTGTTTAGGTGCATCAGGGGCTCTCCAAATGCGACATGACGCCCCCAGAGCATTCCATCAAAGTCTGCAATCCAAAACGTCACTACTTCCCTTCCGAGCCCCAACGTGTACCCATACAGTAGTTTTCTCCCACATATTGGGTATCAGCGTACTCAGGACAAATTGGACAACAACTTTTGCGGTCCAATTTCTCCTGTTACCCTTGTGAAAATAAAATATTGGGGGCGAAAAAAATAATTTTTGTAAAAAAAAATATTTTTTTGTTTTTACGGCTGTACGTTATAAACTTCTGTGAAGCACTTGGGGCTTCATAGCGCTCACCACACATCTAGATAAGTTCCTTGTGGGTCTATTTTCCAAAATGGGGTCACTTGTGGGGGGTTTCCACTGTTTAGGTGCATCAGGGGCTCTCCAAATGCAACATGACGCCCCCAGAGCATTCCATCAAAGTCTGCAATCCAAAACGTCACTACTTCCCTTCCGAGCCCCAACGTGTACCCATACAGTAGTTTTCTCCCACATATTGGGTATCAGCGTACTCAGGACAAATTGGACAACAACTTTTATGGTCCAATTTCTCCTGTTACCCTTGGGAAAATAAATATTGGGGACGAAAAAATCATTTTTGTAAAAAAAATAAATAAATTTTATTTTACGGCTGTACGTTATAAACTTCTGTGAAGCACTTGGGGGTTCTAAGTGCTCACCACACATCTAGATAAGTTCCTTGAGGGGTCTAGTTTCCAAAATGGTGTCATTTGTGGGGGGTTTCCACTGTTTAGGCAGATCAGGAGCTCTCCAAACACGACATGGCATCCAGCCAATTCTGCATTGAAAAAGTCAAACGGCACTCCTTCCCTTCCAAACTCTGCCATGCACCCAAACAGTGGTTTACCCCCACATATGGGGTATCAGCATACTCAGGACAAATTGCACAATAACTTTTGGAGTCTTGTTACCCTTGGGAAAATAAAAATTGGGGTGAAAAGATCATTTTTGTGGAAAAAATATGATTTTTAAATTTTACGGCTCTACGTTATAAACTTGTGTGAAGCACTTGGGGGTTCAAATTGCTCACCAAAGATCTACATAAGTTCCTTAGGGGGTCTAGTTTCCCAAATGGGGTCACTTGTGGGGTGTTTCCACTGTTTAGGCACATCAGGGGCTCTCCAAATGCAACATGGCGTCCAATCTCAATTCCAGCCAATTTTGGTTGGAAAAAGTCAAATGGTGCTCCTTCCATTCCGAGCTCTGCCGTGCGCCAAACAGTGGTTCCCCCCCACATATTGGGTATCAGCGTACTCAGGACAAATTGGACAACAACTTTTATGGTCCAATTTCTCCTGTTACCCTTGGGAAAATAAATATTGGGGACGAAAAAATCATTTTTGTAAAAAAAATAAATAAATTTTATTTTACGGCTGTACGTTATAAACTTCTGTGAAGCACTTGGGGGTTCTAAGTGCTCACCACACATCTAGATAAGTTCCTTGAGGGGTCTAGTTTCCAAAATGGTGTCATTTGTGGGGGGTTTCCACTGTTTAGGCAGATCAGGAGCTCTCCAAACACGACATGGCATCCAGCCAATTCTGCATTGAAAAAGTCAAACGGCACTCCTTCCCTTCCAAACTCTGCCATGCACCCAAACAGTGGTTTACCCCCAAATATGGGGTATCAGCATACTCAGGACAAATTGCACAATAACTTTTGGAGTCTTGTTACCCTTGGGAAAATAAAAATTGGGGTGAAAAGATCATTTTTGTGGAAAAAATATGATTTTTAAATTTTACGGCTCTACGTTATAAACTTGTGTGAAGCACTTGGGGGTTCAAATTGCTCACCAAAGATCTACATAAGTTCCTTAGGGGGTCTAGTTTCCCAAATGGGGTCACTTGTGGGGTGTTTCCACTGTTTAGGCACATCAGGGGCTCTCCAAATGCAACATGGCGTCCAATCTCAATTCCAGCCAATTTTGGTTGGAAAAAGTCAAATGGTGCTCCTTCCATTCCGAGCTCTGCCGTGCGCCCAAACAGTGGTTCCCCCCCCACATATTGGGTATCAGCGTACTCAGGACAAATTGGACAACAACTTTTATGGTCCAATTTCTCCTGTTACCCTTGGGAAAATAAAAAATTAGTGACTAAAAATAATTTTTGTGGGAAAAAAATAGGATTTTTTATTTTCATGCCCGGGCATTATAAACTTGTGTGAAGCACTTGGGGGTTCAAAGTGCTCACCAAAGCTATAGATAAGTTCCTTATGGGTCTAGTTTCCAAAATGTGGTCACTTGTGGGGGTTTCTACTGTTTAGGCTCATCTGGGGCACTGCAAACGGAACATGACCCCCATCAACGTCTGCATTCCAAAACGTTACTACTTCCTTTCCAAGCCCTGCCGTGCGCCCAAACAGTTTCCCCCCCCCACATATTGGGTATCAGCGTACTCAGGACAAATTGGCCAACAACTTTTGGGGTCCAATTTCCTTGGGAAAAATCAAAAATTTGGGACTAAAAAATCATTATTGTGGAAAATTGTTTCTTTTTTTTTTTCACACCCAGGCATTATAAACTTTTGTGAAACACTTGGGGATTCAAAGTGCTCACAACAGATCTAGATAAGTTCCTTAGGGGGTTTAGTTTCCAAAATGGGTCACTTGTGGGGGGTTTCCACTGTTTAGGCGCATCAGGGGCTCTCCAAACGCGACATGGCGTCCGATCTCAATTTCAGCCAATTTTAGTTTGAAAAAGTCAAACGGCGCTCCTTCCCTTATGAGCTCTGCTGTGCACACAGACAGTGGTTTTCCCCCACTTATGGGGTATTGGCGTACTCAGGATAAATTGCACAACAACTTTATCTGTCCATTTTCTTCTTTTACCCTTGTGAAAATAAAAAAAAAGTTTGTAAAAGATCATTTTTGTGACTAAAAAGTTAAATATTCATTTTTTCCTTCCACGTTGCTTCAGCTCCTGTGAAGCACCTGAAGGGTTAATAAACTTTTTGAATGTGGTTTTGAGTACCTTGAGGGGTGCAGTTTTTAGAATAGTTTCACTTTTGGGTATTTTCTGCTATATAGACCCCTCAAAGTGACTTCAAATATGAGGTGGTCCCTAAAAAAAATGGCTTTGTAAATTTTGTTGTAAAAATGAGAAATCGCTGGTCAACTTTTAACCCTTATAATTTCCTAAGAAAAAAAAAATTTGATTCCAAAATTGTGCTGATGTAAAGTAGACATGTGGGAAATGTTATTTCTTAACTATTTTGTGTGACATGTTTCTCTGATTTAAGGGAATAAAAATTCAAAGTTTGAAAATTGCAAAATTTTCAAAATTTTCGCCATATTTGCATTTTTTTAAAAAATAAACGCAAGTTATATCGAAGAAATTTTACCACTAACGTGAAGTACAATATGTCACGAGAAAACAATCTCAGAATCGCGCAGATCCGTTGAAGCGTTCCAGAGTTATAACCTCATAAAGAGACAGTGGTCAGAATTGTAAAAATTGGCCCGGTCATTAACGTGAAAACCACCCTTGGGGGTGAAGGGGTTAAAAAACAGAATAAGATTCCCTATGATTGATAATCAGTCAAGCTAAAGCAGACAGCTGGGGGCTGGTGATCTCAGACTGGGAAGGGGCCATGGAAATTGGCCTCCCCCAGTCTAAAAATATCAGCCCGCAGCTGCCCCAGAAAAGGTAGATCCATGAGATGCGCTAATTCCAGCTTTTACCACTTGCCCTGGTGCGGTGGCAAGCATTGTAATAGTTTATGGGGTTGATGTCTACTGTGTAATGTCTGCTGACATCAAACCCAGAGGTTATGCCACCGCTCAGCAATGCATCCAGATGTACCAGAGTTGGAGCACGTCAAGGGACATATCGATTATCAGCGGACAGGTAAGGAATATACTGTGATTTTTTATTTTTATTTTTACATTAATAAATGGGTACAAGAGGGTTGGGAGTTTTTATTTAAATTAAATAACTTTTTTCTGTGTCTTTTGTTTATTACTTTGACTATGGGGTTAGTAATAAAGGTGTCTTATAGACGCCTCTCCATTACTAACCCCTGGGCTTGATGTCAGCTGACATTACAAAGATGACATCAACCCCAATATTAAAACCTCTCTTGCCACCACATCAGGTCAAGTGGGAAGGGCCAAGGCTAAGCACAAGATTAGCTGGGGCAGCTGAGAGGGCTGGTGTTTTCAATCTGGTTAGTATGAAAGGGGGCCAATATCCATGGTCCCTTCTCAGCTTATTAATATCAGTCTGCAGCTGTCTGTTTACCCTTTGCTGGTTAGTAATATTAGGAGGGAACACACATAATTTTTTGCAGTCCCCTTTACTAACCCACCAGTAAAGGCTGCATGGACAGATGTGAGCTGATATTACTAGCATGGGAAGCTTCATATATAATGGCCTCTTCCCAGAATAATAACACGAGCCCCCAGTTGTCAGCTTACCCTTAGCTGGTTAGGAAAATTAAGGGGAAACCTTCTTTTCAATTGTTTATTAAAAAAATACATGCATAGTAAGCTCTAGTGCAATATGTAAAAAAAGTTAAAAAACAAAAAGTTGTGGTGTCTTCTCTATTCTCGATAACCAGTGCAGGTAAAGCTGACAGCTGCAGGCCCTCAGCAGTCAGCTTTATCTTGGCTGGTTATAAAAAATAGATGGGTCTTCACACCATATTTTAAAATTGATTTAAATAAGTAGCCCCAAAACTGTAACCTCACTTGCCAACATACCGGGGCATGTTAGAGGAGGAAGGTAAAGTGAAAGAATTGGTGCATCTAATGGATGCTCCTTTTCTAGGGCGACTACTGGCTGCTATTTTTATGCTGAGGAGGCCAATATTTATGGCCCCTTCCCAGACTGAGAATACCAGCCCCCAGCTGTCTGCTTTAGCTTGACTGGTTATCAAAATGGGGAGGACTCCAGGCTGTTTTCTTATTTATTGCATAGTTTTATAGGAAAAGTGATATGATAAATATGTAGATAGTTGACAATAGGGTAAAATAGAGTTAATGTTTTGGGTTTGTCCACAGTGGGAGGGGTTAAAGTTAGGAAGAAGACTGCTTCCTGATAGGAAGGGAAGATAGGTTTTAGAGTGTGAAGTGAGCAGTGCTGCATTGGAGGGTGACCCTGTTTGAGAGAATACTGAAGAAAGAGGTTTAGCGTGTCCGGGGAAAAATTGACGAGAGAACAGGGGGGCCCTTTCGGGGTTTCGGGTACTATGAGAGGATGCCAAACCACAAACTTGGCTTGAACGCAGAAAGTAGGGATCTTACAGGTCTGAGAGACGGGGTTAGTAAAGGATGTCAACAAGAGATTTGGATGCCATAGGGGCAAAAAAAATAGATGGGGAACCCCGTGAAAAATTAACAGAGACTTGTTAACGGGACTGATTAGCGATACTTTCCGAACCCCAAAATATGGGAAAGGGAAATTGGAACCCCGATATCACTAAAAATACGGCGATACCTTTACCGATACCGGAAGTCCCATTAAGTCATGGAACAAAATATCGCAACTAAAAAAAACCCATTCTTTCCTTGTAAACACAAATTTTAAACACACATGAAACAATATATATATAAAAAATGTCATTGTGACATATATATATAATATAGTAAGTTTAAAACACTTTTACATAGAAAATTCCCTATTAAATTTCCCGGGGTAAACCCGGCTTCGTGAAAAACGAAGCACCCACATGAAATGACACTTGGTGTACATGGGGTTTTAACCAGTCTTTTCATGTCGTTGCTTTCTGATTTCACAAACAATTAAATCGACTTGTGTGCAAAATTTCACACCTTAGGGGTTAATTAAAGGTGAAAATTCGTTGAAAAAAAAACGGACTTTTTTTGCTACAAATTTTACCCTTTAATTTAACCCTACAGGTGTGAAATTTTGCACACATAGTTTGATTTAATTGTTTGTGAAAATTGGGCTGGATCACCACAACCACAAAAAAATCGTCCGTTTTGACGGTCGACAATGGGATCAAAAAAAAAATCACACATCTTCGCTCCGATTTTCCTTCAAAGTGCGATTTAATCGCATGTGTGTGTCCTTGTAACACCCCGATTTTCATCCGTTTTGCGGATTTTCTCGCAGGCTTGCAAAACTGACTTTTAAAAGGGATCCAAAGAATAGTATTTAAAATCCCCAAAAGAAGAATAGATAATACACTTTTTAAATAAAATATAATATATATATGTCTTGTGACATATATTATATACAAATTTATAGTTCTACACTTCTACATACTGTTATGCCGCTAATTCATTCCCGGGCTTCAGTGAAATACGAAGCCGAATAAAATGTACTTTGTTTCCCACATTTAAACCATGAAATTTTCATGTTTTTTTAAAATTATGTTTGAAACATACAATTACATGGTATATGTTGCTAAATTTCAGCATTAGGGGTTAATTAAAGGTGTAAATTCTTTAAAAAAAAAAATCGGGGGCTCCCGCTGTATTTTCCCCACCAGACAGACAAAGCAAGCGTGGGGGCGATAAAATACCTGGGGAGGTCCCTTTTTTTTTGTCCCCCCCCCCGGGGCTACAAACACTCCCCCCGGCCCACCCCCAAAAGGGCAAATCTATAATTAGTTTCCCCCTTTTTCTGGCATTTTGCCCTTTCTATTCCCTTTGCCCGTAGGGGTGGAAAAAGGGTTAAAAAGGGGGTTAAAATGCCTTGAAATTTGAAAGGTCCTTTTAAGCCGGGTTAAAAATTGATACTGTAAATTAGGCAACATAAATTTTTAAAATCCATTTATGAAAGAAAAATCAAACACACACCTTTAATAAAAAATAAGTTTAATGAAATAATCACACAGTTTTTGCCCCATATTTATTTCCTGCTAAAACCATTTCCGTAATAAAAAAAAAAAATAAAAAAGCAAATTTTTATTCCCAAAATCCGATGTACAGTAGGTCCCAGGGTGTAACCACAAAAAGGGTTTTAACATTTTAAGGTCGCAGGAGCTAATAATGCTTCTCGCCTATTCCCCTGAAGAATAAGTTCCTCCCACAAAAGTAAGGAATAGATTAGAAGGAGCTTTTTTTGATTTTTTCCCAATTTAACGTATGACCTGACCTAAGGGAAAGGGACACAATCAATTAAGTTTTCATTCATGAAACACATCCTCTCCTTGCCGGGAAAGGGGAACTTATTCTTTCTGCTTTGAGCTGAGCATGCAGATTACTTGAACGTTGCTCAAAGTATTAAAACCCTTTGTAAAAGGATTACAGCGTGGGACTGACAGATCGGCGGAATGGGAAGAAAAATGTTGTTTTTTTCTTTTTTTTATTTTAGGAGTCAAAGGCTTGCACGGTTTTTGTGAAAAATAAAAATGGTAAAAAAAAAGGTTTTTTTTTCTTTAAAAATTATTTTTCTTAAAGTGTTTTTTTTTTTTTTTACTTCAATAGGATTAATAATTGATAGTTGTCTAATTGACAGCTTAAATATTAACCTCCCTTTAAAGGGTCACCTTTCAATTGCAAGGTGACAAAAGGGAGATTAACCCATTCGCCACCGCTACGGGGGCAATGGGAATAGACGGGCAAAGTGCCAAAAAGGGGCGAATCTAATTTGATTTCCCCCTTTCTGGGTGTCGGGGGCATGTTAGTAGCCGGGGGGGGCAAAAAAAAAATGCACCCTCCCTGGGCTATTATTACTCCCCCCCCTCGCTTTGCTTTGTCTGTCTGGGGGAGAAAAACGCGGGCCCACGATTTTTTTTCAACGAAATTAACCTTTAAATTAACCCCTACATGTCTGAAATTTTGCACAAATACACTCATGTAATTGTATTTTTCCAAAATAATAAAAATACATGAAATTACATGGTAAATGTGTGGAAAAAAGATCTTTCTTTCGGCTTCGTGATTTCAAAAAACCCGGCAATTGAATTAGGGGCTATTCGTTTAGAAGTCTGGGAACTATAAATTATGTATAAACATGTCACAAGACTGTAAATATATGTATGTTTCTATGTGTATATACTATTCTTCTACTTTATTAAACTTCAGTGTGATTTTTAAAGTATACCGGGGAGTTTTCCCCGCTTTTCTAAAGGACACCGATGCGATTTCATCGAAATCCACATTGGGGTCCGTTTGAATCAGATTTTTATCGCTCCCATAATTTTGCTTTGGCTTTTGTCACGACAATGGGTGACAGTGCAGATGTTTGCGATTGTACACGGACGTTTAAAACGGCCAAAAAAAAACTGATACTGGGAGCGCTCCTAGATTAACATAGCCGACTGAAATGCGAATTTCATCGCATTGCAGTCGCCGATTTTGTCGCCAGGGTGACTCCCCCCTTAGATGCAAAGGACAGAAAAGACAGGGTTAACCCCTATGTACCCAAGTGTCATTTCATTCACCCGACATGAAATGACACTTGGTGTACTAGGTTAACCATGTCCTTTTTCTGCCCCTTGCTATCTAATTTGCACAAAAAATTTAAAAATCAGACTATGTGGGGAAAAATTTTCACCCTTGGGGGTTAAATTTAAAAGGTGTAAATTCTTTAAAAAAAAACGGCTTTTTTGCTCAAATTTACCCCTTTTAAATTAAACCCCACATTCGAAATTTAGCACACATATACTCAGTAATTGTATTTTTCAAACATAATAAAAATACATAAATTACTGGTTAAATGTTGGAAAAATGTATCATTTCATGCGGCTTCTGTAATTTCACTGAAGCCGGAATTAATTAGCGGCTAAAACGTATTAAAAGTGTAAAACTAAAAATTTTGTATATAAATATGTCACAATGACATAAATATATTTATATATATATATTGATATATCTTTCTTTTTTTTGGGCATTTAAATACTATTCTTTTGGATCCTTATATGTCATTTTGAACCCGCGAGAAAATCTCGAAAGTCGGATGAAATGGGATGTTACAAGGTACACCAATGCGATTAATCGATTTTTAAAGGGAAAAAATCGGATTTCCCAGGGGGGTGGTGATTTTTTTATTTTAAACCATTGTGACCGCAAAAAGGGACCGTTTTTTTTGGGGTTTGTGTGTGACTCCAGCCAAATTTGCCAAAAATTAAATCAGACTATTTGGCAAAATTTAAACCCCCGGGGGGGTTTAATTTAAAAGGTGAAAATTCGTAGAAAAAAAAGTCCTTTTTTTTTTACAACGAATTTACCCCTTTTAAAATTTAACCCCTACAGGGTGAAATTTTGCACACATAGTCGTTTAAAATTGTTTGTGAAAAATCAGATAGCAAACGACATGAAAAGACAGGGTTAACCCGTACACCAAGTGTCATTTCATGTCGGGTTCTGCATTTTCACAAAACCGCAATTGAATTGCGGCTATTATACTATGAGAAGGTAAAATAAAAATATAAATATATATATATATTTTCCCAAAAATTCAATGACATGTTAAATATTTTTAAAGGTAAAAAAATTCTGAAAAAAAATGGTGGGCTCCCCCCAAAAATTTTTCGAAAACCCAGACAGAAAAAGCCAGTGAGTGGGGGCAGATAATAATAGCCCAAAAGGGACCATTTTTTTTCCCCCCCCCGGCACTAACACTGCCCCCCCGACACCCCCGGAAAAACAAATCTATAATAGATTCGCCCTTTTTGGCACTTTGCCCCTCTATTTTCCTTTCCCGACGGGGGCGAATGGTTAAAATGGGGGTTAAAACCACCCTTTCTATTGAAAGGGGACCTTAAAACCAGTTAAAAATTGAACTGTCAATTGACAACTATCAAATTTTTAATCCTTTTGCATGAAAAAAAAATAAAACACACCACTTTAAATTTAAAAAACATTTTAATGAAATAAAGACCATGTTTTTTACCATCTTTTTTATTTTACGCAAAAAAAACCCTTTCCTGTAATAAAAAAAAATAAAAAAGCAAAATTATTTTTACCCCTTTCCCCTGCACAGTCGGCCCACGGTGTAATCCTTTAGAAAGGGTTAATGTTTACTGCAGGGGCCGCAGCTAAATGCTGCGCCTACAGTAAACCCAAATGAATGGTTCCTCTCCTGCCTGACAGGAGAGTAAAAGGGTGGGTGTACATAACGATACCCACGATCCCCACAAAGATATGCACTTTCAGGGCGCTGGTGTATCGCTAATATCGCTGTGAGCTGCCAAACGGCAGCGACTGGACAGCGACACTGCGGGAACATCGCTTTTAAAGGCCCGCCACTAGCGATATCCCCACCAATCGTGCTGAGTCCTAGTTTTTTGACGCAGCAGCGAGCTCACCGCGATATCCCGTGGTGACATTCAGGACGATCAGCCCCCCGCCGGGGATCGCTGTCGTCGCAGAACTGTCAGGACCTTTGTTGATCGCTGGTTTCCCCGACAGGACGCATCGCTGCTGGACAGGCGGGAGACCCCGATCCGCTGGTTAAACCCAAAGGGACACACGGGTTTCCCGGGACCGCGCAGGTTGGAAACCCCCTGTGTACCTTTGGGTACCAGCTCCCCATCAGGGGGCGGTAACCCCCGGTCACACGGGTTTCAGGCACAGCCCCGCGCCCGGAAAAACCCTGTGCCTTTGGGTTTCCGCGGGTCGTGGGCTCCCCCTGTCACACGCCGATGTTGCCTGTCGGGGAAACCCGCGATCAAAGGTCCCGCATTTCAGCGACGATCAGCGTACCCGGGGGGGGGGCTATCGTCGTGAATGCACCACAGCGTAACGCTGGGGCTTGCTGCGCGTCACAAAACTATGACCCGCAGCGATCCGGGTAGCGATATCGTATGTGAGACGGGCCCTTAAGTGGAAAGCTTAATTGTTTGCTTTCCACTTTTTACTTCAGGGGCAGCCAGGGGCACAACAGTGACTCAGAGGGAACTGAAAAACAAAAATAGGGGGTTCCCCTTTGAAAAAAAAATGGGTGGGGTCCCCCCTATTTTTGTTAACCAGCCAGATGAAGCAACCGCTGGGCCTGGGTTTTTAGGCTGTTAAGACCAAAATCCATGGGCCTTCCACCTGATAAAACCCGGCCAGCAGTCTGATACTTTTCTGATTAAAAAAAAAAAGGGATCCCCTCGAAAAAAAATGGGGTGGGTCCCCCCTATTTTTTTTTTTTAAACCGCAATGAAAAAACCCCTGAGGCCCGGATTTTTGGCTGTTAAGGGGCCAAAATCCATGGGCCTTGCCACCCGATAATACCAGGCCCCACAGTTGCATACTTGGGTGATTTAACAAAAAAAAGGGGATCCCTCGAAAAAAATTGGCTGGGGTCCCCCCAATTTTTTTTAACCCGCCAGATGAAGCAGACCGTGAGGCCTGGATTTTTCAGGGTGTTTTAAGGGGCCAAGTCCATGGACCTTGCCACCTGATAAAACCAGGCCACAGCATCTGCATACTTTGGGTGATTAACAAAAATAGGGGATCCCCTTGAAAAAAATTGGCGTGGGGGGCCCCCCCATTTTTGTTAACCAGCCAGAAAGCAGACCGCTGAGGCTTTTTTCAGCTGGAAGATCCAATATCCAGGCCTTGCAAGCCTATAATACCAGGCCACAGCAGTCTGCTTACTTTGGGTGGTTAACAAAAAATAGGGATCCCCTCGAAAAAAAAAAGGCTTGGGGGTCCCCCCCATTTTTGTTAACCCCCAAGTAAAAGCAGACTGCTGCGGCCTGGTATTAAAAGACTGTCAAGGGGCCCCTGGATTTTGGCCCTCAAAAGCCGAAATACCCGGGTCAGCAGCCCCACATTTGGCCATCAAAAGATGTGCCAAAAGTGGCACTTTAACCCCCTCTTCCCACTTCCCTGTACGGTGGAAGGGGTAAAAGGGGTTATTGTCACCCTTATTGCACGGGACAAAAGCCCGTTAATAATGGAGAGGTTCAAAAAGAACCGATCCTTATTTAAACCCAAAAATTTTTTAAATTAAAAAAAAAAAAGAACAGCAAGAAAAAAGTCTTTTTAAAGAAATAAAAGAGACAACACAGTTTTTATTTCTTTTTTTATCACTCATTCCTGCGACGCCATCGATCTCCTGTAAAAAAAAAGGAAAAAAAAAAAAACCCAAAAGTATCCACCTGTTTCCACGCAGCCAAACGTAGTCCCCCCGACGATCCAGCTCTGCAAAAACGCAATGACAGGCCCGACCTGCATTGCAACGCAGCACACGATTACCTGCTTCCCCGGGGGGACGTCATGGACTGACGCTTTACGGCCGCGATTTCCAGCGTCACTGCAGTTATCGGAGAAACTGCATGTGACCCCCGGGGGAAAAAAGTGGGGGCCATAAGCAGTGCAGGGCGTGACCGCCGGGGATTTCGCCAGGAAGTGCCGCTGACTCCTGCAACCCACCGACGGACACTGAAAGTGACAGTGACAATCCCGATTCCCGGGATCCATATGACGAAAAAAATCGGAACTCGGAATCGGAATTCGTACAGCCAATTCGGCCCATACCCCATATTTGCAGTATCGAATGCTCAAAACTAAACAGGACTGGAGCATTAAAGCTGGGTTGGTAAAGTAGGGATAGCATGGATATAGAAAACCTTAAGTTTACTAATAAGGAAGGAAACCATGTGGAAAAAATGCTTCGTACTAAAAAGAAAAAACCCTAAAACTTTGTTCTGCTATCCCTTTTGTATAACTTTATTAAATTACGTTCAGTAAAGAGTTTATTTTGGAAAGGTTGCCTCCCCCATTTAACGTGCAACATTGCCTGGCAAGCACCAACACAGCTACATGGGACCAGCAAGGGCGAAACCCTCACACACAAGTTCAGACTCCATTTAATTTCGGGGCACTGAAGATGGTTGTCAATTCCCACCCAAAATAATGTATCACTTGGGTTTCCTTTAAATGAAACCTAATAGTTGTGAGCTACCCTACCAGGGGCATGTACAAGCACTGGCTGAATGATTCTACCATGTTTGTAATTCTGGATACCGATTGCAGAGAAAAACACCAGGCCCGCCCTCAATGGTGAGGTTAAAAAGGGGGGTCCCCGAGACTTCTACTTAACATGCAGCTTATTGAGTAAATTTAAAACCAAGACCCCCAAAGTTTGCAGAGGGGTTTTAACTACAAAATTTGGTCCATTTTACTGTTAGAGACTCAATAGGGCTTCATGGCCATCACATAAGGTCTCCCAAAACCCTTGTTGCACCTTTTTGGTGATAGGCAGAAGCAAATAAAGGGGGGATATATGTGGCCCAAATTTCCCCTTTAGCCCATCCAATCAGTCTTCATATGTCTGCATTAGCCTTTTAAACTTTTATTAAAAAACCCCCGATCAATTTTGCCTTCTATTATAAAAATGGGCTAGACAGGAGAACAGAGGACAAGGAGATCATCAGAGCCCATGTTTAGTATATATAACTGTCAATTATAAAGCTTTTTTACTAAGGGCCGAGGAACCTATCAGCGGTTTTAAATAAATAAACCATCCCAAATTTCTCTGAGTCCTCCTTCCCCTCCCTTTTTTCTTTTTAGGTTTTTAAATTTTAACATAATCGTTTTTTTCCTCTAACGTTACTTTGAAATCATCTTCTTTTCTGACTGAGTCCCGAAGTTTTTTAAATTTTGGTTTTAACAATTATTTACATGGCCTTAATTTTTTTTAGAGCTTCTTTTATTTATTTTTTTATTTTAAGAAACTTCTCCACCTTTGGGGACCTCCATTTATGCTTCTTGTATACATTTGGGGAAAACCATTTATTTCCCCAGAATTGCGATAATTTTAAAGGATGTAGACCCCTTAACGAAGTTGTCCTTAAATTGGGTTTGGGAATTTTTTTTTAAAGGGGTAAAGCTTGCAGAAAACCCCCTTTATTACCTTAAGGTGGAATTTTTTGGGGCAAAACTGTGTCCAAATCTGGTGTGGGTATCGGACCCAATTTCCCCCATGATCAAAGAATAAATAAGGATATTCAGTGACCCCCGTTGGGGGGCAGAGGTTGCCATTTCACCCGATCTGGGGCCAGAAGAAGTTCAAAAGCCTTTTTTTAACATCGGAAACCAGATAGTAGGGGGAGGTTATAAAGATTTGGGGGAATATTTTCTTGGCCACTACAAGATTGAAATATTTGTTTTAATTTAATTTCCATTTTTCCTTGTTTTTAAATTTTCACTGCTCTAAGATATGTGTGGTGCAATAATAAGAGATAGGAGGGTTTCAATCAGCCTTGGGCCCGGGGTCCCCAAAGGGACCAAGTAAACCATTGCATCAATTTTTCAAAAAAGTGTGATCTTATGTTGCCCTGATAATTACTTATAATGCCCTAAAAAATAAAACCAAACGCTTGTCATAGGGTTTGGTTTAAAGCGTCTACTAAATGAGAATTTGATGGTATGAAATTAGGATGATTATAAAGTACTTATTTTGCACCTATCCTTAGTGACTAGCCTAGCCCATGCATATTTTGAAGATACATTTGATGATTACTGTATATACTCGAGTATAAGCCGACGCGAGTATAAGCCGAGGCCCCTAATTTTGCCACAAAAAACTGGGAAAACGTATTGACTCGAGTATAAGCCTAGGGTGGGAAATGCAGCAGCTACTAGTAAATTTCAAAAATAAAAATAGATACCAATAAAAGTAAAATTAATTGAGACATCAGTAGGTTAAATGTTTTTGAATATCCATATTGAATCAGGAGCCCCATATAATCCTCCATACAGTTCATGATGGTCCGCATAAGATGCTCCATGCAAAAAATTTGCCCCATATAATGCTGCACAAAGGTTAATAATGGCCCCATAAGATGCTCCATAGAATAATATGCCCCATATAATGCTGCATAAAGGTTGATGGGCCCATAAGATGCTCCATAGATATATATATGCCTCATATGCTGCTCCATAAATGTTGATGGCCCCATAAGATGCTCCATAGATATATATGCCCCATATGCTGCTGCTGCGATTAAAAAAAAAAAAAATTACATACTCACCTCTGGTCGCTGGTGCCAGGTTCCGGTGTCCTGAGCAGGCGGGGATACCGGCGCACTATGACGGCCAGGTACCGGTGTTGCCGCTTACTCAGGCCTCTGGCACCTGCGATATTCACCTGACCCCGTTCCACCGCTGCACGCCACTCTGTCTTCCGGGTTTCTGCAGTGACTGTTCAGGTAGAGGGCGCGCACTAACCATGTCATTGCGCCCTCTGACCTGAACGTCACAGCCAGAGGACGCGGAAGACAGAGTGGCGCGCAGCGGTGGAACGGGGACAGGTGAATATCGCATGGCTCCCCCATTCTCCCCATCATACTTACCCCTCCTGGCACGGTGCGGTCTCTGCACCTCTTGCTTCTCCGTTGTCCTGGGTCCGGCAGCTCCTTCCAGTATTCAGAAGTCACGTGGTACCGCTCATTAAAGTAATGAATATGCGCTCCATGCCTATGGGAGTGGAGTCGCGTACATATTCATTACTTTAATGAGCGGCACTTTCAGCCTAAAAAAATGAACTGAAAATCTCGGCTTATACTCGAGTATATACGGTATTTGGACATGACATGTTCTCAATTACATGATTTTGGCAGCTCCAGATCACTGGTCATTAGAGTTGAGCGAACCGGGTCAGTCAGATTCATACGTCGTTGACTTTCGCCAAAGTCGAGTTTCGCCGAGCGAAACCAGACCATAGCGTGAAGTTGGTCATGCGGTCGTCGACCCGAGCGCCAAAGTCGGTTTTCCCATAATGCTTGCAGGTGCCTTTTTTCAGCCTATGAGCAAGGACGTACACTGTGGGCAACGAGATGACATGGGCCATTTTACTTCTGACGATCTTAACAGTAGGGAGAGGTTGCTGACGCTGTTTATCAGTAGGGAGAGAGTTAGGGCAGGAAAGAGAAGTTCTTATGTGCTTGTGCTGATAGCAATTGTGCTGTACAGTTAGTGTGCAGTGACAGGAGAGGATTTTCTTGTGTGCAGCAGCGCTGGTTATTAGGCTGCCTGCCAGTGACAGAGGAGGATTTTCTTGTGTGCAGCAGCGCTGGTTATTAGGCTGCCTGATAGCTGTATTGCTGTGTGTACACTGCTGTGCAGACTGCTTTTTACACAGCACTAATACTTTTATTCTTTTTTTCTGCACAGTTACTGAGCGTTCATTTTTTCCCACACCGTATAGAGCTGTACGCTCCACACACACTACCGTATACCAGCTAGTATCACGGACAAATACATGCTGACTATCTGTGTGTGACTCCGGAAATATATACAGAGATTTAAATTTTCCTCTAAACTATAAACACCTGGAATCTTCTGATACAGTACCTTTTTTCTGCCTTTTGTATAACGGTCAAATCCATACTGAGAGAGCGTTTGTGTGTGACTCCGGAAATATATACGGAGATTTAAATTTTACCCTATACTATATACACCTGGTATCTTCTGATACAGTACCTTTTTTCTGCCTTTTGTATTCTGGTCAAATCCATACTGAGAGAACGTTTGTGTGTGACTCCGGAAATATATATACAGAGATTTAAATTTTACCCTATACTATATACAACTGGTATCTTCTGATACAGTACCTTTTTTCTGCTTTTTGTATCCTGGTCAAATCCATCCTGAGTGAGCGTCTGTGTGTGACTCCAGAAATATATACGGAGATTTAAATTTTACCCTATACTGTTGTGAATTTGCTAGAAATGAATTCTGAGCAGAAGCTCCCTCTGGTGGTTACAAACAGTACTGAACTATCCAATGAAGATTGTGAAGATTGGAGATCAGGTGTTACTGACTGGTCTTATATAAGGGAGGTTCCCTCCCATCAGGGTTGCCGGTGATCAATTGTTCTGGTCTCATCTTTGATTCCTGTTCACTTTGTAGCCTGCTGTTTCGTGCCTGCATCTTCTGCTAACAGATAAGACATTTTCTTCTTTTAGTTTTTTGTGCTTGCTTTTTGCATTTTGTCCTGCACTTCTGTGGGGGTCTGCCGGGTCCCCTTCGGGGGCTTGTGCTCCTCTCAGTTTAGTTCTGCCACTGTTGTTTGTTCATTTGCCTTTTCCAGTTTTTTCAGTTGTTGCTGTTTAGTTTTTATTACACCAGAGAACTAATTTATGTGGTAGAGGTCGTGTGATCTCAGGTGTTTTTGTAATTAGTAGCATTGGTACTTTTCAGGGTTTTTTGGGATTGCAGTAAGTGCCCTTCCTATCCTTTTCTATTTAGGAAGTTTGGGCCCCAACGTTTGCTCATACTATTTTCTGTCTGTGTCTGTGTATTTCTTCTTGTCTAACCGCCATTACATGTTTGGGGGCTTTCTATGTTCTTTGGGGATCTGCTCCGGGGCAGATAGCTTTCCTCTTTCTTTAGGTGTAGTTAGCTTCTCAGGCTGTGACGAGGCGTCTAGGACCAATGTAGGTACGCTCCACGGCTGCCTTTAGTTGTTGTGGTTAGTCAGGGTACTGCAATCCCATAGATTCCAACCTCTCTGGTGTATTGCCTTTTTTGCCCGCTCTCCTCAGCTACCAAATCATAACAGTATCACCGGCCAAAAACTGAAAATTGTATGGTACTCACAGAAGGGAAAAATATTGTAGAAAAAAAAAAAAGTTGTCAGAGTTGTCAGAGATTTTTTTTTCTGTTTGTTGCATTTTTTTTCCCTCTGTATCTCTGGGTGCTGAGGAGGATTTTTTTTTTTTTTTCTCTCTCAATGGAGTTTGCACAGTTGTCTGGCCGTATGGATCAGCTTGCCACTGAAGTTCGGAGTATTGCTATCTATCTTGCTAGGTTGCCAGTTGTGGAACCTAGGATTCCCATGCCAGATTTGTTTTTAGGGGATCGAGCTAAATTTCTGAATTTCAAAAATAACTGTAAGTTGTTTTTTGCCTTGAAATCTAAGTCCTCAGGGAACGCAGCACAGCAGGTTCAAATTGTCATCTCTCTCCTGCGCGGCGATCCTCAGGATTGGGCTTTTTCCCTGACACCTGGGGATCCTGTTTTGAGTAATGTTGATGCATTTTTTCAGGCTCTGGGGTTATTGTACGATGAGCCTAATGTCACTGATCAAGCTGAAAAAGCCTTGTTGGCATTAAATCAGGGGCTTGAGGACGCTGAGTTATACTGTCAGAGATTCCGTACGTGGGCAGTCCTGACCAAATGGAATGACGATGCTTTGGCAGCCCTTTTTCGGAAGGGTCTGTCAGAGAATGTAAAGGATGTTATGGTGGGATTCCCTGTCCCCTCTGGTCTCAATGATTCTATGTCATTAGCGATTCAAATTGACAGACGTTTGCGTGAGCGTAGAGGTATGCGTGGAATAGTGTTGCCTTGTGAACCAGCTTCTGAACCCATGCAGTGTGATAGAGTGGCTTCTGGGGCACAGCGTCATGAGTTTCGAAAGCGCAATGGGTTATGTTTCTACTGTGGTGATGCCTCTCATGCTATTTCAGTCTGCCCTAAGCGGGGAAGACGTTTTGCACGCTCAGTTGTCTTGGGTAGTGTTCAGACTAAATTTCTGTTGACTGTTACCCTGATTTGCTCCCTGTCCACATTTTCTGCTCAGGCTTTCGTTGATTCGGGAGCAGCTATTAACCTGATGGATTTTGATTTTGCTAAACGTTGTGGGTTTCCCTTGATACCCCTACGGAAGTCTATTCCCCTACTGGGGATCGATTCTACCCCTTTGGCTGAGAATAAACCTCAGTTCTCTACTCAGGTGATAATGAGGGTTGAACCTGATCATCAGGAGAGTTGCAAATTTTTGGTGCTGTATAATCTGCATGACATTATCGTACTGGGTTTCCCTTGGTTACAGTCTCATAATCCTGTTTTGGATTGGAAATCTGTGTCTGTAACCAGTTGGGGCTGCCAATGTGTTAATACCAACACTCCTGTTTTTTCTGCCTCCCCCCAGGCTCAGGATGTTCCTGACTTTTTGACTGATTTTTCTGATGTGTTTAGCGAAAGTAAATCTGCATCCTTGCCCCCCCCATAGGAGCTATGACTGCGCTATTGAATTAGTGCCTGGTAGTAAATTCCCTAAAGGTCGCCTTTTTAACTTGTCTGTACCTGAACATGACGCTATGCGGTCTTATATCAAGGAGTCATTGGAGAAGGGTCATATCAGACCATCCTCTTCACCCTTAGGTGCCGGTTTTTTCTTTGTGGCCCAAAAGGATGGTTCATTAAGGCCGTGTATTGATTATCGTCTCTTGAACAATATTACTGTGAAATATCAATATCCGTTACCCTTGATTTCTGACCTGTTTTCCAGGGTGAAAAGTGCTACTTGGTTTACCAAGCTTGACCTCAGGGGGGCATATAACCTTATTCGCATTAAGCACGGAGATGAATGGAAGACGGCATTTAATACCCCAGAGGGGCATTTTGAGTACCTAGTGATGCCCTTTGGGCTCACTAATGCTCCTTCTGTCTTCCAGTCCTTCATGAATGACATTTTCAGGGATTTTGTGGATAAATTTCTGATTGTTTATTTGGATGATATCTTGATTTTTTCCAATGACTGGGACTCTCATGTGAAACATGTTCGGACTGTGTTCCAGATTTTGAGAGAGAATGCTCTGTATGTGAAGGGATCAAAGTGTCTTTTTGGCGTACAGAGGATCTCATTTCTAGGATTCATTTTGTCCCCATCTGTTATTGAAATGGACCCGGTCAAGGTTCAGGCCATCTGTGATTGGGTCCAACCTACTTCATTAAAGGCTCTTCAAAGATTCTTGGGTTTTGCCAATTTTTATCGTAAATTTATTGGTAATTTCTCTGTTATTGTTAAACCATTGACTGATTTGACCAAAAGGGTTCTGATGTGGTGAATTGGCCTCCTGAGGCAGTCTCTGCGTTTCAGGAACTTAAGCAAAGATTCACTTCTGCTCCTGTTCTACGGCAGCCTGATGTTTCTCTGCCATTTCAGGTGGAGGTTGATGCCTCTGAAATTGGGGCAGGTGCCATTTTGTCCCAAAGAGATCCAGAGACCTCTAAAAGTAACCCTTGTGCCTTTTTCTCTCGAAAATTTTCTCCAACTGAACGTAATTATGACGTGGGTAATCAGGAGTTATTGGCCATGAAGTGGGCTTTTGAAGAGTGGAGACATTGGCTGGAGGGAGCCAAACATCAGGTGGTGGTCCTCACGGACCATAAGAATCTGGTTTATCTGGAATCTGCCAAGCGACTTAATCCTAGACAGGCCAGGTGGGCCTTGTTTTTCACACGTTTTAATTTTGTGGTTTCCTTTCTTCCTGGCACTAAAAATGTTAAGGCGGATGCCCTCTCGAGGAGTTTCCTTGCGGACTCTCCTGAGTTATCTGATCCTACTGTTATTTTGAAAGAGGGTGTAGTTCTTTCCGCCATCTCGCCCAATTTGAGACTGGCTCTGGAAGGGTGTCAGGAGGATAAACCCGAGCGCTGCCCTATTGGGAAATTGTTTGTCCCAGACCGGTGGAAAAAGAGTGTAATGTCTGAGATTCATTGTTCCGCGTTGGCCGGTCATCCCAGAATTTTTGGTACCAGAGACTTGGTTAGTCGGTCCTTTTGGTGGCCTACCTTGTCTCGTGATGTCAGGGAATTTGTGCAGTCCTGCGGGACTTGCTCTCGCTCCAAGCCTTGCTCTCGCTCTAGTGGTTTGTTGATGCCATTGCCTGTGCCCAAGAGACCATGGACCCATATCTCTATGGATTTCATTTCCGACCTCCCTGTTTCTCAGAGAATGACCGTTATCTGGGTGATTTGTGATAGGTTTTCCAAAATGATACATCTTGTACCATTACCTAAGTTGCCTTCCTCCTCTGAATTGGTGCCTTTGTTCCTTCAGCACGTGGTTCGGTTACACGGCATTCCTGAGAACATTGTGTCTGACAGAGGAGTCCAGTTTGTTTCCAGATTTTGGAGGACTTTTTGTTCTAAACTTGGTGTTCAATTGTCTTTCTCCTCGGCTTTTCATCCTCAGACCAATGGACAAACTGAGAGAACAAACCAGACATTGGAGACTTATCTAAGATGCTTTGTGTCTGCTGATCAGGATGACTGGGTCTCTTTTTTGCCTTTGGCTGAGTTTGCTCTTAATAATAGGGCTAGCTCTGCCACTTTGATGTCTCCATTTTTCTGCAATTTTGAGTTTCACCCTCGATTTTCTTCAGGACAGACGGAGGCTTCTGTCTGTCCAGGTGTTGACTCTGTTGTGGAGCGTATGCAGCAGATTTGGGACCAGGTAGTGGAGAGGTTGTCCCTCTCTCAGGAGAGGGCCCAGCGGTTTGCCAACCGGCATAGGACTGATGGTCCTCGGTTTAAAGTGGGGGACTTGGTCTGGTTGTCCTCAAGAAATATCCCTATGAGAGTTGCATCTCCTAAGTTTAAGCCTAGGTTCATTGGACCTTATAAGATCATGGAGATTCTTAATCCTGTTTCCTTTCGTTTGCTTCTTCCAGGGACATTTAAGATCCATAACGTGTTCCACAAGTCCTTATTGAAGAGGTTTGTCGAGCCAGTGGTTCCTATGGCTGTGCCTCCTGACCCTGTTTTGGTTGAGGGCAATCTGGAGTATGTGGTTGAGAAAATATTGAATTCTCATTTTTCTAGACAGAAACTCCAGTATTTGGTTAAGTGGAGAGGTTATGGTCAGGAGGACAATTCTTGGGTGTTTGCTTCGGACATCCATGCTAGGAGACTCATCCGTGTGTATCACAGAGCTCATCCTGACCGACCTGGTTGCTCAAATGAGGGTTCGGTGACCCCCCCTCAAGGGGGGGGTACTGTTGTGAATGTGCTAGAAATGAATTCTCAGCAGAAGCTCCCTCTAGTGGTTACAAACAGTACTGAACTATCCAATGAAGATTGTGAAGATTGGAGATCAGGTGTTACTGACTGGTCTTATATAAGGGAGGTTCCCTCCCATCAGGGTTGCCGGTGATCAATTGTTCTGGTCTCATCTTTGATTCCTGTTCACTTTGTAGCCTGCTGTTTCGTGCCTGCATCTTCTGCTAACAGATAAGACATTTTCTTCTTTTAGTTTTTTGTGCTTGCTTTTTGCATTTTGTCCTGCACTTCTGTGGGGGTCTGCCGGGTCCCCTTCGGGGGCTTGTGCTCCTCTCAATTTAGTTCTGCCACTGTTGTTTGTTCATTTGCCTTTTCCAGTTTTTTCAGTGGTTGCTGTTTATTTTTTGTTACACCAGAGAACTAATTTAGGTGGTAAAGGTCGTGTGATCTCAGGTGTTTTTGTAATTAGTAGCGTTGGTACTTTTCAGGGTTTTTTGGGATTGCAGTAAGTGCCCTTCCTATCCTTTTCTATTTAGGAAGTTTGGGCCCGAACGTTTGCTCATACTATTTTCTGTCTGTGTCTGTGTATTTCTTCTTGTCTAACCGCCATTACATGTTTGGGGGCTTTCTATGTTCTTTGGGGATCTGCTCCGGGGCAGATAGCTTTCCTCTTTCTTTAGGTGTAGTTAGCTTCTCAGGCTGTGACGAGGCGTCTAGGACCAACGTAGGTACGCTCCACGGCTGCCTTTAGTTGTTGTGGTTAGTCAGGGTACTGCAATCCCATAGATTCCAACCTCTCTGGTGTATTGCCTTTTTTGCCCGCTCTCCTCAGCTACCAAATCATAACACTATACTATATACACCTGGTATCTTCTGATACAGTACCTTTATTCTGCCTTTTGTATTACGGTCAAATCCATACTGAGAGAGTGTTTGTGTGTGACTCAGGTAATATATACGGAGATTTAAATTTTACCCTATACTATATACACCTGGTATCTTCTAATACAGTACCTTTATTCTGCCTTTTGTATTATGGTCAAATCCATACTGAGAGAGCGTTTGTGTGTGACTCAGGTAATATATACGGAGATTTAAATTTTACCTTATACTATATACACCTGGTATCTTCTGATACAGTACCTTTTTTCTGCTTTTTGAATCCTAGTCAAATCCATACTGAGTGAGCGTCTGTGTGTGACTCCGGAAATACATACGGAGATTTAAATTTTACCCTATACTATATACACCTGGTATCTTCTGATACAGTACCTTTATTCTGCCTTTTGTATTCTGGTCAAATCCATACTGAGAGAGCGTTTGTGTGTGACTCCGGAAATATATATACAGAGATTTAAATTTTACCCTATACTATATACACCTGGTATCTTCTGATACAGTACCTTTTTTCTGCTTTATGTATCCTGGTCAAATCCATCCTGAGTGAGCGTCTGTGTGTGACTCCGGAAATATATACAGAGATTTAAATTTTACCCTATACTATATACACCTGGTATCTTCTGATACAGTACCTTTATTCTGCCTTTTGTATTACGGTCAAATCCATACTGAGAGAGTGTTTGTGTGTGACTCAGGTAATATATACGGAGATTTAAATTTTACCTTATACTATATACACCTGGTATCTTCTGATACAGTACCTTTTTTCTGCTTTTTGAATCCTGGTCAAATCCATACTGAGTGAGCGTCTGTGTGTGACTCCGGAAATATATACTGAGATTTCAATTTTACCCTATACTATATACACCTGGTATCTTCTGATACAGTACATTTTTTCAGCTTTTTGTATTCTGGTCAAATCCTTACTGAGTGAGCGTCTGTGTGTGACTCCGGAAATATATTTACTGAGATTTAAATTTTACCCCATACAATATACACATGGTATCTTCTGATACAGTACTTTTTTTGTGCCTTTTGTATTACGGTCAAATTCAAACTGAGAGAGCGTCTGTGTGTGACTCCGTGATAGGGTTCGAGTTCCCGCTGCTGCACAGGGGGAGTCTCGAACCGGTCCCGCTGCGGTCTCCCATCCATCTCCGTCCGCAGTGGAGCCTGCTCAGCAGAGACGTCGGTCCCAGCGTCTTGCCCATTCCAATACTGTGCAGAGACTTGCTGCTGCCTCTCCTGGATCTGCTATTATAGCCAGTACTGGAGCAGACGTCTTTGGGACGAAGTCCTGCGTTTCCCCTTCTGAGCATGCCCAGGGTAAGATCTCTCATTGGAGATCAGGGGTCACATGTTCAGGTACTGCAGCAGCTCCTATTGGTCCGCCAGGAAGGCCCTGAAACTACATGTGTTTTGGAACAGTTTCTCATTGGTCCTTGTTTCTGGCAGGTCCTGTAGCTGTTACTATAAAAGGGTGGCATGGCTGGGCCACCATGCGCTAGTATCAATTGCATTATGTGCTTTGCGCCAATGTAATCATGTACGCATGTGGTTAGGACTCGGCTGAAATAAGCCCCTAGAATACCGGCTTTTCCGGTGAGGAGATTTGGCTGCACGTGGTTTGGGCTTGGCTGAAATAAGCCCCTAGAATACCGGCTTCTCCGGTGAGGAGATTGCTTGATTGCGTTGCTGTCTGCATGATCACGGACTGCTATCCGCACAGCAGTTATCTGTGTATCCCTGTGAGTCTAACAGGACACAGTCTTTTTCTCAGCGGCTCTGTGACGCAACAGGGTTCGCTTTATAACGCTGGTTCAGCGCCCTAGCATTTTACTTTGCGGCTCACTGAAGTTAAGTGAGTTCGTACTTATCGCCATATAGCGCTGTGGCATTCCTGTTAGCGGCTCTGGGGATTAACAGAGTTCGCACTAACTGCCACAGCGCGCTATGGCGTTTATTTTAGCAACTCTGCAGGATAACAGAGTTCGCTACTTTCGCCATCTTACTAGCAGTGGGCTTCGCCTGCACGGTGGACCCCGGGCTGCAAATGCACCTCTCAACAATATCGATTAGGTGCGTTCCGCAGATGCTAACATAATACTAGCACCCGGGTCTGGCTAGTAAAATGGTGGACAACCAGCGTCTACAGCAGTACATCCAGCAGCTGGAGGGTAGGTTGGCGGTCCTTGAGCGCACAACCTCAGCTGTGGATGTTACCGCAGTCGCTGTTCAGGCTGCTAGTGTTGCTGCAGCCAATTTGTCCACCGCTACCTCTGCTCCGACATTATCCCTCCTTCCACTTCCAGACAAGTTTACGGGTGACAGTAAACATTGTCGGGGATTCGTGAGTCAGTGCTCTATACAGCTTGAGCTTCTGGCAACACGTTTCCCGACGGAACGGGCACAAGTGGCTTTTATTGTGTCTCTTCTGTCGGGCAGAGCAATGCAGTGGGCAACGCCGCTGTGGGAGCGCAATGATCGTGTGGTGCGGAGTGCTCCTCGGTTTTTGGAGGCTCTGAAAAAGATCTTTTTAGGACCTCAGGTCACGCACGATGCGGCACTCCAACTGCTGGCAATGTCACAGGGCTTGTCCATGGTCAGCCAGTTCTCAGTCCAATTTCGGACTTTGGCCTCTGAATTAGAGTGGCCAGATATAGTTCTTATTCCAGTGTTCTGGAGAGGACTGACAGACCATGTAAAGGACGCTTTGGCTACCAGGGAGATTCCTGCCACACTGGAGAAACTCATTTCTATATCTATCCGCATCGACCTCCGTTTTCACGAGCGGAGGTTAGAGCGGACCCAGTGTAGGCAGAGGTTTCGGCTGGCACCCACCTTTGCCAAACCTCTAGAATTTCCCGTTCGGGCGTCCGACTCCCCAGAGACCGTGGAGACTACTCGAGTGAGATCTAAGTCTCGGACCACTCGAATATCCGTGGTCTGTAGAGTGTGTCAGCAGCCAGGACATTATGCCAACCGATGTCCTCAGCGAATGAGTAAACGGTCATGTTCCATGACCATGGGTGCAGGGTCATTAGACGCGAGGGATTTTGCTCCGAAAGTGCTCCTTAAAGGGTTAATCTCTCTAGGTTCATCCACTCTTCCCGCCAAGCTTTGTGTGGACTCTGGGGCAGAGGGGAATTTTATGTCCTCCTCCTTTGCCTCTCGCCATTCCATACCGCTGGTGACGCTCGCCGAGCCATTATCGGTGAGAGTATTGAATGGAGCAATCCTGCCCTCACAAATCACCCACCAGACTGTCTCACTACCTCTGTCTATGTCCCCTTCTCATCAGGAGAATATATCCCTTTTTGTTCTTCCTGAGGGAATGGATGAGGTTTTGTTGGGATTACCCTGGCTTCGCCACCACTCTCCCCATATTGAGTGGTCCTCTGGGAGAATACTGGGTTGGGGTGATCATTGCAGAGACAGATGTCTCAGAGAGGACGTTCAGGTTTCCACCACGGAGATACCCATAGACCTTGCTTCTCTCCCCAAGGTTTATCGGTCATACGCGGACGTATTCTCCAAAAAGGCAGCGGAGACTCTTCCACCTCATCGCCCCTATGACTGTCCTATAGACCTCTTGCCTGGAACGGAGCTCCATCTGGGAAGAGTGTATCCTCTCTCTCTTCCTGAGACGGAGGCCATGTAACAATACATCCAGGAAAATCTGGCAAGAGGGTTCATTAGGAAGTCAGTGTCACCAGCAGGGGCAGGATTTTTCTTTGTGCAGAAGAAGAATGGAGAATTAAGACCGTGTATAGACTATAGGGGTCTTAACGCCATTACCGTTAAGAACAAATATCCTTTGCCCCTAATATCTGAGCTCTTTGATAGGCTCCGGGGAGCAAGGGTATTTACTAAGCTGGTGGTGCCTATAACCTGATCTGCATCCGTGAGGGGGACGAATGGAAGACGGCGTTCAATACCAGAGATGGACATTACGAATACCTAGTGATGCCGTTTGGGCTCTGTAATGCTCCAGCCGTCTTCCAAGATTTCGTAAATGACATCTTCCGGGACATGCTTGCCATCTCTGTGGTAGTCTATATGGATGACATTCTCATCTTTTCTCCAGATATGGACACCCACCGGAGAGATGTTTGCAGGGTTTTCGACCTCTTGCGGGCGAATTCCTTATATGCGAAGTTGGAGAAGTGTGTGTTTGAGCAGGAGTCTCTGCCATTCCTGGGCTATATCATCTCCACTCAGGGATTGGCTATGGATCCTGCCAAACTACAGGCTGTAATGGATTGGCAAGAACCCCACTCTCTTAAAGCGGTGCAGCGCTTTATGGGGTTCATTAATTACTATCGCCAATTCATTCCCCACTTCTCTATGTTGGTTGCTCCCTTGGTAGCCCTCACCAAGAAGGGAGTCAATCCCAAATTGTGGTCAGAGGAGGTCTCCAAGGCCTTTACTTCAATCAAGTCCCATTTTGCTAGCGCTCCAATCTTACATCGTCCCGAGGTTGATAAACCTTTTATATTGGAGGTAGATGCCTCGTCCGTTGGTGCTGGAGCAGTCCTTTTCCAAAAGGATGCTCAAGGTTGTAAACATCCTTGCTTCTTCTTCTCCAAGACCTTCACACCAGCGGAGAGGAATTATTCCATTGAGGATAGGGAGTTGCTAGCCATGAAGTTGGCCTTTTCCGAGTGGAGACATCTCCTGGAGGGGGCTCGCTTTCCCTTTCAAGTGTTCACTGACCATAAAAATTTGGTCTATTTACAGACCGCCCAGCGGCTAAATTCCCATCAGGCCAGATGGTCCCTGTTCTTCTCCCGGTTCATAGAATCATAGAATCATAGAATAGTAGAGTTGGAAGGGACCTCCTGGGCCATCTTGTCCAACCCCCTGCTCAAAGCAGGATTCTCTAAATCATCCCAGAGAGATGTCTGTCCAGCCTCTGTTTGAAGACTTCCATTGAAGGAGAACTCACCACCTCTCGTGGCAGCCTGTTCCACTCATTGATCACCCTAACTGTCAAAAAGTTTTTTCTAATATCTAATCTGTGTCTCCTCCCATTCAGTTTCAATCCATTGCTTCTAATCTTTCCTTGTGCAAATGAGAATAAAGATGATCCTTCTACAATGTGACAGCCCTTGAGATATTTGTAGACAGCTATTAAGTCTCCTCTCAGTCTTCATTTTTGCAAGCTAAACATTCCCAAATCCTGCAACCGTTCCTCATAGGACATGGTTTGCAGACCGGTCACCATTCTGGTGGCTCTTCTCTGAACTTGCTCCAGTTTGTTGATGTCTTTTTTAAAATGTGGTGCCCAAAACTGGACACAGTATTCCAGATGAGGTCTGACCAAAGAGGAGTAGAGGGCAATAATGACCTCACGTGATCTAGACTGTATGCTTCTGTTGATACATCCTAGAATTGCATTTGCCTTTTTTGCTGCTGCATCACACTTGACTCATGTTCAGTCTGTGATCAATTAGTATACCCAAGTCTTTTTTACATGTGCTGTTACTTAGCCCTATTCCTCCCATTTTGTATATGCTTTTTTCATTTTTATTGCCCAGATGTAGTACTTTGCATTTTTCCCTGTTAAAATCCATTCTGTTAATTGCTGCCCACTGCTCCAGTTTATTTATATCTTTTTGAATCCTCTCTCTCTCTTCTCTAGTATTAGCTATCCCTCCTAGCTTTGTGTCATCAGCAAATTTGATCAGTTTACCCTCAATTCCTTCATCTAAATCATTGATAAAGATGTTGAACAATACAGGGCCCAAAACAGAGCCTTGTGGTACCCCACTTGATACATTCTTCCAACTGGATGTGCAGCCATTTACGACCACTCTTTGGGTCCGATCACTAAGCCAGTTATGAATCCACCTAACAGTTGCCTTGTCCATTCCATACTTAGTCATTTTTTCAATAAGGATTGTGTGATGATACTTAGTCAAATGCTTTGCTGAAGTCAAGATATACTATATCTACAGCATTTCCCTGATCCACCCAGTCAGTGATTCTGTCATAGAAGGAAATTAAGTTAGTCTGACATGACTTATTAGTTACAAACCCATGCTGACTCTGTTTAATCACTTCATTCTTATCCAGGTACTTGCATACATGTTCTTTAATAATTTGTTCAAAGATCCTTCCTGGTATAGAAGTCAGACTCACCGGCCTGTAGTTCCCTGGATCCACCTTCTTCCCCTTTTTGAAGATAGGAACAACATTTGCTCTTCTCCAGTCTTCTGGGACTTCTCCTGTTCTCCAAGAATTTTCAAAGATTATGGACAGTGGTTCAAGAATTTCTTCTGCTATCTCCTTCAGTACTCTAGGGTGTAATTCATCTGTACCTGGAGACTTGAATTCATTTAGGTTAGCTAAGTGTTTCCTCACTGTCTTTCTGTTTATAGATATCCTGGATTCCTCTATTCCTTTAATAGGACAGTGAAGATCAGTTGATGTTACATTTCCTTTCTGAGAGAAAACAGATGCAAAATAGGAATTTAACACTTCAGCCTTCTCAACATCCTGTCTTACCATTTCATCATTTTCATCCTGTAAAAATCCTATAGCATCTTTGACTTTTCTTTTACTTTTGACGTATCCCCAAAATCCTTTTTTGTTGCTTTTGATGTCACTTGCAAGCCTTAATTCATTGTCAGCTTTAGATAATCTGATTTGTGCCCTGCAGGTTCTGCAGACTGCATTATATTCTTCTTTAGATATGCCTCCCTCTTTCCATTTGATAAACATTTCTTTCTTCCTTTTTAGCATGTGTTTAAGTTCTGTGTTCATCCATCCTGGTTTCCTTAAATGCTTCCCATTCTTCACTCTTTTCGGAATTGTTAACAATTGTGCTTTGAGAATCTAATTTTTCAAGATTTGCCATCCTTCCTGGACATTTTTGTCCTTAAGGATATCCAGCCATTGGATCCCTCCAATTCTCTTTCTGAGTCCCTTAAAATCTGCCTTTCGGAAATCTAACCTTGACGTCTGAGTCTTCACAGGTCTTCCTCCTCTAGTTATCCAAAATTCTAAAATAGCATGGTCACTACCTCCTAGGGTCCCAGCCACTCTTACCTCCTCTACCATTTCTTCCCTGTTTATAAGGATTAGATCCAAGGTAGCAGATCCCCTTGTTTTCTCCCCTACCTTTTGGAAGATAAAGTTGTCAGCAAGAGAGGAAAGAATTTCCTTGACTTGTTAGTTTTGCCTGAGAGAGATTCCCAACAAATGCCTGGATAGTTGAAATCTCCCATGACCACTATGTCATATTTTTTGGGAACTTGGCCATTTGATGCATAAAGAGTTCATCCATATCTTCAGCTTGCATAGGTTGCCTGTAGTAAATGCCTACAATGGTGTCCTTTCCATTGTTCTGTCCTTGTATTCTTACCCAAACAGTTTCCACAGAACTCCCAGTCTCTGAAGCGTCAATCTCTGTGCAGATATACGCTTTTCTAACATACAATGCGACACCTCCTCCTCGTTTATCAAGTCTGTTTCTTGCAAATAAGTTGTATCCTTCTAGCCTTGTATTCCAATTATGTGTATTGTCCCACCAAGTCTTAGTGATTCCAATGACATCATACTTCTTCTCCTGCGTTAGTAGTTCCAATTCTCCTTGTTTGTTGCCCATGCTTTGTGCATTTGTATAGAAATTTCACCCTCCACTTTCTCTCTGGGGAGAAGAACATTCGTGCCGATGCTATGTCTCGCTCCATGGTGTCCTCTGAGGAGGTGGAGGAGGAGCCTCGGCTGATTGTCCCCACAGAGAGCCTAAGAACTGTGGCCCCGGCTTCGCTCGAGTCTGTGCCTCCAGGCAAGACTTTTGTGCCCATCAATTTGCGACCGGAGGTACTCTCTTGGGCACACTCGTCCAGGGTGGGTGGACATTTTGGGGCAAAGAGGACATCTGAGTTGCTGGCGAGGACATACTGGTGGCCACATATGGTCCATGACGTCAGGGAATACGTTCAGGCGTGCGTCTCCTGCGCCAAGAATAAGTCCCGCGACAACGGCCAGCTGGGTTACTTTTCCCTTTGCCGGTGGCAGACAGGCCCTGGGAGATGGTTGGGATGGATTTTGTGGTGGGCTTAACCAAGTCTCGGGGCTGCACCATCATCTGGGTGATAACCGACCAAAATGGTGCACCTGGTGCCGTTACCACGGTTACCGTCTGCACTCGCCTTGGCAGCATTATTCATTAGGCATATTTTCCGCCTACACGGTATGCCAGACAAAATTGTCAGTGATCGAGGTCCCCAGTTTGCGTCTCGGTTCTGGAGAGAGCTGTGTCGTTTACTCAGCATTGAGTTGAATCTCTCCTCGCATTCCATCCCGAGATAAATGGGTTGGTAGAGAGGGCCAACCAGACCTTGGTCATCTACTTGCGACATTTTGTCTCTGCCAGGCAGGATGACTGAGCATCCTTGCTACCGTGGGCTGAGTTCGCTCTAAATAATGCTGTGGCTGACTCCACCGGACAGACCCCATTCCTCCTGAACTACGGTCAACATCCGCGGGTACCAGTGCCCATGCCCCTGTCTTCTGCCGATTCCAGGGTGGCAGACTGGGCTGTGGAGGCACGGGACATTTGGGACCGCACCCAGGATGCCATTCAGGCCTCCAAAGGGAGGATGAGATCTTCGGCCGATGCCCATCAGCGCCCCTCTCCTACATTTGCTCCTGGTGACCTAGTGTGGCTCTCTGCCCGAAACATCAGGCTACGTGTAGAGTCCACCTCGCTTTTTGGGTCCCTTTAAAGTTCTTGAGCAGGTGAACCCGGTGGTTTACCTCGCCTTGGTATCATCGACACCTTTCATGTGTCCCTCCTGAAACCCGTGGCCATGTCCCGGCTTTCCGAATCATCTGCCGGGACGTCGGGTTCATCTACCGTTGATCATGAGGTGAATGCCATTGTTGGGTGCAAGGTGGTACGAGGAAAAAAATTTTTATTTGGTGGATTGGAGGGGTTATGGGCCTGAGGATAGGTCCTGGGAGCCTGCCGAGCATGTTCACGCTCCGCAGCTCATCACTGCCTTTGAGCGCAGCGAGGCCCAAAGAAGGGGGGCCCCTAGCATGGGGGGTAATGTTAGGGTTCAAGTTCCCGCTGCTGCACAGGGGGAGTCTTGAACCGGTCCCGCTGTGTCTCCCATCCATCTCCGTCCGCAGTGGAGCCTGCCCAGCAGAGACGTCGGTCCCAGCGTCTTGCCCATTCCAATACTGTGCAGAGACTTGCTGCTGCCTCTCCTGGATCTGCTATTATAGCCAGTACTGGAGCAGACGTCTTTGGGACGAAGTCCTGCGTTTCCCCTTCTGAAATATATACTGAAATTTCAATTTTACCCTATACAATATACACCTGGTATCTTCTGATACAGTACCTTTTTTCTGCCTTTTGTATTACGGTCAAATCCATGCTAAGAGAGTGTCTGTGTGTGACTATGGAAATATATATGGAGATTTAAATTTTACCCTATACTATATACACCTGGTATCTTCTGCTACAGTACCTTTTTTCTACCTTTTATATTTCGGTCAAATCCGTACTGAGAGAGCGTTTGTGTGTGACTCCGTTAATATATACGGAGATTTCAATTTTACCCTATACTATATACACCTGGTATCTTCTGATACAGTACCTTTTTCTGCTTTTTGTATTCTGGTCAAATCCGTACTGAGTGAGCATCTGTGTGTGACTCCGGAAATATATACTGAGATTTCAATTTTACCCTATACAATATACACCTGGTATCTTCTGATACAGTACCTTATTTCTGCCTTTTGTATTACGGTCAAATCCAAACTGAGAGAGCGTCTGTGTGTGACTCCGGAAAAATATACAGAGATTTAAATTTTACCGTATACTATATACACCTGGTATCTTCTGATACAGTACCTTTTTTCTGCCTTTTGTATTACGGTCAAATTGATACTGAGAGAGCGTTTGTGTCTGACTCCGGAAATATATATGGAGATTTCAAGTTTACCCTATACTATATACACCTGGTATCTTCTGATACAGTACCTTTTTTCTGCCTTTTGTATTATGGTCAAATCCATACTGAGAGAGCGTTTGTGTGTGACTCCTGTAATATATACGGAGATTTCAATTTCACCCTATACTATATACACCTGGCATCTTCTGATACAGTACCTTTTTCTGCTTTTTGTATTCTGGTCAAATTCATACTGTGTGAGCGTTTGTGTGTGACTGCAGAAATATATACGGAGATTTAAATTTTACCTTTGTTAGGGATCGAGTTCCCGCTGCTGCACAAGGGGAATCTCAAACCAGTCCCGCTGCGGTCCCCCATCCATCTCCGGCCGCAGTGGAGCCTTCTCAGCAGAGACGTCGGTCCCAGCATCTCGCTCGGTCTAATACTGTGCAGAGACTTGTTGCTGTCTCTCCTGGTTCCTCTATTATAACCAGTGCTGGAGCAGGCAGATTTGGGTCTAAGTCCTCGCTTTCTCCATCTGAGCATGCCCAGGGCAAGATCTCCCATTGGAGATCAGGGGTCACATGCTCGGTTACAGCAGCGACTCCCATTGGTCCTCCAGGAAGGTCCTGAAGCTGTTTGTGTTCTGGAAGCAGTTTCCCATTGGTCCTTTTCTGGAAGGTCCTGTACTTGCTGCAGCTATAAAAGGGTTGCATGGCCGCACAGCCATGCGCTAGTATCAATCCTGTTATGTGCTTTGCGCCAGTGTGGTCATGTACGCATGCGGTTAGGGCTCGGGTGAAATAAGCCCCTAGAATACCGGCACCTCCAGTGAGGAGTTTTGTATGCACGTGTTCAGGGCTTGGCTGAAATAGCCTCTAGAATACCAGCTACTCTGGTGAGGAGTTGGTTGTTTGCATTTCTGTCTGCATGACCACGGACTGCTATCCGCTCTGCAGTTATCTGTGTACTCCTGTGGGGTTAACAGAACACACATCCCTACCTTAGCGACTCTGTGGAGTAACAGAGTTCGCTCATACCGCCATATAGTGCCACTTTATCTATGTCAGCGACTCTGTGGTGTAACAGAGTTCGCTTATACCGCCATATAGTGCCATCTTACTAGCAGCAAGCTCTGCCTGCACAGTGGACCCCGGTCTGCGAACGCACCTATTATTTATATTTATTTGTCACGTTACGCAGCCCCTAACAACCTTATACTATATACACCTGGTATCTTCTGATACAGTACCTTTTTTCTGCCTTTTGTATTACGGTCAAATCCATACTGAGTGAGCGTCTGTGTGTGACTCTGGAAATATATACGGAGATTTAAATTTTACCCTATACTATATACACCTGATATCTTCTGATGCAGTACCTTTTTTCTGCTTTTTGTATTCTGGTCAAATCCATACTGAGTGAGCGTCTGTGTGTGACTCCGGAAATATATACGGAGATTTAAATTTTACCCTATACTATATACACCTGGTATCTTCTGATACAGTACTGTTGTGAACGTGTTGGAGATGACTTCGGAGCTTAGGCTCCCTCTGGTGGTTGCTGAGCGTATTGAACCTATGTTGAATAGCAAATTGGAGTATGAGGTTGAGAAGATATTGGATTCTCATTTGGCTAGGCAGAGACTCCAATACTTGGTTAAGTGGAAAAGCTATGGTCAGGAGGACAATTCTTGGGTGTCTGCTTCTGACATTCATGCTGAGAGACTGGTCCGTGCCTATCACCGAGCTCATCCTGATCGGCCTGGTGGCGCTCGTGAGGGTTCGGTGATCCCTCCTCAAGGGGGGGTACTGTTGTGAACGTGTTGGAGATGACTTCAGAGCTGAGGCTCCCTCTGGTGCTGGCTGAGGGTATTGAACCTATGTTGAACAGCAAAAGTCCACCACCTGCAATTGATGAATGGTTATCAGGGGGGACGGACTGGCCTGATATAAGTGAGCTGACCTCCCATAATCCTTGCCGGTGATCAATTGTTACTTCCTGGTCTAGGTTGGAAATCTGCTTGCTTTTCTACTGCCTCCTGATATCATTCAGATAAGTTACTTTCTGGGTTTTTTTTTCTGTGGTTTGATTTTCCTTGTTTTTGCTGCCTTGCTTTTGAGTTCAGCCGGGTCCCCTTTGGGGGCTTGTGCTGGTCTCTGTTATCCTTTTGCATTTGTTCATTTGCTCTGTTCCTGTCATTTTTTACTGCTGGGTAGCTGCGTGTTCACACCAGAGATCTGATATAGGTGGTCGAGACCGTGTGGTCTCAGCATTTTTGGAATCAGAAGTGTGGGAGTTTTTCCTAGGGTTTTGCGGAGTTGCAGACAGTATTCTCTCCTGTACTGTCCTATCTAGACAGTTTTGGCCCCAGCGTTTGCTCAATCTATTTTCTGTCTGCGTTCGTGTTTTCTTCTTGTCTAACCGCCATTATATGTTTGGGGGCTTCCTATTCCTTTGGGGCTCTACTACGGGGCAGGTAGCTTTCCTCTTTCCATCTTCAGGGGTAGCTAATCTCTCCGGCTGTGACGAGACGTCTAGGGCACCGTAGGAACGTCCCACGGCTGCTTCTAGTTGTGCGGTTAGTTTAGGGATCTGCAACCTATTAGATCCCAACCTCTCTGGTGTTTGGCTGCCTTTGCGGTTTTTGCTCCTGCTCTTCTCAGCTACCAAATCATAACACAGTACCTTTTTTCTGCCTTTTGTATTACGGTCAAATTCGTACTGAGAGAGCGTCTGTGTGTGACTCCGGAAATATATACAGAGATTTAAATTTTACCCTACACTGTATACAGCTGTACACTTTTGATACAGTACCATATATCTGCTGGTATTTTTGGTACATTTTCCCAAACATGAGGAAGTATGGTGGAAGAGGCCACGGACGTGGGCGGAGTGGGCCAGCTGGTACTGATTGTGGTGGTGGTGTATCTGCTGGTAGTGCCAAAAGCACAGCACCTAAGGCAGGAGGTGTTGAGCCTGCGTCATCGTCTGCCTCCTGAATGCCTGGAAGGCTCCCTTTTCTGGGAGTAGGTAAAACCGCTTTACAAGCCAGAGTATCAGTAACAGGTTTTGGCTTACATTGCGAAAACAGCCTCCAGCTCTATCGCCTCCTCCTCTGAAGTTTCAAACACTGCAAGCACTGAGTCGTCAGTGCAGGCTCCAGGTCAGGAACGACACCTTTCCTTGTGTCCTTCACCCCCACCAAAAGTGAAGGATGCGGCAGGCCACACTTCAGATTACTCCCTGGAGCTCTTTTCACATACCATGCCTGGGTTATCAAGTGAAATCCTGAATTCCCCAATCCAAGATGAATATGACATGGAGTGAACTGATGCACAGCCACTGCTATATGATTCTGCTGGTACATTCACCCAGAGCACTACATTGCCCTTGCAGTCTACTGAGCCAGATTCTGACCCTGATGAAACTCAGGTGCCCCTTCCCGCATACTCCACCACCTTACACGGTGACACAGAGGAAGGTGCAGATGAAATTGAAGAGGTGATGGATGACCCAGTTGTTGACCCAGGTTGGCATCCATTGGGGGAAGAGGGTGCCGCTGGCAATAGCTCAGAAGAGAAGGAGGATCCGCAGCAGGCATCGCCATCGCAGCTGCGGTTATCTGGCAGCCCCGTAGCAGTCCAAAAAAGTGTTAAAAAAACAAAAAGAGTTGCAGGACAGCTTGGCCAGACGGTCAAATTAGCACAGCGTGCAAGCCCTGAAAATTTATCCCATAGTAGGAAGAGTGCAGTGTGGCACTTTTTTGACCAAAATCCTATTGATGAGGCAAAGGTTATCAGTAAGAAGTGTGGAAGGACCTTTAGCCGAGGGAAAAATCTCCGAAATTTGAATACCAGTTGCATGCATAGATATTTAAACACCATGCACTTGCAAGCGCAGATGGACTACAAAACCTCAGGTAGCACATGTGCACCTGCTCCGACTGAAGGTAGCCAGCAATGCTCCATCGCTTCTCCCACTGTAAGCCCACCGGTTAGCACACCACCAGCAAGAAATGTTGAGGTGTCGTTGCAAGGCCAAAGCAGTCAGGTAATAACAATGTTTTCCAACGAAAGACTGAATCTAGGCCATCACCACAACCACCACCATCACCATCACCAACCCCCTCTCAGTCCACCATGTCCAACGCTTGTTCCCCATATGCAGCTCTCAAGTCCAGCTCACCCTACCAGACACTCTGAGTAGGACAAGAAAATACTCATCCTCTCATCCACGTACACTGGCTTTGAATTCCTACATTGCCAAACTGATCTCATTAGAGATGATGCCCTTCCGTTTGGTTGAAAGCGCAGTGTTCCGAGAGCTCATGGCCTACGCTGTCCCAAGCTATGACCTACCCAGTCTGCACTTCTTTTCTAGAAAAGCCATCCCTGCCCTCTACCTGCATGTGAAAGACCCCATTGTCCATGCACTCAAACAATCAGTGAGTGGAACGGTGCACCTCACAATAGATGCATGGGCCAGGGCGAGGTGTCCCACCATCGAACAGCTAGTGGTAAGCGTCAGCAGACTGTTTTAAAGATTATGTCTTTGGGCGACAACAGACATACCACGAAGGTACTGGCTGACTACTTGCAGCGAGAAACTGAGTCATGGCTGGGCAGTCTACATCTTGCACCAGGCAAGGTAGTCAGTGATAACGACCGTAATTTTGAGGCGGCCATAGCCCTGGCAAAACTCAGATACATACCTTGCCTGGCTCACACCTTGAACCTGGTGGTGCATGTGTTTCATAAATAATTATCTGGAGTTACCAGGTCTGCTCCATAAGGTGCAAAGACTGTGCTCGCACATCCGTCGCTGGCCCGTAGACTCCAGTCGTATGCAGAAGCTGCAGCGATCGCTCCACCTCCTCAAGGACTGCCTAATCATAGACATTGCAACAAGGTGGAACTCCACCATGCACATGGTTGAGAGGCTGTGCGAACAGAGGCAGGCTGTAATGCATTTGTGGGAGGATACACGAGCAGGCAGTTTGAGGGCAGACATGGAGTTGTCGGGTGTGCAGTGGTCAAAGCTGAAATACCTCTGTAAAGTCCTTCAGTGTTTTGAGGAATGCACACGGCTGGTAAGCGCAGACGACGCCATCATAAGCATAAGCATCCCACTTATGCGTCTGTTCATGCAAACTTTGACGCACATTTAAGGATCAGGCGTCTGCAGTGGAGGAGGAAGAGGAGGAGGAGGAGGGAAGCCTTGATGACAGTCAGCCATTGTCTGCTCTGGGAACTGTCCTGGACGAGGTGGAGGAAAAAGAGGAAGAGGAGGAGAATGAGGGGGATGATTATTTTTGGGAGGAGGATGCTTCTCAGGAGGCAAGAGAAAATGTTGGCTTGCCAAGGTCAGGTACAGGGTTTGTGCGTGAATGGAGGGATGTGGATTTGGCAGAAAGTGCTCCTCCACCCACCACTGGCAGTGCATCATTGACACATGTGTGATTATGTCTTGCGGATCCTAAAAAGGGACCCCCGCATTGCCAAAATTATGAAGGATGATGACTACTGGTTGGCCAGCATCCTCGATCCACGCTATAAAGGAAAATTACAGAACATCATGGCACAGGAGAACCTAGAGCTAATATTGGCGAACAAACAAGCAACTCTGGTAAACCATTTGTTAGAGGCATTCCCAGCACACAGCAGCGGTGCAGGTTCTACCACGAGCAGTACTGGGCAACATGGAAGAGGTGTTCATGGTGCGACCAGCCGAAGTGGCGTTGGAGACAGGGGTTTCATGACCATTTTGTGGAATGATTTCTCGAGTACCGCTCACACAATTGTTAATACTGAATCCATTGCAACAGACAGGAGACAGCAGTTGTTAACTATGGTTCAAAATTACCTCTCCTCTATCGATGTTCTCCCTCACAGGTCATTCCCCTTTGACTACTGGGCTTGTAAAGTGGACACCTGGCCTGAATTGGCACAATATGCCTTACAGAAGCTCGCTTGCCCTGCTGGTAGTGTGCTATCAGAAAGAGTCTTCAGTGCTGCTGGATCATTCCTGACAGAAAGAAGGACCCGGCTGTCCACCCAAAATGTTGGTGATCTCACCTTCATTAAAATGAACCATGTATGGGTTTCAAAGGATTTTGTACCACCTTCCCCTGATGACACATAGGTTGCCAGCAAAATGGCTTTCTTTGTCCTCCTCTTCCTCCGACTTCTCCAATTCCTCCATTTGCAGCTGCTGAACGTTCAGCCTACACCTCAACATATGCCAGTTTTTCCACCTCCCTAACTGGGCTGTATCCCCCTCAGGGCTGGCCTCAGCACCTGGTGCACCCGGGCAAGTGCAGGGGCCCTAAGCAGGTGGGGGGCCCACTCGCCGTCAGATACACCGGCGTACTATGAGGGGCCCTGTGCCAGTGCCGGCACCCACAAGTCGGCCCCCTGCTTGCTCAGGGCCCCAGCACTAGCAATACTTACCTCTCCCTGCTCCACCGCTGTGACGTCTTCCGCGTTTCCTGACAGTGACATTCAAGTCAGAGAGCGCGATGATGTCACTTCTGTGCGCCCTCTGCCTGAACAGTCACAGTGCAGAGAGCTGGAAGATGGCGACGCTGAGGAGTCCAGAGTAGAGCAGTGACCAGCGAGGAGAGGTATTTCATTTTTTTTTAAATGTTTGGAGCAATATATGGGGAGCATTATACACTGGAGAATTATTAATGGGGCCCATCATACACTTGAGCATCATAGATAGGGCCCATTATAAATTGGAGCATTATATATGTGGCCCATCATACACTGGAGCATCATCCATGGGGCACATCATAATCTGGAACATCATATGGGGCCCATTATATATGGAGCATTATATAGGCCCATCATACACTGGAGCATCATCCATGGGGCCCATCATATACTAGAGCATCATATGGGGTTCATTATTTATGGGGCATCATATAGAGAATGGAGCTTCATATGGAGCACATATGGGGCCTATTCTGTATGGAGCATTATATGGAGCCCATTCTGTATGGAGCAATATATGGGGCCTATCATATACTGTATGGAGCTTTATATGCGACTCATTATACTGTATGGAGAAATATGTGAGGCTCATTATACTCTATGGGGACCGTCCTATACTGTATGGCACATTATATGGGGACCATCATATACTGTAGCATTATGTGGAGCTCATCATATACTGTATGGAACATTATATGGGACCAATTATTTATGGAGCAATATATAGGGCTCATTATTCTGTATGGCGCACTATGTGGTGGCCATAATACTGTATGGAGGAATATACTGTCCGGTTTTTGAGCTATTGTAAAATTTAAAATAGATATCAGTCATGTAAAGTAAGAAGTGAAGTATTTGTCATTGTACTATACCTATATTCCTCTGCCGTATCGGAGCATCATGAATTGTGGTATGTGTTAAAGGGGCCCACTGAGACTCTTTGCCCCGGGTTCCACGAAGACCTGGAGCCAGCCCTGCCCCCCCACAACTTTAGCCAAGTAACCCCAGTTTTCAATGCGTTACTATTATTATAAAGTAAATTAAGGTTGCCAAGCTTAAGTAATAAGAATTGATGTTGTTGGCATTGAAATGGACACTGTAGGTGTGTTTACTGTCCTCCACTCCCTGCCGACTTTTCTTCCCCATTGACTTGCATAGGGGTCGGGTCGAATTTCAGTCGGACCTTCGACTTTTTCCGATAGTCGTCCGATTTCATTCGACTCGACTTTTGTGAAAGTCAAATGGTCCGAAACCCTACTCGACCCTCCCGGATGCAAAGTCGCCCATCTCTACTGGTCATATTGGGAGAATACTTTAGGGATCCCATAGCTAAACCTTGTGATGTCTTCCTTGTATGAGTGCTGACTAAACCTGATCTTGGAAGGTTCCTGACTATGGTTCATAGTGGAAGATTAGTTGAGGGAGCCCTTAACCCAACCTGGAGCTGTCCACTTAGTATGAGACCCTTCTGGACCTGATATTGGTTGTTTGTCAAACTTTTGTCATGGTTGATGTCTAGTCTACAGTGCCCTTAACCAAATCTGAAGCTGTCTACTTAGTATGAAAAATATTTAGAGTTGAGAGTCCTCAGTGGTTGATACCTTTTAATGGCTAACTGAAAAGATGGTAACAAATTGCAAGCTTTCGAGACTACTCAGGTCTCTTCATCAGGCTAGACTAATACAAAATCTGAAGAATCACATATTTATACACAACACAGCACAGAAATAATGCAATAGGTAAGACAAGTGACGTTAAGCAGAATAGTCATTATGGCAGAGGGATGAACATAAATATTGGAACAGTTCATAGATAAGGAGTGTGAAAGTTTTATTGCCCTCTGATTGGGGTCTGGTAATGTTTTGTAATGTTCTCACAGGGTCTTTGGAGTAAATTCCTTAATTGATGTAAAACGTCATAGAGTAGTCTGGAAAGCTTGCAATTTGTTACCATCTTTTCAGTTAGCCATTAAAAGGTATCAACCACTGAGAACTCTCAACTCTAACACGGTACAAAGATATACATCTTTACTGTACTTAGTATGAAACACTTTTTGACCTAATATTGGCAGCTTGTCAACCTTTTGTCACGGTTGAAGTCTATTCTGATGAGCCCTTAACCAAACCTAGATCTGTCTCCTTTGCATGAGTGTCTTCTGGACCTCATATTTGCAGCTTCCCAACCTTTTGTTATGGTTGAAATATATTGTGAGTAGCCATTCACCAAACCTGGAGCTGTATACTTAATATGAGAGCCTTTTTTCATGGTTGAAGTCTATTCTGAGGCTGACTACTTAGTATGACAGCCTTCTGGGTATTATAAGTTACCATAGGTCTAAGGCTCCATTATATCATGAATCCACCAAAGAGTGTGGTCTGTGAAGCCACCAAAGATGAAAAGTTTGCAAAAAAAATATATAGAATCTATCTATATAATTGTCTAACTTTTAACTTCCGTCTGTAACGGAAATCCTGCATTGCTGATTGGTCGCGCCCGGCGGGAATTGGCGCAGGATTGCAACCTGTCACGCCACCGCTATCATTGGGAGATCAGCGGCTCTAGCCGCTGATCTGCCGACGATAGCCGCGGGTCATCATCACGTACATACTCACCTTCCGTCGCTGCATCCCTGTCCCAACCGGCGCGTCTGTTTCTATCCTGTGCGGTGCTGTCACGTAGTACCGCTCATTAAGGTCATGAATATGGATGCGACCCTACTCCCATAGGCGTGGCGTCCATATTCATGATCTTAATGAGCGGTACCACGTGACCGCTCCACAGAGGAAGAAGCTGACCGCCGGGATAGAGATGCAGGGACGTGCAGCGACGGAGCGAGGAGGGTAAGTATGATGGGGGAGGACGGGGAGCCCAGCGGAGGGTGGGAGCAGAGCCATGTATACAGGGTGGGAGCGGAGCCATGTATACAGGATGGGAGGGTGGGAGTGGAGCTATGTATATAGGATTGGAGCGTGGGAGCGGAGCCATGTATACAGGATGGGAGGGTAGGAGCGGAGCCATGTTTATAGGGTGGGAGCGGAGCCATGTATATAGGATGGGAGGGTGGGAGCAGAGCCATGTATATAGGATGGGAGGGTGGAAACGGAGCCATGTATATAGGATGGGAGGTTGGGAGCAGAGTCACGTATACAGGATGGGAGGGTGGGAGCGGAGCCATGTATATAGGATGGGAACGGAGCCATGTATACAGGATGGGAGGGTGGGAGCAGAGCCAAGTATATAGGATGGGAATGGAGCCATGTATATAGGATGGGAGGGTGGGAGCGGAGTCATGTATATAGGATGGGAGGGTGGGAGTGGAGCCATGTATATAGGATTGGAGGGTGGGAGCGGAGCCATATATACATGATGGGAGGGTGGGAGCAGAGCTATGTATATAGGATTGGAGGGTGGAGTGGAGCCGTGTATATAGGATTGGAGGGGATGGGAGGGTGGAGTGGAGCCATGTATATAGGATTGGAGAGTGGGAGCGGAGCCATGTATACAGGTTAGGAGGGTGGGAGCGGAGCCATGTATATAGGATGGGAGGGTGGAGTGGAGCCATGTATATAGGATGGGAGGTTGGGAGCGGAGCCATGTATACAGGATGGGAGGGTGGGAGCGGAGCCATGTATACAGGATGGGAGGGTGGAGTGGAGCCATGTATATAGGATTAGAGGGTGGAGTGGAGCCGTGTATATAGGATAGGAGGGTGGGAGCGGAGCCATTTATATAGGATTGGAGGGTGGGAGCGGAGCTGTGTATATATAGGATGGGAGCGGAGCCATATATATAGGATGGGAGGGTGGGAGCGGAGCCATGTATATAGGATGGGAGGGTGGAGTGGAGCCATGTATATAGGATGGGAGGGTGGAGTGGAGCCATGTATATAGGATAGGAGGGTGGGAGTGGAGCCATTTATATAGGATGGGAGGGTGGGAGCGGAGCCGTGTATATAGGATGGGAAGGTGGGAGTGGAGCCATGTATATAGGATGGGAGGTTGGAGTGGAGCCATGTATATAGGATGGGAGGGTGGGAGCGGAGCCATGTATATAGGGTGGGAGCGGAGACATGTATATAGGATGGGAGGGTGGGAGCGGAGCCATGTATATAGGATGGGAGGGTGGGAGCAGAGCCATGCATACAAGGGTGGGAGCGGAGCCATGCATAAATAAACTTCATACTGTACATATTCTAGAATACCCAATGCATTAGAATCGGGCCACCATCTAGTCAATACATATGGCTTTTCTGTTACAGACCTGATTAGCACTCGATACTTTCACAGTTGAGGTACATCTGTGGGAATATCATGTCAAATTCTCAAAGTCAACCAATTTTATGAGTTGTTCTTTTTAAAAACCTTTGCCACGTTTTGCATATAGGGACATATCTGGCGTGTACTACTGTAGTCTGCTGTTATATTCTGTCTCTTCCTCAGGTTAATGAGTAGGTCATAGTGTAGTTGCCCGGAAACACAATATGTTTACTATAGAATATATACAGTGAAACATCTGGCACTCATGGTGGAAGTTATTTGGAATCAGCATGAACGTGATCAATGATTTTCCCATTGGTTTCCATGTGTGGGGAGGAAGGTCTTCCAGTTTATCCGGTGACTGACTTCTCTGTTGTCTCTGTGTTGGTGTACATGAATTTTGCAAGAATTTACAGAGTTGTATGACAATATTATCAGAAAATGCCAACAAAATTTTCCATCTATATTCTTAGACCATGGCCTAGTGTATTATTCATATGTAACCCTAAAAGGCTCTCGAAAAGGCTTTGAAAGATTAGGAATTTTCTTTCTTTGCAAGACTAGGAAAAATCCTCATGCCAAAAAGTAGTAAATTTAAAAAAAAAAATGTCTAATCTATATGTATTTTATATTTAATTTATATAGCTATTTGGACAACCACCCTTACCCAAATTTTTCAAGATCTGACGTGGAATACAGTTGACGTCTGGATGTAGATTGTGAGATAGCGACAAGTGATGGACCAGGCATGGAAACACTACTCCTCCAAGGAACAAGTCTAAATATGTAAACTTGGGAATAGGGAACGCTCTGCCTGGCACAAATAGGACAGAAATATTTTTACTACCATGTTGTGTCCTTTTATAAGAAAGTACCTATGGCATGACCACCACTGCCATGTTGGCTGCAAACGAGTCTTCTTAAGAACATATTTGCCCTAACAAAAGTATAGAAGAAAAACAGGACAATTTATGGAAACGTCACTGCCAAGGGTGAACATTGAGATGGTAGCAAAAATAAGGAGGTCCAGAAATAAGACCCTATGGTTATTATCAATGAACTTAAAGGGGTTCTCTGGTGAAAACAAATGATCACCTATCCTATGGGTAGGTGATAGCTAGAGATGAGTGAATTTGTTCAGAAAACAATCGCCAAACATAAATTCAGCATGAATATGGCACATTCGGATTCGTGATCGAAAACATGAGCAAAATTTTATAAAATCGGAATAAATCGGTAACATTTGGTAAAAGTGCGGGAAAATATTTGCGTTGCCACAAAATTATTTTCAGCACTTTATCAACGATGGGGACAGCTCTCGAGGTTGAGTTTGATCAATGGCTGTCTCTGCTGAACCTGCATCCAGGGAAGGCTGTGTCCGATAACGATGCAAACCTGGTGGCGGCCCAATGGCGAGGCAAGATCACAGACGTGCCTTGCATGGCTCACGTCCTCAACCTGGTGGTACAAGGTTTTCTCAGCCACTATTCTGGCCTGGGTGACCTGCTCGAGAAAGCATGTAAGCTGTGTGCTCATTTTCACCATTCGCACCCCTCCGTTCACCGTATATTTATGATTAGGAATACTGCTGACTACTGGGTTGCCACTCTGTTAGATCCACGTTATAAAACCAAATTTGCCAGATGATTCCAGCCCCGGAAAGGGACCAGAGAATGCTGGAGTATCGAAACACGCTTTTACACAACCTTAAGAGAGCTTTTCCCCAAGACAGCAGTGAAACACACAGTTTGCAACACAGCTCAAGACTTCCAACCTCTAGCACGTCAATTCATCAATTCCAACACATTAGCAGCAGCAGCAGTGGAAGTGGAAGAAGCAATTTCTGTGAGTCCTTTGACACTTTTTTTAGACCAACTCGTGCACCAGCACAACAGAGTCCAAGTCTTATACGTGGTGAACGAATGGAGAGGATGGTGCAGGAGTATCTAGAACTGAATGTCAATACCTTCAGGGAGGGTTTGGACCCTTTCACATTTTGGTCTTCCAAAATGAATGAGTGGCCTGAGTTCGCCTCACACACCTTGGAGGTTTTATCGTGCCCTGGAGCCAGTGTTCTCTCAGAATGGGTCTTCAGCGCTGCTTGTGGTATCCTGATAGATAAGCGCAGCCGGCTGTCCCCTGAAAGTTCAGACAGTCTAACTTTCATCAAGATGAGCAAATCATGGATCTCCAAGGACTTTTGCACCCCAATCGCAGACTGTACAGACTAGGGTGATATTGCATTTTATAGAGTGATGCATTAATGTCACTTAACTGCACTCTGTGATATCTTTAGTGTGGCTTCTGTGCCTGCTGTGACTGCTGCTGCTGCTGTTAATTGAAATTTATGGAAATGTGAATGGTCATGGTTGGTCTACATCTGCTGGGTTAGCTGTAGTGGAAGATGTTTCTGTCCCAATGATACTATTTCTATTCTCGTGACAGAAATTCCACTTCGGTGGTGTCAGGTTTTCATTTTTTTAACCCCTTCACCCCCAAGGGTGGTTTGCACGTTAATGACCGGGCCAATTTTTACAATTCTGACCACTGTCTCTTTATGAGGTTATAACTCTGGAACGCTTCAACGGATCTTCGCGATTCTGAGACTGTTTTCTCGTGACATATTGTACTTCATGATAGTGGTAAAATTTCTTCGATATAACTTGCGTTTATTTTTGAAAAAACCGCAAATATGGCGAAAATTTTGAAAATTTTGCAATTTTCAAACTTTGAATTTTTATTCCCTTAAAACAGAGAAATATATCACACAAAATAGTTAAGAAATAACATTTCCCACATGTCTACTTTACATCAGCACAATTTTGGAACAAATTTTTTTTTTGTTAGGAAGTTATAAGGGTTAAAAGTTGACCAGCGATTTCTCATTTTTACAACAAAATTTACAAAGCCATTTTTTTTAGGGACCACCTCACATTTGAAGTCACTTTGAGGGGTCTATATGGCAGAAAATACCCAAAAGTGACACCATTCTAAAAACTGCACCCCTCAAGGTACTCAAAACCACATTCAAGAAGTTTATTAACACTTCAGGTGCTTCACAGTAACTAAAGCAACGTGGAAGGAAAAAATGAATATTTTACTTTTTAGCCACAAAAATGATCTTTTACAAACTTTTTTTTTATTTTCACAAGGGTAAAAGGAGAAAATGGACAGATAAGGTTGTTATGCAATTTCTCCTGAGTATGCCAATACCCCATATGTGGGGGAAAACCACGGTTTGGGCACACGGCAGAGCTCGTAAGGGAAGGAGCAACGTTTGACTTTTTCAAACTAAAATTGGCTGGAATTTAGATTGGATGCCATGTCGCGTTTGGAGAGCCCCTGATGCGCCTAAACAGTGGAAACCCCCCACAAGTGACACCATTTTGGAAACTAGACCCCCTAAGGTACTTATCTAGATCTGTTGTGAGCACTTTGAACCCTCAAGTGTTTCACAAAAGTTTATAAAGCCTGGGTGTGAAAAAAAAAAAAATCAATTTTCCACAAAAATGATTTTTTAGTCCCAAATTTTTGAATTTTCCCAAGGAAATTGGACCCAAAAGTTGTTGTCCAATTTGTCCTGAGTACACTGATACCCCATATGTGGGGGGGGGAAACTGTTTGGGCGCACGGCAGGGCTTGGAAAGGAAGTAGTAACGTTTTGGAATGCAGACGTTAATGGGGGTCATGTTCCGTTTGCAGTGCCCCAGATGAGCCTAAACAGTGGAAACCCCCCACAAGTGACCCAATTTTGGAAACTAGACCCCTAAGGAACTTATCTAGATCTTTGGTGAGCACTTTGAACCCCCAAGTGCTTCACACAAGTTTATAATGCCCGGGCATGAAAATAAAAAATCCTATTTTTTTCCCACAAAAATTATCTTTTAGTCACTATTTTTTTATTTTCCAAGGGTAACAGGAGAAATTGGACCACATAAGTTGTTGTACAATTTGTCCTGAGTACGCTGATACCCCATATGTGGGGGGGAACCACTGTTTGGGCGCACGGTAGAGCTCGGAATGGAAGGAACACCATTTGACTTTTTCCAACCAAAATTGGCTGGAATTGAGTTTGGATGCCATGTTGCATTTGGAGAGCCCCTGATGTGCCTAAACAGTGGAAACCCCCACAAATGACCCCATTTGGGAAACTAGACCCCCTAAGGAACTTATCTAGATTTTTGATGAGCAATTTGAACCCCCAAGTGCTTCACACAAGTTTATAACGTAGAGCCGTAAAATTTAAAAATCATATTTTTTCCACAAAAATGATCTTTTCACCTCAATTTTTATTTTTCCAAGGGTAACAAGACTCCAAAAGTTATTGTGCAATTTGTCCTGAGTGCGCTGATACCCCATATGTGGGGGTAAACCACTGTTTGGGTGCATGGCAGAGTTTGGAAGGGAAGGAGCGCCGTCTGACTTTTTCAACGCAGAATTGACTGGACGCCATGTCGTGTTTGGAGAGCTCCTGATCTGCCTAAACAGTGGAAACCCCCATAAATGACACCATTTTGGAAACTAGACCCCTCAAGGAACTTATCTAGATGTGTGGTGAGAACTTTGAACCCCCAGGTGTTTCACTAAAGTTTATAACGTACAGCCGTAAAATAAAAAATCTTTTTTTTTTTTTACAAAAATGATTTTTTCGCCCCCAATATTTTATTTTCACAAGGGTGACAGAAGAAATTGGAATGCAAAAGTTGTTGTCCAATTTGTCCTGAGTACACTGATACCCAATATGTGGGCGAAAACTACTGTATGGGCACACGTCGGGGCTCGGAAGGGAAGTAGTGACGTTTTGGATTGCAGACTTTGATGGAATGGTCTGGGGGCGTCATGTCACATTTGGAGAGCCCCTGATGCACCTAAACAGTGGAAACCCCCCACAAGTGACCCCATTTTGGCAAATAGACCCCACAAGGAACTTATCTAGATGTGTGGTGAGCACTTTGAACCCGAAGTGCTTCACAGAAGTTTATAACGCACAGCCGTAAAAATAAAAAATCCTTTTTTTTTACAAAAATGATTTTTTCGCCCCCAATATTTTATTTTCACAAGGGTAACAGGAGAAATTGGACCCCAAAAGTTGTTGTCCAATTTGTCCTGAGTACGCTGATACCCAATATGTGGGAGAAAACTACTGTATGGGCGCACGTCAGGGCTCGGAAGGGAAGTAGTGACGTTTTGGATTGCAGACTTTGATGGAATGGTCTGGGTGCGTCATGTCGCATTTGGAGAGCCCTGATGCGCCTAAACAGTGGAAACCCCCCACAAGTGACCCCATTTTGGAAAATAGACCCCACAAGGAACTTATCTAGATGTGTGGTGAGCACTTTGAACCCCGAAGTGCTTCACAGAAGTTTATAACGCACAGCCGTAAAAATAAAAAATCTTTTTTTTTTTTTTTGCAAAAAATGATTTTTTCGCCCCAATATTTTATTTTTACAAGGGTAACAGGAGAAATTGGACCCCAAAAGTTGTTGCCCAATTTGTCCTGAGTACGCTGATACCCAATATGTGGGAGAAAACTACTGTATGGGTACACGTTGGGGCTCGGAAGGGAAGTAGTGACGTTTTGGATTGCAGACTTTGATGGAATGGTCTGGGGGCGTCATGTCGCATTTGGAGAGCCCCTGATGCGCCTAAACAGTGGAAATTCCCAACAAGTGACCCCATTTTGGAAAATAGACCCCACAAGGAACTTATCTAGGTGTGTGGTGAGCGCTATGAAGCCCCAAGTGCTTCACAGAAGTTTATAATGTACAGCCGTAAAAACAAAAAAATATTTTTTTTTGTACAAAAATGATATTTTCGCCCCCAGTTTTTTATTTTCCCAAGGGTAACAGAAGAAATAGGACAAATTGCACAATAACTCTTGGGGTCCAGAGTACGCTGATACCCCATATGTGGGGATAAACTACTGTTTAGACGCATGGCAGAGCTCAGAAGTGAAGGAGCACCGTTTGACTTTTTCAACGCAGAATTGGCTGGAATTGAGATCAGACGCCATGTCACATTTGGAGAGCCCCTGATGTGCCTAAACAGCAGAAACCCCCCAATTCTAACTCCAACCCTAACCCCAACACACCCCTAACCCTAGTCCCAACCCTAACCACAAACCTAACCCTAACACACCCCTAATCTCAACCCTAACCCTAATCCTAACTTTAGCGCCAACCCTAACCCTAACTTTAGCCGCAACCCTAACCCTAACCCTAATGGGAAAATGGAAATAAATACATTTTTTTAATTTTATTATTTTTCCCTAACTAAGGGGGTGATAAAGGGGGGTTTGATTTACTATTTATAGCGGGTTTTCATGATTGGCAGCTGTCACGCTAAAAGACGCTTTTTATTGCAAAAATAGTTTTTTGCATCGCCACATGTTGAGAGCTATAATTTTTGCATATTTTGGCCCACAGAGTCATGTGAGGTCTTATTTTTTGCGGTACGAGGTGACGTTTTTATTGGTACCATTTTTGAGCAGGTGACATTTTTTGATCGCTTTTTATTTCGATTTTTGGGAGGTTAGAATGAACAAAAATCAGCAATTCATGAATTTCTTTTGGGGGAGGCGTTTTTATTGTTCCGCGTGTGGTAAAATTGATAAAGCAGTTTTATTCTTCGGGTCAGTACGATTATGGCGATACCTCATTTATATCATTTTTTTATGTTTTGGCGCTTTTATAGAATAAAAACAATTTTATATAAAAAATAATTATTTTTGCATCGCTTTATTCTGCGAGCTATAACTTTTTTATTTTTTCGCTGATGATGCTGTATGGCAGCTAGATTTTGCGGGACAAGATGACGTTTTCAGCGGTACCATGTTTATTTATATCGGTCTTTTTGATCGCGTGTTATTCCACTTTTTGTTCGGCGGTATGATGATAAAGCATTGATTTTTTGCTTTGTTTTTTTTTTTTTTAAGGGGTTCACTAAAGGGGTTAACTAGTGGGACAGTTTTATAGGGGGGGTCGTTACGGACGCGGCAATACCAAATATGTGTACTTTTATTGTTTTTTTTTTTTTATTTACAGGAAGAAATGAATTTATTGGGGAATATTTTTTTTTTTATTATTATTTATTTTGGATTTTTTTTTTACACATGTTTATTTTTACTTTTTTAACTTTTTTACTTTGTCCCAGGGTGGGACATCACAGTATTTTATCAGATCGCTGGTGTGACAGTGTGCACAGCACTCTGTCACACCAGCGATCGCACAGGCATAGATGCAGGCTTCTCAGTGCCTGCTCTCGGCAGGCACTGAGGTAGCCGCCTCCCTCCAGGACCCCGGCGCCATCTTGGATCCGGGTCCTGGGAGGGAGGAAGCCCTTAGAACAGCGCGATCACATCTCGCTGGTCTGAGGGTCTCAGGGGGCGCGCAGGGAGCCCTCACCCTGCGCGATCCTCCCCTGTGCCCCCAGTACACAAACATGATCGCGGTGTGCTAGGGGTTAATGTGCCGGGAGCGGTCCGTGACCGCTCCTGACACACAGTCACGGGTGTCAGCTGTGATAATCAGCTGACACCCGGCGGCGATTAGCTGCGCTCCCCTCAGGAGCGCAGCTGATCGCCTATGACGTACTATCCCGTCCATGGGCAGAATGGCACGGGTTTTATGGACGGGATAGTACGTCTAATGTCAGAGAGGGGTTAAATGTGAATACTCCTGCTTGGGTGTCCATCTGTTGGATTGGGTGTAGTGGAACGGCTGTCAGTCCCTATTATGCTATCTATACTGTGGTGAAATTGATGCCACTTTTGTGGTGTCTGCCATTAATTTTTGGAAATGTGAACACTCCTGGTTGGGTGTCCATCTGCTGAATTGGGTGTAGTAGAAGACCTATTGGTCCCTATTATACTATTTCTACTGTGGTGAAATTGATGCCACTTCTGTGGTGTAAGGCCCTTATTTGTTTAAATGTGAACACTCCTGGTTGCGTGTCCATTAGAGTTGAGCGAAACAGGTCGGTCAGATTCAAAAATCACCGACTTTCACCATTGTCATAGCCATAGCGTGAGGTCGGCCATGCGGTCGTCGACCCAAGCGCCAAAGTCGGTTTTCTCATAATGCTTGCAGGCGCCTTTTCTCAGCCAATATGCAAGGATGCACACTGTGGGCAACGAGATGACATGGGCAGCGGCCACCACCATCTTAGAGAAGGGCACATCCCCTTGAGAAAGCTGCAAGCGCGAAACGTGCGTCGGGGCTATTGTGACAGTGTGGACAGGCTGATCTATTATGGGTATGTGTCACCATTAGATCTATATTTTGATTGATGTGTTTTTCAGCTGCACTATGCACTTTAAGATGGTTACCATATATCATCTATGCTGCTTGATCTACTATTTGTAGATACGTATATCACATACGCCATACGCCTGTACTTATCCTTTCTGTCATTTACTGTGCACCTTATTTGGGTTACCCCTTTCCTCTGTATTTATATTATATGTAATTGTGTATGTTACTGTGATTTTAATAAATTTAGTACTATTTTCTGATATATCTCTTTGTGAGTGGTGTGCTTTGGATACTTTGTATCCTATCTGTGGCAATTGTATGGTTGAACACCCCCATCTTACATGCACCTCTTGGAATTCCCTCTATGGTGAAGGTTCCCCTGGTATGTGCATAATATGTTGTTGGACATTTTTTTGGTCATAACTGCAGTGATTGGCTTGCTTTGTGTGTCATCACAGTGGCTATAAAAGCCCTGACCGCCGACCACCAATTTACTTCTGCCAATCTTAGCTTAGGGAGAGGTTGCTGCCACTGGTTCTCAGTAGGGAGAGAGTTAGGCAGGAAAGAAAAGTGATTCTGTGCTTGTGCTGATAGCAATTGTGCTGTACAGTTAGTGTGCAGTGACAGGGGAGGATTTTGTTGTGTGCAGCAGCGCTGTTTATTAGGCTGCCTGCCAGTGGCAGGGGAGGATTTTCTTTTGTGCAGCAGCAGAGCTGGTTAATAGGCTGCGTGCTAGCTGTATTGCTATGTGTACACTGCTGTGCAGACTGCTTTTTACACAGCACTAATACTTTTATTCTTTTTTTCTGCACAGTTTCCGAGCGTTCAATTTTTTCCCACACCGTATAGAGCTGTATGCTCCTCACACACTACCGTGTACCGGCTGGTATCACGGACAAATACAGTCGTGGCCAAAAGTTTTGAGAATGACACAAATATTATATTTTCACATGATCTGCTGCCCTCTGGTTTTTATGTGTGTTTGACAGATGTTTTTTTAACACAGACAGAAATGTGATTTCAAACATATGAGTAACAAAAGCTTATATTGACAGTTAGAATGAGTTAATGCAGCAAGTCAATATTTGCAGTGTTGACCCTTCTTCTTCAGGACCTCTGCAATTCTCCCTGGCATACTCTCAATCAACTTCTGGACCAAATCCTGACTGATAGCAGTCCATTCTTGCACAATCAATGCTTTCATTTTGTCAGAATTTTTAGGTTTTTGTTTGTTCACCCGTCTCTTGATGATTGACCACAAGTTCTCAATGGGATTAAGATCTGGGGAGTTTCCAGGCCATGGACCCAAAATCTCTATGTTTTGTTCCCTGAGCCATTTAGTTATCACCTTTGCTTTATGGCAAAGTGCTCCATCATGCTGGAAAAGGCATTGTTGATCGCCAAACTGCTCTTGGAGGGTTGGGAGAAGTTGCTCTTGGAGGACATTCTGGTACCATTCTTTATTCATGGCTGTGTTTTCAGGCAAGTCTGTGTGAGAGCCGATTCCCTTGGCTGAGAAGCAACCCCACACATGAATGATTTCAGGATGATTAACAGTTGGCATGAGACAAGACTGGTGGTAGCGCTCACCTTGTCTTCTCCGAATGAGGCGTTTTCCTGATGTCCCAAACAATCGAAAAGGGGATTCATTAGAGAAAATAACTTAACCCCAGTGCTCAGCAGTCCACTGCCTGTACCTTTTGCAGAATATCAGTCTGTCCATGATGTTTTTTCTGCAGAG
>JARQOD010000003.1:74770947-74855036 GCA_033576555.1 Oophaga sylvatica | reverse complement strand
CTTGAAAACCAAAACCATATTGTCATAATCACAGGGGACATATACCAACATAATCCATGTACCTATACTCAGGTCTCATTGTACTTCCTGTTAGCATCCACCCCACATGGTTGCCCTTAAAATTAAATCGCACCATGTGCATCTGACATATACATAACTGGCTTATAGCCATGCCGCAAACAGAATAGCGATCCCAAATAGTGGTCACATACTCACTTAAAAAATGCCAAAATGCCAAAGAGTGGTACAGGAACAGGGAGGCGTGCCCGCCCCAACGCACCGTTTCGGTCCAGCCTTCGCAGGTGGCAACCATGTGGAGTGGATATTAATAGGAAGTACATGAGACCTGAGTATAGGTACAATGGATTATGTTGATATATGTCCCTCCTGTGAATTATGAGCAAAATGGCTTTGGTGCAAGTAGTGGAATGTTCTCACCTCATGTATTTATGGCTACCAGCTGTGTATGTAAATTTACATCTAGTCTTAAATCTGTGATGTAGATTTGGGTGGGGAAATTAATATAAAATTTTCCTTGTGGGAAACTATTGCCAAATATTTAGGGTTTTGGTAGTGAATACATATGTATAAAAAGTAATAGTGAAAGATTCTTAGTAGTGGTGTAGTTTAAAGGGATTGCTGAGGCCCTTCACAATGCATTTTTTATGGTTGTTTAAAAATTATTGTAACACGTGTGTCAATCATGTTTTTTGATATTTGAATAAAATTGTTTAATTTAAATAAATTATTGGACAAGTACATCTCTAATTCCATACTGAGCCTGAAAGCGTCTGTGTCTGAATCCTAAATATAAACGGAGATTTACAATATTTTCACTATACTAATATATACCATGGTATCTGGTGATACAGTACCCTTTTCAGCTTTTTATATTCTGGTCTAATCCATACTGAGCTGAGAGCGTCTGTGTGTGACTCCTGAAATAATACGGAGATTTCAATTATCCCTAGGTGTAATACAGCTGTACACTTCTGATACAGTACCATATATCTGCTGGTATTTTTGGGTACATTTTCCCAAACATGAGGTAGTATGGGGAAAGAGGCCGAGACGTTGGGCGTGGGGGGCCAGCTGGTACTGTTGGGGTGGTGGTGCATCTGCTGAAGTGCCAAAAGCACAACAGCACCTAAGGCAGGAAAGGGTTGGCCGGGGTCATCGTCTGGCTCAAGAAGGCCTGGAGGCTCCCTTTTCTGGGAGTAGGGAAACCACTTTTAAAGCCGGAGCATCAGGAACAGGTTTTGTCTTACATTGCCGAAACAGCCTCCAGCTCTATCGCCTCCCCCTTACTGAAGTTTCAAAAAAGCAAGCATTTAGTCGTCAGTGCAGGCCCCCTGGTCAGGAACATTACCTTTCCTTGTGTCCTTCACCCCAACCAAAAGTGAAGTATGCGGCAGGCCACACTTCAGATTACTCCATGGAGCTCTTTTCACATACCATGCCTGAGTTATCAAGTCAAATCCTGAATTCCCCAGTCCAACATGAATCTGACATGGAGTGCACTGATGCACAGCCACTGCTATATGATTCTGCTGGTACATTCACTCAGAGCACTACATTGCCCTCGCTGTCCACTGAGCCAGAATCTAACCCTGATGAAACTCAGGTGCCCCTTCCCTCATACTATACCACCTTACACAGTGACACAGAGGAAGGTGCAGATGAAATTGAAGAGGAGGTGATGGATGACCCAGTTGTTGACCCGGATTGGCATCCATTGGATGAAGAGGGTGCCGCTGGCAATAGCCCAGAAGAGGCGAAGGATCCGCAGCAGGCATCAACATAGCAGCAGCGGTTATCTGGCAGGCCCGTAGCAGTCCAAAAACGTGTTAAAAAAAAACAAAAAGAGTTGCAGGACAGCTTGGCCAGATGTTCAAATTAGCACAGCGTGCAAGCCCTGACAGTTTATACCATAGTAGGAAGAGTGCAGTGTGGCACTTTTTTGACCAAAATCCTATTGATGAGGCAAAGGTTATCTGTAAGAAGTGCGGAAGGACCTTTAGCCGAGGGAAAAATCTCCGAAATTTGAATACCAGTTGCACGCTTAGACATTTAATGACCATGCACTTGCAAGCGTGGACGGACTACAAAACCTCAGGTAGTACATGTGCACCTGCTCCGACTGAAGGTAGCCAGCAACGCTCCATCGCTTCCGCCACACTAAGCCCACCGGTTAGCACTCCACCAGCAAGAAATGTTGAGGTGTCGTCGCAAGGCCAAAGCAGTCAGGGAATCACAATGTTTTTCCAACGAAAACTGAATCTAGGCCATCACCACCACCACCACCATCACCAACCCCCTCTCAGTCCGTCATGTCCACCCCTAGTTCACCCATATGCAGCTCTCAAGTCCAGCTCACCCTAGCAGACACTCTGAGTAGGACAAGAAAGTACTCATCCTCTCATCCGCGTAAACTGGCTTTGAACGCCTACATTGCCAAACTGATCTCATTAGAGATGATGCCCTTCCGTTTGGTTGAAAGCGTAGCGTTCCGAGAGCTCATGGCCTAAGCTGTCCCACGCTATGACCTACCCAGTCGGCATTTCTTTTCTAGAAAAGCCATCCCTGCCCTCCACCTACATGTCTAAGACCGCATTGTCCATGCACTCAAACAATCAGTGAGTGGAAAGGTGCATCTCACAACAGATGCATGGGCCATTAGGCATGGCAAGGGCCGTTACGTGTCCATCACTGCGCACTGGGTTAATGTGGTGGATGCAGGGTCCACAGAGGACAGTGGCGGTGGGACAGTGCTGCCTGGCCCACGGTATATGCAACAGTTGGCTGTAGGCATTCGACCCTCCTCCTCCTCCAGAAGCGAAAGCTCATCGACAGAGCACAGTCACACGATCACTCCATCCGCAGCTGCCAGTGTTGCACACGAGGTGTCCCACTATCGAACAGCTAGTGGTAAGCGTCAGCAGGCTGTTTTAAAGATGATGTCTTTGGGCGACAACAGACACACCGCGGAGGTACTGGCCGACTACTTGCAGCGAGAAACTGAGTCATGACTGGGCAGTCTACATCTTGCGCCAGGCAAGGTAGTCAGTGATAATGGCCATAATTTTGTGGCGGACATAGCCCTTGCAAAACTCAAACACATTCCTTGCCTGCCTCACACCTTGAACCTGGTGGTGCAGTGCTTCCTAAATAATTATACGGAGTTAACAGCCCTGCTCCATAAGGTACGAAGACTATGTGTATATATCTATTTTTTTGATTCTTTATTAAATATGTCAGTGTGATTTTACTGTACAGCGCACTTAATTGCCGGCTTTTAAAAAACGGATCCGTCGAAAACCAGAAGTATCGGATGAAAAAACTGATGCGACTCATCCGTTTTTTCGACGGATCCGATGTCGGATCCGTTGAAAACACGGATCTGTCATATCAGTTTTTCGCAATTTGCAACGGATGCGTCGAGACAACGGATTGTGACTAGTACAAAAAACTGATGTGTGAAAGAGGCCTTACCAGACTTCATTCTCTCCAATAAGTCCTTAATGTGGCAGACAAAATCGTATTTCTGTCCAGCTGCTACACCTATGTCTCTACCTTGTACCAGTCATTGCACTGGTTACACAAACGCTACATAGTACAATATAAACTTATCACTCTCACCCACAAAGCTCTCCACAGTTCTGCACCACCCTACATTTCCTCCCTCATCTCTGTATATCTCCCTACCCATGATTTCCATTCTGCAACTGATCTAAGACTAACATCCTCGATGATCCAAACCTCTCACTTCTGTCTCCAAGACTTCTCTTGTGCTGCGCCAGTTCTATACAATGCTCTTCCCAGGAAGATCCAATAATACCTAACCCCCCCAAATTTTTAAGTGTGCTATAAAAACATATCTCTTTACAACAGCCTATCACTTTGTTTTACTAATCTAACTGTCCCCTGTTCCCCTTCTAATTTTCCTCAGAATCTGGTCCCTCCTATTCTTCTGTCTCCACATCATCCATGCACCCAATAGCACTTGGTAACTACATTTAGATTACAGATACTGGCTGATGACCAGATCATGCAGCTTTATATCATAACACTGGACCTCACGTGACAAGCACTTTCTTCCTATTGTGTCCATCCTATTTCCTCATACATTTTAGCTTGCGAACAGGGCCCTCACTCCTAATATAACTGTTGAACTATGTGTTACTTTGTGATGTCTTTATTGTCTGTACATGTCCCCTCTTAATTGTAAATACAGAAGATCGAGCTTGTTGGGAAACGTTCGCCAATCTCAAAATTGGCATGAATGTTGCATAGTCTGATTCGTGTTCCCAAGCTTTTACCACAAAATCGGCAAAATTCAGTCAAAGTTTGGTAAATGAGTTTCCACTAGTGCTTTTGTTAGGACTTTGGCTAGGGTAGTGGTGCTGCATGATGAGCTGGGAGGATGTGTTTGATGAGGGGAGAGAGTAGTGAGAGGTTAGAGGGGCGGCGGACAGTTATTCCTTTTATCTTTTTTTATTAACTAAATGTGTGGAGATTCCGGAAGCCAATCGGGGCGCAGAAACCATTCACAACGTCCAGACACAAGGACTTGTGTCATTGGCTGCCAAAGTAGCAAATCCCTCTCCATATAAAAAGTGGACATGTTGTTTTTGCGCCATTTTGTCAGTATAACAGCACAGAGAGGCTGCTCCTGCAAGTAGATAGTTCAGATAGATAGGATCCTGTGTAAAATCGACCTTCCAGCATCTAAATAGTTTGTGCTAAGTGTGGGCCAGCCAGGTGTCCATATTTCCAAATCTAAATCCTTTCTGCTAATAATGTGGGTCATACACCAGGCAACCAGAATCTAAATTGTTTGTGCTAATAGTGTGGGCCAGACACCAAGCCGGGGCAACCTCACACATGCGCCTTGCATGGCTCATGTCCTCAACCTGGTGGTACAGCAATTTCTCCGCCACATTCCCGACCTGGATGTGCTGCTGCAGAAAGTATGGTCGCTGTGTGTTCACTTCTGCCTTTCGCACCCTGCATATCATCAACTTGTATCGCTACAGAGGTGTTTCGGCCTACTGGTTAACCGTTTGATATACGATGTGCTGAGACTGTGGAATTATACTCTGCACATATAGCAGCGACTGTGGCAGCAGCAATGAGCCTTGGGCACTGCGTTCTTTTGCATAGCCTGGGCCAACACAGTACGCTTGCGGACTGGGCACAAATGAAGGACCTCTGCACCCTTCTGCACACTTTCAAAATGGCTACCAAGATGGTTAGCACTGACATTGCCATCATCTCAGCATCCCTTTTCCAGTCATCTACATGCTGGAGCACACTTTCAATAGTCTGCGAGAGGAGGTGTTGGTACCAGAGGAATTGATGGAAGCAGAGAAGGTTGCTGAAGGATAACAATATCTGTAAGTTCCAGACTGTCATCGCACAGGCAGGTGCCATGGGAGGGTGAATTACAGCGATCGAGGGGGCTTATGATACCAGACAAACTGTTAGTGAAGGTGCAGGAGCTGAGGAACAAATAGAGGAGGACAAAGAGGAAGAGGTGATGGGCGCGCAACAGTCAGGAGATAAAGAGGATAATGATCTCCTCTCTGTTGTCCATGGTTGGCGGGAGGGGACAGAGGAAGCAAGGAAGTTACCTCATCACCAACACACCATGGACTTGGACCTCATGGAATTGCCCGACACATGAGCGACTTCTTGCTGCACAATCTGCAACATAATGCTCGTATTCTTAGGTTTCCAGTGACAGTGTAAGTGGCATAAGCAATATCTGTGAGTCATTTCACACATTTATTTAGACAAGCCCATGCATCAGCAGAAAAGAGTACAAGTCTGACACATTGTGAATGACTGAAGAGGATGGTGCAGGAGTAACAAGTCTGACACATTGTGAACAACTGAAGAGGATGGTGCAGGAGTATCTTGAGCTCAATATCAATGTCATTGAGGGGAGGGTTTGGACCCTCTTGCATTTTGGTTTTCTTTGGTCCTGTCATGCCTTGGAGGTTTTGTCATCCCGTTAGCCAGCATTCTCTGAGAACGTGTCTTCAGCACTGCTGGTGGTGTCCTGATGGATAAGCACATCTGGCTGTCCCCTGATAGTGCAGACCGCCAAACTTTCATCAAGATGAACAAGTCATGGAACTCCAATGACATTTTCACCCCAGTTGCAGATTGGGCAATGGTGTAGTTTTTAGTATGCTGCATTGATCTTGCATTATTTCAGACTGTGACACCTTTGTTGTGGCTTCTGTGTCTGCTGTTGCTATGGCTGATGTTGCAAACAATTTTTTTTAAATGTGGAGACTCCAAGTTGGATCTACATCTGGTGGGTTGTCAGTAGTGGAAGGGGTGTCAAAGCCCCATTGTACTATTTCTACTCTGGGGAAATTGAAGCCACTTTAGTAGTGTGTGGCAATAATTTTTTGAAATGTTTGGACTCCAAGTTAGGTCTTCATCCTGTGTTGTCTGTAGCAGTAGGGCTCCAGACAAGCAGGCCTGCGCTTATGTTTAGTCAACTATCTGTGTTACAATCCTTAAATGTTTCTAACAATAGTAGTCTACAAAACTGATGTTTGTGGCACCAGAGTGTGGTTGAGCAAAAAAACTGTTTGAGCTGTTGCATGAGGTATCAGGGCTTCCAGCACAGCAGGCTTACATCGGTCCCTCACCCACCTCATCTAAATGTAAACTTAAATTCAAAGCTGTAAATGCCATTAGCAAATTTCTACTGTTGGTCAATTGATGCCACTTTTCCTGGTGTCTGCCCCTAATTTTTGGAAATGTTTTAACTCCAAGTTAGGTCTGCTTCATGTGTGTTGCCTGAATTTGGCAGGGCTCTCAGAGCACCAGGTCTTCACTTGTCACTCATCCACCTGTTACTGATCAATGTTTAAGCTAGAAATGCTGGTCCAAGCCCTGTCCCATGCATCCATACTGCGCAATTATACTATTTGTACTCTGAGTCAATTAATGCCTCTTTTCCTGGTGTCTGCCCCTAATTTGAGCTGTTTTGGCAGCTCTTTGGCCGCACAGAATGTATTGTCTATACATTTGGTTTTGCCTCCCATTGAATTCAATGGAGTTCGGCTATGTTTGGCAAACTGTTTGGCGAGCTGTTCGGCAAACATCGGGACTTTCATCAGTCCGAATTGGACCTTGAAAGGTTTTCTCATCTCTGATTGTAAAGCACTAGGGAATATGTTTGCACAGACAAAATTGAAAAAGAATTTTCAGCTCACCCTTAGTAATTCTCCATTGAATTCCAAGTGACCAAGCACAGGATCGCATCTCTTCCAGACATAGGAGCAAGGTGCACATAGTAGAAAGGATCCAGCTTCGGTAAAAAAAAGTGTTACTTCTTTATTAGAATCATTAAAATAGATTCAATAGTTGTGACATCTTAGTATAGTGGGGTATGGAAGGTGCGAGGTAGAAAACTGGAACAAAGAAGTAAAACTCTTTTTACCAAAGCTGGATCCTTTCTACTATGTGCACCTAGAATATGTTGGCACCATATAAATAAAATTATTATTATTTATTATCATCAAACTGGTGCTATTCCCAGCAGTTACACACAGATGTCAGCTGTATAACACAGCTGGCACTTGCTGTATATGGTGTGACCTTGGTTCTTGAACCAGGTCTATCTATGCACGTGAACCTGATATGTGCCATACAAATCTGATCATTTGAAATAGAATATCAAAAATCAGAGAACTTTAAGTCTCTTTTAATATTTCTTATGGGGCCTAATTAGGCTTTGCTCCCAATCACCCTCTTTTCACAGCCATCCTGACCCAGTGGTTACTGTTTGATCTGAGAGGTGTATGCGCTGCTCACTGATCCCTACTATATTCTGTTCACTGCAGCTCGGAATATTCAGATTGGCTGCTGGTTATGAGCACAAGCTCAACAGGAAGTCACTTTGGTTTGGAGAATGTGAATATTCTTTATAATCCCCACACTAAGTGGATATTATAAGAAAGATGGAGGTTCAGCAGTTTCGTACACTAGGGATTACATCATGGTAACCTTGTGTCCAGGGATGGGAAAAATCACTGTTACATAATTAGAATTTGCTCCTATTTAATAATGAATGTTTAATGTTTGTATCGTGACAATGTATCTGTGGTCATAACTCAATGAGGGCTCTACACCTGCTGAAAGATTGATTGTAAAATCCTAATAATGCAGCTAACTAGGCCACTATCTGCCATTACCACAGGCTGTGCAGGACAAGTCCCCATTGGATTTCCTACAATGGATTACTGTGATTTTAATGAGACCAGGTGAGTGCGTTCAGAATATTTTGCAAGTCAGCAATGTATATTTTATGAAACTATAATAGATAATTGATGAAAATAAAATTAATCTGTATGATACCTCCAGCACATCCTCCTGTAGTACATCTGTAGAGGAGAAGATCGAGCTGTGGGTCCGGAACTGCTGGGGCTGGGCCTACTGTTGCAGGGGGGAAGCAAATTGAGGACGGAGCAGACCCTTGGCCTCTCAGACCTCATAGGGCGGGCGGAGGAACGTGCACTGAGTGGAGGATCGCAGTGGATCCCTCTTTGCTGTACCACAGCATAACGGACTAGAGGCTCAGCGGGTCAGACCGGTGACCGCCCGCTGCCGCCAGAAGTGAGACCGACTTGTTAGGCAGGGTAGCCGGAAGAAACCCAGCACCGGCCTCAGCCGGCAGCCAGCCATCCAACCCAGGACTAGAGAAAGACCTCTGAGATTACGCTAAGTAAAATTGACATATATGAACTGCCATCTTGAGACATTTTTCCCTTTGTAAACCCTCTGCCTTCACCTAGTTTATTCCCTGTTGCTCCCTGCGAGGAGATTATCCCTGTACCTATTAAACCAGTAACTGTTTGCCCTTGCTCTGTGTTTCTATGTCACTGCATCCTAATACCTGTGTTACACATCAATAGCTATAGAATTATGTGCGTGTCCATATATAAAGAAGGGGCTGCAGCGAGCAGAGATAAGTGGAAGCCCCACATGACTGCATTGGAGCTGGGGGAGGGGTTTTTGGGGGGGTGGATAGAGTTTTTTGAATTGGGAAGAGGTGATTGGGGGATGGGTGTGAGTGGGTAAAAAGGGGCGTTTCAATAGGTTTTTTATGGAAAAAGTGCGGGAAAGGCGCAGTCTGAAGAATAATCCGAAGAGATAAGCCCACCCACCCTCCCTCTCTTTTTCGTGAAGTGCAGGGAGTTTTTTCAAGGGGTTTTTTCGGATGGAGTTGGAAGTAGGTTTTGTTTTTCGGGGTTTTTCTTTCGCGGATTGCAGTTGAGTCGGACATCGTCGCAGTGGCTTGGGGCGGGGGGTGGGGGTTCTTGGAGTGGTTATGATTCCGGGATGGAATTTTTGAGGAAATTGAGGGGATTTAAAGGAGGTGGGGTGATCTGGCTTTTTGGTATGGGCTCTGGACGGGGTTTTTGCCCTGGGAGCTCATGGTGGTTTTGTCTTCCCTGAATGGGTTGTCTGGTGCCCTCGAGCTGGTGGTTTACGGATGAGGGTAACATGGTGGTCGGATTTGTTTGGTATATTAATAGTAAGCCAGATCTTTAGCTCCAAGAACCCTCCCCTCAGATATTTGAAGTGTTGTATACATTTATTGTTATGTATTTTTATGTATGTTTTGTTAATAAAATGGTCGCTGTGGCCAATATAATCCAAAGAATTTATTTGCAATGTTTTTATTTTGGAGGATCGGGCCAGCAGTTGGTGGGGGAAAATCAGTGGGCGGTAACAAGGTAAGAAAATCCCACCTAGTCGCCATATGCGGTCAGGAAAATCAGGATATTGACCTTGCATGGTTCATTCTACTACTAATACAATTCAATGAGACACTGTAGAAACAGCCTGGATTGTGGCTCAGTGGTCAAGCATTGAGTCTTTGGGGTCCAGTGGGATCACAAGTCTGACCACTGGAACACCTTCAATTCTCCTAATGTCTGTAGCACCAGCATTTTTCACAGAGCTTAGTACTTCATATCAGTCTTGGTCTCCACTAAGGGGAGATTTCATATTTTTAGTTTCCATATTTTGTTTGGATTTTGGCAGGAAACTGGAGCATCAAGAGAAAACCCATGGCGGCTTTTAAAAGCAATAGCCATCAATGACACAATGATAGCTTGAGTCCTCCAGAACGGGAGCCAGTCATACAGAGCAGCTTCAGTTCTGCATAAAAGTAAGTTCTGAGTGTTAAGGCTCACCTTTATGAGGTACATAAGCCTAATGGACAGAGCTTGCTTTTACAAGATACCCAGTTTAGATTAAAGGTTTCAAGATAAAGTTTTGCCATGGTGGTCATGGTCTTCGGAGTATTAATATGCCTGTCTCCCCTTTTTGGCAATCTACCCATGATGATCTTATAGTATTTTCTTTTCTTAGTTTTGGGAAGCCAAAGATAAATCCCGCTATGAAGGATCCAAAGATAAACATTCTTATTAAAGAATAAAAGATAACTTATCTCATGATCTCAGTGTTAGGGGTTCACCTGGTGAGGTGGATTCACTAAGCTGTAGTTCAAGGTGAGCAGCACAGACCTAACACATTGATGCAGAGGAATTGAATCATAGAATCATAGAATGGTAGAGTTGGAAGGGACCTCCTGGGCCATCTGGTCCAACACCCTGCTCAAAGCAGGATTCTCTAAATCATCCCAGACAGATGTCTGTCCAGCCTTTGTTTGAAGAATTGGATGGGTAGGACAATGGGTGGAATGGCAGAACTGGATTAGTAGAGCTGGAAATGTGAACAGGCAACTTGTTGCAGAGTTGAGTGTAGAGACAGCAGAGCTAAATCGGAAGATAGTCATCTTGAAGATGCAGAGCTGAGTGTATGCACAGCATTTGAAAAAAGTAGAGCTGAGTGAAGGGTTAGGCACCTTGCTGTAGCGGATTAAAGTGTTAGGACAGCACCTTAGAGCAGCTGAGCCGAGTCACCTTATTGTAGTAGAGTTTAGCTGGCAGTAAATTTTCTAAAATCATGTTTATACTTTTCATGGTAACCAAGTACAATAATAACCAGTCCTCTACTACTTCTGCCCTTCCCTTCTTTCTCTTCTCACTCCTCTTTGTCCCTCTATTTTTCCCTCTTTTCTTCTCTTTATTTTTTTTTAAATCTTTCGCTCTGTAGCTCTCATTCACTTTCCTCTCTGTCTTGCTTGTAACTTCCTTCCTTCTTTCCTCGCCCCACATAGGAGAGTTATGGGCTTGCAGCACTGAGGAGAAGCAGGGTGCTGCTGAAAAATATAGTTTTAGCAGATAAGAATAGGACCAGCCATTCAACTCTGTGGAGCTGGATGAAAAACAACACGAGAGGCTCAAGAAACAAACCTTATGTTGGGCTCGTACTGTATAGTAATAATAGTCATGTAGATACTGAGCATTATTAAAAATATTACCCTTGTGGGAATAATTTTTTAAGAGGTCTAGGGGGATGATATAAAAGGTTACTATAATAACATGACGAGGATGAGAGAAGGAGCCAACCCAGCAGAAGGCAGACCCATGGACCAGCGCTGGAGCCAGGATAGGTGAAAAACTCTCTGTATAACAGAACACAGTTGTGCAGATCTAGCACCTGGCCAAAAATTTTATTCTCATTCTTTGGGCTGGATTGATACCAAAAATAATTTGTCTCTTGTCTCCTTGCTCCATATTTTATTTTTTTATTTGGAAATTTCTTATTACCATACATTTCTTTTATACCAAATTTATTTCTCAGCATACACTATAACTTCTGGTGGCAAGATGTACTTACATAGTCTTCGTGAATTTTCCACAAATTATTGCTGTTTCTTGGAAATGCCCAGGTCCTGCCATTCTTTATGATGAGTCACGTTACAACGCAAATCCACTTTGTCTTTTACATGCAATTAAACAATCATTGATTTTATCTTCTTTGTAAAGACTGAGCCCTCTTCAGCAAACACAGGAGGCCTGTTAACATGCTTTAGATAAACAGACACCGTCGAATCCATGAACCTCAGTTGACTGAAGTTCTCTGTTTTCAGATCTTGAAAATTGGGAATTTATATATATTATACTACATATTAAATGCATAAAATTAATTATATTTACAGTGATTGACAGCTAATTCACACAAAACACCTTAAGAGAATTCCAGTTTGGGATTCATCTTCAACAGCCCTTTCCCCAAATGTATTTACGCAGTCCAAGCTATTTTTTGCCGTGATCTCCATGTTTTGGTTTCATCATTTATTAAGACTACGCTTTAAAAGTTGCTTCCAGATAGAAAATCTTTTTGTTGGATGCTTTATGGATGGTCTTTGGTCAATCAGTAACACTGAAGCCTGGGATCATCAAGAGAACCGTAAACTGAAACTGTTGGCTAAACTGACGCGTGAAGTCTAAGGTGTTCAATGGCCATACAAATGTTTGGCCAACAGCTATATTTCTTGGGTCTTCCTATACATACATGCATGAATGGCACAGCCAAGTGTATATGTGTTAAGTATGGGAAAAAGGAGAAAATACTGTGGTCAGACTTTACTGTTGGTGGATTATCCTCTGCTGGAGAGCCAGTGACTAATCCTTCTCACCTCTGACATCTGCAGTCAGGGAATATTTAGTAGGCAGCTATACATATGGGATTAATGTCTGCTGGCCTAATCAAAGTTGGTGGGTTTCAATTTAAGGAGTTCTCCCATTCTTCACTCTAGAACCCTAGTAATGGGATATGGTCTTTCCTTGGATTCCCAGTTTTAACTTCAAAAAGTAGACAATTCATTGTGTTGGGTAACCTTTAGGAATTTCTATAGTGGTGCAGCATGAGAATGGAAATTAAGTCAATGGTAGATACTGGGAGTACACTGAAGATACAGGATACCGTAGGAGAAAATGATGACGTAACTAGACAGTAGAAGGCTTATAATTACAAATACCCAGTGACCCACTAAAAGGAGCAAGAGTAAAGAACAATCTAGACACAAGGCTAAGTTTAAGTTCAGGTTTAAAGAGAATATCCAGTACTTTTAAATTAATGATCTATCCTTTGGATTGGTCATTAAAAAGGATGAGTGAATCTGCAAAAATTTGCACCTGGCAGATTCGCTTGAATTAGACCAGGAAACTCAATTTGCCTCAAATGTCTTCTGTATGAAGTGAATGTGAATTTTTAAGCTTTGAGCTCTCTCCTTGCTTCTCAACATACAGTAATTAACATATGTAAAATAAAAAATAAATAATCTCACACGGCCCTCATCTGTCTCATCGCGATGCCCTACTCTAGTTTGAAGGACTTCTTTGGTTCGGTAGTAGATCTTATGTAGATCTCATTATGTCATTGCCGAAGATGCCAAAACACCGCGCTGGACAGAAGAAGAGGCCACACCCAAACCAAAGAAGACAACTGGAGTGGGGCTGTGAGTCGTTATGGGTGAAGGTCAGGTGAGTAAATTTTTTATTTTTTTTAACCAGCTTTTTATACTTGCCCCCAGATGAAGCAATGGCGAAACATGCATTGGGCGCAAACACATGAAGTGATGTGATTTGTTTAATCCAGTCTTACTATGATTACTACTTTATACCTTTTGTCCCTGTGTGGTCTTTTATGGGAAACATCAGGACTGGCTCAATCATGATATACTTATAAGGGAGACAGTCATCTGTGCTATAATATCATGTCATATATGCTATAATATGTAGTACTTCTTTAGCATTTTGCAGTCATTTTTTATTAGATATCTACAGTATATATTGTGTTATATATTTTTTATTGTTAATTCAATTAATTTTCTTTGACTTACTAATTTTTGCACTAAGCCCTTTTACTCTATATATCTACTGTTGTCACTGGGGACATTGCATGTATGTAGGAAAGAATCTATATATTAGTAACGTCCAACAATTTTTAGACATTATACCAGGAAAGGGAGAAATTATATCAGGAGGGGCCCAATATGGAAGATATTATACCAGCAAAGGGAGAGATTGCACCAGGAAGGGGCCCAGGATGGAAGACATTATACCAGGAAAGGGAGAGATTATACCAGGAAGGGGCCCAGTATGAAGGATATTATACCAGGTAAGAGAGACATTATACCAGGAAGGGGACCAGAATGGAGAACATTATATCAGGAAAGGGAAATATTGTACCAGGAATGGGCCCAGGATAGAGACATTACAACAGCATAAGTGACGTTATTACTGGAATGTACCCAGGATGGTGGAACTTACAACAGGAAAGGGAGACATTATAACAGACAGGGGCCCAGCATGGAGGACATTATACCAGGAAAGGGAGACATTATACCAGGAAGGGGCCCAAAATGCAGACATTATAAAAGGATGGGGGGGGGCATATTACTTTAAAGGGCTAAGGATGGGGGACATTATACCAGGAAAAGATACAGGATGGATGACATTATACCTGGAAGGGGTACAGGATTGGGAATATTATTACAGAAAGGAGACACAATTGAACACATTATTACAGGAAGGAGAAAGGATGGGGAATATTATTACAGGAAGGGGCCAGGAAGGACATTATTACAGGAATTGTGCAGGTTGGAAGGCATTATTACAGGAAGAAGCCAGGATGGGGACATTATTAGAGGAATAGGCCAGGATTGGGAACATTATTACAGCATAAGGGACATTGTTACCTTAGAATACGAATACGTATGTCTTCACAGTATCTGGAATGCTACAAGGGCCCATAGATCTGACAAACATACATGGGGGGCTGTTATGTTCGGTAGCTGAGGAGTGCAGGTAAAAAAGGCAATACACCAGAGCAGTTGGAATCTATGAGATTGCAGTACCCTGACTAACCACCACAACTAGAGGCAGCCGTGGAGCGTTCCTACGTTGGTCCTAGACGCCTCTTCACAGCCTGAGAAACTAACTACACCTAAAGATAGAAATAGGAAAGCTATCTGCCCGGAGCAGAACCCCAAAGATAATAGAAAGCCCCCAAACATGTAATGGCGGTTAGACAAGATGAAATACTGACACAGAAAGAAAATAGTATGACCAAACGCTGGGGCCCAAACTAACTAAATAGAAAAGGATAGGAAGGGTACTTACTGCAATCCCAGAAAACCCTGAAAGGCACCAACTCTACTAATTCAAAAACACCTGAGATCACACGACCTCTTCCACCTAAATTAGTTCTCTGGTGTAACAAAATCAAAACAGCAGCCACTGAAAAAACTGGAAAAAGCAAAAGTACAAACATCAGTGGCTGAACAAAACTGAGAGGGCAGAAGCCCCCGGAGGGGACCCTGAAGGCCCCCACAGAAGTGCAGGACAAAATGCAAAAATATAGCACAAACACAAAGAAGAAAATGTCTTATCTGTTAGCAGGAGATGCAGACACGACACAGCAGGCTACAAGGGAAACAGGAATAAAGGATCCAGACCAGAACAATTGATCACCGGCAACCCTGATGGGAAGGTGACTCCCTTATATAAGACCAATCAGTAACACCTGATTCCCAGTCCTCACAATCTTCACTGGACAGACTAGCACCGCTTGTAACCACCAGAGGGAGCCTCTGCTCAGAACTCATCTCAAACCCATTCACAACAGTACCCCCCCTTGAGGAGGGGTCACCGAACCCTCATTTGAGCAACCAGGTCGGTCAGGATGAGTTCTATGATACGCACGGATAAGTCTCCTAGCATGGATGTCCGAAGCAAACACCCAAGAATTGTCTTCCTGACCATAACCTCTCCATTTAACCAAATACTGGAGTTTCCGTCTATAAAAACGAGAATCTAATATTTTCTCAACCACATACTCCAGATTGCCCTCAACCAAAACAGGGTCAGGAGGCACAGCAGCAGGAACCACTGGCTCAACAAACCTCTTCAACAAGGACTTGTGGAACACGTTATGGATCTTAAATGTCCCTGGAAGAAGCAAACGAAAAGAAACAGGATTAATAATCTCCATGATCTTATAAGGTCCAATGAACCTAGGCTTAAATTTAGGAGATGCTACTCTCATAGGAATATTCTTTGAGGACAACCAGACCAAGTCCCCCACTTTAAACCGAGGACCATCAGTCCTATGCCGGTTAGCAAACCGCTGGGCCCTCGCCTGAGAGAGGGACAACCTCTCCACTACCTGGTCCCAAATCTGTTGCATACGCTCCACAACAGAGTCAACACCTGGACAGACAGAAGCCTCCGTCTGTCCTGAAGAAAATCGAGGGTGAAACCCAGAATTACAAAAAAATGGAGACATCAAAGTGGCAGAGCTAGCCCTATTATTAAGAGCAAACTCAGCCAAAGGCAAAAAAGAGACCCAGTCATCCTGATCAGCAGACACAAAGCATCTTAGATAAGTCTCCAATGTCTGGTTTGTTCTCTCAGTTTGACCATTGGTCTGAGGATGAAATGCCGAGGAGAAAGACAATTGAACACCCAGTTTAGAACAAAAAGTCCTCCAAAATCTGGAAACAAACTGGACTCCTCTGTCAGACACAATGTTCTCAGGAATGCCGTGTAAACGAACCACGTGCTGAAGGAACAACGGCACCAATTCAGAGGAGGAAGGAAACTTAGGTAATGGCACAAGATGTATCATTTTGGAAAACCTATCACAAATTACCCAGATGGTGGTCATTCTCTGAGAAACAGGAAGGTCGGAAATGAAATCCATAGAGATATGGGTCCATGGTCTCTTGGGCACAGGCAATGGCATCAACAAACCACTAGAGCGAGAGCAAGGCTTGGAGCGAGAGCAAGTCCCGCAGGACTGCACAAATTCCCTGACATCACGAGACAAGGTAGGCCACCAAAAGGACCGACTAACCAAGTCTCTGGTACCAAAAATTCCGGGATGCCCAGCCAATGCGGAACAATGAATCTCAGACATCACACTCTTTTTCCACTGGTCCGGGACAAACAATTTTCCAACAGGGCAGCGCTCGGGCCTATCCTCCTGACACCCCTCCAGAGCAAGTCTCAAATTGGGCGAGATGGCGGAAAGAACTACACCCTCTTTCAAAATAACAGAAGGATCAGATAACTCAGGAAAGTCCGCAAGGAAACTCCTCGAGAGGGCATCCGCCTTAACATTCTTAGTGCCAGGAAGAAAGGAAACCACAAAATTAAAACGTGTGAAAAACAAGGCCCACCTGGCCTGTCTAGGATTAAGTCGCTTGGCAGATTCCAGATAGACCAGATTCTTATGGTCCGTAAGGACCACCACATGATGTTTGGCTCCCTCCAGCCAATGTCTCCACTCTTCAAAAGCCCACTTCATGGCCAATAACTCCCGATTACCCACGTCATAATTACGTTCAGTAGGAGAAAATTTTCGAGAGAAAAAGGCACAAGGGTTACTTTTAGAGGTCTCTGGATCTTTTTGGGACAAAACGGCACCTGCCCCAATTTCAGAGGCATCAACCTCCACCTGAAATGGCAGAGAAACATCAGGCTGCCGTAGAACAGGAGCAGAAGTGAATCTCTGCTTAAGTTCCTGAAATGCAGAGACTGCCTCAGGAGGCCAATTCACCACATCAGAACCCTTTCTGGTCAAATCAGTTAATGGTTTAACAATAACCGAGAAATTACCAATAAATTTACGATAAAAATTGGCAAAACCCAAAAATCTCTGAAGATCCTTTAATGAAGTAGGTTGGACCCAATCACAGATGGCCTGAACCTTGACCGGGTCCATTTCAATAACAGATGGGGACAAAATGAATCCCAGAAATGAGATCCTCTGTACGCCAAAAAGACACTTTGATCCCTTCACATACAGAGCATTCTCTCTCAAAATCTGGAATACAGTTCGAACATGTTTCACATGAGAGTCCCAGTCATTAGAAAAAATCAAGATATCATCCAAATAAACAATCAGAAATTTGTCCACAAAATCCCTGAAAATGTCATTCATGAAGGACTGGAAGACGGAAGGAGCATTAGTGAGCCCAAAGGGCATCACCAGGTACTCAAAATGCCCTTCAGGGGTATTGAATGCCGTCTTCCATTCATCCCCGTGCTTAATGCGAATAAGGTTATACGCCCCCCTGAGGTCAAGCTTGGTAAACCAAGTAGCGTTTTTCACCCTGGAAAACAGGTCAGAAATCAAGGGTAACGGGTATTGATATTTCACAGTAATATTGTTCAAGAGACGATAATCAATACACGGCCTTAATGAACCATCCTTTTTGGCCACAAAGAAAAAACCGGCACCTAAGGGTGAAGAGGATGGTCTGATATGACCCTTCTCCAATGATTCCTTGATATAAGACCGCATAGCGTCATGTTCAGGTACAGACAAGTTAAAAGGCGACCTTTAGGGAATTTACTACCCGGCACTAATTCAATAGCGCAGTCATAGCTCCTATGGGGAGGCAAGGATGCAGATTTACTTTCGCTAAACACATCAGAAAAATCAATCAAAAAGTCAGGAACATCCTGAGCCTGGGGGGAGGCAGAAAAAACAGGAGTGTTGGTATTAACACATTGGCAGCCCCAACTGGTTACAGACACAGATTTCCAATCCAAAACAGGATTATGAGACTGTAACTAAGGAAAACCCAGCACGATAATGTCATGCAGATTATACAGAACCAAAAATTTGCAGCACTCCTGGTGATCAGGTTCAACCCTCATTATCACCTGAGTAGAAAACTGGGGTTTATTCTCAGCCAAAGGGGTAGAATCGATCCCCAGTAGGGGAATAGACTTCTGTAGGGGTATCAAGGGAAATCCACAACGTTTAGCAAAATCATAATCCATCAGGTTAATAGCTGCTCCAGAATCAACGAAAGCCTGAGCAGAAAATGAGGACAGAGAGCATATCAGAGTGACAGTTAATAAAAACTTAGTCTGAACACTACCCAAGACAACTGAGTGTGCAAAACGTCTTCCCCGCTTAGGGCAGACTGAAATAGCATGAGAGGCATCACCACAGTAGAAACATAACCCATTGCGCTTTCGAAACTCATGACGCTGTGCCCCAGACACCACTCTATCACACTGCATGGGTTCAGAAGCTGGTTCACAAGGCAACACCACTCCACGCATACTTCTCCGCTCACGCAAACGTCTGTCAACTTGAATCGCTAATGACATAGAATCATTGAGACCAGAGGGGACAGGGAATCCCACCATAACATCCTTTACATTATCAGACAGACCCTTCCGGAAAAGGGCTGCCAAAGCGTCGTCATTCTATTTGGTCAGGACTGCCCACCTACGGAATCTCTGACAGTACAACTCAGCGTCATCAAGCCCCTGACTTAATGCCAACAAGGCTTTTTCAGCTTGATCAGTGACATTAGGCTCATCGTACAATAACCCCAAGGCCTGAAAAAACGCATCAACATCACTCAAAACAGGATCCCCAGGTATCAGGGAAAAAGCCCAATCCTGAGGATCGCCGCGCAGGAGAGAGATGATAATTTGAACCTGCTGCGCTGCGTTCCCTGAGGACGTAGATTTTAAGGCAAAAAACAATTTACAATTATTTTTGAAATTCTGAAACTTAGCTCGATCCCCTAAAAACAAATCTGGCATGGGAATCCTAGGTTCCACAACAGGCAACCTAGCAAGATATGCAGCAATACTCTGAACCTCAGTGGCAAGCTGATCCACACGGCCAGACAACTGTGCAAACTCCATTGAGAGAAAAAAAAAATCCTCCTCAGCACCCAGAGATACAGAGGGAAAAAAATGCAACAAACAGGAAAATATCTCTGACAACTCTGACAACCTTTTTTCTTTCACAATATTTTTTCCCTTCTGTGAGTACCATACAATTTTCAATTTTTAGGCCGGTGATACTGTTATGTTTCGGTAGCTGAGGAGTGCAGGTAAAAAAGGCAATACACCAGAGCAGTTGGAATCTATGAGATTGCAGTACCCTGACTAACCACCACAACTAGAGGCAGCCGTGGAGCGTTCCTACGTTGGTCCTAGACGCCTCGTCACAGCCTGAGAAACTAACTACACCTAAAGATAGAAATAGGAAAGCTATCTGCCCCGGAGCAGAACCCCAAAGATAATAGAAAGCCCCCAAACATGTAATGGCGGTTAGACAAGATGAAATACTGACACAGAAAGAAAATAGTATGAGCAAACGCTGGGGCCCAAACTAACTAAATAGAAAAGGATAGGAAGGGTATTTTCTGCAATCCCAGAAAACCCTGAAAGGCACCAACTCTACTAATTTCAAAAACACCTGAGATCACACGACCTCTTCCACCTAAATTAGTTCTCTGGTGTAACAAAATCAAAACAGCAGCCACTGAAAAAACTGGAAAAAGCAAAAGTACAAACATCAGTGGCTGAACAAAACTGAGAGGGCAGAAGCCCCCGGAGGGGACCCTGAAGGCCCCCACAGAAGTGCAGGACAAAATGCAAAAATATAGCACAAACACAAAAGAAGAAAATGTCTTATCTGTTAGCAGGAGATGCAGACACGACACAGCAGGCTACAAGGGAAACAGGAATAAAGGATCCAGACCAGAACAATTGATCACCGGCAACCCTGATTGGAAGGTGACTCCCTTATATAAGACCAATCAGTAACACCTGATTCCCAGTCCTCACAATCTTCACTGGACAGACTAGCACCGCTTGTAACCACCAGAGGGAACCTCTGCTCAGAACTCATCTCAAACACATTCACAACAGGGGGCCCAGGTTCAAATTTTGCATTGGGAGCTATCAGACTCTAGCTACGACAAAGGGTATGTGTAGTCTTTCTTTATATGTTTAATAAACTTTTCATAATCCAGTAAAAGGCTGAATCAGCAATGGGAAAATAAAACAAATTTGGGATTTTAGCAAATTTGAATTTTTTTTGTAAAATTTAATGTAAATCAGCAAATACTATTCGCTTTTAACAGATTCGTTTAACTCAAGTTATTAATATAATATTGCAGTAGTCTGACACTTGGCATTCCCACCAATCAACTGCTATCGTCTCCAGATATAAGTTGCCTTCGGAGGCCAGAAATATAGATATTACCTTTTATCAGGAATAGAAATATCAATAACGCGCTCTTTTATTTTCCTATTGTTCTGAAACCTTTCAGCACTATGTCTTTTATGTTTTTGTGCCACGTACACTGAACGGGTCTGTGGTTGCCGAATATAATACAAATCCATCACCTTATAATGATATTTTTATAAGGCAGCTGCTGACATCACTTCCTGAATGCGGAGATTATAAGTCATTATATCTGGTGTGTGCATGTAAAAATAGCTCGCTAATAACTCTGCCCATTTCTTTAAATACAGCATCTACGATAATGTGGTTACACGAAGATTTGTGATCGGCTTTAGAGGCCGCTGACTTTGGAAACAGCAGGGGTTATAGGAATGCTGGCACATCAATGAATGGACAAGGTGAAAAGACGCTGGGGGTCAATTTTGCAATATATGGCCAAAAAATTAATAGCTGTAGGATTGAGTAATAATAAAACTCGCTATCCAAAAAAATGTATACTACAACCACAGTAAATAAATTTGCAATCATCTATCAAGACTTAAAGGGGTTGTCCAGGACTTATGCTTAGGATAGATCATTAGGACACTAATGTTGACCACTACAGTTGACCACTGCCTTCTACTACAGATTCTTTCCTCCTTTGGCGTCAAAGACCTCGCCCTATCTTGGATCTCCTCATACCTTTCCAACCGCACATTCAGCGTCTCCCACTCCCACACTACCTCCTCGTCCCACCCTCTCTCTGTTGGAGTTCCCCAAGGCTCTGTTCTAGGACCCCTACTCTTCTCAATCTATACACTTGGCCTGGGGCAACTCATAAAGTCCCACGGATTCCAGTACCACCTTTACGCTGATGACACTCAGATCTACCTCTGTGGCCCAGACATCACTTCTCTGCTATCCAGAATCCCGGAGTGTCTATCAGCCATATCCTCCTTCTTCTCCTCCCGCTTCCTCAAACTCAATGTGGACAAATCTGAACTCATAATCTTTCCCCCATCCCACAGATCTTCCTTACCTGACCTATCTACCACAATTAACGACATCACGCTTTCCCCCGTACCAGAAGTCCGCTGCCTCGGAGTAACCCTTGACTCTGCCCTGTCCTTCAAACCGCACATCCAAGCTCTTTCTACCTCCTGTCGCCTTCAGCTCAAACATATTTCAAGAATCTGTCCTTTCCTCAACCCTCAATCTACTAAAATGATTGTGCACGCCCTCATCATCTCCCGCCTCGACTACTGCAACACCCTTTTCTCTGGCCTCACTGCTAACACCCTCGCACCTCTCCAGTCCATCCTTAACTCTGCTGCACGACTAATTCACCTCTCTCCTCGCTACTCCTCCGCTTCTCCCCTCTGCAAATCTCTTCACTGGCTCCCATTCCCTCAGCGTATCCAGTTCAAATTACTAATACTGACCTACAAGGCCATCTATAATCTGTCTCCTCCTTATATCTCTGAACTAATCTCCCGATATCTTCCCTCACGTAATCTCCGATCCTCCCAAGACACCCTTATCTCCTCCACACTTATTCGCTCCTCACCCAACCGCCTCCAAGACTTCTCCCGAATATCCCCCATCCTCTGGAATTCTTTGCCCCAACACATCCGACTATCAAACTCATTCGGATCCTTCAGACGGAACCTGAAAACCCATCTCTTCAGGAAAGCCTACAGCCTGTAATGACCCTGCTGCCTCCTCACCACTACCGGAGTTATTGCCTCAACCAACACCAGAACTGCTGCAACCCCCCGACCTACTGTCTCCTGCCCCACAATCCTGTAGAATGTAAGCCCGAAAGGGCAGGGTCCTCTCCCCTCTGTATCAGTCTGTCATTGTTAGTTTGTTTACTGTAAGTGATACCTGTAATTTGTATGTAACCCCTTCTCATGTACAGCACCATGGAATCAATGGTGCTATAGAAATAAATATTAATAATAATAAAATAATAATAATTAGGACACGATCATCAGGGTCCAACACATAAGACGGTCTAACAGATACTAGCAGGTTCTGCGGCCACAAGAGCTATATAGTGCGCAGAGCTGGAACAGCACAGCTCCATACACTGGGTAGTGGCCGTTCACTGGTACTGCAGCTCAGCTCCTATTGAAATGAATGGGAGCTGAGATACAATACCTGAGAATGGCCACTAGTTGGTGTATGGAGTTGTGCTGCTTTTTCTCCTTACACTGTATATACATTAGTGGGGCTGATCAGGGGGTGTTGAACTCCCACCGATCTGATATTGATGACTTAATTCATTTTCTCTATGTCATTGTCACGGACAACTCCTTTAAACATTTGATCAATTTTTTTGGCTTCAGTATTTTATGAACTCAGATGTATGAAAACTTGTTTTTCTGCTGTACCAGCTGCAGCTTTGAAGAAAACTATTAATTTTACCACATAATATATTGGAAAACAAAAAAAAAGTTTTTTGTTCTTTTTTTTGTGTATTGTTTTTTTTTCTATTATTTATTTTATTTTTAAGACATTTACCGGTATTTGCGTTAAAAATTACAGTTATGATGAAACTCATAATTTATATATCAATTTATATTTTTTTTTATTTTGATACTGAAAAATAACTTTAAACATTTTAACAAAAAATTTGCTTCAATTTTTGAAAGTAATAATTTTTTTATTTTTCTGTTGTTAGAGTTGTATGAGAGAAGTTTTTTGGCAAGAGCTGTAGTTTTTATTGGTATCATTTTGGGGCATTTACAACTTTTTTTTATTCCTTTTTATTTAATTTTTTTGAGGTGATGACTAAAAAAACAGCAATTTTGATATTTTATTTGCTGTTTTTGTATTATTGCATTTTCTTTATTACGCAAGTAGAGATACCAAATATGTTGATTATTATATCTTTTAGGTTACACTACTTACATTTCAGAAACAAAAAAATGATTCAAACTTTTATATTTGAAACTGATGTTTTGATCACTTGCACAATGCGGTGATAATTTATGACCTACCTACACTTCTATTTCTCTACTCTCACGTGATGTTTCATTTTCATATTTTTGGCACTAATTCTATGTCTTTATGAATTTCGCACTCTTGTTTGGACCCTTTGTTCACTTCTAAAGAGAAAAAACTAATGTTTTTCACAGTATTCACACTCTACGATCGCATTTCTTTGGGTGCTGGTTAGCAAATACGCAATATATGATCCTCGAAGAGAGAAGCTGGGGACTGCAAACACCTCACTTATTTTTGACAACTGTTTTGATCAATATAAATTCCTTTTAACCCGTTAGTGACAGAGCCAATTTGCAGCTTAATGACCGGGCCAATTTTTACAATTCTGACCACTGTCACTTTATGAGGTTATAACTCTGGAACGCTTTAACGAATCCAGCTAATTCTGAGAATTTTTTTTGTGACATATTGTACTTCATGCTAGTGGTAAAAAATTTTTTATATGACTTGCTTTTATTTATGAAAAAAATGGAAATATGGCGAAAATTTTGAAAATTTAGCAATTTTCAAACTTAAAATTTTTATGCCCTTAAATCAGAGAGATATGTCACAAAAATTTCTTAATAAATAACATTTCCCACATGTCTAGTTTACATCAGCACAATTTTGGGAACAAAATTTTTTTTTTTACGAAGTTATAAGGGTTAAAAGTTGACCAGCGATTTCTCATTTTTACAACACCATTTTTTTTTAGGGACCACATCACATTTGAAGTCACTTTGAGGGGTCTATATGATAGAAAATACCCAAAAGTGACACCATTCTAAAAACTGCACCCCTCGAGGTGCTCAAAACCACATTCAAGAAGTTTATTAACCCTTTACATGCTTCACAGGAACAGAAGCAATGTGGAAGGAAAAAATTAACATTTAACTTTTTTTGCAAAAACTTTACTTCGGAACCAATTTTTTTTATTTTCACGAGTGTTAAAAGAAAAAATAAACCACAAAATTTTTTGTGCAATTTCTCCTGAATACGCCGATACCCCATATGAGGGGAGTAAACCATTTTTTGGGTGCACGGCAGAGGTCGCAAGGGAAGGAGCGCTGGTTGACTTTTTCAACGCAGAATTGGCTGGGCAATTTATCCTCAGTACACAGATACCTTATATGTGGTCATAAATCACTGTTTGGGCGCACGGCTGGGCCCAGAAGGGAAGGAGTGCCGTTTGACTTTTTAAATGGAAAATTAGCTCCAATCCTTAGCGGACACCATGACGCCTTTGGAGAGCCCCTGTGTGCCTAAACAGTGAAAACCCCCCACATGTGACACCATTTTGGAAACTAGACCCCTTATTGAACTTATCTAGATGTGTTATGAGCACTCTGAATCCCCAAGTGCTTCACAGAAGTTTATAACGCAGCAGTGAAAAAAAAATAAAAATTTTTTCCTCAAAAATGATTTTTTAGCCCGCCATTTTTTATTTTTACAAGGGTAACAGGAGAAATTGGACCACAAAAGTTGTTGTGCAATTTGTCCTGAGTACACTGGTACCCCATATGTGGGGGGAACCACTGTTTTGGAGCATGGGAGAGCTCAGAAGGGAAGGAGCGCCATTTTGGAATGCAGACTTGATGGAATGTTCTGCGGGCGTCATGTTGCGTTTGCAGAGCATCTGATGTGCCTAAACAGTAGAAACCGCCCACAAGTGACCCTATTTTGGAAACTAGACCCCCAAGGAGCTTATCTAGATGTGTAGTGAGCACTTAGAACCCCCAAGTGCTTCACAGAAGTTTATAAACGCAGAGCAGTGAAAATAAAAAAATCATTTTTGTTTCTCAAAAATCATTTTTTAGCCCACTATTTTTATTTTCCCAAGGGTAACAGGATAAATTGGACCCCAAAAGTTGTTGTCCAGTTTTTCCTGAGTACGCTGGTGCCCCATATGTGGGGGGGGACCACTGTTTTGGCGCACGGCAGGGCTCAGAAGGGAAGGAGCGCCATTTGACTTTTTGAATGGACAATTAGCTCAAATCCTTAGCGGACACCATGTCGTGTTTGGAGAGCCCCTGTATGCCTAAACTTTGGAGCTCAGCCACAAATGACCCCATTTTGGAAACTCGACCCCCTAAGGAACTTATCTGAGCACTTTGAACCCCCAGGTGCTTCACAGAAGTTTATAACGCAGAGCCGTGAAAATAAAAAATCATTTTTTTTCTCAAAAAATGATTTTTTAGACCACTATTTTTTATTTTCACAATGGTTACAGGAGAAATTGAACCCCAAATGTTGTCCAATTTGTCCTAAGTACGCTAGTAACCCACATGTGGGGGAGAACCACTGTTTGGGCTCACGTCAGGGCTCGGAAGGGATGTAGTGACGCTTTGAAATGCCGACTTGATGGAATGGTCTGCGGGCGGGCAGAGCCCCTGATGTGCCTAAACAGTAGAAACCCCCCACAAGTGACCACATTTTGTAAACTAGACCCCTCAAGGAACTTATTTAGATGTGTGGTGAGCACCTTGAACCCCCACGTGCTTCACAGAAGTTTATAATGCAGAGCCGTGAAAATAAAAAATCATTTTTTTCCTCAAAAACTGATTTTTTTTAACCCGCAATTTTTTATTTTCACAAGGGTAACAGGAGAAATTGGACCACAAAAGTTGTTGTACAGTTTGTCCTGAGTACACTGGTACCCCAAATGTGGGGGAACCACTGTTTTCACACATGGGAGAGCTCAGAAGGGAAGGAGCACCATTTTGGAATGCAGACTTGATGGAATGTTCTGCGGGCGTCACAGTAGAAACCCCCCACAAGTGACCCTATTTTGGAAACTAGACCCCCCAAGGAGCTTATCTAGATGTGTAGTGAGCACTTTGAAGCCCCAAGGGCTACACAGAAGTTTATAACGCCGGGGCATGAAAATAAAAAAATCATATTTTTTCCACAAACATGATCTTTTAGTCCCCAATTTTTTTATTTTCCCAAGGGTAACAGGAGAAATTAGACCTCAAAAGTTGTTGTCCAATTTGTCCTGAGTATGCTAATATCCCATATGTGGGAGAAAACTACTGTATGGGTACACGTCGGGGCTCGGAAGGGAAGTAGTGACGTTTTGAAATGCCGACTTGATGGAATGGTCTGCGGGCGTCATGTTACGTTTGCAGAGCCCTGATGTGCCTAAACAGTAGAAACTCCCCACAAATGACTCCATTTTGGAAACTAGACCCCACAAGAAACTCCTCTAGATGTGTGGTAAGCACTTTGAATCTCCAAGTTCTTCACAGAAGTTTATAACGCAGAGCCGTGAAAATAAAAAATCATTTTTTTTCCACAAAAATAACTTTTTTAGTCCCCAATTTTTTTTCCCAAGGGTAACAGGAGAAATTAGACCCCCAAAGTTGTTGTGCAATTTTTCCCGAGTACGCTGGTACCCCATATGTGGGGGTAAACCACTGTTTGGGCACATGTCGGGGCTTGGAATAAAGGGAGCACTGTTTGACTTTTTGAACGCAAAATTTGCAGGAATCAATGGTGGAGCCATGTCGCGTATGGAGACCCCCTGATGTGCGTAAATAGTGGAAACCCCTCAATTCTAACTCCAACCCTAACCCCAAAACACCCCTAACCCCAACCCTAACCCCTACACACCCCTAACCCTAATACAAACCCTAATCATAACCCTAACCCCTACACACCCCTAACCCGAATCCCAACTCTAACCATAAACCTAACCACAAGCCTAACCCTAATCCCAACCCTAACCCCAAAACACCCCTAACACTTATCCTAACTCTAACCCTAACCACAAACCTAACCCTAATCCCAACCCTAACCCTAATTCCAACCCTAACCCTAATTCCAACCCTAACCCTAATTCCAACCCTTACCCAAATTCCAACCCTAACCCAAATTCCAACCCTAACCCAAATTCTAACCGTAACCCTAATTCTAACCCTAACCCTAATTCTAACCCTAAAGCTAACCCTAGTTCTAACCCTAACCCTAAGGCTGGGTTCATATTGCGATTTACCAGCCCGTTCAACACGTAGCTATACCGCTAGCGCAGAGGAATCAGCGATGATTCATCTGTGTTAGCGGTGACAGAGCCCAGACGCTGCAGCCCGCGTCCAAGGCTCCGTCACTGAATGACGGCACGTCGCGAACGCATGCCGCTTTACGGCATGCATTGCGGTGCGCACACAAATGGGGTGAATGGCAGCGTTAGTGGACTGCGTTACACCGCGTTATACCGCGGTGAAACGCAGTCCATCTAACAGACTGCCATAATGCAATATGAACCCAGCCTAACCCTAACCCTGAGGCCCCGTGCACACGTTGCGGATTCACTTGCGGATTTTTCTAAAATCCGCAGGTAAAATGACCTGCGTAATACCTGCGTATTTAGCGCGGATTTACTACGGTTTTGCTGCGGTTTTACACCTATAATGGAATAGGTGTAAAATCACTGCGGAATCCGCATTAAGAATTGACATACTGCGGATTTAAAACCGCAGCAAATCCGCGCTGAAAAATCTGCAGCATGTGCACAGCGTTTTTTTCTACCATTTATTTGCATTGTACTGTACATGGTTTCTGGATCTGCTGTGGATCCGCAGCAAAATCCGCAACGTGTGCACAGGGCCTAATAGGAAAAAAAAAGAAAAAATTCTTTATTTTATTATTTGTCCCTACCTATGACAGGGGGTTCATTTACTTTTTTTTATTTTGATCACTGTGACAAAATAAATTCCTGGACTCTGCAGGGCGCACTGCGCATGCGTCGGCTGGCGGGCGCACTGCGTATGCGCCCGCCATTTTCCAAGATGGCGGCGCCCATGAAGAATCCCGGGCAGCCGCCGGGACGGATCCAGGGACATCGGTGGACCGGGAGAGGTGAGTAGGGGGGACGGAAGGTGAGGGGGGGGATCGGAAGGTGGGGGCAGCGGAGGCCAGGAGGAAGGGAGCAGATAGTGACAGCGGTGACCGATCACCGCCATCTTTCGGTGGCGGCGGCCGATCGCCGCCGTGACTCGATGTGGGGGGGGTCAGATCGCGGTCTCCAGCCATGGCAGATGCTATTGCAGCATCGGCCATGGCTGGATTGTAATATTTCACCAATTTTATTGGTGAAATATTACAGATTGCTCTGATTGGCTGTTTCACTTTTAACAGTCAATCAGAGCGATCGTAGCCACGTGGGGGTTAAGCCACCCCCACTGTGGTGATGCACAAAGGGTCTTGTGCCTGCGGGTCGGGTGACCTTTCAGTGACCCCGGTCACCTGACCCGCAGGAACATGATTTATAGCATGACGCCTACGTTGGCATCATGGGTCGGGATGCCACTGGTTTTCATGATGCCAACGTAGGCGTCATGGGTCGGGAAGGGGTTAAAATTCACACAGAGAATAAATGTACATAAAGTGTTTAGCCATTTTAGACATGCATTCAATAACACTCTGCTGGTGGAGTCACTGTGTACATACGCTACTGATTCTATATTGATCCAGAAATGGCTGGACCCGAGCCTACCCCCCCAAGAGGCGTGGGCGGAGGCCAACATGACGGGGGTTGGATGGTTTAAGTGGGGGGGAGGTAGCATGTTAATGAGGGGGATATATGGGAGGTGTGGGGCCACCCCATAGCCAGTTCCCGCTCTTCTGGATCCAGGAACAGTCCCGCCCTCCCTCCCTTGTTTTGGTTTTATCTTTGTGGGTGTTTTTTCGGGTCATGGCGGTTCGGGGGGGTGTCCTTGAAGTCGGTTGGAAATTGGTTTTGGGGAACTCAGTGGTTTGGGTCTTATTAGTTTGATGTGATGTTGATGGTGATCTGGTGAAAGGTGGATGGGGAGTCCAATAAGAGTGGGCGGATCCCCGAGGAGCTTCGTGAACAGCATATCCTGGTGTGTTGGTGCTCCCGAGCCTGGGGGTAACGGCTGGGAGCAAGATGATGGGCTGTTGTTCACACCAACTTTGGGTTTATTCACCAAGATCTCGGGCTTCAAGGATTCCTCCTCACAGTTCAAGTATTTGTAATACTATGTGTTTACTGTATTCTGTTAATAACGTTTGTGTATTTAATAAAAGGCTGCTGTGGCCATATAAATTCCAAAGAATAAAAGTCTATGTGTCTTAGTGAGCGGCGTAGCGGGTGTTTTTCCAGTGAGGGGTTGCAAGGTTGTGGTAGTCCCAACTCCCCAAAAGGTAAACAACTAGACAATACCAACATCATGAGTTACATCCTGTATTATACTCCAGAGCTGCACTCATTATTCTGCTGGTGCAGTCACTGTGCACATACATTACATTACTTATCCTGTACTGATCCTGAGTTACATCCTGTATTATACTCCAGAGCTGCACTCACTATTCTGCTGGTGCAGTCACTGTGTACATACATCACATTACTTATCCTGTACTGATTCTGAGTTACATCCTGTATTATACCCCAGAGCTGCACTCACTATTCTGCTGGCGCAGTCACTGTGTACATACATTACATTACTTATCCTGTATTAATCCTGAGTTACATCCTGTATTATACCCCAGAGCTGCACTCACTATTCTGCTGGTGCAGTCACTGTGTACATACATTACATTACTTATCCTGTACTGATCCTCAGTTACATCCCGTATTATACTCCAGAGCAGCACTCACTATTCTGCTAGTGCAGTCACCGTGTACATACATTACATTACTTATCCTGTACTAATCCTGAGTTACATCCTGTAATATACCCCAGAGCTGCACTCACTATTCTGCTGGTGCAGTCACTGTGTACATACATTACATTACTTATCCTGTACTAATCCTGAGTTACATCCTGTGTTATACTCCAGAGCAGCACTCACTCTTCTGCTGGTGCAGTCACTGTGTACATACATTACATTACTTATCCTGTACTAATCCTGAGTTACATCCTGTATTATACTCCAGAGCTGCACTCACTATTCTGCTGGTGCAGTCACTGTGTACATACATTACATTACATATCCTGTACTGATCCTGAGTTACATCTTCTACTATACCCCAGAGCTGCATTCACTATTCTGCTGGTGCAGTCACTGTGTACATACATTACATTACTTATCCTGTACTGATCCTCAGTTACATCCTGTATTATACTCCAGAGCAGCACTCACTATTCTGCTAGTGCAGTCACCGTGTACATACATTACTTATCCTGTACTAATCCTGAGTTACATCCTGTATTATACCCCAGAGCTGCGCTCACTCTTCTGCTGGTGCAGTCACTGTGTACATACATTACTTATCCTGTACTGATCCTGAGTTACATCCTGTATTATACCCCAGAGCTGCACTCACTATTCTGCTGGTGCAGTCACTGTGTACATACATTACATTACTTATCCTGTACTGATCCTCAGTTACATCCTGTATTATACTCCAGAGCTGCACTCACTATTCTGCTGGTGCAGTCACTGTGTACATACATTACATTACTTATCCTGTACTGATTTTCAGTTACATCCTGTATTATACTCCAGAGCAGCACTCACTATTCTGCCGGTGCAGTCACTGTGTACATACATTACATTACTTATCCTGTACTAATCCTGAGTTACATCCCAGAGCAGCACTCAATATTCTGCTGGTGCAGTCACTGTGTACATACATTACATTACTTATCCTGTACTGATCCCGAGTTACATCCTGTATTATACTCCAGAGCTGCACTCACTATTCTGCTGGTGCAGTCACTGTGTACATACTGTACATTACATTACTTATCCTGTACTGATCCTGAGTTACTTCCTGTATTATACTCCAGAGCTGCACTCATTCTGCTGGTGCAGTCACTGTGTATATAAATTACATTACTTATCCTGTACTAATCCTGAGTTACATCCTGTGATATACCCCAGAGCTGCACTCACTCTTCTGCTGGTGCAGTCACTGTGTACATACATTAACTAATCATGTACTGATTCTGAGTTACATCCTGTATTATACCCCAGAGATGCACTCTTTATTCTGCTGGTGCAGTCACTGTGTACATACATTACATTATTATCCTGTACTGATCCTGAGTTACATCCTGTATTATACTCCAGAGCTGCACTCACTATTCTGTTGGTGCAGTCACTGTGTACATACATTGCATTACTTATCCTGTACTGATCCTGAGTTACATCTTCTATTATGCCCAGTGTCGGACTGGAGCACCTTGGGCCCACAAGAGAAAACCATTCTTGGGGCCCACTATGTAGCTACATAGAAATAAATACAAGACCACCAATTGTGTGGTAAAACGCTCTAATATCAGGGTTTAATATAAGGTCGTACACGTCTTAATTATGTAGCACGGATTGGGGTAACCCACTCATAGAATATAAAGTAGCCCCCTTCATAGGGTATAATACAGCACCCCACAAAATATAATGCAACCCCCTCATAAGTTATAATGCAGCCCCCCATAGACTATAATGTAGCACCCTCGTATGGCATAATGCAGCCCCCACACAGAATATAATGCAGCCCCCCACAAAATATAATGTAGCCCCCTCAAACGTTATAATGCAGCCCCCCATAGACTATAATGTAGCACCCTCATATGGCATAATGCAGCACCCACACAGAATATAATGCAGCCCCCACAAAATATAATGTAGCCCCCTCATAGGGTATAATGCATCCCCCCTCAAAGAGTATAATGCAGGCCCCTCAAAGGGTATAATGCAGCCCCCCTCCACCATTGTCCTCATCACCATCTCCATCATTGCCTCCTCCCCCACTACCATTGTCCTTTCCACCACTACCATCATTGTCCTTTACACCACAACTATCATTGCCTCCCCATCATCATCATTGCCTCCCCCCACCACCATCATTGCCTCCTCACCACCATCATCATTGACTCCTCACCACCATCATCATTGCCTCCTCACCCCCATCATTGCCTCCCCACCACCATCATTGCCTCCTCACCACCATCATCATTGCCTTCTCCCCACCACCATCACTGCCTCCCCATCATCATCATTGCCTCCCTATCATCATAGCCTCCTCATCATCATTGCCTCCCCCGCACAATCATCTACTCACCACCATCATCATTGCCTTCCCCAGAACCATCATCATCGCCTCCTCACCACCTCCATCATCATTGCCTCCTCAACACCATCATTGTCTCCCCCCACCACCATCATTGCCTCCCCATCATCATCATCATTGCCTTCCCCCACCACCATCATCTTTGCCTCCCCCACCACCATCGCCTCCCCATCATCATCATCATTGCCTCCCCACCACCATCATTGTCTCCTCTCCACCATCATTGCCTCCCCCCACCACCATCATCTCCTCATCACCATTATCATTGCCTCCTCATGACCATCATTGCCTCCTCACCACTATCATTGCCTCCCCACCACCATCATCACCTCATCACCATTATCATTGCCTCCTCACCATCATCATTGCCTCCTCACCATCATCATTGCCTCCTCACCATCATCATTGCTTCCCCCACCACCATACTCGCCTCCCCATCATCATCGCCTTCCCCCACCACCATCATTGCCTCCTCACCACCATCATCATTGCCTCCTCACGATCATCATTGCCTCCTCACCACCATTATCATTGCCTTCCCCTCACCAACATCATTGCCTTCCCCCCACCACTATCATTGCCTTTCCACCATCATCATTGTCTCCCCACCATCATCACTGCCTCCTCCCACCACCATCATTGCCTCCCCATCATCATCATTGTCTCCCCCACCATCATCATTGACTCCTCACCACCATCATTGCCTCCTCACCACCATCATTGCCTCCTCACCACCATCTCTGCCTCCCCCACCACCATCATTACATCATCATTGCCTCCCCCTACCACCATCACACACACAGACAGCACCGCACCACTCTCTCACATACTCACATACACACACACACAAAGAACCGTACCACACAAACACGCAGGCAGACACAGACACACACACTCACGTATCTGCACCGTGCCCCGCAGCCGCAGCACATCCCAGCAGCTTCCTCTCTGAAACAGCCGCGCTGTGTCAGACAGGAAGTCCCGGGCAGGTGAGCAGGAAGGAGGACAGCGTCGGATGCCTGCAGCTCCGCTCCGGTCCCAAGCTGCAGGGATCGCAATTAGGGTTCGCCCCCCTTTAGGGGCACACTTCCGGGGCCCCGATTCAGCAGCACCAGCGGGCAGTGTTAGCCGCAGCTTGTGGCTAACGCTGTCCGCTATTAAAGATAAATGGTATTCACTCTTCTCCATTCCCATGGGGGCATGGTGAAGCGTGAATACTCATTTCTCTTTAGCAGCGGGGACAGACGCTTGTTTCCAGCTGCTACTCCTTGCATCGGGAGGGCCCTCCTTGGCTCAGGGGCCCCATAGCAGCTGGGTGTGCCGCTATTAGTGACACGCCACTGGCTGGGGGCCCCTGGAGCAGTGGGGGGCCCTAGGCAACTGCTGGCCAATATGCCAGCAGGTGTCAGAGCCTAGGCCCTCCGGAGAATCCTCCGGTTCTCTGGTGGGCTAGTCCGACCCTGGTTATACCCCAGAGCTGCACTCACTATTCTGCTGGTGCAGTCACTGTGTACATACATTACATTACTGATCCTGAGTTACATCCTGTATTATACTCCAGAGCTGTACTCACTATTCTGCTGGTGCAGTCACTATGTACATACATTACATTACTTATCCTGTACTGATCCTGAGTTACATCCTGTATTATACCCCAGAGATGCACTCACTATTCTGCTGGTGCAGTCACTGTGTACATACATTACATTACTTATCCTGTACTGATCCTGAGTTACATCCTGTATTATACTCCAGAGCTGCACTCACTATTCTGCTGGTGCAATCACTATGTACATACATTGCATTACTTATCCTGTACTGATCCTAGAATGTAACTCAGGATCAGTACAGGATATTATGTATGTACACAGTGACTGTACCAGTAGAATAGTGAGTGCAGCTCTGGAGTATAATAGAGGATGTAACTGAGGATCAGGATTTTTTGGAGCTAAGAGACCGCTATTGATGAGCTGAATGAGACTGTTTCTCTTTTCTTGTGAAATTGTCTTCATGGCTGCTCCTCGATTCGAACCAGTGACCTTTCACTTGGGAATCAACCTAATAACACACTGAGCTATTAGGGAATGTGTGAGAACAGGTTGCATTTTGTAGTATACAGGAAGAAACAGATTTTTCCACCTCCAGGAGCAAAACAGTAACAGTGACAGGACAAGAAACTGCATAAATAATCATATCCTAATTAGTTATAAGTCAAATTTATATATGAAATAGCCAAGATGATTGGATGATTGTCTATAAAATGATGGCAGTCTCACATTGGAAACAGTAGTGGATGGTGAGATATGGAGCTAGAAAGTGAAAAGTACAAAACATTGTTACCCTTTTGCTTGGGACTGTATATCTGCATTATGCTCCAGAGCAGCATTCACTATTCTGCTGGTGGGGTCACTTTGCACTTTCGAGATCAGGACCTAAGCAACTGAAAGGATTGTGGTCATTCCTTAGTGAATTTGTGGCATAAAAAGTCCCCCAGATTTGGCTTAATTCTGATTTTTATGGTTTTCTTGGGGTTTTTAATTCATTATGGAATTTTATTGGAGGTTTTAATTAATTTTTTCTGGGTGTGATCTGTGGACCGTATTATTGTTGATGTGACTAGTCAGGTATCTGAATTTATTTAGGGGTTTGGTCTGGGATCTGAATTTATTTAGGGGCCTGTTGTGAATAGGCTGGAAATGAGTTCTGAGCAGAAGCTCCCTCTGGTGGTTACAAACGGTACTGGACTGTCCAGTGAAGATTGTGAGGATTGGGAATCAGGTGTTACTGACTGGTCTTATATAAGGGAGTCACCTTCCCATCAGGGTTGCCGGTGATCAATTGTTCTGGTCTCAATCCTTGATTCCTGTTTCCTTGGAAGCCTGCTGTGTTGTGTCTGAATCTCCTGCTAACAGATAAGACATTTTCTTCTTTTTGTTTTTGTGCTTGATTTTTGCATTTTGTCCTGCACTTCTGTGGGGGCCTTCAGGGTCCCCTCTGGGGGCTTTTGCCTCTCAGTTCAGTTCAGCCACTGATGTTTGTACATTTGCTTTTTCCAGTTTTCTCAGTGGCTGCTGTTTTGCTTTTGGTTACACCAGAGAACTAATTTAGGTGGTAGAGGTCGTGTGATCTCAGGTGTTTTTGAAATTAGTAGAGTTGGTGCTTTTCAGGGTTTTTTGGGATTGCAGTAAGTGCCCTTCCTATCCTTTTCTATTTAGTAAGTTTGGGCCCCAACGTTTGCTCATACTATTTTCTGTCTGTGTCAGTATTTCTTCTTGTCTAACCGCCATTACATGTTTGGGGGCTTTCTATGTTCTTTGGGGATCTGCTCCGGGGCAGATAGCTTTCCTATTTCTATCTTTAGGTGTAGTTAGTTTCTCAGGCTGTGACGAGGCGTCTAGGACCAACGTAGGAACGCTCCACGGCTGCCTCTAGTTGTGGTGGTTAGTAAGGGTACTGCAATCTCATAGTTTCCAACTGCTCTGGTGTATTTCCTTTTTGCCTGCTCTCCTCAGCTACCAAATCATAACAGTATCACCGGCCTAAACTGAAAATTATATGGTACTCACAGAAGGGAAAATTATTGTGAAAGAAAAAAGTTGTCAGAGTTGTCAGAGATTTTTTTTTTCTGTTTGTTGCATTTTTTTTTTTCCCTCTGTATCTCTGGGTGCTGAGGAGGATTTTTTTTTCTCTCAATGGAGTTTGCACAGTTGTCCGGCCGTGTGGATCAGCTTGCCACTGAAGTTCGGAGTATTGCTACCTATCTTGCTAGGTTGCCTGTTGTGGAACCTAGGATTCCCATGCCAGATTTGTTTTTAGGGGATCGAGCTAAGTTTCTGAATTTCAAAAATAACTGTAAATTGTTTTTTGCCTTAAAATCTAAGTCCTCAGGGAATGCAGCGCAGCAGGTTCAAATTGTCATCTCTCTCCTGCGCGGCGACCCTCAGGATTGGGCTTATTCCCTGACACCTGGGGATCCTGTTTTGAGTGATGTTGATGCGTTTTTTCAGGCTTTGGGGTTATTGTATGATGAGCCTAATGTCACTGATCAAGCTGAAAAAACTTTGTTGGCATTAAGTCAGGGGCTTGAGGACGCTGAGTTATACTGTCAGAGATTCCGTAGGTGGGCAGTCCTGACCAAATGGAATGACGACGCTTTGGCAGCCCTTTTCGGAAGGGTCTGTCAGATAATGTAAAGGATGTTATGGTGGGATTCCCTGTCCCCTCTGGTCTCAATGATTGTATGTCATTAGCGATTCAAATTGACAGACGTTTGCGTGAGCGGAAAGGTATGCGTGGAATAATGTTGCCTTGTGAACCTGCTTCTGAATCCATGCAGTGTGATAGAGTGGTTTCTGGGGCACAGCGTCATGAATTTCGAAAGCGCAATGGGTTATGTTTCTACTGTGGTGATGCCCTCATGCTTTTCTGTCTGCCCTAGCGGGGAAGAGTTTTGCTCGCTCAGTTGTCTTGGGTAGTGTTCAGACTAAGTTTTTGTTAACTGTTACCTGATATGCTCTCTGTCCTCATTTTCTGCTTAGGACTTTTGTTGATTCTGGAGCAGCTATTAACCTGATGGATTTTTGATTTTGCTAAACGTTGTGGGTTTCCCTTGATACCCCTACGGAAGTCTATTCCCCTACTGGGGATCGATTCTACCCCTTTGGCTGAGAATAAACCTCAGCTCTCTACTTAGGTGATAATGAGGGTTAGAACCTGATCATCAGGAGAGTTGCAAATTTTTGGTTCTGTATAATCTGCATGACATTATCGTACTGGGTTTCCCTTGGTTACAGTCTCATAATCCTGTTTTGGATTGGAAATCTGTGTCTGTTACCAGTTGGGGCTGCAATGTGTTAATACCAACACTCCTGTTTTTTCTGCCTCCCCCCAGGCTCAGGATGTTCCTGACTTTTTGATTGATTTTTCTGATGTGTTTAGCGAAAGTAAATCTGCATCCTTACCTCCCCATAGGAGCTATGACTGCGCTATTGAATTAGTCCTGGTAGTAAATTCCCTAAAGGTCGCCTTTTTAACTTGTCTGTACCTGAACATGACGCTATGCGGTCTTATATCAAGGAGTCATTGGAGAAGGGTCATATCAGACCATCCTCTTCACCCTTAGGTGCCGGTTTTTTCTTTGTGGCCAAAAAGGATGGTTCATTAAGGCCGTGTATTGATTATCGTCTCTTGAACAATATTACTGTGAAATATCAATATCCGTTACCCTTGATCTCTGATCTGTTTTCCAGGGTGAAAAACGCTACTTGGTTTACCAAGCTTGACCTCAGGGGGGCGTATAACCTTATTCGCATTAAGCACGGGGATGAATGGAAGACGGCATTTAATACCCCTGAAGGGCATTTTGAGTACCTGGTGATGCCCTTTGGGCTCACTAATGCTCCTTCTGTCTTCCAGTCCTTCATGAATGACATTTTCAGGGATTTGTGGATACATTTCTGATTGTTTATTTGGATGATATCTTGATTTTTTCCAATGACTGGGACTCTCATTTAAAACATGTTCGGACTGTGTTCCAGATTTTGAGAGAGAATGCTCTGTATGTGAAGGGATCAAAGTGTCTTTTTGGCGTTCAGAGGATCTCATTTCTGGGTTCATTTTGTCCCCATCTGTTATTGAAATGGACCCGGTCAAAGTTCAGGCTATCTGTGATTGGGTCAACCTACTTCTTTAAAGGCTCTTCAAAGATTCTTGGGTTTTGCCAATTTTTATCGTAAATTTATTGGTAATTTCTCTGTTATTGTTAAACCATTAACTGATTTGACCAAGAAGGGTTCTGATGTGGTGAATTGGCCTCCTGAGGCAGTCTCTGCATTTCAGGAACTTAAGCAGATATTCACTTCTGCTCCTGTTCTACGGCAGCCTGATGTTTCTCTACCATTTCAGGTGGAGGTTGATGCCTCTGAAATTGGGGCAGGTGCCGTTTTGTCCCAAAGAGATCCAGAGACCTCTAAAAGTAACCCTTGTGCCTTTTTCTCTCGAAAATTTTCTCCACTGAACGTAATTATGACGTGGGTAATCGGGAGTTATTAGCCATGAAGTGGGCTTTTGAAGAGTGGAGACATTGGCTGGAGGGAGCCAAACATCAGGTGGTGGTCCTTACTGACCATAAGAATCTAGTTTATCTGGAATCTGCCAAGCGACTTAATCCTAGACAGGCCAGGTGGGCCTTGTTTTTCACACGTTTTAATTTTGTGGTTTCATTTCTTCCTGGCACTAAAAATGTTAAGGCGGATGCCCTCTCAAGGAGTTTCCTGGCGGACTCTCCTGAGTTATCTGATCCTTCTGTTATTTTGAAAGAGGGTGTAGTTCTTTCCGCCATCTCGCCCAATTTGAGACTGGCTCTGGAGGGGTGCCAGGAAGATAAGCCCGAGCGCTGCCCTGTTGGGAAATTTTTGTCCCGGACCAGTGGAAAAAGAGTGTAATGTCTGAGATTCATTGTTCCGCGTTGGCCGGTCATCCCGAATTTTTGGTACCAGGACTTGGTTGGTCGGTCCTTTTGGTGGCCTACCTTGTCTCGTGATGTCAGGGAGTTTGTGCAGTCCTGCGGGACTTGCTCTCGCTCCAAGCCTTGCTCTCGTTCTAGTGGTTTGTTGATGCCATTACGGTGCCCAAGAGACCATGGACCCATATCTCTATGGATTTCATTTCCGACCTCCCTGTTTCTCAGAGAATGACCGTTATCTGGGTGATTTGCGATAGGTTTTCCAAGATGATACATCTAATGTGCCTTCCTCCTCTGAATTGGTGCCTTTGTTCCTTCAGCACGTGGTTCGTTTACACGGCATTCCTGAGAACATTGTGTCTGACAGAGGAGTCCAGTTTGTTTCCAGATTTTGGAGGACCTTTTGTTCTAAAATTGGTGTTCAATTGTCTTTCTCCTCGGCGTTTCATCCTCAGACCAATGGTCAAACTGAGAGAACAAACCAGACATTGGAGACTTATCTAAGATGCTTTGTGTCTGCTGATCAGGATGACTGGGTCTCTTTTTTGCCTTTGGCTGAGTTTGCTCTTAATAATAGGGCTAGCTCTGCCACTTTGATGTCTCCATTTTTCTGTAATTCTGGGTTTCACCCTCGATTTTCTTCTGGACAGACGGAGGCTTCTGTCTGTCCGGTGTTGACTCTGTTGTGGAGCGTATGCAACAGATTTGGGACAGGTAGTGGAGAGGTTGTCCCTCTCTCAGGAGAGGGCCCAGCGGTTTGCTAACCGGCATAGGACTGATGGTCCTCGGTTTAAAGTGGGGGACTTGGTCTGGTTGTCCTCAAGAAATATTCCTATGAGAGTGGCATCTCCTAAATTTAAGCCTAGGTTCATTGAACCTTATAAGATCATGGAGAAATCTGTTTCTTTTCGTTTGCTTCTTCCAGGGACATTTAAGATCCATAACGTGTTCCACAAGTCCTTGTTGAAGAGGTTTGTTGAGCCAGTGGTTCCTACTACTGTGCCTCCTGACCCTGTTTTGGTTGAGGGCAATCTGGAGTATGTGGTTGAGAAAATATTGAATTCTCGTTTTTCTAGACGGAAACTCCAGTATTTGGTTAAATGGAGAGGTTATGGTCAGGAAGACAATTCTTGGGTGTTTGCTTCGGACATCCATGCTAGGAGACTCATCCGTGCGTATCATAGAACTCATCCTGACGACCTGGTTGCTCAAATGAGGGTTCGGTGACCCCTCCTCAAGGGGGGGGTACTGTTGTGAATAGGCTGGAAATGAGTTCTGAGCAGAAGCTCCCTCTGGTGGTACAAACGGTACTGGACTGTCCAGTGAAGATTGTGAGGATTGGGAATCAGGTGTTACTGACTGGTCTTATATAAGGGAGTCCCTTCCCATCAGGGTTGCCGGTGATCAATTGTTCTGGTCTCAATCCTTGATTCCTGTTTCCCTGGAAGCCTGCTGTGTTCGTGTCTGAATCTCCTGCTAACAGATAAGACATTTTTCTTCTTTTTGTTTTTGTGCTTGATTTTTGCATTTTGTCCTGCACTTCTGTGGGGGCCTTCAGGGTCCCCTCGGGGGCTTTTGCCTCTCAGTTCAGTTCAGCCACTGATGTTTGTACATTTGCTTTTTCCAGTTTTTTCAGTGGCTGCTGTTTTGTTTTGGTTACACCAGAGAACTAATTTAGGTGGTAGAGGTCGTGTGATCTCAGGTGTTTTTGAAATTAGTAGAGTTGGTGCTTTTCAGGGTTTTTTGGGATTGCAGTAAGTGCCCTTCCTATCCTTTTCTATTTAGTAAGTTTGGGCCCCACGTTTGCTCATACTATTTTCTGTCTGTGTCAGTATTTCTTCTTGTCTAACCGCTAGTGTTGAGCGATACGATACCGCAAGTATCGGGTATCGGCCGATATTAGCTGTATCGGCCTTTCGATACTTAGTTTCGATATTTTCCATATATCGTATACCGGAATCGGAAGTTCCCATAATTCTTTGAGAGGCAATGTGATTTTAGTCAGCCAATGAGGAATCCTAAGAAGTGTGGGCACATCCTGTACTGCTGCGGTCATGTTAACTAATGGCATGGCTGTGATTGGATGCTGAAATGATGTCAGAATGCACTATAAAAGGCGCCGCCGCCATTTTAGCTCACTGTGCTGTGAATTCAGTAAGGGACAGAACGCTGCTGTGCTGACTCTGAGGGACAGTTAGAGATTGCGATTTAGTGTACTGTGCTTTAGGCAGGCTAGCACCAACCGCTGTGTAAAGCTTCCTTTTGCCTGCAGTGTTGTTTTAACAGCTCTGCAAGGTGTGTGTGAGTGCAGGTGACGCTGCAGTTTGCTCTGCATGCAACGCTGTCTGTAGGCATCTGCACGTGTCACTCACAGACTCTTTTTTTTTCTTCAGTGTAATTCTTGCTGCTCCATGCAATTTAAACTTTAGTGTGACGCGCTTCCATCCGTATCCAATACATTGGTTGCAAACACTATAGAAGTAGACAAAGGAGTAGCCTTTCACAGATTGTGAACAGTTGTGTTTCAGTGTTCACTTCAGTCTGTGTTTTTTATTTTTTGAGTGCACATCACGCTCCAGTTACTTGTTCAAGCACTGCTGCTTGTACTCTGCTGAGCGTGTCTCAGTGCCTCATCCTTTTCATTTCTCTCCAATTGGTTCTGCTCCATTCCATTTAAAATAAATATAATCTATTAGTGTGACGCGCTTCCATCCGTATCCAATACATTGGTTGCAAACACTATAGAAGTAGACAAAGGAGTAGCCTTTCCCAGATTGTGAACAGTTGTGTTTCAGTGTTCACTTCAGTCTGTGTTTTTTATTTTTTGAGTGCACATCACGCTCCAGTTACTTGTTCAAGCACTGCTGCTTGTACTCTGCTGAGCGTGTCTCAGTGCCTCATCCTTTTCATTTCTCTCCAATTGGTTCTGCTCCATTCCATTTAAAATAAATATAATCTATTAGTGTGACGCGCTTCCATCCGTATCCAATACATTGGTTGCAAACACTATAGAAGTAGACAAAGGAGTAGCCTTTCACAGATTGTGAACAGTTGTGTTTCAGTGTTCACTTCAGTCTCTGCGTAATAACCACACTTAGGCCTTATAACTTTTCTGACTTTCTTTATCAATCTACCAAGATGAAGAAGTCAGTGAGTAAGGCACGTGGTCGTGGCTGTGGAGTTTCAGCAGGGAGAGGACGTGGGGATTCTGTGGCTGCTGCCGCCCTCAGTGACACAGCATCCACCATTTATCCCCGTGAGCGTTCCTTTATGCGCACTTTGGTAGGAGCTCTGCGTGCCCCCCTGCTGCGGGAAGAACAAATTGAAGCCGTTGTTGGTTGGATGGCAGCCAATGCATCGACTTCAATTCCTTCCACCTCCTCTCAGGAACACAACACTGTTGAGCAACCATCTGTCTGTTCACCGCCTGTCAAATTGGCCAGGCAGTCAGAGAGTTCTGTACAGGAGCCAGCTGAGTCTCTGCTTCTGTTCTCAGAATCTGTTGGCTCGCAAACACGGGCACAGGCAAGCAGCATTCTGCAATTTGAAGAAGAGGGAGTATGCAGTGATGCGCAACAGCTGTGTCTCTCTCAATCTGAAGAGGCGGGTGAGCCAGTGCCGATGGACAGCACACCGCAGAACGCATCTCATGATGATGATGAGACTCAGGTGCCAGGTTTTGTGGAGCATGGTGCTGCCCAGACCATCCAACAGCAGCAGGTGTTGGAAGAGGGTAGTGGAGATGATGAAGTCCGAGACCCAACATGGCGTGAGCAACAGGAAGGTGGTGGGAGAAGCTCTGAGGAAGAGATTGGCCCAACGGTACAAAGAGGAGGGAGAGGTAGGCTGCAGACTCGCTTGCCTGTAGCCTCCAGTTTGGCACGTGTTGGGAGCAGTTCTCTTACAAATGTCAAAATTGGCGCTCCCATGACTTGCACTGCGTGGTCCTTTTTTGACAGACTTGTAGATGATATTTGCTATGTTCAATGCAAGCTGTGTAAGCAAAAAGTTAAAAGAGGTAAAATATCAGTAACCTGAATACCACAAATATGTGGAAACATGTACGGACAAAGCACGTAGCTGAGTTACAAAGACACACTGGAGATGTAGGCCAACCTACAGCAGCACCTACATCTTCAGGTCGTGTTGGAGCCTCTACCTCCAGCTCACACACACCTGGTTCGGCTTCCTCACAGGATCTCCATGGAAGAACCTCGGTCACTGTTGTCCATAGACAAACTGTTATTCCACCCACAGCAGCAAGTTCACAGTCATCGTCACACTCCCAGACCACAAAACAGCCATCGGTACCACAGGCATGGGATAAAAGATGGCCATACTCGGCAAACCATCCACGAGCACAGGCTCTGAATGCTGGCATTGCAAAACTCCTGTCCCTTGAAATGCTGTCATTCAGGCTGGTGGAGACTGACCCTGCTCTGCAAAAACATGTCGAGGGAAACATTAAACATGCGCTACTAAACGCCGTCAGTAGCAGGGTCCACCTGACCACCGATGCGTGGACCAGTACCCATGGCCAGGGACGATACCTTTCCCTCACTGCCCATTGGGTCAATGTTGTGGAGCCGGGTACAGATCTTGCCAGTGGCGCTGTACGTGTTCTGCCAACTCCAAGGATTGCAGGAATCCAGTCTGTACACATTGATTCCTCCTCCTACTCCAGTTCCTCAGAATCATCGCTGCACGAGCCGTCACGGTATACCTCCACATGGACCCGTGAACGCTTACCTGTTGCGACCGATATGAGCACAGCCGTGGCCAAACGTCAACAGGCCGTCCTGAAATTAATTTCCATGGGGAATCGAAGCCACACAGCGCAGGAGATCTGGGATGCCATCAAGCAGGAGGGCGACGTGTGGTTTTTGTCAGCTAATCTCCAGCCAGGCTTGGTAGTGTGTGACAATGGCCGAAATCTGGTGGCAGCTCTGGGCCTTGGCAACCTCACTCACATACCATGTCTGGCACATGTGCTCAACTTGGTCGTGCAGAGCTTTTTGAGGGACTATCCGGATCTTGATGCACTGCTGCACAAGGTCCGCCTAGAGTGCGCTCACTTGCGACGTTCCAGCATGGCCAGATCGCGCATTGCAGCTCTGCAAGTCAGATTTCGCCTTCCTGAACATCGCATCATATGTGACGTACCCACCAGGTGGAATTCCACGTTACATATGTTGGAGCGGTTGTGTGAGCAGCAGCCAGCAGTAATGGAGTATCAGCTGCAACAGGCGCAATCAACTCGCAATTTGCGCCGTTCACACTTCACCACTACTGAGTGGGCCTCTATGAAGGACATCTGCGACGTTTTGCGTGCGTTTGATGTCTCAACGCGGATGGCGAGTGCAGATGATGCACTAGTCAGCATGACTGTCCCCCTTATCTGCCTGCTTCAGAAATCACTGAAAGCACTAAAGGAAGAGGTTTTGGAAGAGGTGGAGGATGAGGAGTCACAAATTCAATTACCTTCAGGACAGTCAGCGCAACGTGGTTCCTCACAAAGGGCTGGGCAGGGCTCACTTTGTGAGGAGGATGAGGAGGAGGAGGAGTCAATGGAGGAGGAAGAAATCCCTACAGAGGGAGGTACACAACGCTCTAGTCAGTATGTAGAGCGAGGGTGGGGTGATGCAGAGGAGGCAGAGATGACGCCTCTTCCAGAGGACAGCTTTGTTGGCCAGTTGGGAGTCTGCAGCACATGGTTGATTTCATGCTTGAGTGCCTGAGAAATGACCGCCGCATCGCCCACATTCTCACCACGTCAGATTATTGGGTGTACACCCTCCTAGACCCTCGCTACCGGGACAACTTACAAACCCTCATCACACCGGTGAACCGGGACCGTAAAATGCAGGAGTACCAAGACACACTGGTGCAATCCATACTGTTGTACATTCCAGCCGAGAGAGCTGCTGCTGCTACTGCTTTACAAAGCAGCTCTGTGCGTCGAGGCAGTGTAGACACCTCTACAACAAGAGGGAGCACAAGCAGCGCCTCTGCACAGGGCAAGAGCTGTATGTTACAAATGTGGCGAAGTTTTGTGACAGCGCCAGCAAGGTCTACACCATCCGAGACGGCTCCAGTCACCAGGAAGAAACGTTTCCGTAAGATGGTGACAGACTACTTGGCTTTCCCTCTAAGTGTACTCCCAGATGCCTCTTCCCCTTTCAAATTTTGGGTCTCTAAGTTGGATACATGGCCAGAGCTTAGCCAGTATGCATTGGAGGTCCTGGCTTGCCCTGCTGCCAGTGTATTATCTGAGCGCGTCTTTAGTGCTGCAGGTGGTGTAGTAACAGACCGTCGCATGCGACTATCCTCAGAGAATGTAGACAGGCTTACTTTTCTGAAAATGAACAAGGCATGGATCTCACCTAAATTTGCCTGTCCGTTTTCAGATTAAATAACTGTTTGGCAATGTTTTCCATGTCTCCTGTTATGTTCATCTTTCTACCACCTGAACTCTACTCCCTGGGCTACAACACCGCCATTTGTTGCTCGTAAGTAATTGGCAGGGGTACTGACTCCTGGCCAGCCTGGTTACAGCACGACAGCTGTTTCCTGGCAGTGTGAACGTCAATTATCCTCCAATAAGTTGTGCTGTCGTGTTGCATTCGGGTTAGCCGACTCTATGGTGCCTGCAGTTTAGGTGATTCCTATGTGTGCTGTGGGATATGTAAATAAAGGCTGTTTCCATTGTGACAATAGGACAAGCACCCACTGTAGGACTGTGTGATTCGGTAACTGCGGACGGCTTGCGTCCTGTCAACTTACATTTTCATGGGTGCGTTCTGCTACCCGTCCGGGGTCCAGTACCGTCAACTGGTTCTCCCAAGTGCCTTTGGCCTAGGTGCCTCCATCTCCGTATCCGAGTTCCACCAACGTCTGCTGGTCCTTGGTAGTGCTTTGGAGCACAGATACCTCCTGCTTAGTAACCGTGTCACAGTAACGTCAGCTGGTACTCAGTTGTGACATTGCCTCTTTTCCTTCTGCTACCCGTCCGGGGTACAGTACCGTCAACTGGTTCTCCCCAGTGCCTTTGGCCTAGGTGCCTCCATCTCCGTATCTGAGTTCCACCAACGTCTGCTGGTCCTTGGTAGTGCTTTGGAGCACAGGTACCTCCTGCTTAGTAACCGTGTCACAGTAACGTCAGCTGGTACTCGGTTGTGACATTGCCTCTTTTTCTTTTGCTACCCGTCCGGGTCCAGTACCGTCAACTGGTTCTCCCCAGTGCCTTTGGCCTAGGTGCCTCCATCTCCGTATCCGAGTTCCACCAACGTCTGCTGGTCCTTGGTAGTGCTTTGGAGCACAGGTACCTCCTGCTTAGTAACCGTGTCACAGTAACGTCAGCTGGTACTCGGTTGTGACATTGCCTCTTTTCCTTCTGCTACCCGTCCGGGGTCCAGTACCGTCAACTGGTTTCTCCCAGTGCCTTTGGCCTAGGTGCCTCCATCTCCGTATCTGAGTTCCACCAACGTCTGCTGGTCCTTGGTAGTGCTTTGGAGCACAGGTACCTCCTGCTTAGTAACCGTGTCACAGTAACGTCAGCTGGTACTCGGTTGTGACATTGCCTCTTTTCCTTCTGCTGCCCCTCCGGGTTCCAGCACAGTCAGCTGGTCCTCGTTACTTCCATTGTCTCTTGCTCCATCTGATACCCGTCCGGGTTCCAGTAACATCAGCTGGTTCTCGGAAATTAGACGACCTTAAAGACCACCCAGAAGAAGATGACGACAACAAGGACGACGAGCATGAAGCCAACCAGCCTGAACACCATCACAAAGAAAAAATAAAAGATTACCCAGAAGAAGATCACCAACAGGACAAAGAAGGTTAAGACAAACTACAAGATACAGAACAAGAGACAGAAGAACAATAAGCAGAAGATCAAAAAGCAGAAGAACATGAAGTATAAGACCAAAATGAAGAGCAAAATATATGCTCTAAATTCTAAGCAGAAGAAGACTAAGCAGTGTATGGGGTGAGTCCGTTCCTCCTCGTGGTGCCCCTGGAAAATGCCTGCTGCTGCAGGCTAAACTGAACACGGACAAATACTGTTGTAATTTAAATCTTTTGTGACAGCAAGAACGGAAGAATGAAAAATTCATACTTTTACAGATTACAAGTACAGGAATCTCTGTCACAAATAAGAATATGATGAAGAAGATGAAGAGGAAGAAGATGAAGAATTTGAATATGAAGAAGATTAATAGTTTAATAATAACAATATGAGTAATGTAAACAAAAACATGAATAGCAAGAAGTTTAAGAAGAAGATTAAGAAGGTGAAGATGAAGAATAATTTGATGAGAAAGATGATGCTGCTGAAGATTATGAAGGAGAAAGTGTGTCAAAAGTTAAAAAGGTGAAGAGCATGGAAGTTGTGAAACATACATATTTGCCAAAATAGAAAAAAGGTTAACAACATTGTCAATTTGTTCGTCAATCCAAACGTATTTCCAAAAAAAAATATATTAATGCTATTCCAATGCATTGGGTTAAACATGTATGCCTTTATTGTCTCCTCAACCTCCCCCAATACATTCTACATTACTCTTTGTTGTTTTCCTTCATGTACAATTAACCAACAAGGCAAGAATGGGTTTTTTTTAATGTCGATATTTGGTTCCCATAGACTTACATGGGACTTCCGGTATCGGTATCGGGTATCGCCGATATTTTAGTGATATCGGCGATACCATTCCGATCCGATATTTTTAGATATCGAGCAGTATCGCTCAACACTACTAACCGCCATTACATGTTTGGGGGCTTTCTATGTTCTTTGGGGATCTGCTCCGGGGCAGATAGCTTTCCTCTTTCTATCTTTAGGTGTAGTTAGTTTCTCGGGCTGTGACGAGGCGTCTAGGACCAACGTAGGAACGCTCCACGGCTGCCTCTAGTTGTGGTGGTTAGTCAGGGTACTGCAATCTCATAGTTTCCAACTGCTCTGGTGTATTTCCTTTTTGCCTGCTCTCCTCAGCTACCAAATCATAACAGGGGCCTGGAATGGGGTCTGAATTTGTTTATGGTTCTTGTGTAATGTCTCACATCATTTAGTGATCTGGTCTATGGTATGGTCCGAAATAGGCTCTTAATTTTTGATCAGGGGTCTCAATTTATTTAGGAGTCTGAAATGTGATTTTAATGTATCGAGGAGTGATGTTTTGACTTTTTGAATGTATTTAGGGGTTTGGAATGGGGCTGAATATTGTAATGGATCTGGTCTATAATCTTAATTTTAATATGTAAATGTTTTTATCGAGTAGATATTTTGGTTTCGGGAATTTTGGTTTACAGTTGAATGCTTTGTCAGCAGCATCGGCAAATATGTTTAGTTGGTTTTACATTTGACTAACGTTCCATGGAGCAACTAATGCGTAAAATATGATTTCTTTTTTTTTTAAATCGGATCGTCGTTTCAAGATTCTCGCAAATGACACGACGTAGAATAATGCCTTGAAAATGGAGAGACCTCACTTATTGCCAAGTTAATAATTTTAATGTTCAAATCTGTCTCCCTCCCGGTGCACTAAGCTCTGTAGACAGCTGCAGAGACTCGTCTGCTCTGCTATTTTTGGAAGGATGTCTCTGTACAATCGCGATGAGAACATTACAACTAAATAAACCCTTCTACTTCCAGATGAATTCATTTTACATCAGTGCAACTTTTTTTTTTGCTAATTCTTCTACATTTCACCATAATAGACTGACATCTTTGAAGCATGTCAATAATAACATAATAAAGGGTCCTCAAATGGAAAAGGGCTCCTTTGGCATTTTATAAGCTCCAATTCTTCACACTGAATTAATGTGGGGTTGCACAGGATTAAAAAAACATGGCTTCTTTCAAAAAGATTGCCACACCTGTCTTTAAGTTATGTCTGATATTACAGTTTAGCCTTATTGAAGTAAAAAAAAATGAGTTGCAATTCCACACCCAAATGTTGATGAGTTTAATAATTCATGGTATTGAGCTGCCAGAAGGAGGAGTAGATTGATTCTGTTCAGAGCCCAACCATTGCAGCACCAAGACGGATACATGAAGGCAGAAAAAAATATATATTTTTTTTAATTCTTGAAGCATGCAGCTATTAACATTAACAACCATTTAGACCCTACAATATTAAAATAATTAATGGGATAACCCCATACAAAATCTTAATACCAGAAGGTTTGAATGGCTTTTAACAGCTGCTTTAAAATAATTTTTGTAATAGTTTAATAATTTTATAAGCATTAAAGCAAACAAAAAAATGTTTATTTTTGCATCCTATGCTAGGGTTGGGATATGGACAGATTCGATCTCCTTCTGGAAGCTTACAGTATAGTAAATTCTAACTTCACCTACAAAAGTAGCGTTTCAGTTGGAACTATATTGTGAGCTGTCAGAGGGGGAAGGAGGCTGATCTTGTCAAGAGCCTGCCTCCAGCAGAGCATTCAATAGAAATAGCTTTCTGTCCTGCTTGTAAGGAATGAATCAGAGCCTTTGTAATAGCATGGCAATATGATTAAGAAATAGATATGCAGATCAATTCCTGGGACAACAGTTCATCAGCCAGGTCAGTAGTCTCCACCTTCTGGCAACTCACAATATAGTACTTTTTACTTACCCTACAAAAGTAGTCTTCCCAGTAGAGATGGACGGTTCGCTTTGTGGGACTCCGCTTTGCCAGGTCAGTAATCTCTGGCCACTGGATGGGAGGTTCATGAATCTCTTACCTTACGAGATCTCCAAAGTGACTTTTGATTATCCAGCCCTGACAATTAAAAGCCAGCCATGCCGGGAATCCTGGAAGGTGAAAGATTTGCGAGCTTCCCATCCAGTGGCCAGAGAATGCATACCTTGCAATGGACTGGAGTCCAATGAATCGATCTTCCCATCTGTAGGGAAAGTAAGAATGTACTATATTGTGAACTGCCAGAAGAAGGAGGATTGACTACTCACCTGGCCAAGGAAGCGGTGATCCAACCTTGTGTGTTCCTCTCTGTAATTGCCAGCTAAACACCACACCTAATGGAGCAGAGATCAGTACTGTCATTCAACAAGGGAGGCACTGCGAGAAGTGAAAAAGACTTTTGCATTGACACCTCCCCAATGCACTTACAGGCTCATTTGCATATACTATCAGAACAGAATTTCTCAGCATTGGATCAACAATTTGGGGTCATACTGGTATCGAATAATTTGTATTTTGAGGACCCACATGTTCATGTATTCACTTGGGGGAATATCAAGTTCCCTGTAGCTTTATGCTTTACTTGTCTTGCTTCTTGTGTCATTTGAGATAATAGCTAAAAATTCACAAAAACACTCTGATTACTAATATCCCTTCAAAGCAATTGGTTATAAAGACACAGATTCAATGTTTTCCCTATTTTTGCCATCTGTGTCTTCCAAGCAGACGCGGTGACCTAGGTTAAACTTGTACTTTGGTCGTGTACATTTAGATCTTTCTTGGAACCTTGTTCCCATGTGTGCGGCCAATGAGGTTGAAGCATCCCGTTACTATAGAAAATAATTCTGTTTTGTCATGTTTGACTATTAGTCAGCTTTAATGACTCCAACATCCAAGGTAGAAAGAAACAGGGACAGGTGCACACAGTGGGAAAAAGTGACATTGCTTATCACAGCAACACATCAGGTGCAATCACATGGCACAATGCTGTAGTGCAGGGGAGTCAAAATCATTTTCACTGAGAACAACATCTAAGGGCCGCTTACAATTGTATGGGCTCATGCAGATGTCCTTGCAACATGGTATAAGGATGGACTGCAGTGCATGGACTGGCCAGGGGCTATAAGATAGCTGTCCCTGGGTAGTAGGGTCATAAGACAGCTGCCCTGGATAGTAGGGCCATAAGAGAGCTGTACCTGCATAGTAGGGCTAAGAGAGCTGTCCCTGGGTAGTAGGGCTAAAAGAGCTGTCCATGGGTGGTAGGGCTATAAGAGAGCTGTCCCTCAGTAGTAGGGCTATAAGAGAGCTGTCCCTGGGTAGTAGAGCTAAGAGAGCTGTCCCTGAGTAGTAGGATCAAGAGCACTGCTCCTGGGTAGTAGGGTTATGAAAGCTATCCTAGGTAGTAGTGCTAAGAGAGCTGTCCCTGGGTAGTAGGGCTAAAAGAGCTGTCCATGGGTAGTAGGGCTATAAGAGAGCTGTCCCTCGGTAGTAGGGCTATAAGAGAGCTGTCCCTGGGTAGTAGAGCTAAGAGAACTGTCCCTGAGTAGTAGGATTAAGAGCGTTGCTCCTGGGTAGTAGGGTTATGAAAGCTATCCTAGGTAGTAGGGCTAAGAGAGCTGTCCCTGGGTAGTAGGGCTAAAAGAGCTGTCCATGGGTAGTAGAGCTATAAGAGAGCTGTCCCTCGGTAGTAGGGCTAGAAGAGAGCTGTCCCTGGGTAGTAGCGCTAAGAAAGCTGTCCTAGGGAAGTAGAGCTAAGAGCGCTGTTTCTGGGTCTTAGGGCTATGAAAGCTGTCCCTGAGTAGTAGGGCTAAAGAGCTGTCCTTGGGTAGTAAAGCTAAGAGCACTGTTTCTGATTAGTAGGGCTAAGAGAGCTGACTCTGGGTAGTAGGGCTAAGAGAGCTGTCCCTAGGTAATAGGGCTAAGAGAGCTGTCCCTCGGTAGTAGTGCTATGAAAGCTGTACCTGGAAATAGGACTAAAAGCTCTGAACCTGGGTAGTAGAGCTAAAAGAGCTGTCCATGGGTAGTAGGGCTATAAGAGAGCTGTCCCTCGGTAGTAGGGCTATAAGAGAGCTGTCCCTGGGTAGTAGAGCTAAGAGAGCTGTCCCTGAGTAGTAGGATTAAGAGCGCTGTTCCTGGATAGTAGGGTTATGAAAGCTGTCCTAGGTAGTAAGGCTAAGAGAGCTGTCCATGGTAGTAGGGCTATAAGAGAGCTGTCCCTGGGTAGTAGAGCTAAGAAGCTGTCCCTGAGTAGTAGGATTAAGAGCGCTGTTCCTGGTAGCAGGTTATGAAAGCTATCCTAGGTAGTAGGGCTAAGAGAGCTGTCCCTGGGTAGTAGGGCTAAAAGAGCTGTCCATGGGTAGTAGGGCTATAAGAGAGCTGTCCCTCGGTAGCAGGGCTATAAGAGAGCTGTCCCTGGGTAGTACAGCTAAGAGAGCTGGAATCCGTGGCACCTTATGAGTTGCCCCAGGTCAAGTGTATAGATTAAGAAGAGTAGGGTTCCTAGAACAGAGCCTTGGGGGACTTCAATAAGAGAGGGTAGAACGAGGAGGTAGTGTGGGAGTGGGAGACGCTGAATGTGCGGTTGGAAAGGTATGAGGAGATCCAGGATAGGGCGAGGTCCTTGACGCCAAAGGAGGAGAGAATCTGTAATAGAAGGTAGTGGTCAACTGTGTCAAAAGCAGAGGACAGGTCAAGAAGCAGGAGTATAGAGTATTGTCCGTTCGCTTTGGCTGTAAGTAGGTCATTAGTAATTTTGGTCAGGGCTGTCTTAGTGGAGTGATGGGGCGGAAACCAGATTGTAGAGTGTCAAAGAGCAAGATAGATGAGAGGTGGTAGGAAAGCTCAGAGTGGACGTGCAGCTCCAGTAGTTTGGAAGCGAATGGGAGCAGCGATATTGGGCGATAGCTGGACATAACGGTTGGGTCGAGGGTTGGCTTTTTAAGGATAGGCGTGATTGTGGCATGTTTGAAAGCAGAAGGGAAGGTACCCGAAGTTAGTGATAGGTTGAAGAGGTGGGTTAGGGATGGGATAATAGTGGTGGTGAGGTTGGGGAGGAGGTGGGTTGGGATGGGGTCAAGTGCACAGGTTGTGAGGTGCAATTTGGAGAGGAGACAATTAAGCTCCCCATTCGGTGATGTTGGAGAGGGAGGTTATGGTGTTTGGGCATTGGACTGGTATACAAAGGGGTTGTGGTGGTTGAACAATGAAGACTTGCCTTGTTTGGTCAATCTTATTTTTGAAGTGTGTGGCAAAGTCCTCAGCAGAGATGAGGGAAGTAGGAGGGGGCAGTGGTGGGCGGAGGAGGGAGTTAAAAGTTTTGAATAACTGTTTGGGGTGCTAGGATAGGGAAGATACGAAGGTTGTGAAGTAGGCCTGTTTAGCAGAGGTGAGGGCAGATTTGAAAGAGAGTGTTGCTTGTTTGAATGCAGAGAAGTCGTCTTGCGAATCTGTTTTCTTCCAACGCCGCTCTGCAATCCTGGACTCTTGCTGGAGGTTTTTAGTGGTGTTATTGTGCCAGGGTTGTCTGTTGGTATGTCGCACTCTGCCATGAACGAGAGGGGCGACTGTGTCAATAGCTGATGCGAGAGTGACATTGTAGAAAGCAGTGGCACTGTCTGTGTCGTGGAGTGAGGATATGGATGCCAGTGGTAGAATAGAGTCAGAGAGTGTGTGGATGTCTAGGTGTGCAAGGTTTCTACGGGGGTGCGCATGTTGCTGGACATGGGTGACAGGAGAGGAGGACAGGGATGAGAAAGTGAGTAGATGGTAGATTATTGGATTAAGGCCAGGATAGGGGAGATTAATATAAGATGGGGGAAATATTTACAGGTTGGAGGCTTTTATTGGGGGGGCATTATTATAAGATGGGGGACGTTATTATAGAATGAAACACAGGATGTGGGACATTATTATATCAGATAGAGACCAGTTGGAAAAACATTATTATATCATAAGGGACATTATTATAGATAGGGCCAAGACGAGGTCATTATTAGATCATGAGGCCAGGACGGGGGACATTATTATGTGTGGCCCAGCTGCGCTTGGTACACATGTCTCCTGGAAAATGCACAGATAAGGTAATTGTGAAGCCTGATATTCATTCACATCACACACTTCCAACACTGCCACTAGAGGGCAACTTAGACTATTTAAGTTAGTGTGACGTAGCAGTAGTGGTTCAGTCAGTAGAGAGATTAGTTTAGTTTCCTGTCTCAGGACAGTGCAGTTCTAGTCTTGGAGGGAGAGGAGATAAGACTGAGATCTGACAGAGCTCCTGTAGCTCACCTTATACTGAAGTGGAGGCTAGTACGAGTGGGAAGGAATCACTCTAGCCTAGTCAGAGCTACATTTGGATTTGAAGCTGTTACTCAGAACAAGCTGCCTGTGTTCCCTAAGAACGTGGAAAGTGATTCTCAGAGCGTGCATGAAATCAGTCGACAGAAGCTCCTGATAGCCACTCTGGACAGAGTCTTTGAAGGAAAGAAGGAAAGGGATTACAGCAGTTATAGCAACGAGTCAACTGAGAACAGGTCAGTGAGCTTGGAAGAACAACTGACAACTACACCTACTGTTACCCGTACTTATGTTAAGGGCAAGAGAAGGCGACAGGCGAGTGGAGAAAGAAGGACAAGTGACCAAGGTGACAGATCATCTTCACTTGATTAACCGGACACCGGGGTCCGAAGGATTGCTAGTACTTCACGTCTAGTAATAAGATACACCGGAATCCTTGCTGGACTTCAAGTCACAGAAGGTAGCCCTAAGCGTTGATACGTAACTGGAGTCAGGGAGAACAGGGACTTTGAGCGGGACGCTGCAAAAGTAAGGACCTCGTTCTTGCCAACCTCTGAGCATCAGAGACAGAAAAGACTCTACCACAATGTCAGCCGGGCGTAGCTGCTATAGAAAGAGTTAAACTTGACTTCATGCAAGTTAAGACTCACATACACTTCAAGGAGAAAGGAGGCCTTAAACCTGCTCAGCAATCCCCTGAATGTGCATTCTCCAACCTGACCAGCTCCCCGGGACATACCTGCCAACAACATCAGTAAAGGTATGGAAAGAGACTGAATTGTGTGTGACTGACTTATTCTGCAACACCATTGACTTTGAGGGAACAGTCCCACCTGTGGGGACTTAACATCCAGCTGCCCCATAACATCCCCTCAGAAGATTCATATTGCAGCGCTGGTCAAATTGATCAGAAACCACAGGTGGCGTCACGAACTGTTACTAAAATCCCCTGTAAATATCCCCCATTGCATGACCGCCCAGGGCCACGGACCGAGTCCTGCTGCCAGTGACATTCCCCATAGATTTCTATGGGCTCGGTGCTGAGTACCCCATAGCCCTGGTACCCACCACATGTGGTGCGCGTCAATTACAGGAAGGGCAACTTTATTTCTGGATGGCGGATGTTATTACAGGACAGGGGACATTATTATAGGATGGGAACAAGGAAAGGGAACATTGTTGCAAAATGGGGAACATTATTACAGGAAGGGGCCAGAATGGTGGACATTATTACAGGGTGAGGGAGATTATTACAAGATAGGGCCAGGCGGGGAACATTGTTACAGGACGGTGGACATAATTACAGCATGGGGGACATTATTATAGGATGGGAGCCTGGACGCAAAACACTATTACAAGATGGGGGGTGTTATTACAATAAGTGTCAAGAATTGGTGACATTATTACAGGACAAGAGAGATTAATAAAAGATGGGGCTAGGAAGGGGGGCATTATTATAGGACAAGAGTCATTATTACGGAATGGGTGCCAGGGCGGGGGATATTATTACAGGATGGAGGACATTAAAGTGGGAGTAAAGAGGAGCAACCAAGGTTATTAAGGAAATTTATAACTTGTCATGATACTGTACTTTATCCAACTTCGGGTTATTCAGTATGGAAAATCAAAGGTTTAGGAACTATCAAATTACTGTACAAATTAATGAGAGGACAGTGCCCAGATTTTTCTAATGATCTTTTTACACCTAGGCCTGCGACGGTACAAAAGGAGGCATCATCTATGTCTAGAGGAAAGAATGTTTAATCTTAATCACAGACACAGATTCTTTACTGTAAGAGCAGTAAGATTATTGAATCTCTACCACATGATGTTGTAGTGGTTAATTATCTACAAAAGTACAAGGAGGGCCTGGATGCCTTTTTTGAAAATATAATATTACAGGATATGGGTACTAGATTCTGTGGTGGGACTTTGATCCAAGGAACTAGTCTGATTGCTGTATGTGGAGTAAGGAATTATATTTTTCCCTAATATGGGGCAATTAGCATCTGCTTCATGGCTCTTTGCCTTCCTCTGGATTAACATGTTAGACTTTAGGTTGAACTCAATAAATGTATGTCTACATTAATCCCTAAAAAGTATGAAACTATTATTACAGGAAGGGGGACTTTATGTGTGTCTCTACCAGTAATATAGGCTGTATGTGAGGATTGTGTGTCCCTCACAGTAATATAGGCTGTATGCGAGGATTTTGTGTCCCTACCAGTAATATAGGCTGGATGTGAGAATTGTGTTTCTCTTCCAATAATTTAGGCTTGATGTGAGGGTTGTGTGTTACATAAAGTAAAATAGGCTGAATGTGAGGATTGTGCATTCCTTCCAATAATTTAGGCTTGATGTGAAGATTGTGTGTTCCTTACAGTAATATGGGCTTGATGGGAGGTTTGTGTATCACTCCTAGTAATATAGACGATGTGATGATTGTGTGTCACTTCCAGTAATATACAGTCATGGACAAAAGTTTTGAGAATGACACAAATATTAATTTTTACAAAGTCTACTGCTTCACTTTTTCTAATGGCAATTTGCATATACTCCAGAATGTTATAAAGAGTGATCAGCTTAACAGCAATTACTTGCAAAGTCAATATTTGGCTAGAAAATGAACTTTATCCCCCAAAACACATTTCAACATCATTGCAGCCCTGCCTTAAAAGGACCAGCTAACCTCTTTTCAGTGATTGCTCCATTAACACAGGTGTGGGTGTTGATGAGGACATGGCTGGAGATCAATCTGTCATGATTAAGTAAGAATGACACCACTGGACACTTTAAAAGGAGGCTGGTGCTTGGCATCATTGTTTCTCTTCTGTTAACCATGGTTATCTCTAAAGAAACACGTGCAGTCATCATTGCAATGCACAAAAATGGCCTAACAGGGAAGAGTATCGCAGCTAGAAAGATTGCACCTCAGTTAACAATCTATCGCATCATCAAGAACTTCAAGGAGAGAGGTTCCATTGTTGCCAAAAAGGCTCCAGGGCGCCCAAGAAAGACCAGCAAGTGCCAGTACCGTCTCTTAAAAGTGTTTCAGCTGCGGGATCGGGCTACCAGCAGTGCAGAGCTTGCTCAGGAATGGCAGCAGGCAGGTGTGAGTGCATCTGCACGTACTGTGAGGCGGAGACTCTTGGAGCAAGGCCTGGTCTCAAGGAGGGCAGCAAAGAAGCCACTTCTCTCCAGAAAAAACATCATGGACAGACTGATATTCTGCAAAAGGTACAGGCAGTGGACTGCTGAGGACTGGGGTAAAGTTATTTTCTCTGATGAATCCCCTTTTCGATTGTTTGGGACATCAGGAAAACGCCTCATTCGGAGAAGACAAGGTGAGCTCTACCACCAGTCTTGTCTCATGCCAACTGTTAAGCATCCTGAAACCATTCATGTGTGGGGTTGCTTCTCAGCCAAGGGAATCGGCTCTCACAGTCTTGCCTAAAAACACAGCCATGAATAAAGAATGGTACCAGAATGTCCTCCAAGAGCAACTTCTCCCAACCCTCCAAGAGCAGTTTGGCGATCAACAATGCCTTTTCCAGCATGATGAAGCACCTCGCCATAAAGCAAAGGTGATAACTAAATGGCTCAGGGAACAAAACATTGGGTCCATGGCCTGGAAACTCCCCAGATCTTAATCCCATTGAGAACTTATGGTCAATCATCAAGAGATGGGTGGACAAACAAAAACCTAAAAATTCTGACAAAATGAAAGCATTGATTGTGCAAGAATGGACTGCTATCAGTCAGGATTTGGTCCAGAAGTTGATTGAGAGCATGCCAGGGAGAATTGCAGAGGTCCTGAAGAAGAAGGGTCAACACTGCAAATATTGACTTTCTGCATTAACTCATTCTAACTGTCAATATAAGCTTTTGGTACTCATATGTTTGCAATTATATTTCTGTCTGTGATAAAAACATCTGTCAAACACACACATAAAAACGAGAGGGCAGCAGATCATGTGAAAATATAATATCTGTGTCATTCTCAAAACTTTTGGCCATGACTGTAGGCTGAATGTTAGAATTGTATGTCCCTTCTAGTAAAACAGGCTTGATATGTGGTCTTTGTGTCAAGCCCAGTAATATGTACTTGATTGAAGGTTTGTATGTCCCTACCAGTAATATAGACTGGATGTGAGGTCGTTGTGTCTCTCTCAGTAACATTGGCTGGATCTGAGGTATTTGTGTTTCTCCCAGTAGTATAGGCTGGATGTGAGCTCTGTGTGTGTTTCTCCCAGTAATATAGGCTGGATGTGAGGTCTTTGCGCCTCTCCCAGTAATATAAGCTGGATGTGAGGTATTTGTGTCTCTCCCAGTAGTATAGGCTGGATGTGAGCTCTGTGTGTCCCTCCCAGTAATATAGGCTGGATGTGAGGTCTTTGCGCCTCTCCCAGTAATATAGGCTGGATGTGAGGCCTGTTTGTCTCTCCCAGTATTATAGGCTGTATGTGAGGTCTTTGCGTCTCTCCCAGTAATATTGGCTAGATATGAGGTCTTTGCATTTCTCCCAGTAATATATGCTGGATGTGAGGTCTGCGTGTCTCTTCCAGTAATATAGACTGGATGTGAGATCTGTGTGTCTCTCCCAGTAATATAGGCTGGATGTGAGGTCTGTGTGTCTCTACCAGTAATATAGGTTGGATGTGAGGTCTGTGTGTCTCTACCAGTAATATAGGTAGGATGTGAGGTCTTTGTGTCTCTCCCAATAATATAGGTTGGATGTGAGGTGTTGTGAATGTGCTAAAAATGGTTTCTGAGCAGAGGCTCCCTCTGGTGGTTACTGACAGTACTGAACCTTTCAGCGAGGATTGGCAATCTGGGATCATGGACTGGTCTGATATAAGGGAGGTTCTCTCCCATGATGGTTGCCGGTGATCAATTGTTCTTGTCTCAATTGTCGTTCCTGGCCCATTTGGAAGTTTGCTGAGTCTTGCCTGCATCTTCTGCTATCAGATAAGATATTTTCTGGTTTTATTTTTGTGCTTGCTTTTTGCATTGTTCCCTGCACTTCTGTAGAGGTCAGCCAGGTCCCCTCTGGGGGGCTTGTGCTCCTCTCAGTTTGTCTGGAGCCACTGTTGTTTGTTCATTTGCTTTTTCCTGTTTTTTCAGTGGCTGCGGCTTAGTTTTGTTACACCAGAGAACTGATTTAGGTGGTAGAGGTCGTGTGATCTCAGGTGTTTTTGCAATCAGTAGAGTTGGTATTTTTTGGGGGTTTTTTTTGGACTGCAGTGAGTATCCTTTCCTGTACTTTTCTGTCTAGACAGATTGGGTCCCAGCGTTTGCTCATTCTATTTTCTGTCTGTGTCCGTGCTTCCTCTTGTCTAACCGCCATTACATGTTTGGGGGCTTCCTATTTTCTTTGGGGATCTGCTCCGGGGCAGATAGCTTTCATCTTTCTGTCTTTAGGTGTAGTTATCTCTCAGGCTGTGACGAGGCATCTAGGATCAACGTAGGAACGCTCCACGGCTACCTCTAGTTGTGTGGTCAGTTCAGGTTACTGCAATCCAATAGGTTCCAGCCTCTCTGGTGTATTGCCGTTTTTTGCTTACTCTCCTCAGCTACCAAAACATAACAGTGAGGTCTGTGTATCTCTCCCAATAATATAGGTTGGATGTGAGGTCTGTGTGTCTATCCCAGTAATATAGGTTGGATGTGAGGTTTGTGTGTCTCTCCCAATAATATAGGTTGGATGTGAGGTCTGTGTATCTCTCCCAATAATATAGGTTGGATTTGAGGTCTGTGTGTCTATCCTAGTAATATAGGTTGGATGTGAGGTCTGTGTGTCTCTCCCAATAATATAGGTTGGATGTGAGGTCTGTGTGTCTCTCCCAATAATATAGGTTGGATGTGAGGTCTGTGTGTCTCTACAAGTAATATAGTTTGGATGTGAGGTCTGTGTGTCTCTCCCAGTAGTATAGGCTGGATGTGAGGTCTGTGTGTCTCTACCAGTAATATAGCTTGGATGTGAGGTCTGTGTGTCTCTACCAGTAATATAGGTTGGATGTGAGGTCTGTGTGTCCTCCCAATAATATAGGTTGGATGTGAGGTCTGTGTGTCTCTACCAGTAATATAGTTTGGATGTGATATCTGTGTGTCTCTCCCAATAATATAGACTGGATGTGAGCGCTATGTATATTAAGGAAGCCACTGACCACATATGCATACTAGGTCATATTGGAATAGAGTCACACCTTTTCTATACGTTATATTAGCATTATAGGAATTGTAATAGTATTTAACTATTTTATTCCAACAACAGCGCCACACCTTTCCTGAGTTGTGTATGACATTGAAGCTCTGGATCATTAAAGTAAATAAGCCTGAGCTGAAACACCTTGCACAACCTTTGAAGAGGTGCAGTGCGCTTTTTGTAAGAAAGCTGCCTTGCTTTTCCATTTCTGCACAGCAGCTTTAATGATACATGTAGTATATCGTTTATTTGAGGTAGCTCCATCTGATTACCAATAGAGTTACTCACGGTACCACCTATCTAAAGCGACGGACGCCCCCAAGTTGTTTTGGACTGGTGACAATCGATATTTCAGCAATCCCTAAAGATGTGCCTTTAGGGAGTAAATACTTTTGTTGAACACATTTAAGAAGATTTGAAAGCTATGATTTCAGGGCTTGTAAAGACTGCGGTATAATCACTCCAATTAATCGGCTTACTCACTGAATATTATAATGAATTGCCTATTCTTCAGAACAATGCTCCTTTATTACTGCGCTCTATCTCTGATACATGCTAGAGTGGCTTTCTATCGGCAGAACAGAGATTGTACTGTATTGGGTTAACCCCTTTTGAACGAGAACAATAAAAACCATGGAATTTGCTGACATTTTAGAACAATTCAGAGATCGACATAATAGACTATTTTATAGACCAGTGATAGTTGCATATATAGCTGAATGGGCATCTCCTCAAAAAAATGTAGAGTTGGCAGTAGTGGTCCTGCCCAAATATTGAATAGCATTTTTTATCATATCTATGGTGGGAGATGGGTGTTGTTAACTCATTGGAATTTCCATTTAGTTTCTTGGAGCACATGGGAATCATGGTGCGAGTCAACTTTGAACTGTGAAAGTGGTTCAATGGTGTAAGTCTAAACAAGCCAGCAAATGACCCCCTTTCGTTTTGTGTAGAGCCAAATGATGGTTGTTTAAGGGCCTACATTGGCCCAACTAAAAGTGACATACTTTTAATGTTCACACTAAAGACCATTACCAGAGGATGGACCTGTAGTGGACTTCAAGCCACACTGGCTCTGGATCATTTGTGAGTTTCCTGGAAAAAAGTCAGTTAATTGGGTGATGAAAAGGTGAATGCCAACATCTATAGAGGTCTAGGTTAGTAAAGCAGCTAATGCCAACATCCCTGTTGGTCTATTGTACTTGAATTTATGATGGTCAAAATAACTAAAGAGTAGATATCAGCTTTTCTGGTGGTCTAGAGTCATAAAAAAGCTAATGCTGGAATCTTTGTGGAACTAGTTCTATAAAAAGTTAGTCTCAGCTTCCTAAGTGGTCTAGTGCAGTCAGGGCTTTTATGGTAACATTTCTGGTAGTCTAAGGAGCTAAAAGAATTATCAGCAACATCCCTGGTGGTTTAGATATATAAGAAGACTAATGTAGGCATCCCTGGTTGTCTAGGTTTATAAAAGGGTTAGTATCAGCATTCCTGGTGGTCTAGGACAATGAAGATGCCCACTCTTCTTGGCAAGTAGTTTGACAATAAATGGCTTCACCCAACCACTAACCATGAGTGGAGAAAAAGTTTTGGTATTATCATTCATATTCTCTGAAAAATGGCCAAGAAGGCAAAAATTCTGCAAGGGTATGTAAACTTTTGAGCACAACTGTATGTACACCCTTACGAAGTAAGTCTCAAATTCAACAACTGTGCTGGATTTCACTGGAGTCTTGGGCTGAAAGAGCATGGTTTATGCAAACCCCACTCAAATTTGAGCATTCCCAGGAGGTATGAGAGCATTTCCACAAGGTGTCAGATTGAGGTGGGACTTAAGCAACTGTAGGAATGATGACAACAATTCAGTGGTGTGTACTTTTTGTTTTTTTGTACTTCCCATCCATTTTGCCCTTCTCAGAAGTGCTCCATGCTGCCTTAGGCACTCTTCTAACTTCCTCAATGAAAGTTACTGAAAGCAGTGTTTTTTTGGAAAGTTTTAAGAAGGTTTAGAGTGAGGAGAGATGTCTATGCTCCTGGGAGTCCTAGAAATCTCCTTTTCTTCTTAGAGCCTCCCTGATGTGGTAGAGATAGCAAGTACTGTATATTTATAGCCTCAGGGCCAAGGGAATTTGACCCTGCCATTCTTGACTATACACATACCCTGGATCTAGTTTGACTAAAGCTATTTGCACTATAGTTCCTGCATTTTACTAACAAACACAGGTAACACACTAACAAACAATAAACCATTGCATATGACACCAGCTCTGAAAATTTGCAAACTCACATTGTTTCTTTATTCAAAGCAGCAGTGTCCTCCTGCAGAATACTAATGGTCTGCGAGTGCGTCATATATCCTACATCAAAATCATGGAGCTTCCAAGGACGAAACTTCCCAGAGGCAACTTCTAAAAATGAATATTCATGTTGATATTTTTTACATGTACTTTTATAGGTTAAAAACACATGTATAATAGATTCTAATTTACTAGTGTGTATATAATAAAGGATGTGTAAGAGATATTGAATGTAAATGATGTACAATAATTAAAGGGAGGTAAAATCTAAAAAATAAATAAGCCAAAAAAAAGTGGACAATTTGGTAGCGGAAAAACAGTAGTCCATGGCCTCATAGTACCAACCACAAGGAGTAATATGGGAAGGATCTTGCAGCAGAAAGTTTCCTCCAAGACAGAAACAAGTAGTTAAAATAATGTAACAATAAAATTACCTTAATCACCCTCCCATGGTCCAGCATTGAGTCTCCACCACTGCTCCTGGGTCTGTAAGGCTGGTTTCACACATCCGGCGGGCGCCTGGCGGCGCCCCCGGCATTTTGCCGCAGCGCCGCATCTGAAAACCTTTCACACTTCCGGCGGCCAAAATGCGGTTTTTTTGCCGGATGGCTTCTGTTGCTTGGAGAGATCAGAAACCATCCGGCAAAAACAAAAAACGTTACATGCAGCGTTTTTCCCGGACGCCGCAATGAACATTTGCGCCGCATCCGGACAAAACCGCATGCAACGCATTGACATGCGGCGCCATCCGGCGCTAATGCATGTCAATGCGAAAAAAGCCGCATGCGGCGCATCAGATTTTCAGATGCGGCGCTGCGGTAAAATGCCGGGGGCGCCGCAAGGCGCCCGCCGGATGTGTGAAAGAGGCCTTATTGTCTGCAACGTTGTTATTGGCGTCAACAATGTAGACTTGATATTAACACTGCAGGCAACAACAAACACAGAGAAGCGGCATAAACTCAGCACTGGACCCAGGGAGTGTGAGTGAAGCACAGTTTTGTTTGTTTTTTTTTTATACAAACTGCAGCAGAGAAAAGGAGTTTTCCGAAGTCCCTTTAAGTTTTCCATATTTTTATCTCACTCTTCATAGAATTGGAAAAACTAAAAGTAAAAGGAGACTGTGACATTTTTTTAAATTTTTTTTTTACACTTTTTGGTACGTGTTATTGGAGATTGAGGTGATTGTAGACCTGACCCTGTTTTGTCAAATGTAGTCAACCTGAGATATCAGCAAATAATCAGCAACTCAGCCAGACACCAACATCCTTATTAGTCTAGGGTAAAGATGGCTTTAATGGTGACATCCCAGGATGTCTACGGTACCAAAGAGTTAAATACTAACATCTCTAGTGTTATAGGTTAGTAAAAGAGCTAATGCTAACATTCCTGGTGGTCTTGGGTAGGGAGACTTTGATGGCTGTCAGTGTCTAAGTAATTGGAAGAGTAACACCAAATTTCCTAGTGGTCTAGAGTAGTAAGACCTTTCATGATAGCATTGTTAGTGGTTAGTGATCAGCGAACCTGTGGATGTCAGGGTTTGACCAAATTTTGACCAAAGTTCAGTTCAGGTACCAGAACTCTACCTGAACTTGAACCCAAACCCCATAGAAGTCAATAGTGTCCTGAACTTTGGTGCTGTAAAAAGTCTCTCACCAAACTCTACAACTATGCAGCTGTCATTCGCTCTTCTCTATTAGTGGTTTGAGATACTGAAGAGAAATACCAATTTTTCTAGTGGTCTAAGGCAGTGAATATTATTGTCAGCATCCCTAGTGGTCTAGGGTAATGAAGAGTTTACCGTTAGCATCCTTGGTGCCCTAGGGCAGTGAAGAGTTTGTCAACATCTCTGGAACTTTGGGGCAGTGAAGAGTCTTTTCGTCAGCATCCCTGGTATTCTAGTGTTGGTAAGATTAATATTTTATACCTAACATTTAGTGGTCTATTTCCTTTTGCAATGTTTGACTCTGAAAAATGACTCTGAAGATCCCAAACCTTGTGGCTACTTTTTGAAGCCCACTTTTGTTAGTCGTTCCAGGTTTATTAGATGACCGTTAGTGCTTTTGATGGGTTGGTCTGACCTTGGACCTTTGAAGGCTCTAGCCCACTGACAAGAGTTGGACCATTAATAACAGTTTTTCGATTTCAGCCCTGACCAGAGAGATCAATGCTTGCCACAAAGAGAGCGAGAAGACAGGAGCATAGTTCATGAACTTTCCTACAATCTCTAAAGGGGGCTCAGGGTGCAGACTTTCCCCAGAGCGTCAGTATTAGAAAGAGTTTAGTTGGGACTGCCGATATGGGACAGGACATGTTGTAAGAAAAGTGTCATCTCAAGTGAAATGGTTAGGTTTTTTCTGTCTCTGTAATTAGCACAAGATGACTTTTCATCAATATGGTTGATAGACGCATGGTCTTATATGACGTTTTCAACCTGGTGATGAGTTCCAATGTCCGCTGTGAAAGACGGTGGCTATGAATCTCATCTTATATAAGATGATGATTAAAATAACTTGAAACATCTCTCATCCTTGTCAATGCAACTGTACTCCCCTTGACATTCATCAGGTCATCTATTTGCACAGTAGAGACCTCTATTCCCCACCAGGTCGGGATATGAGGTCATAAAAATGTAAAATTGTGATGTTTATATAAAATTGAGCTGGTTAATTCCAAATATGTGACTTTTGGATACAATTTTTTAAGAAGAGTGAAAAGAACCGAATCAAGAGGACGACAGACCCAACTGGTGACATATAATGCTGAGTGAGCACTAACATACTCAGGTGCTCGTTACTCGAGTCGACCAAATCATAATGAAAGGGTGCTCAATCCAAGTTAAGAGTATAATGGAAGTCAATGAGAAACTCAAGCATTTTTCAAGTGGCCCCTTACCCCCTGAGATTTGGAGAGGTCTAAAAATTGATGAAATCGGTGGAAACAGCACTGAAATGGCATGGGAACATCATGGAGAAGACCCCTGGAAGCATCTCTGAATCCCAGGTTGCTGTTGGGAACAATATTGTCAGAGTTTTATGCCACTTTTACAGACTAACAATAAAACATATAAAACCGAAGTTAAAATGGATTTTACTGGAAAAAATGTTAAGAAACAGGACAATGACTTATAAGGCAAATCTATGGGGTGTTGTAAAGAGGAAGATGAGAGACACCAGAATCAACAATGCAGACGAGCTGAAGGCTGCTATCAAAGCAACCTGGGCTTCCATAACACCTCAGCAGTCCCACAGGATGATCGCCTCAATGACACACCGCATTGATGCAGTATTTGATGCCAAAGGAGCACCGACCAAGTATTGAGTGCATTTACTGAACATACATTTCAGTAGGCCAACATTTCAGAATTTACAATAATTTTTCAAGCCGGTGTTATAAAGTATTCTAATTTACTGAGATAATGACTTTTATGTTTTTATTGACTGTAAGCCATAATCATGAACATTAACAGAAATAAACACTTGAAATAGATCACTCTGTTTGTAATGACTCTATATAATATATGAGTTTCACTTTTTGTATTGAAGAACTGAAATAAACTAACTTTTTGATGATATTCTAATTTTGTGAGACGCACTTGTAAATAAGGGAAAAAATGCTCTTCCAAACCTTGGGCTATGTTCACACAGTGTTTTTGCTGCATCTAGCATGTTTGCATTGCTTTCAATGGTGAAAAAAGCATTCACCAGGAAATACAATTTTAACATTTTACTACCTTATCTGGCCATGTGGTGTGTGAGACATAATCACATCCTGTTTAATTTAAGAAGGATGGACTCTGGAAGTCACATTTTTTTTCAGAGCCATCAGGAGGCCCTCACTATTTGTAGAGGGCCATCAGGTGGCCCTTACTATTGTTAGAGGGCCAGCAGTCGGCCATCACTGTTTTGCACAAACCGACCTCATTTCTGCTTTTCGTCTGTGCGTAGGGATGAACCCACCCGTGGATGTTCAGGTTCGTCGGGTTTGGCCGAGCTAGAGTTCAGAGTTCAGTTCGATGTCCAAACGTGACTATGGACCCAAACTCAAAAGAAGTCAATGGGGACCCGAACTTTGGTGCTTTAAAATGGCTGTAAAATGGTTATAGAAAGGGCTTGGGGGCTGCAAAAGGAAGCTAAATGGGGGTAAGGGTAAGACAAGGGAAATGACTTAACATAACAAAGAATCCCCCCAAAAAAGTACAAATTTGGGGACAAATCTAAAAAGTTTGTGAAGCGGATTGTATTAAAAAATATTTTGAAGATGAGGCCGGTACACACGGATGGAACTGTGAACCTGCGAATGGTAATTAAATCAGTCCATTTTGATGAAATGTTTTGAATTTCTGGCTACAGTTCTATATGAAATTAGGAACTTGTAAAGGAATGCATGGAAAACCTGACAGAGGCCGCCCCACCCCTTTCCCGAGCGACCCTGTGTATTGCCTTGGGTGCGTTAATTGATGAGGCTGGGCGGCCGTGGTGTCCTCTGGAGGCCTTTTATCCTCCCCATGCAAGGGGTGTTTTCTCTCCCTCCTCCTGCCGCTTCTGGACCTGCCCGCACATTGAGCTGCTCTCCCTTCCTGCCACCCCCCCATACCATACAGGCTCTCTTACATGCTGATGTCCTTTGAGTACAGTGAATCAGGGTTTATATCTGAAGAGACAGCCTTATTATTGGGTACCACATTCAAGGAGGGAAACGGTCAAGCAAATTAACCACTTCTCAAAAGAGTCAGCTGTTGTGTTTTGGTAGCTGAGGAGAATAAGCAAAAATGGCAATAAACCAGAGAGGCTGGAACCTATTGGATTGCAGTACCCTGAACTAACCACACAACTAGAGGTAGCCGTGGAGCGTTCCTACGTTGATCCTAGACGCCTCGTCACAGCCTGAGAGATAACTACACCTAAAGGCAGAAAGATGAATGCTATCTGCCCCGGAGCAGATCCCCAGAGAAAATAGGAAGCCCCCAAACATGTAATGGGGTTAGACAAGAAGAAGCACGGACACAGACAGAAAATAGAATGAGCAAAAGCTGGGGCCCAATCTGTCTAGACAGAAAAGTACAGGAAAGGATACTCACTGCAATCCAAAAAAACCCCTAAAAAATACCAACTGTTCTGATTGCAAAAACACCTGAGATTACACGATCTCTACCACCTAAAATCAGATCTCTTGTGTAACAAAACTAAGCCGCAGCCACTGAAAAAACAGGAAAAAGCAAATGAACAAATAACAGTGGCTTCAGATAAACTGAGAGTAGCACAAGCCCCCAGAGGGGACCTGGCAGACCTCCACAGAAGTGCAGGGAACAATGCAAAAAGCAATCACAAAAATAAAAGCAGAAAATATCTTATCTGATAGCAGAAGATGCAGGCAAGACTCAGCAAACTTCCAAATGAACCAGGAACCACAATTGAGACAAGAACAATTGATCACCGGCAACCATCTTGGGAGGGAACCTCCCTTATATCAGACCAGTCAGAGATCCCTGATTGCCATTCCTCGTGAAAGGCTCAGTACTGTCTGTAACCACCAGAGGGAGCCTCTGCTCAGAAACCATCTCTAGCACATTCATAACAGTCAGCAGTTGATGTTGCTAGACACAATATTATTATAATTTTTTATTATTATTATAGCGCCTTTTATGCCATGGCGCTTTACATGTGAAAAGAGGTATACATAATAAAAAACAAGTACAATAATCTCAACCAATGCAAGTCATGACTGGTACAGAAGGAGAAAGGACCCTGCCCACGAGGGCTCACAATCTACAAGGGAGGGGTGAGGATACAGTAGGCGAGGGTAGAGCTGGTCATGCAGCAGTTTGGTGGATCGGTGGTTACTGCAGGTTGTATTCTTGTCAGAAGAGGTAGGTCTTCAGGTTCCTTTTGAAGGTTTCCATGGTAGGTGAGACTCTGATATGTTGGGGTAGAGAGTTCCAGATTAGAGGGGATGCGCAGGAGAAATCTTTTATGCAACTGAGGGAAGAGGAGATAAGAGGGGAGTAAAGAAGGAGATCTTGTGAGGATCGGAGGTTGCGTGAAGGTAAGTACCGGGAGACGAGATCACAGATGTATGGAGGACACAGGTTGTGGATGGCCATCCATGACAAATTAGAGGCTCTGTAATTGGAATGAGTAGTTAAATCCTTTAATGATCATCTACTGGAGGGCAAACCTGGTGCTGGCATTCACAGTAACTCCAGCTCCAGTAGCTTACAGTAAAGTCTCTCAGCACTACCACACATACATCGATTGTTCACTGAAACTGTGAATGATCATTAAACTACAACGCTGGCGTCCAGGGTTCAAAGCCCACCAAGGGCAACATCTGCAAGGAGTTTGTATGTTCTTCCCATCTTACATAGTCACCTTTATAAAAGACTCCTGTCCACAGACTCAATTAATCAGTTAGACTCTAACCTCTACAACATGCGCAAGACCAAAAAACTTTCTAAGGATGTCAGGGACAAGATCATAGACCTGCACAAAGCTGGAATGGGCTACAAAACCATAAGTAAGACGTTGGGTGAGAATGAGACAACTGTTGGTACAATAGCAAGAAAATGGAAGAAATGCAAAATGACTGTCAATCGATATCAATCTGGGCACCATGCAAAATCTCACTTTGTGGGGTATCCTTATTCATGAGGAAGGTGGGAGATGTAAGAGAAATGTAGGCAGAGCGCAGGCGCCAAGCATATAACTGGAACACAGGAGTCGGCGCACAGACGCAAGAGGGAGATGACTGACACCTCTGAGGCCGTTGACACAGTGGGAAAAGATATACCTACCTGACACAATAGCGGTATGTCGGACAAATTATAAAACTGTCTATTTCAGTTTCCTATGATCAAAAACCTAAGAGAAACCTTCACAGAATGCAGCCTTAGTGCTGCTGATGGAGGCTCTTTTACAAAATCATGTGTGAGGAACTCCAAGAAAAATATGAAAAAATAAAATATAACCTTTATTATGTATATTAAAAATGACCAGATAAAACATCACACATATTAAAAAGTGCACACTGAATATACCCTATGATAACGCCCTACTCTATACACTGCCTTGCCGCGGAGTTTGGCACCCTAAGATAGCCCACACGAGATTGGCGCCCCCGCTCAACGTAGGTTGACCCTAGAGTCCTATAATTTCCCTATTAATGTGTGAGCCTTATATCTGGCACAACAGATGAAAATACACCCATCAAAGGTGATAAAAGTGGCAGCGTACACCTGTTGTATCAGGTTCAGGGAGATAGGGTTGATGTAGTTTGCTCGATTCCTGTATTGATATAGTTAAGATCCCTCAATAACATATAAAGAGGCACTTGCGGCTGATCCCTGCATGACAGCACGCTATACTATTATTGATACACATCCAAAGTGTCCTCTGCTCCTAAATGATTGATATGATTCAGTCCTATAACTAAACAGTATCCTCTTTTTCAATGATGTAATGATGGATACATATAACAATGATGCATTTCATAAGGACATCAATCTTTTGATATTGGTCATAATGGACCTCATGATTTTCCCATATATACAACAGCAAAAGGAGCCTCAGACTGATGGATACTTATCTATTTGGTGGTGGAATTTGTCTCTACGCGTTTCGCCAACATGGCTCATCAGGAGGTCAGATAGGATGATAATGCGTGATGTACAAGGTATTCAGTGAAATAAATAAACTCTGGCAATTCAATTACCCGCCTCCAAGTATTGAATGATAGGTTTTAAGTCGTGGTGTTCAAGATGTCCCTATGAAGTGCGCATACTATGCCCATGTATTGTAGGGCAAATAAGGATAAGGCTACTTAAAAATGGCCCCCTTCGCACTCACACTCTACAATCATACCAACAGAGATCCTATGTCCGTATAATGCCCAGCGCATGCGCTCCACCACGGACCGCATGATCGATTTCCGGGTATGACGTCAGGGACCTCGTGTGGTTCGCGTGCGCTCCACACTGGAACGCAGATTTTCTTCCGGATGTGACGTAGGAGGAAAAGAAGGTGTCCTATGTTAACTCCCACCAGAGGGAGGGGTGCCCTAAGCTGCCAATTATAAAATCCTTACTGATGATTTGTTGCTATGCATAGCCCAGTGGAGCGCAGCGCTGAGTGAACGAGACCATGAATGAGAGTACGTTTATTTCAATGGATAATATAGGAATGGATTTGTCACATATATGTAATGTATATAATGCATAACGACCTATAGACCCCCCTCTGTGATGAAGCTATGGAGGAATACTCTGTAGTCTTGCTTGCAAAGGAGCAACAAGCTATCAAACATCTAATCATTGATGACAATTATTATGTGTCGCTCAGTAAAATATAATGCTGAATGATATTATATGAAATAAATCCCTCTTCATGGAGTGTGCCAAAGAAGAATGACTACATGTATGATGCAATCAAAATCTCATGTAGTACATTAGTTATTAACCAAGAATTAACAAAATATTTTTTTAAAAATTTCAAAAAATACGCCGAGATCATTTTAGTTCAAATTCATAAAAGTGATGTAATATAATGTATTATATATACTTAATGATATATCACCCCAATCAGTGACAAGTCCCAAAAGAAAAAGGAACTTTAAAGAAAAGCAATGGCCGTATTAATACCCCATAAAGACTACTGTCCACACTGAATGGTTGCGTCACACAAAACAGGCGTATGAAATATATTCGTTTAATCCAAGTGGGGCAGGGATTTCATGCGGAATATCCATTCACATTCCCTCTGTAACAATATTCTATCAAAATCACTCCCCTCGGATTTGGTTTGACCACCTCCAGAACACAAAAGGAAATTTGTTTAAATTGCCATGGTGAACTCCATTTAAGTGCTCTGCCAGGGGAGTGTCCTTTTGTTCCTAATGTCTCCAATATGCTCTCCTACCCTTCTCCTGATCTCTCTCTTGGTTTTACCCACATAATCTAAAGGACAAGAGCAAGTGGCCACATATATAACCCCGCTACTCTTACAATTAGAAAAATCACGTTGGAAGAACCTTTTACCAGATGAGGAGCTAAGGACTGATTTGGATGGTCTGATCCATTTGCAGTTGACACATTGACCACACCTATAGGTGCCACAAACCTTCCTGTCTAACCAAGTGCCCTTAGGGGTGGTTCTTTTAAGGAAACTGTGTACCAACTTGTCCCTAAGGGACCGCCCTTTTCGATAGGTGATCAGGGGCCTTGGTCCCACCACGTCCTTTAAATCAGGGTCCGATACCAAAACCCCCCAATGTCTCCTGAGGATTCTACCAATTTCTTCATTCTGACAATCATAAGTGCCTATTACCCTCGTGAAATCAGGGGTCAGCTCTACTGATTTATGGTATGTTTGGAGCAATTTAGTCCTACTGCTAGTGAAGGCATGTTGGTATGCAGATTCAATCGTATGTCTAGGATAACCCTTCTCCGTAAATCTTCTACTCATATCCCTCGATTGAGTTTGAAAATCAGACATATTGGAGCAATTCCTCCTCAGCCGTAAAAATTGTCCCTTAGGGATTCCCCATTTCAAAGGTGTAGGGTGATGGCTCTCCCACCTGAGTAGACTATTAGTACTTGTGGGTTTCCTATATATGCATGTGTCCAGACCCCCATCTTTATTTTTCCGAATATGGACGTCAAGAAATGGTAATTCATTCATGCCTATCTCATAAGTTAGTTTCAAACCAATGGAGTTTGTATTCAGTTCTTTGATGAACTCAAGGAATTCAAAATCAGTTCCTCGCCAGATTACAAACACATCGTCAATGAACCTATACCATACTTCAATACGGATGACCACCATTTAGGCTCATCGACGAATACTATGGTTTCCTCCCACCAGCCCAGGAAGAGGTTGGCATACGAAGGGGCGCAGGGACTCCCATCACTGTCCCCCTGAGCTGGTGGAAGTACTTCCTGTCAAAAATGAAATAATTTTTGGTTAAAGTAAAGATCAAAAGATCCCTCACAAATTCATTGTGTTTCACACAGACTCTTGACCTTGATTTCAGAAAATGATCCACAGCCTGGACCCATATACATGTGGAATGTTACTGTAGAGAGATTCAATATCAATAGCCACTAAGATAGAATCCTTGCCAATGTGGACACCAGACTCAAAAATATGTCAATACTACCAAAATCGCCTTGAGGTGGAGTTCTGGTACTTTTTTTCCTTAGATCAGTGAAAGGTCCTTTAGATTGATCCCTCTCATTTTCATCTAAAAGGCCAACCAAGGCCCTATAACTTTCTAATTCAACCTCATCAAGGCCCAGTCTTTTACAGTCATCTCTATCGTGTCCCATGAAAAAAAATTTCCACCTTAATTTCCTGCAGAATAAATTTATATCTTTTGTCCATTGAAAACAATCAAAGTTGTTTGTGGGTACAAAATTCAATCCCTTTCTAAGGACACCATATTCTTCACTAGTGAGGGTAATTGAAGAGAGATTGATAATTTGGCCTTGATTTAGTGGGTTTTTTGTCTCAGGTAATATCCTGATCGGGCATTCCTCTCTAAAAAAGAGGAAGAGGATGAAGGAACAGAGAGTGTGGAGGTTGGGCCAGGTGCGGGATCCCTTGCGGGTTGATTTCCATAGTTTCCCCTGTGAGGCCCCCTTCCAAATGACCTCCCTTTGTATCTCCATCCCTGTCTAGGGCATCTACCTGTGATGTTGTTACTATATCTGTGATTGGCTTGCTGTTATCCTTGTTTCAGTTTCTGCCTAGTAACAATGATGTAATGGAGAGGAGGAGACTAGGCAGGAGCAGGAAGTCCTGGGTAAGGGGAGCAGGAGAGAGGAACGAAAATAAAGTATGGCTGTTTAAACCTACCATCCAGCATCTCTGTGTGGCCTTCTGGAGTTCCCTTCATCTGCACAACAACACCACAACTGGCGACGAGGAAGCGTTCATCATCAGCTAAAGGTATTTCAGCTCTACAACAATGGCCTGTTTACCTGCCTTCCCTGCTGTTGATGTGCATCAGTCCCCAGCTAACCTAGCAGCATGTTGGGAGAAATGGCTGAAGCGTTTTGATATATTCCTACAAGCCATGAACATATCAGATGATACCAGGAAGAAAGCCATGCTATTACATTATGCAGGGGAACAAGTCTATGATATCTTCACTACTCTGCCTAATACAGGAGAAGATAAAGACTATGAGCTCAGTAAGGCAGCATTAAGCAAGTATTTCTCCCCACACAGAAATGCAGCATTTGAAATCTTCAAGTTTAGACAATTAAAGCAGTCAGCAACAGAAAGCATTGATGAATATCATGTCCGACTACGGCACCTTGCAGCTTACTGTGAATTTACAGATGTCGACAAAGAGATCCAAATGCAGATTTTACAAGGCTGCATCTCCTCTAAGTTACGGAGACAAGCACTCAGAGATCCCACCATGACTTTAGCAAAACTGCTTGAAACAGCACGTGTAAATGATACCGCCGAAAAACAAGCTAAACTCATAGAGAACATTGAGTGCGAGGCGGAAGCACCATCTTGTATAGCAAAGCTGACACAGAGACCGCCTGTGCCTCGTATGCAGGGGGCAACTTGCTACAACTGCGGAGGGTCGTATCCTCACCAGAATGTCTGCCCAGCAAAAGGGGGGACCTGCCATAATTGTGGAAAACAAAACCATTTTGCAAAAGTGTGTAGATCCAAACCACAATCCCCTCATTCCACAGTACAACCCAGGTCACAGAAAATCCAAACGCTGCAGCTTACTGACGAGCCTCACAGTACTTATCTATTCTCAGTGACTGCAGAGGGATCTCAAACACTGCACACACTTACCAGTCCAAGGCGACTTATCCTGATAAATGGTAGTCCGGTGGAAGCCCTAGTAGACACGGGCATCAGTAAACGTCATCAGCCGTGCAGTCTATAGCCAACTCCCGAACAGACCTGCTCTACAAAGCACTAGCCTAAAGATTTTTCCTTATGGTTCAGCATCTGCACTAACCCTGTGTGGCAAATTTCAGTCAGAACTTGCAGCTGACGGGAAGTCCATCACCGACACTGTATATGTAGTAGAGTGCTCCGCAGACACGCTTCTCAGCTGCAGGAGTGCTATATCTCTGGGTCTGGTCAACCTGGTCAATAGCGTCACAGGTCCTTCGGCCCAATACATCATGCAGAGATACCCCAATCTCTTTAAAGGTCTCGGTAAGCTAAAAGACGTTCAGATAAAATTGCATATTGACCAGTCAATACAGCCGTCTGTTCAACCTCACAGGCGCATCCCATTTCATGTCCGCAAACTTGTGGAGCAAGAACTGCAGGATCTGGAAGCGTCTAATGTTGTTGAACGAGTTGAAGGCCCGACTCCTTGGGTATCGCCCATTGTTGTTGCACCAAAACCAAAGCAGCCTGGTAAAATCCGGCTATGTGTGGATATGCGGCATGCCAATTTGGCTATTCAAAGAGAAAGGCACATCACGCCCACTATTGATGACATTATCACAGACCTGAATGGTGCAAAAGTATTTTCTAAAATTGATTTAAAATCAGGTTATCATCAACTTGAGTTGCATCCAGATTCCAGGTACATTACAACTTTTAGTACCCATGTGGGCTTACGACGATTCAAGAGGTTGAACTTTGGTATCTCATCTGCGGCAGAAATATTTCAGAACGTTATCAGTCAGGTTCTATCTGGAATAGCAGGAGTTCTAAACGTCAGTGATGACATTCTTATATATGGTACAACCCAAGAGGAGCATGACAGTCACTTAGAGCAAGTGTTTCAGAGACTGCAAGCCTGCAATCTAACTGTCAATCCGTCAAAATGTGAGTTTAACCAAAAGTCATTAAGCTTCTTTGGATATATCTTTTCAGAGCAAGGAGTTTCAGTAGATCCTCAGAAAGTTGCTGCCATAAAGTCAGCTAGCCAACCTCAAAATGTGTCAGAGGTTCGCAGTTTTCTAGGACTAGTCACGTACTGTGGGCGATTTATGCCTGATCTGGCCACGATCTCCGAACCCCTGCGACTACTCACGAAAAAAGACACTCCTTGGACATGGACTACTGAACACCAAGCAGCATTTGATTCCATGAAGTCCGGTATGACTGGCGACACCGTCATGGCCTATTTTGACCCTCTAAAGTTCACAGAGCTGATCGTGGACGCTAGTCCGGTGGGCCTGGGTGCAATTCTCACACAAGTGTCCAAAGAAGGCAACGTTTCTACCATTTCCTATGCAAGCAAAGCCTTAACAGAGACAGAACAACGCTATTCACAAACTGAAAGGGAAGCTCTTGCGGTTGTGTGGGGATGCCTTCATTTTCATCTGTACCTTATGGGACATAAATTCACAGTGATAAGCGACCACAAACCGCTCATTCCGCTTTTCAACAAACATTCTTCAAAGCCTCCCCCACGACTTAAACGCTGGTGGCTCCGCCTACAGAACTACCAGTTTCGGTTGAGATACGAGGCAGGAGCTGGTAATCCGGCTGACTACTTTTCGAGACACCCAACACCACAAACTACCAAGGACGACATCCCAGCAACTATCCTTGCAGAGGAACATATCAATTTTATTGTTGCACATTCTATGCCAAAAGCTATGACTATGGAGGAAATACAACAAACGGTGGATTCCGATCACCAACTTCAGTTAGTTATAGAGACTGTTCGATCAAAAAATTGGAGCAATTTTCTTGCTGAAGCCCGCCTCCAAACACCGGATCAAACAACCTACTTGACAGCCTTCTTTAATGCACGACATGATCTCTCCGTGTCTGATTCAAATCTACTGTTGCGTAACAATCGGTTGGTGATACCCCAGAAACTTCAAAGCAGAGTACTGGATCTGGCCCATGAGGCTCATCAAGGGGTGGTGAAAACAAAGCGATTACTGAGAGAGAAAGTCTGGTTTCCAGGACTAGACAAAAAAGTAGAGGCACTCATTGAAAATTGCATACCTTGCCAAGCAACTACAATTGACCATAGACGCGCACCCTTACAAATGACACCCCTGCCAGAGGGCCTGTGGTCTGCTGTTAGTGTTGATTTCTGTGTTTTACCGGATCACTCCTATCTGCTGGTTGTCATGGATGACTATTCGAGGTTCCCAGTCATTGAACATGTTTCGACAACCTCTGCCAGGGCTGTTATACCAAAATTAGACAAGATCTTCTCGGCATATGGCATACCGGAAACAGTGAAGTCCGACAATGGACCACCTTTTAATAGCACAGACTTTCGATCATTCGCAACCTATCTTGGTTTCACTCACAGGAAAATAACTCCTTACTGGCCTCAGGCCAATGGTGAAGTGGAACGGTTCATGCAATCAATCAACAAAACTTTGAGGATCGCTACCATGGAGCACAAGGACTTACAGCAAGAGTTACACAGATTTCTTAGACAGTACAGAGCTACACCCCATTCTACTACTGGGATACCACCTGCCACTGCGCTGTTCAACAGGCCTATGCGTGTCAAACTCCCGAGCATTCCGCAGAGCCCTGTTCAAACCCCAATTGCTACTAAGGATGCCATATCCAAACAGAAGATGAAGAGGTATGCAGATAAGAGCAGTCATCGTTGCAAGCCACCGGAAGTATTGGTGGGAGATTGGGTCCTGGTAAAAAGGCTAAGACCTAGAGACAAGTTTGCATCACATACTATCCTGAACCCTTTCAGGTCACACAAGTCAAAGGCACCATGGTTACTGCTCAAGATCACGGTCGCCAGGTCACAAGGAACGTGTCCCATTTTAAAAAACTTTGCGACTATGTCCCAGAAACAGACAAGGCAGATAGCGATGACGTCCTGCCGGATCCCAGAGCTCAGCAGTTCCAAGGGAGGATACCCAGGGGACTCAGAAAGTTCATCTGGGACTGTGATGTCTCACCGCTATCCAGCGAGGGCAAATCGTAGACCTCCAGCCCACCTCTTGGACTATGTTCTGCAGTAAAAAAAAAAAGGAAAAAAAAAAAAAAAACCTTCGTACTAATGTGAAATTTTGGACCGTTATCCAGTTATAATGTTGTTTTGTTTGGTGAGAAGAGGAGAGATGTGATGTTGTTACTATATCTGTGATTGGTTTGCTGTTATCCTGGTTTCAGTTTCTGCCTAGTAACAATGATGTAATGGAGAGGAGGAGACAAGGCAGGAGCAGGAAGTCCTGGGTAAGGGGAGCAGGAGAGAGGAACGAAAATAAAGTATGGCTGTTTAAACCTACCATCCAGCATCTCTGTGTGGCCTTCTGGAGTTCCCTTCATCTGCACAACAACACCACACTACCCCTCGGTGAGAATCCCTGATATGGACGCTCAGTGTCAGATGTTTCCACGTCAGAGGATGAAATATCTGAGCAATCAACACCTTGAAAACTATAAGCTTGATTATCAGTGAATGCCTTTAAATCTTTTTGGAACTGTAGTTGTTTCCTTTCCTTTAGCAGTGACTGATATTTCTCAACTGAGTTCTGCAATAGGCCCTCTCTGCGATTGAAATCTGGATCACTCTTATGCTTAAGAATATATATTTTCAATCAATTTATTGAGTCTGTTTGATGACTTCTCAAATAAGCTTTTCTCCTCAGTTAGCAATAACTGCATCAATCTCAATGATGAATCTATCGATTCTTTCAGCCACTTACTTAAAAATTCAGGGGAGGCTGTTCTAGGAGAAGGTTTTAGATTTATCCTGAGGCCCCTTGGTACTATCTTGTTCTTAATATAATTTTTACTTAAAAAGGCCGTGGGGGGTGACAGGTTCCCTTTAACCCCTTAATGACCGCCGATACGCCTTTTAACGGCGGTCATTAAGGGGTTAAAAGTGAATAGCGCCCCCCAGAGGCGCATTTTCTCCGGGGTCTCGGCTGCCGGGGTAGCCGAGACCCCAGAGAACATGAATCGGGTCGGTTTTTACCGACACCGATGTTGCGATCGCCGTTATTAACCCTATAACGGCGACCGCAACAAAAAAAAAAAAAAAATGTGCCATTTAATTTCTCTGTCCTCTGATGTCATCGGACATCAGAGGACAGAGAAAAAGGGTCCCCGGGACCCCCACTGTGGCCCCCGAACCCTCCTCATGGCCCCAGGGCCCTCCGGTGTCCCCCGGTGCCGGCGCCATGCTTTAAAATGGCGGGTGCACGAGTGCTGCGCCCGCCGCGAGGTGACAGGGGGGATGGGCGATTTTCTCTGGGGTCTCGGCTGCCTGGGGTAGCCGAGACCCCAGAGAACATAATAGGGGCCCCCCCAATCACCACTCTTTTGCGATCGCCATATATTGGCGATCGCAAAAGAGAAATCAATGCTGCGATCCCTGCCTGTAAATTTCTCTCCCCTCTGATGTGATCGCACATCAGAGGGGAGAGAAATAGTGTCCCGGGACCCCCGATCTCACCCCCCCCTGTACCTGGAGGGGTCCCGTGTCCTCCGATCCCCCCCCGGTGCGGTCCGATCCTCCCCCTCGCCTCCGGTCCTCCCCCTGGCCTCCGTTCAGCCGGCGTCTTCTTCCAGTAAAAAAAAAATGGCGGGCGCATGCGGCAAATTCAAAAAAATATTCATTCATTCTCTAAAAGTACATTTTGATCACTGTGATAAACTATCACAGTGATCAAAATAAAAAAAACAGTACATAAACCCCCCCTATATCACCCCCTTGGTTAGGTACATATAATAAAATAAAGAAATTTTATTTATTTTCATTTTTCCATTAGGGTTAGGGTTAGGGGTATAATTAGGGTTATAATTAGGGTTAGGGTTAAATTAGGGTTGGGATTAGCGTTAGGGTTAGGCTGGGTTCATATTGCGTTATGGCAGTCCGTTAGACGGACTGCGTTACACCGCGGTATAACGCGGTGTAACGCAGTCCGTTAACGCTGCCATTCACCCGCATTTGAGGGCGCATCGCGACGCATGCCGCTTTACGTAAAGCGGCATGCGTTCGCGACGTGCCGTCATTCAGTGACGGAGCCTCGGACACGGCCTGCAGCGTCTGGGCTCCGTCACCGCTAGCGCAAATGAATCATCGCTGATTCCTCTGCGCTAGTGAGTATAGCATAACGCGATCGCGTTATGCTATACCGTTACCAGCCCGTCAACGCTATGTGTTGAATGGGCTGGTAAAACGCAATATGAACCCAGCCTTAGGGTTAGGGTTATAATTAAGGTTAGGGTTATAATTAGGGTTAGGGTTGGAATTAGGGTTAGGGTTACAACTAGGGTTAGGGTTACAATTAGGGTTAGGGTTACAATTAGGGTTAGAGTTAGAATTAGGGTTGGTATTAGGGTTAGGGTTGAGATTAGGGTTAGGGGTGTGTTGGGGTTAGGGTTGGAGCTAGAATTGAGGGGTTTCCACTATTTAGGCACATGAGGGGGTCTCCAAAAACGCAGTGGCGTTCAAAAAGTCAAATGGCGCTCCCTCCCTTCCGAGTCCTGCCGTGCACCCAAACAGTGGTTTACCCCCACATATGGGGTATCAGCGTACTCAGGACAAATTGGACAACAACTTTTGTGGTCTAATTTCTCCTGTTACTCTTGGGAAAATAAAAAATTAGGGACTAAACGATCAGGTTTGTGGAAAAAATATGATTTTTTATTTTCACGCCCGGGCGTTATAAACTTCTGTGAAGCACTTGGAGGTTCAAAGTGCTCACCACACATCTAGATAAGTTCCTTAGGGGGTCTAGTTTCCAAAATGGGGTCACTTGTGGGGGGTTTCCACTGTTTAGACACATCAGGGCCACTATAAACGCGACATGGCGTCCAGCCAATTCTGCGTTGAAAAAAGTCAAACGGTGCTCCTTCCCTTCCAAGCTCTGCCATGCACCCAAACAGTGGTTTACCCCCACATATGGGGTATCAGCGTACTCAGGACAAATTTTACAAAAACTTTTGGGGTCTTGTTACCCTTGGGAAAATAAAAATTGGGGTGAAAAGATTGTTTTTGTGGAAAAAATATGATTTTTTATTTTCACGGCTCTACGTTACAAACTTCTGTGAAGCACTTGGAGGTTCAAAGTGCTCACCACACATCTAGATAAGTTCCTTAAGGGGTCTAGTTTCCAAAATGGGGTCACTTGTGGGGGGTTTCCACTGTTTAGGCACATCAGGGGCTCTCTAAACGCGACATGGCGTCCAGCCAATTCTGCATTGAAAAAGTCAAACGGCGCTCGTTCCCTTGAGACCTCTGCCGTGCGCCCAAAAAGTGGTTTACCCCCACATATGGGGTATCGGCGTATTCAGGAGAAATTGCACAACAAATTTTGTGGTTCATTTTTTCTTTGAACAGTTGTGAAAATAGAAAAAAATTGGTTCCGAAGTAAAGCTTTTGCAAAAAAAGTTAAATGTTAATTTTTTCCTTCCACATTGCTTCAGTTCCTGTGAAGCACGTAAAGGGTTAATAAACTTCTTGAATGTGGTTTTGAGCACCATGAGGGGTGCAGTTTTTAGAATGGTGTCCATTTTGGGTATTTTCTATCATATAGACCCCTCAAAGTGACTTCAAATGTGAGGTGGTCCCTAAAAAAAAATGGTGTTGTAAAAATGAGAAATTGCTGGTCAACTTTTAACCCTTATAACTTCGTAACAAAAAAAATTTTGTTCCCAAAATTGTGCTGATGTAAAGTAGACATGTGGGAAATGTTATTTTTAAGAAATTTGTGTGATATATCTCTCTGATTTTAGGGCATAAAAGTTGAAAATTTGAAAATTGCTAAATTTTCAAAATTTTCGCCATGTTTCCGTTTTTTTCATAAATAAGCGCAAGTCAGATAAAAAATTTTTTACCACTAACGTGAAGTACAATATGTCACGAAAAAACAATCTCAGAATCAGCGGGATTCGTTAAAGCGTTCCAGAGTTATAACCTCATAAAGTGACAGTGGTCAGAATTGTAAAAATTGGCCCGGTCATTAAGCTGCAAAATGGCTCTGACACTAAGGGGTTAAAGTCATGGAGTGGCCTAGCCAGTCTCCAGATCTTAATCCCATAGAAAACTTATGGAGGAAGTTGAAGTTCCGAGTTGCCAAGCGACAACCTCAAAATCTTAATGATTTAGACATGATCTGCAAAGAGGAGTGGACCAAAATTCCTCCTGACATGTGCGCAAACCTCATCATCAACTACAAAAAATGTCTGACTGCTGTGCTTGTCAACAAGGGTTTTACCACCAAGTATTAAGTCTTTTTTGCAAGAGGGATCAAATACTTACTTCTCAATGCAAAATGTGAATACATGTATATAATTTATACAATGTGATTTCCTTGATTTTATTTTTCATATTCTATCTCTCAATGATAAAATTAACCTACTCTTAAAATTATAGACTGTTCATGTCTTTGTCAGTGGGCAAACTTACAAAATCAGGAAGGGATCAGATACTTATTTCCTTCACTGTAAGTGAGTAAAATCAATCAATAAATACATTTTTCCCTACAGATCACCGTAAAAAACATTAATTTGTCAAAAAAAAGTATGGAAGAAAGCTATTAGATCAAAATTGTGGATGAGATGTATGTGACCAGATTGAACACACATTTCCAGCGCATGATACTGCTGTGACACAAGAAACACAACAAAATGGCAAAAAACTTGGCCTATGGGTACCTATGGGTACAAATTTTAATAGATTGTGAAGTGGATTTGATTAAAACATTCTTGGAAGATGAGGCCCTGTACCACGACTACCACGTACACAAGGATGGTACAGTGATACTGCAAATGGTCACTACAGAGGTAGTTTTGCCTGCTTTGATGAATTTCTGACTACAGATCAACGTAAAAGGCATGGATCTGTCAATGTGTGCATGGAAGCAAGCTATCATTTTGCGGACTATGTAAGTGTCCAGAATGAACACTTATTTTCAGCAGATGATACCAATGTGACATAACAAGAAACACAATAAGACGGTGAAAAACAAGAGCTTGATTGCCACATAAATATCTCTTACTTAATGCTCTCCTCATTTTTTTAACCCCTAAACGATCGTGGGATTTTCCATTTTTGCGTATTCGTCTTTTGCTCCCCTTCTTCCCAGAGAATGCGTTTTGCGGAACGAGTTGTTCTTTTGAACAACACCATTGGTTTTACCATATTATGTACTGGAAAATGGGAAAAAATCAAAGTGCGGTGAAATTGAGAAAAAAAGTGCAGCTTTTTGGCACAGTATTCCAACAGATATGGGTGCAGAGCACACACAGTGAGTTTTTGTCACAGTACTCCCACAGATATGAGTGCAGAGTACACACAGCAGCTTTTTGGTACAGTACTCCCACTGAGACACATGCAAAGAAGCTTTTTTTGTAGTGTGCGCAAGCTAATTTTGTCCTTCACTCTAGCTGCGTCCTGTCCCTACACTAATCAGAGCAGAATGGCAGCGGCACTCGTGATTCGGCATTTATACAGGTGGGGTTATGTGGTGTGCTTGCCAATCACAGCCATGTCAGTACTTGGCAAGGCTGTGATGACTCAGCAGGTGCCCACAGCCTAAAACCTTGCTGATTGACTGCGCTGTAGCCTTTCCATAAACTTTATTAGCCATCTGAATCTGAACAGCAAACCGGACATCCTGTTAAAAGTCAGTGTTCAAGGTTCGGTACAGGACAGTAGGTGTCCGGTAGCGGGTACGGACTGGGACTGAAATTCTGGCCTGGCATTTGCAATCACACAGGCCCATGTTGTCCCAGTCTCCAAGCACCAGATGTTGATATATTACTAATATTACCCTGAATGGAAGAAAACAAGATTTGTTACAAGACCAATATTTCTAATGATACCTGTGGCCTGCTGGGGTAAGTGACGGAGTCAGCGACTTTGTGCTCAGTCACAACTGTTAACAGTATGGGTGTTTTGAGAACACCGATTCAGTTAACAACTTAGCAGACAAGGCAGCCCACAACCAGACAGGCCCTTCTGGCATTTGCCAGAATTACCAGATGGCCAGTCCGCCCCTGTCCGGTACGAACTCCGAACTTAACAGTTTGAGTTCAATTAACACTATCTGTGACTTTACCAAACTTTAAACTTGTTTCTTGAATAGAAGTTTTTGAAAAGTATTTTTACTGAAATTACTATTTTGTCATGATGCAGTGTACAATTACTGTATATCATATTGTAAAGCCTTATGTTGCCTTCTATTACACAATATTACATCATACACTATGTTACGTGATTTTATCCACTATACAAGTGACAG
>JARQOD010000003.1:74716900-74770847 GCA_033576555.1 Oophaga sylvatica | reverse complement strand
GAGTACGCTGATACCCATATGGGGGTGGGGGAAAACTTTTGGGCGCACGCAGGGCTCGGAAAGGAAGTAGTGACGTTTTGGAATTGCAGACTTGATGGAATGGTGGGTGCGCATGTCCATTTGAGAGCCCCAGATGAGCCTAAACAGTGGAAACCCCCCACAAGTGACCCCATTTTGGAAATAGACCCCACAAGGAACTTATCTAGATGTGTGGTGAGCACTTTGAACCCGAAGTGCTTCACAGAAGTTTATAACGCACGGCCGTAAAAATAAAAAATCTTTTTTTTTTTTACAAAAATTGATTTTTCGCTCAATATTTTATTTTCACAAGGGTAACAGGAAATTGGACCCAAAGTTGTTGTCCAATTTGTCCTGAGTACGCTGATACCCAATATGTGGGAGAAAACTACTGTATGGGCCACGGCGGCTCGGAAGGGAAGTAGTGACGTTTTGGATTGCAGACTTTGATGGAATGGTCTGGGTGCTCATGTCGCATTTGGAGAGCCCCTGATGCGCCTAAACAGTGGAAACCCCCACAAAGTGACCCCATTTTGGAAATAGACCCACAAGGAACTTATCTAGATTGTGTGTGAGCAATTTGAACCCCGAAGTGCTTCACAGAAGTTTATAACGCACAGCCGTAAAAATAAAAAATCCTTTTTTTTTTACAAAAATGATTTTTTCGCCCCCAATATTTTATTTTCACAAGGGTAACAGGAGAAATTGGACCCCAAAAGTTGTTGTCCAATTTGTCCTGAGTACGCTGATACCCAATATGTGGGAGAAAACTACTGTATGGGCGCACGTCAGGGCTCGGAAGGGAAGTAGTGACGTTTTGGATTGCAGACTTTGATGGAATGGTCTGGGTGCGTCATGTCGCATTTGGAGAGCCCTGATGCGCCTAAACAGTGGAAACCCCCACAAGTGACCCCATTTTGGAAAATAGACCCCACAAGGAACTTATCTAGATGTGTGGTGAGCACTTTGAACCCCGAAGTGCTTCACAGAAGTTTATAACGCACAGCCGTAAAAATAAAAAAATCTTTTTTTTTTTTTGCAAAAATGATTTTTTCGCTCCAATATTTTATTTTTACAAGGGTAACAGGAGAATTGGACCCCAAAGTTGTTGCCCAATTTGTCCTGAGTACGCTGATACCCAATATGTGGGAGAAAACTACTGTATGGTACACGTTGGGGCTCGGAAGGGAAGTAGTGACGTTTGGATTGCAGACTTTGATGAATGGTCTGGGGGCATCATGTCGCATTTGGAGACCCTGATGCGCCTAAACAGTGGAAATCCCCAACAAGTGACCCCATTTTGGAAAATAGACCCACAAGGAACTTATCTAGGTGTGTGGTGAGCGCTATGAAGCCCAAGTGCTTCACAGAAGTTTATAATGTACAGCCGTAAAAACAAAAAAATAATTTTTTTTGTACAAAAATGATATTTTCGCCCCCAGTTTTTATTTCCCAAGGGTAACAGAAGAAATAGGACAAATTGCACAATAACCCTTGGGGTCCAGAGTACGCTGATACCCATATGTGGGGATAAACTACTGTTTGGACGCATGGCAGAGCTCAGAAGTGAAGGAGCACCGTTTGACTTTTTCAACGCAGAATTGGCTGGAATTGAGATCAGACGCCATGTCACATTTGGAGAGCCCTGATGTGCCTAAACAGCGGAAACCCCCAATTCTAACTCCAACCCTAACCCCAACACACCCCTAACCCTAGTCCCAACCCTAACCACAAACCTAACCCTAACACACCCCTAATCCCAACCCTAACCCTAATCCTAACTTTAGCGCCAACCCTAACCCTAACTTTAGCCGCAACCCTAACCCTAACCCTAATGGGAAAATGGAAATAAATACATTTTTTTAATTTTATTATTTTTCCCTAACTAAGGGGGTGATAAAGGGGGGTTTGATTTACTATTTATAGCGGGTTTTTATGATTGGCAGCTGTCATGCTAAAAGACGCTTTTTATTGCAAAAATAGTTTTTTGCATCGCCACATTTTGAGAGCTATAATTTTTGCATATTTTGGCCCACAGAATCATGTAAGGTCTTATTTTTTGCGGTACGAGTTGACGTTTTTATTTGTACCATTTTTGAGCAGGTGACATTTTTTGATCGCTTTTTATTTCGATTTTTGGGAGGTTAGAATGAACAAAAATCAGCAATTCATGAATTTCTTTTGGGGAGGCGTTTTTATTGTTCCGCGTGTGGTAAAATTGATAAAGCAGTTTTATTCTTCGGGTCAATACGATTACGGTGATACCTCATTTATATCATTTTTTTATGTTTTGGCGCTTTTATAGAATAAAAACTATTTTATATAAAAAATAATTATTTTTGCATCGCTTTATTTTGCGAGCTATAACTTTTTTATTTTTTCGCTGATGATGCTGTATGGCAGTTCGTTTTTTGCGGGACAAGATGACGTTTTTAGTGGTACCATGTTTATTTATATCGGTCTTTTTGATCGCGCGTTATTCCACTTTTTGTTCGGCGGTATGATGATAAAGCATTGATTTTTTACTTTTTTTTTTTTTTTTTTAAGGGGTTCACTAAAGGGGTTAACTAGTGGGACATTTTTATAGGGGGGGTCGTTACGGACGCGGCGATACCAAATATGTGTACTTTTATTTTTTATTTTTTTTATTTACAGGAAGAAATGAATTTATTGGGGAATATTTTTTTTTTTTTTTTTATTTTGGATTTTTTTTTTATAACATGTTTATTTTTATTTTTTTAACTTTTTTACTTTGTCCCAGGGTGGGACATCACTGTATTTTATCAAATCGCTGGTGTGACAGTGTGCACAGCACTCTGTCACACCAGCGATCGCTCAGGCATAGATGCAGGCTTCTCAGTGCCTGCTCTCAGCAGGCACTGAGGAAGCCGCCTCCCTCCAGGACCCGGCGCCATCTTGGATCCGGGTCCTGGGAGGGAGGAAGCCCTCAGAACAGCGCGTTCACATCGCGCTGGTCTGAGGGTCTCAGGGGGGCGCGCAGGGAGCCCCCACCTGTGCCCCCAGTACACCGCGATCATGTTTGATCGCGGTGTGCTAGGGGTTAATGTGCCGGGAGCGGTCCGTGACTGCTCCTGACACACAGTCACGGGTGTCAGCTGTGACAATCAGCTGACACCCGGCAGCGATTAGCTGCGCTCCCCTCAGGAGCGCAGCTGATCGCCTATGACGTACTATCCCGTCCATGGGCAGAATGGCACGGGTTTTATGGACGGGATAGTACGTCTAATGTCAGAGAGGGGTTAAAAAGTGCACACTAAATATACCCTATGATAGCACCCTACTCTATACACTGCCTTGCCGCGGAGGTTGGCACCCTAAGATAGCCCACACGAGATTGGCGCCCCAGCTCAACGTAGGCTGACCCTAGAGTCCTACAATTTCCCTATTAACATGTGAGCCTTATGTCTGGCACAACAGATGAAAATACACCCATCAAAGGTGAGAAAAGTGGCAGCGTAGACCTGTTGTATCAGGTTCAGGGAGATAGGGTTGATGTAGTTTGCTCGATTCCTGTATTGATATAGTTAAGATCCCTCAATAACATATAAAGAGGCACTTGCGGCTGATCCCTGCATGACAGCACGTTATACTATTATTGATACACATCAAAAGTGTCCTCTGCTCCTAAAAGATTGATATGATTCAGTCCTATAACTAAACAGTATCCTTTTTTTCAATGATATAATGATGGATACATATAACACTGATGCATTTCACAAGGACATCAATCTTTTGATATTGGTCATAATGGACCTCATGATTTTCCCATGTATACAACAGCAAAAGGAGCCTCAGACTGAGGGATACTCATCTATTTAGTGGTGGAATTTGCTTCTACGCGTTTCGCCAACATTGCTCATCAGGAGGTCAGATAGGATGATAATGCGTGATGTACAAGGTATTCAGTGAAGTAAATAAACTCTGGCAATACCCCGCCTCCAAGTATTGAATGATAGGTTTTAAGTCGTGGTGTTCAAGATGTCCCTATGAAGTGCGCATACTAGGCCCATGTATTATGGGACGAGTAAGAATAAGGCTACTTAAAAATGGCCCCCTTCGCACTCACACTCTACAGTCATAACAACAGAGATCCTATATCCGTATAATGCCCAGCGCATGCGCTCCACCACGGACCGCATGATCGATTTCCGGGTATGACGTCCGGGACCTCGTGTGGTTTGCGTGCGCTCCAAACTGGAACGCAGATTTTATTCCGGATTTGACGTAGGAGGAAAAGGTGTACTATGTTGAATCCCACCTGAGGGAGGGGCGCCCTAAGCTGCCAATTATAAAATCCGTACTGATGATTTGTTGCCATGCATAGCCCAGTGGAGCGCAGCGCTGAGTGAACGAGCACCATGAATGAGAGTACGTTCTTTTCCATGTATAATATAGGAATGGATTTGTCACATATATGTAATGTATATAATGCATACAGGAATATAGACCCCCCTCTGTGATGAAGCTATGGAGGAATGCTCTGTCGTATTGTTCGCAAAGGAGCAAGAAACTGTCAAATATGTAATCATTGATGACAATTATTATGTGTCGCTCAGTAAAGTATAATGCTGAATAATATTCTATGAAATAAATCCCTCTTCATGGAGTGTGCCAAAGAAGAATGACTACATGTGTGATGCAATAAAAAAATCATGTAGTACATTAGTTATTAACCAAGAATTAACAAAATATTTTTTAGAAAATTTCAAAAAATACCCCGAGATCATTTTAGTTCAAATGAATAGAAGTAATGTAATAAAATATAATATATATACTTAATGATATATCACCCCAATCAGTGACAAGTCCCAAAGAAAGGGGACTTTAAAGAAAAGGGATGGAGATACAAAGGGAGGTCATTTGGAAGGGGGCCTCACAGGGGAAGTTATGGAAATCAACCCGCAAGGGATCCCGCACCTGGCCCAACCTCAACCTCCACACTCTCTGTTCCTTCCTCCTCTTCCTCTTTTTTAGGGCCTTGGTTGGCCTTTTAGATGAAAATGAGAAGGATCAATCTAAAGGACCTTTCACTGATCTAAGGAAAAAAAGTACCAGAACTCCACCTCAAGGTGATTTTGGTAGTATTGACATATTTTTGAGTCTGGTTGAGCGTGATCTGCGGAGAATTCCCTCTAAACCCTTCATTCCTGATTCTAACTTGACTGTAGGTGAACAAAGTGCATTGGCTGAACTATCTAAAAAGGAGGGCTTGGTTATTAAGCCTTCAGATAAAGGTGGGAACCTTGTCATCATGGAAGAGGCAGATTATATCGGGATGTGTATGGCTATATTAGATGATGTCAACACATGTGAGGTATTGGAATCAGATCCCATGAAAAAATACAAGGATGAATTGAGAGTCATATTGGATGGTGCAAGGGAGGAGGCACTATTATCTAAACATGAATATGATTTTTTATTCCCGACACACCCGATTTTGGCAACATTTTATACCCTCCCAAAGGTGCACAAGGGTCTGGAACCCCTGAAGGGACGTCCAATAGTTTCCGGTACTGACTCCTTGACACAAAACTGTGGGGTTTATATTGATAAGATACTGCGCCCTTTTGTGTTATCACTTCCCTCCTACATAAGAGACACCTCTGACTTAATTACAAAACTTGAGGGTATCTACATTGGCAATGATTCTATCATAGTGTCTATTGACATTGAATCTCTCTACAGTAACATTCCACATGAATATGGGGTCCAGGCTATTGATCATTTTCTGAAATCAAGGTCAAGAGATTGTGTGAAACACAATGAATTTGTGAGGGATCTTTTGATCTTTACTTTAACCAAAAATTATTTCATTTTTGACAGGAAGTACTTCCACCAGCTCAGGGGACAGCGATGGGGAGTCCCTGCGCCCCTTCGTATGCGAACCTCTTCCTGGGCTGGTGGGAGGAAACCACAGTATTCGTCGATGAGCCCAAATGGTGGTCATCCCGTATTGAAGTATGGTATAGGTTCATTGACGATGTGTTTGTAATCTGGCGAGGAACTGATTCTGAATTCCTTGAGTTCATCAAAGAACTGAATACAAACTCTATTGGTTTGAAACTCACCTATGAGATAGGCATGAATGAATTACCATTTCTTGATGTCCATATTCGGAAAAATAAAGATGGGGGTCTGGACACATGCATATATAGGAAACCCACAAGTACAAATAGTCTACTCAGATGGGAGAGCCATCACCCTACACCTTTGAAACGGGGAATCCCTAAGGGACAATTTTTAAGGCTAAGGAGGAATTGCTCCAATATATCTGATTTTCAAACTCAATCGAGGGATATGAGTAGAAGATTTACGGAGAAGGGTTATCCTAGACATTTGATTGAATCTGCATACCAACATGCCTTTACTAGCAGTAGGACCAAATTGCTTCAAACATGCCATAAACCAGTAGAGCTGACCTCTGATTTCACTAGGGTAATAGGCACTTTTGATTGTCAGAATGAAGAAATTGGTAGAATCCTCAGGAGACATTGGGGGGTTCTGGTATCAGACCCCGATTTAAAGGACGTGGTGGGACCAAGGCCCCTGATCACCTATCGAAAAGGGCGGTCCCTTAGGGACAAGTTGGTACACAGTTTCTTTAAAAGAACCACCCCTAAGGGTACTTGGTTAGACAGGAAAGTCTGTGACACCTATAGGTGTGGTCAATGTGTCAACTGCAAGTGGATCAGACCATCCAAATCAGTCCTTAGCTCCTCATCTGGTATAAGGTTCTTCCAACGTGATTTTTCTAATTGTAAGAGTAGCGGTGTTATATATGTGGCCACTTGCTCCTGTCCTTTAGATTATGTGGGCATGTGGGAATGTGAATGGATATTCCGCATGAAATCCCGTGCCCCACTTGGATTAAACGATTATATTTCATACGCCTGTTTTGTGTGACGCAACTATTCAGTGTGGACAATAGTCTTTATGGGGTATTAATACGGCCATTGCTTTTCTTTAAAGTCCACTTTCTTTGGGACTTGTCACTGATTGGGGTGATATATCATTAAGTATATATATATTATATTGTATTACATTACTTCTATTCATTTGAACTAAAATGATCTCGGGGTATTTTTTGAAATTTTCTAAAAAATATTTTGTTAATTCTTGGTTAATAAGTAATGTACTACATGATTTTTTTTATTGCATCACACATGTAGTCATTCTTCTTTGGCACACTCCATGAAGAGGGATTTATTTCATAGAATATTATTCAGCATTATACTTTACTGAGCGACACATAATAATTGTCATCAATGATTACATATTTGACAGTTTGTTGCTCCTTTGCGAACAATACGACAGAGCATTCCTCCATAGCTTCATCACAGAGGGGGGTCTATATTCCTGTATGCATTATATACATTACATATATGTGACAAATCCATTCCTATATTATACATGGAAAAGAACGTACTCTCATTCATGGTGCTCGTTCACTCAGCGCTGCGCTCCACTGGGCTATGCATGGCAACAAATCATCAGTAAGGATTTTATAATTGGCAGCTTAGGGCGCCCTCCCTCAGGTGGGAGTCAACATAGTACACCTTCTTTTCCTCCTACGTCACATCCGGAAGAAAATCTGCGTTCCAGTTTGGAGCGTACGCAAACCACACGAGGTCCCGGACGTCATACCCGGAAATCGATCATGCGGTACGTGGTGGAGCGCATGCGCTGGGCATTATACGGATATAGGATCTCTGTTGTTATGACTGTAGAGTGTGAGTGCGAAGGGGGCCATTTTTAAGTAGCCTTATTCTTACTCGTCCCATAATACATGGGCCTAGTATGCGCACTTCATAGGGACATCTTGAACACCACGACTTAAAACCTATCATTCAATACTTGGAGGCGGGGTAATTGAATTGCCAGAGTTTATTTACTTCACTGAATACCTTGTACATCACGCATTATCATCCTATCTGACCTCCTGATGAGCAATGTTGGCGAAACGCGTAGAGGCAAATTCCACCACTAAATAGATGAGTATCCCTCAGTCTGAGGCTCCTTTTGCTGTTGTATACATGGGAAAATCATGAGGTCCATTATGACCAATTTCAAAAGATTGATGTCCTTGTGAAATGCATCAGTGTTATATGTATCCATCATTATATCATTGAAAAAAAGGATACTGTTTAGTTATAGGACTGAATCATATCAATCTTTTAGGAGCAGAGGACACTTTTGATGTGTATCAATAATAGTATAACGTGCTGTCATGCAGGGATCAGCCGCAAGTGCCTCTTTATATGTTATTGAGGGATCTTAACTATATCAATACAGGAATCGAGCAAACTACATCAACCCTATCTCCCTGAACCTGATACAACAGGTCTACGCTGCCACTTTTCTCACCTTTGATGGGTGTATTTTCATCTGTTGTGCCAGACATAAGGCTCACATGTTAATAGGGAAATTGTAGGACTCTAGGGTCAGCCTACGTTGAGCTGGGGCGCCAATCTCGTGTGGGCTATCTTAGGGTGCCAACCTCCGCGGCAAGGCAGTGTATAGAGTAGGGTGCTATCATAGGGTATATTTAGTGTGCACTTTTTAATATGTGTGATGTTTTGTCTGGTCATTTTTAATATACATAATAAAGGTTATATTTTATTTTTTCATATTTTTCTTGGAGTTCCTCACACATGATTTTGGAGTCACTAAACAAACGTTTCGGTCCTACTCGGACCTTCATCAAAGCACTGCAATGAGTATAATGAAATTAACAATATATACAACGATATGTACAATATAAACTTTAGAAATATTGAGAGAGTAAACCAATATAAAGAAGACTGAAATCCAAGTATTAAAGTGGAAGTTTCTTGAGGGGATAACCAGGGAGGAGAAAATAGAAAAAATAGGAAAAAAAGAAAAATAGAAAAACCTACCCAACTGCTTGACGAATGTGGATACAATGGTGTATGTGTTAGGGGCCTGCGGAACGCACCTAATAGATATTAAGAGAGGTGCGTTCGCAGCCCGGGGTCCACCGTGCAGGCAGAGCCTGCTGCTAGTAAGATGGCGTAAATAGGCAGTATGAGCGAACTCTGTTATCCCGCAGAGTCGCAGATGTAAACGCCGTAGCACTATATGGCGATATAAGCGGACTCTGTTAATTCACAGAGCCGCTGAAACAAAGACTGTGTCCTGTTGGACTCACAGGGAACACAGATGACTGCTAAGCGGATTGCAGTCTGTGGTCAAGCAATCAGAACCCAAGCAATAATCTCCTCACCGGAGTAGCCGGTATTCTAATGGCGTTTTCAGCCGAGCCCTGAACACGTGCACACAATCTCCTCACCGGAGGTGCCGGTATTCTAGGGGCTTATTTCAGCCAGACCTAACCACATGCATACATGACCACACTGGCGCAAGCACGTAACAGATTTGATACTAGCGCACGGCCGTGCAGTAAGGACAGCCTTTTATAGCAGCCACGAGAAAAAGACCTTACAGGAAGGACCAATGGAAAGCTGCTTCAGAACATCAACAGCCACAGGACCTTCCTGAAGGACCAATAGGAGTGGCAGCTGTATCTGAGCATGTGACCACTGATCTCCAATGGGAGATCTTGCCCTGGGCATGCTCAGATGAAGCAACAAAGGACTTAGTCCTAAAGATGTCTGCTCGCCGCTGACTAGTACTGGCTACAATAGCAGAACCTGAAGAGGCAGCAGCAAGTCTCTGCACAGTATTAGACCTGGCGAGACGCTGGGACCGACGTCTTTGCTGAGCAGGCTCCACTGCGGCCGGAGATGGATGAGGGACCGCCGCGGGACTGGTTCGAGACTCCCCTTGTGCAGCAGCGGGAACTCGAACCCTAACAGTATGTATACCATTTAGGTAAATATAATGCTCTGCAATGACCTAAACTGCACCATGAGATAGAAAATGTGGGAAAATCTTAAAAGTAAAATATAAAATAAACTGAGATAATACTGAATGACATAACTAGAGGTCATATGAATCATGATCAATAAGAAGTGCCTAAGGTGAAGGTCAAGGTTGTTCCTGTGAGTAAAGTATCTTTTAGTAGAATAAATGTGAATGTAGTCACACAAGAGAACTTAAAGACCAAGTGGTACAATACCTGCCAATAGGCATAAATTAGGAACTGGAAGTTACCAGTATCCACTGGGTTAAATCCAGATGTAGCCTGAACAACATGTAACCTGAAAAGTGGAGGTACACCTTATATCAAAGATTGGTCCAGGTAAGTAATTTATGCATAATATAATCTCACTTAATAAAAAGGAGGATGACCAGTGAGTGGCACCAATAAAAATGACTGATATGTGCCGTGATATATAATGGTGACATTGTATATTGTCCATATTCCCACCATCCAGTGCATTGCCACTTACTTAGAGAAACAGAGGCTTAGTAAAATCTTCCCCAAAGGAAAGCACATGATATTTAATCAGATGCAGAGCGCCGTGATAAAGCAAGCTAAACATGTGGAAAAAACATTCGCCGTGTGGCTAGATAAAGTGCTTCTTACCGGTGGTGGTATAGTGGATGGTGCAGTCACGCTCTCAACGCGATATCCCCGCTCGTTGGAGTGAGCGCTGTACTGTAAAAGCGCCGCTTTATGTCAGTGGGGCGGGCTTAATGCCAGGGCGCAAGGTGGAAGTGCGTCACAGGAAATGACGTCACTTCTGCGTTCCACTTACTGAAAGCTTGCGTTTCAGGTGCCACATTGGGGCTAAGAAGGCGGTACCTGCTATGCTTGCGATCTTAATGTAGTAGATTGGATTACAAACATCTTGTCAAAGTGATAATTACTAGTGGAGGATTATGCCTATTCTAAATAACACTATGACATTAATAATAAATATTACTAAAGCAACTAAGCAACTAAGAAATCAATACCTCGATCAAAATTTCACCGGGTTCGCAAAATTGTTTCTGATCCTATCCTAAGTGAACTAAGATCTTATGAGATGCATAAGAAATCTGAAGAACGGGGTTATCCTTCTGCTTTACTTATTGAAGCGAGGAAACCTGTGGAAGGCCCCCGTAGAACAGTTGTTAACCGTATTCCTTTAGTACATGCTTTTCATCCCTATGTTCACATATTACACCATACAAAACACTGGAATATCCTCAAAACAGCACATCCTAATGTAAAAGAGTTCCATAACCCCTTTTTACCTTGTTACAAACGCCCTCACAATATTCGGGACTCACTGGTAAGAGCCGACATGGGCACACAGGGGCGCACATCAACACAAAGGTTTTTACAAAAGCCAAAATTAGGCACATACCCTTTTTTTGCACTGCAACCAGTGCAACAACGTGCTTAAAGGGGACACCTTATATCACCCACATTCTGGCAAAAAATATCAGATTAAGGATTACTCCACATGCGATTCCTCTTATGCCATTTATCTCATCAAATGCCCTTGCGGCTTATTATATATAGGTGAAAAGGTGAAATAACGCAACCTATAAAAGACCGGATTTCTAAACACAAATCCACAATACGGTGCAAAAACATGCTTTTACCCATACCGTTTTATTTTATTACCAAGGGACACTCCATAGCCCAACTCAAACTTCAAGTGATCGAGTTAATAAGATCGCAAGCATAGCAGGTACCGCCTTCTTAGCCCCAATGTGGCACCTGAAACGCAAGCTTTCAGTAAGTGGAACGCAGAAGTGACGTCATTTCCTGTGACGCACTTCCGCCTTGCGCCCTGGCATTAAGCCCGCACCACTCACATAAAGCGGCGCTTTTACAGTACAGCGCTCACTCCAACAAGCGGGGGATACCACGTTGAGAGCGTGACTGCACCATCCACTATACCACCACCGGTAAGAAGCACTTTATCTAGCCACACGGCGAATGTTTTTTCCACATGTTTAGCTTGCTTTATCACGGCGTTCTGCATCTGATTAAATATCATGTGCTTTCCTTTAGGGAAGATTTTACTAAGCCTCTGTTTCTCTAAGTGGCAATGCACTGGATGGTGGGAATATGGACAATATACAATGTCACCATTATATATCACGGCTAGTGTTGAGCATTCCGATACCGCAAGTATCGGGTATCGGCCGATATTCGCTGTATCGGAATTCCGATACTTAGTTCCGATATTTTTCCTATATCGTATACCGGAATCAGAAGTTCCCATAATTCTTTGAGAGGCACTGTGATTTTAGTCAGCCAATGAGGAATCCTACGAAGTGTGGGCACATCCTGTACTGCTGCGGTCATCTTAACTAATGGCATGGCTGTGATTGGCTGCTGAAATGATGTCAGAATGCACTATAAAAGGCGCCGCCGCCATTTTAGCGTCACTGTGCTGTGAACTCAGTTAGGGACAGAACGCTGCTCTGCTGACTCTGAGGGACAGTTAGAGATTGCGATTTTGTGTACTGTGCTTTAGGCAGGCTAGTTTACCAACCGCTGTGTAAATCATCCTTTTGCCTTGCAGTGTTGTTTTAACAGCTCTGTGCAAGGTGTGTGTGTGAGAGTGCAGGTGACGCTGCAGTTTGCTCTGCATCCAACGCTGTTAGTAGGCATCTGCACGTGTCACTCACAGACTCTTCTTTTTTTCTTTAGTGTAATTCTTGCTGCTCCATTCAATTGAAATTATAGTGTGATGCGCTTCCATCCGTATACAATACATTGGTTGCAAACACTATAGAAGTACAGAAAGGAGCCTTTCAGAGATAGTGAACAGTTGTGTGCAGTGTTCACTCTAGTCTGTGAGGGTTTTTTTTTTTTTTTTTTAAATGCAGATCACGCTCCAGTTACTTCTTCAACTAATGCTGCGTGTACTCTGCTGAGTGTCTGTCACTGGCTCATCCTTGTCATTTTTCTAAAATTGGTGCTGCTTTATTCTATTTTCAATTTACTAAAATCTATTAGTGTGACGCTCTTCCATCAAAATACAATACATTGCTTGCAAACATAATAGAAGTCCACAAAAAGGCCTTTCACAGCAACTGAACAGTTGTGTTCACTGTTCACTCTAGTCTGAGGTTTAAATTTTTGGTAGGAGTGTAGATCCCGCTCCACTTACTTCAACCACCGCTGCGTGTACTCTGCTGAGTGTCTGTCACTGGCTCATCCTTGTCATTTTTCTAAAATTGGTGCTGCTTTATTCTATTTTCAATTTACTAAAATCTATTAGTGTGACGCTCTTCCATCAAAATACAATACATTGCTTGCAAACATAATAGAAGTCCACAAAAAGGCCTTTCACAGCAACTGAACAGTTGTGTTCACTGTTCACTCTAGTCTGAGGTTTAAATTTTTGGAAGGAGTGTAGATCCCGCTCCACTTACTTCAACCACCGCTGCGTGTACTCTGCTGAGTGTCTGTCACTGGCTCATCCTTGTCATTTTTCTAAAATTGGTGCTGCTTTATTCTATTTTCAATTTACTAAAATCTATTAGTGTGACGCTCTTCCATCAAAATACAATACATTGCTTGCAAACATAATAGAAGTCCACAAAAAGGCCTTTCACAGCAACTGAACAGTTGTGTTCACTGTTCACTCTAGTCTGAGGTTTAAATTTTTGGTAGGAGTGTAGATCCCGCTCCACTTACTTCAACCACCGCTGCGTGTACTCTGCTGAGTGTCTGTCACTGGCTCATCCTTGTCATTTTTCTAAAATTGGTGCTGCTTTATTCTATTTTCAATTTACTAAAATCTATTAGTGTGACGCTCTTCCATCAAAATACAATACATTGCTTGCAAAAAATAATAGAAGTCCACAAAAAGGCCTTTCACAGCAACTGAACAGTTGTGTTCACTGTTCACTCTAGTCTGAGGTTTAAATTTTTGGTAGGAGTGTAGATCCCGCTCCACTTACTTCAACCACCGCTGCGTGTACTCTGCTGAGTGTCTGTCACTGGCTCATCCTTGTCATTTTTCTAAAATTGGTGCTGCTTTATTCTATTTTCAATTTACTAAAATCTATTAGTGTGACGCTCTTCCATCAAAATACAATACATTGGTTGCAAACAATATAGAAGTACACAAACGGGCCTTTCACAGCTACTGAACAGTTGTGTGCACTGTTTACTGTAGTCAGAGGTTTTCATTTTTGTAGTGCAGATCCCGCTCCAGTTAGTTCTTCAACCACTGTTGCTTGTACTCTGCTGAGCGTGTCTCACTGCCTCATCCTTCACATTTTTCTCGAATTGGTGCTGCTACATTTTATTTCAAATAATTCAAATCTATTACTGTGACGTGCTTCCATCCGTATACAATACATTGGTTTCAAACACTATAGAAGTACACAAAGGGGCCTTTCACAGCTAGTAACATACATAGTTATTAAGGTTGAAGGAAGACTTTAAGTCCATCTAGTTCAACCCATATCCTATCCTAACCTGCCCTAACATGTTGATCCAGAGGAAGGCAAAAAAAAACCCAAGTGGCAAACAGTAAACTTCACATTGGGGAAAAAAATTCCTTCCCGACTCCACATACGGCAATCAGACTAGCTCCCTGGATCAACGCTATATCTAGGAAACTAGTGAATATAGCCTGTAATATTATACTTTTCAAGAAAGGCATCCAGTCCCTTCTTAAATTTTAGTAAGGAATCACTCATTACAACATTAGACGGCAGAGAGTTCCATAGTCTCACTGCTCTTACAGTAAAGAATCTGCGTCTGTGATTATGGCTAAACCTTCTTTCCTCCAGACGTAGAGGATGCCCCCTTGTCCCCGTCACAGGTCTAAGAGTAAAAAGATCATTAGAAAGGTCTTTGTACTGTCCCCTTATATATTTATACATTGTAATAAGATCACCCCTAAGCCTTCGTTTTTCCAAACTAAATAACCCCAAGTGTAATAACCTGTCTTGGTATTGCAGACCCCCCAGTTCTCTAATAACCTTGGTCGCTCTTCTCTGCACCCGCTCCAGTTCAGCTATGTCTTTCTTATACACCGGAGACCAGAACTGCACACAGTATTCTAAGTGTGGTCGCACCAGTGACTTGTATAGAGGTAAAATTATGTTCTCCTCATGAGCATCTATGCCTCTTTTAATGCATCCCATTATTTTATTTGCCTTGGCAGCAGCTGCCTGACATTGGCCACTAAATGTGAGTTTGTCGTCCACCCATACACCCAGGTCTTTTTCAGTGACAGTTTTGCCCAGTGTTTTACAATTAAGCACATAATTATACATCTTATTTGTTCTACCCAAGTGCATGACCTTACATTTATCCCCATTAAAGCTCATTTGCCATTTATCAGCCCTAGCTTCTAGTTTACATAAATCCTCCTGTAATATAAAATTATCCTCCTCTGTATTTATTACCCTGCAGAGTTTAGTGTCATCTGCAAATATTGAAATACTACTCTGTATGCCCCCTACAAGGTCATTAATAAATATGTTAAAGAGAAGCGGCCCCAATACTGACCCCTGTGGTACCCCACTGCTAACCGTGACCCAGTCCGAGTGTGCTCCATTAATAACCACCCTTTGTTTTCTATCCATGAGCCAGTTCTTAACCCACTTACACATATTTTCCCCTATCCCCATTGTTCTCATTTTATGTATCAACCTTTTGTGTGGCACTGTATCAAAAGCTTTTGAGAAGTCCATGTACACTATGTCCACTGCATTCCCTTGGTCCAGTCCTGAACTTACCCCTTCATAAAAGCTTATCAGATTAGTCTGACAAGAACGGTCCCTCGTAAACCCATGCTGATACTGTGTCATGAGGTTATTCAGCTTCAGATACTCCAATATAGTATCCCTTAAAAAACCCTCCTGGATTTTACCCACAGTAGATGTTAAGCTCACTGGCCTATAATTTCCAGGTTCAGTTTTTGCCCCCTTTTTGAATATTGGCACCACATTTGCTATACGCCAGTCCTGTGGTACAGACCCAGTTATTATGGAATCTTTAAAGATTAAAAATAATGGTCTATCTATAACTGTACTTAATTCCTGCAGTACTCGGGGTGTATCCCATCCGGGCCCGGGATTTGTCAATTTTAGTGATTTTTAGACGCCGCCGTACTTCCTGCTGGGTTAAGCAGGTGACATTTAATGGAGAAATTTTTTTATCTCTGATCATGTTATCTGTCATGGGATTTTCTTGTGTAAATACAGTTGAAAAAAAGTCTTTAGCATATTGGCTTTTTCCTCATCCTCATCCACCATTTCACCCAGACTATTTTTAAGGGGACCAACACTATCATTTTTTAGTTTCTTGCCATTTATGTAGTTAAAGAATATTTTGGGATTATTTTTACTTTCTCTGGCAATGAGTCTCTCTGCCTCAATCTTTGCTGTCTTGATTTGCTTTTTACAGAATTTATTCAGTCTTCTGTATTTATTTATGCCTCATCACTAGGTTGAGCATTCCGATACTTCCGAACCTGAAATCCAATGTAAGTCTATGGAACAAAATATGAAGTAAGTATCGGAAGACTTCCGATATTGTTCCATAGACTACTTGGATTCAGTATCGGAGTATCGATGCTCAACCCTCATCACTACCTACTTGCTTAATTCCCTAAACGCTTTCTTTTTGTCCCTTATGCGCCCTTACAGCTCTATTTAGCCATAGTGGTTTCCTCCTAATTCTAGCATGTTTATTCCCATAGGGTATATACTGTGCACAGGTCCTATTCAGGATACTAATAAACGTCTCCCATTTTCTTTGTGTATTTTTATGTCTCAGGATATCGTCCCAGTTTATTGCACCAAGATCATCTCTCATCCGTTGGAAATTTGCCTTCCTGAAGTTTAGTGTCCTTGTAACCCCTCGACTACACATCTTATTAAAGGATACATGAAAGCTTATTATTTTGTGATCACTATTACCCAAGTGACACCCAACCCTTATATTTGATATGCGGTCTGGCCTGTTGGATAATATTAGGTCTAGCAGTGCCCCCCCTCTTGTTGAGTCCTGAACTATTTGTGAAAGGTAATTGTCATTCATAGTTGCCAAAAACTTATTACCTTTGCTGGAACTGCAGGTTTCTGTTCCCCAATGTATTTCAGGGTAGTTGAAGTCCCCCATAATAATGACTTCTCCTTGAGTTGCTGCTTTATCTATTTGCTTTACGAGGATATTCTCTGTTGCTTCCATTATTTTAGGAGACTTATAACAAACCCCTATCAGTAATTTATTATTTTTCCCCCCTCCCCTAATCTCCACCCACAGAGACTTTACATCTTCATTAGATTCACAGATATCACGCAGGATGGGTTTTAAGGATGATTTTACATATAAACACACACACCCCACCTCGCTTATTTTTACGGTCATTTCTAAACAGACTATAGCCCTGTAAATTAACCGCCCAGTCGTGGCTCTCATCCAGCCAAGTCTCAGATATCCCCACCATGTCATAATTATGTTCCAACAAAATTAATTCTAATTCCGCCATTTTGTTGGTGAGGCTTCTAGCATTAGTATACATGCACTTTATGTATCTCTCTGAACCTCTATTCTTTCTTAAAATATTAACTGTTCTAACCCCACCCCCCATGCCACCCCCACCCCCAATTTCATTATTTGTGCCCAGGTCTCTATCTGCACTGCCTTCCCCTCCTATAAAAGGAATACCCTCCCCCCTAGTCCCTAGTTTAAAGACTCCTCCAACCTTCTAGCCATTTTCCCCCCCAGCACAGCTGCACCCTCCCCATTGAGGTGCAGCCCGTCCCTAGCATAGAACCTGTAGCCAACTGAGAAGTCGGCCCAGTTCTCCAGGAACCCAAACCCCTCCTTCCTACACCAATTCTTGAGCCACTTACTAACCTCCCTAATCTCCCGTTGCCTCTCTGGTGTGGCACGTGGTACCGGCAGTATTTCAGAAAATACCACGTTGGAGGTCCTTGCTTTAAGCTTGCAGCCTAATTCCCTGAAATCATCTTTAAGGACCTTCCACCTACCTCTAACTTTGTCATTTGTGCCAATGTGCACCATGACCGCTGGGTCCTCACCAGCCCCTCCCAGTAATCTGTCAACCCGATCAGCGATGTGTCGGACTCGAGCGCCAAGTAGGCAGCACACTGTTCGACGATCCCTGTCTTTGTGACAGATTGCCCTATCTGTTCCCCTAATAATTGAGTCCCCCACTACCAGCACCTGTCTGGCCTGCCCTGCTCTCCTAATTCCCCCCTTACTGGAGCAGACACTCCCCCGCTTTCAGAGGACGTGCCTGGCTGCAGCGTGCTACCCCTGTACTGACAACCCCCTCATCTGCCAACTTTGCAAACTTATTGGGGTGTGCCAGATCAGGACTAGCCTCCTGGCGCTCTTCCCTCTACCCCGCTTTCTAACTGTCACCCAGCTTCCTACTTCAGGGTCCTGTAGCTCCACCCTAGCATCCCCCCCTCATCTATCCCATTGAGCGTCTGCTCAGTGAGCAGAAGACTCCTTTCCATAATGTCTATGGATCTCAGTGTTGCCAGCTGCACATTTAGATCCAAGATTTGGGCTTCCAAATGCACAACGTGCTCACATCTCACGCAGCAGTATGCACCCTCGACCGACTGTTCAAGGACTGCATACATGTGGCAAGATGTACACTGGATGGCATTGGCAATAGTGGAGCACATATCTAATGGGGATTTCACCAGACAGCAAAGATAAGTAAAAATAAATAAAAAGTATTAATGAAATATAACAGCAATTCAGTAATTCCTCCCTTGTCAACTCCCTGAATCCAAAGTCACTGAATCTCAAGTCACACTTACCACCGTTCGCACTTACGCACTGCTCACACTCAGCTCGCTCACACTCGCTGAAGCAGAAGATTTAAAGAGAGATTTTTTTTTTTTCTCCTTCAGCAGCAAATCACCCTGCTGCTCAATTGCACCTCCAAAAAGACTTGAGCCCCAACCAGCTGGCCCTTATAAACCCTTAATTATGAACCCCCACCCTTAAGTAACCCCTTGTGAATATAGCTACACCAAGATTTAAATGCAATATAGTTAACCTTTAAACCTTTAAACACACAGATAGTAAAATGAGAGATTAATCCTTTAGAGAGAAAAAATAGGTTAAAAAAGCCCCAAAAGATAGAACAGGTAGAAAGGCACTCAGCAATCCACAATTCAGCCACTCACACCAATTCACACAGGTATTTGATTAAAGGTTTTTCAAATACTTCTTCACTGAATCTCAAGTCACACTTACCACCGTTCGCACTTGCGCACCGCTCACACTCAGCTCGCTCACACTCGCTGAAGCAGAAGATTTAAAGAGAGATTTTTTTTTTTTTCTCCTTCAGCAGCAAATCACCCTGCTGCTCAATTGCACTTCCAAAAAGTGAACATGGGTTTTTAATTTTGAACTAAAATATGTATTTTTTCAAATGACACAAATATAAGTAATGTTGAAGAGGAATAGTCCTACATCCATTGTTTGCACAATATTACAGGTGTACATCACGTCACTTAATCAACAATGTATTATTATATTTACTTGTATGCTTTTATTTAAAAGCCAAGAACACAGAAGGATAACCTTCGCACTGGAGCTGTTGTCAAAGTTCAACCCACATTATGCACTTCCAACATTGCAGCATTTGAGGCATGATGTGAGTGAGTTGGATTTGTCAAAGTTATGGAGTGAGAAGGTTCACCATCAGTACCCTATAGCATAAGTATGCTTTTGTGTTAGCATTTGTTTTAGACATGTGGATATCTGCCATAATATGTCACAATTATTTAGTTACAGATTTGTTACCAACACTAATCATTGAATGGTTTTAAATGTGACGTTTCACTTGTTTACAGCTTAGAAATAAGGGTGTAGCCTGATATCTATGTGTAGCACTAGCCACTTTAACATGTCATGTTTTTTTCAACATGTGTAGCTAGGTATCAGTAATTTTTGCCAAAAAACACAGCAGGGGAACAGCAGGCGTTACTGAACCCCACAAACACATCATCGATTGTTTTGATCTGTGCATCCAACACTTCTGAGCCCAAGGTCAAGGAGGGTGTAGGCTGAGGCCTAGTATGAGATGTTTGAACTTTAATTTGAACTTTAATTTGGAGTTAGCAGCATTAATTTTTGTCAGACACACAGCAGGGGAACAGCAGGCGTTACTGAACCCCACTATCACTATAGCTTGTGTATTGGTCTGTGGACACGACACTTCTGAGCAGCAACTGGCAGTGTTGTAGCCCAGGGAGTATAGTTCAGGTGGTAGAAAGATGAACATAACAGGAGACATGGAAAACGTTGCCAACCAGTTAGTTAATCTGAAACTGGACAGGCAAATTCAGGCGAGATCCATGCCTAGTTCATTTTCAGAAAAGTAAGCCGTTCTACATTATCGGAGGATAGTCGCATGCAACGGTCTGTTAGTACACCACCTGCAGCAGTAAAGACGCGCTCCGATAATACACTGGCAGCAGGGCAAGCCAGCACCTCCAATGCATACTGGCTAAGCTCTGGCCATGTATCCAGCTTAGAGACACCAAACTTGAATGGGGAAGAGCCATCTGGGAGTACACTGAGAGGGCAAGACATGTAGTCTGTCACCATCTTACGGAAATGTTGCCTCCTGCTGACTGGAGCCGTCTCGGATGGTGTAGACATTGGTGGCGCTGCCACAAAACTTCGCCACATTTGGAACGTACTGTTCTTGCCCTGTGCAGAGGCGCTGCTTGTGCTCCCTCTTGTTGCAGAGCTGTCTCCACTGCCTCGACACACAGAGCTGCTTTGTAAAGCAGTAGAAGCAGCAGTGCTCTCGGCTGGAATGAAGAACATTATGGATTGCACCAGTGTGTCTTGTTACTTCCGCATTTTACGCTCACGGTTCAACGGTGTGATGAGGCTTTGTAAGTTGTCCCGGTAGCGAGGGTCTAGGAGGGTGTACACCCAATAATCAGACGTGGTGTGAAGGTGTTCGATGCGGCGGTCGTTTCTCAGGCACTGCAGCATGAAATCAACCATGTGCTGCAGACTCCCAACTGGCCAAGAAACGTTGTCCCCTGCAAGAGGCGTCATCTCTGCCTGCTGTGCATCACCCCACCCTTGGTCTACATACTGACTAGAGCTTTGTCTACCTCCCTCTGGAGCGATGTCTTCCTCCTCCATTGACTCCTCCTCATCCTCCTCACAAAGTCCTTCAAATACATAAAAATTTACAAAATTTAAAACTCAAAATTTAAAAACATTGTATCATAATTCTGTAACATCAGTTTATGGAAACACAATAGCATTACAAAAGGATAGACAAAAACTGTACATTATGTGCTTTGTAAATACATTAAAAGTTTGGAATGGTTATGAAAATATAGACAGCGACTCTGGAGGTTCAATTGTTGATACAGCATGGTACTTTGAAAGTCCTCCAGCCCTTTGTGAGGAACCACGTTGCGCTGACTGTCCAGAAGGTGATGGAATTTGTGACTCCTCATCCTCCACCTCTTCAAAACCTCATGCCTTAGTGCTTGCAGTGTTTTTTGAAGCAGGCAGATAAGGGGGACAGTCAGGCTGACTAGTGCATCATCTGCACTCGCCATCCGCGTTGACTCATCAAACGCACGCAAAACGTGGCAGATGTCCTTCATAGAGTCCTTCGCCACTCATTACACTGGCTGCCCATTCATTATAGGATCCAATTCTAATTACTGGTTCTCACCAACAAAGCTCTCCACAGTGCAGCACCCCCCTACATCTCCTCCCTCATTTATATTTATCGGCCTAACCGACTGCTGCACTCTGCAAACGACCTTCGACTAACCTCTGCACTAATCCGTACCTCCCACTCCCAACTCCAAGACTTCTCCCGCGCTGCGCCAATCCTCTGGAATGCTCTACCCCAAGAAATTAGGACTATCCGCAATTTGGATGGTTTCAGGCGCTCCCTCAAAACACATTTGTTCACAGTGGCCTATCACATTCACTAATCAAAGTCATTCTATGTGTAAGTCTGTGTGTGTAGCCCATTCACTATCTCCATGCATCCCTCACTCCCTTAAAATGGCTGGACCATCATTGTAAAAACACCATTGTATATAAACACCTGTACTTTGTATCTCCCCCACCTCATTGTAGATTGTAAGCTTTCACCAGCAGGGGCGGCTGATTTTGCTTTAATTATTGTATTGTTAACGTTGTTACTTATGACTTGTGTTTTGAAACTGTTAAACTGTAAAGCACTGCGGAATATTATGGCGCTATATAAATAAAGATTATTATTATTATTCTTATTATAGAGGCCCACTCAGTAGTGGTGAAGTGTGAACGGCGCAAATTGCGAGTTGATTGCGCCTGATGCAGCTGATACTCCATTACTGTTGGCTGCTGCTCACACAACCGCTCCAACATATGTAACGAGGAATTCCACCTGGTGGGTACGTCACATATGATGCGATGTTCATGAAGGCGAAATCTGCGTTGCAGAGCTGCAATCAGCGATCTGGCCATGCTGGAACGTTGCAAGTGAGCGCACTCTAGGCGGACCTTGTGCAGCAGTGCATCAAGATCCGGATAGTCCCTCAAAAAACTCTGCACGACCAAGTTGAGCACATTGACAGACATGGTATGTGAGTGAGGTTGCCAAGGCCCAGAGCTGCCACCAGATTTCGGCCATTGTCACACACTACCAAGCCTGCCTGTAGATTTGCTTCCAAAAACCACACGTCGCTCTCCTGCTTTATGGCATTATAGAGCTCCTGCGCTGTGTGGCTAAGATTCCCCATGGAAATTAATTTCAGGACGGCCTGTTGACATTTAGACACGGCTGTGCTCATATCGGTCGCAACAGGTAAACGTTCACGGGTCCATGTGGAGGTAGACCGTGACGGCTCCTGCAGCAATGATTCTGAGGAACTGGAGTAGGAGGAGGAGTCAATGTGTACAGACTTGATTCCTGCAATCCTTGGAGTTGGCAGAACACGTACAGCGCCACTCGCAAGATCAGTACCCGGCTACACAACATTGACCCAATGGGCAGTGAGGGAAAGGTATTGTCCCTGGCCATGGGTGTTAGAACCCTCTTGTTAGGTTTTGTTTCAGTTTGCTGGTCACATGACCTTTTTTCCCTATTTAGTCTGGCTCCGCCCTTCTGGCTTTGCTTGACTTCATTGTATTATCTACTGTTAAGCTAGCCGGGTGCTTAGGTGCCTTAATCAGTCAGTTTTGCTTGATGTTAGGATCGCAAAGTATTTTATTTTTTTCTGTTTAATTATCCATGCTACAATTTATGTTAGGAGGTGTCCACCTTTTCTCCCAGTCCCTAGATCTTGTAGGGATTCCTCCCTCGCAATTATAGGTCTTCGTTCACACTAGATGAGGACTTTAGCGGGTCTGGTCGCAGGATCAGGTTCCCCGTTACATCGTAGGGATTCAGCTTAGTTGTATTGTAGGGACAGAATTCCCTTCTTTCCTTACTGGTTGTAGCAGATCATAACAATGGGTACTGGTCCACGCATCGGTGGTCAGGTGGACCTTGCTACTGAGGGCGTTTAGTAGTGCATGTTTAATTTTTCCCTCAACATGCTTTTGCAGAACAGGGACGGCTTGCCTGCTGAAATTAAATCGGCTTGGCACATTGTATTGTGGGACTGACAATGATATTCAGTTATGGAAACTGTGTGTCTCCACCAGCCTGAATGACAGCATTTCAAGGGACAGGAGTTTTGCAATGCCAGCATTCAGAGCCTGTGCTCGTGCATGGTTTGCAGAGTATGGCCGTCTTTTATCCCATGCCTGTGCTACCGATGGCTGTTTTGTGGCCTGGGAGTGTGAGGATGACAGGGAACTTGCTGCTGTGTGTGGAATAACACTTTGTCTCTGGACAACAGTGGCCGAGGTTCTTCCATGGCGATCCTGTGAGGAAGCAGAACCAGCTGTGTGTGAGCTCGATGAAGATGCTTCAACACAACCTGAAGATGTAGGTGCTGCTCTAGGTTGGCCTACATCTCCCAGTGTGTCTTTGTAACTCAACTACGTGCTTTGTCCGCACATGTTTCCACATATTAGTGGTATTGAGGTTACTGACACTTTTACCTATTTTTAATTTTTGATTACACAGCTTGCATTTGACATAGCAAATATCATCTGCAAGTGTGTGAAAAAAGGACCACGCAGTGCAAGTCCTGGGAGTGCACGTTTTGACTTTTGGAAGACAACTGCTCCGAACAGGTGCCAAACTGGAGGCTACAGCCAACCGAGTCTGCAACCTAACTCTCCCTCCTGTTTGTACCGTTGGGGCAATGTCTTCCTCTATCTTCCTTATATCACTAACCACTTCTCTAGGCCTCTCCCAGCTTACAACCAAAGTACTGGTTCTCAGCCACAAAGCTATCCACAGTGCAGCACCCCTCCTACATCTCCTCCCTCATTTCTATCTATCGGCCTAACCGACTGCTGCGCTCTGCAAACGACTTTCGACTAACCTCTGCACTAATACGTACCTCCCACTCCCGACTCCAAGACTTCTCCCGCGCTACGCCAATCCTCTGGAATGCTGTACCCCAAGAAATTAGGACTATCCACAATTTGCATGCTTTCAGGCGCTCCCTCAAAACACATTTGTTCAGAGCGGCCTATCACATTCACTAATCAAAGTCATTCTATGTATTCTGTGTAAGTGTGTATGTGTGTGTGTGTCTCTAGCCCATTCAGTATCTCCATCCCTCAGTCCCTTAAGATGGCTGGACCATCATTGTAAATGCACCATTGTATATAAACACCTATATTTTGTATCTCCCCCACTTCATTGTACATTGTAAGCTGTCACGAGCAGGGGCGACTTATTTAGCTTAAATTATTGTATTGTTAACGTTGTTACTTATGACTTGTGTTCTTAAACTGCAAAACTGTAAAGCGATGCATAATATGATGGCGCTATATAAATTAATATTATTATTATTAGGATTCCTCTGAGCTGCTCCCACCACCTTCCTGTTCCTCACGCCATGTTGGGTCTTGGACCTCATCATCTCCACTACCCTCTTCCAACACCTGCTGCTGTTGGGTGGTCTGGCCAGCACCATGCTCAACAGAAACTGGCACCTGAGTCTCATCATCATCAGATGCGTTCTGCGGTGTGCTGACCATCGGCACTGTCTCACCCGCCTCTTCAGATTCAGAGAGACACAGCTGTTGCGCATCACTGCATACTCCCTCTTCTTCACATTACAGAATGCTGCTTGGCTGGGCCCCTGTTTGCAAGCCAATAGATTCTGAGAACAGAAGCAGACACTCAGCTGGCTCCTGTACAGAACTCTCTGACTGCCTGGGCAATTTGCCAGGCGTTGAAGAGACAGATGGTTGCTCAACAGTGCTGTGGTCCTGAGAGGAGATGGAAGCAATTGAAGTCGATGCATTGGCTGACATCCAACCAACAACGGCTTCAATTTGTTCTTCCCGCAGCAGGGGGGTACTCCGAGCTCCTACAAAAGTGCGCATAAAGGAACGCTCACGGGGAAAACTGGTGGATGCTGTGTCACTGGGGCCGCAGCAGCCACAGAATCCCCATGTCCTCTCCCTGAAGAAACTCCACAGCCACGACCACGTGCCTTACTCCCTGCCTTCTTCATCTTGGTAGATTGATAAAGAAAGTCTGAAAAGTTATAAGGCCTAAGTGTGGTTATTCCGCAGAGACTGCAGTGAACACAGCACACAACTGTTCAGTAGGTGTGAAAGGCCCCTTTGTGTACTCCTATAGTGTTTGCAACAAATGTATTGTATACGGATGGAAGCACGTCACACTAATAGATTTTATTTATTTGTAATAGAATGGAGCAGCAACAATTAGAGAAAAATTTCAAGGATGTGCCAGTGACACACGCTCAGCAGACTACAACCAGCAGTGGTTGAAGAACTAACTGGAGCGTGATCTGCACTCCAAAAAGGAAAACCTCAGACTACAGTGAACACTGCACACAACTGTTCACTACCCAACGCGTCTCAGCAGGAAGGCAGTCTGTGCGTCAAAACAAAGGCGCAAGCATACATCCACGTACCCTGTTTATAAAGCTATATAAAAAAAATTATGTAGTAGTGACGCACACTTTATTGAGGTACAGTATTACATGGCCATTCACCATCTGTGGCTATGCAGTCTCATCTATATATACCTTATCTATCCGTTGTCATGCTTGCAAGTCGACAGTCAGGCATAAATAGCAATTTTCACTATGCACTATGCACTTTTTAAAGGTTATGTTTGTTAATAAAAATGATTATTGCCACATATTATGAGTATTACATGATGGAAATTGTCTAATTTTGTATAAACTGTTTAGTGACATTATTCAGCAAATGTAACATTTTAGTAATGTCACAGATAACTTGTAATGCTGATGATGTTTTGAAGTCAGACATTCATTGTCCATACAATAAAAATGGTGTACATACTGTTACTTATCCATCATTAATGGATTCAGATATGTACTTGTATGCTTTTATGAAAAAACACCCAGGATGTGGAAAAGGATCACCCAGTGAATGGGAAAAGACAACGAAGCCAGAAGTATAATCAAATATTGCCTTTATTGTACAAAAAATTGGCTAACAGAATAAAAACCATGTAAACAAAGAAGAAAAAATTAAACTGAACACACCACCAATTGATATACTATATTCACAATATATATAAAGATAAAAGTAATTTGTGTAATATCAATGTAAATACATAAAAATGCTCAAATAATAATAATAATGCAAATTGCCTCTTCAAACAAAGAGGACTTGTACTCTATAGCGCCACCTATTGGAAGTAGCGATCCTACAAGTCACAATCAACCCTTTAACGAGTCTTGTAATATGACTTAGGATAAAAGCCAAATCAGAATCTCCATTTGCAGACACGGTGTTTCGGACTGTTGGTCCTCGTCAGTGCAAAGTAGGAGAGATCTGATTTGGCTAGATGAGAGGCTCGCTACTTCCAATAGGTGGCGCTATAGAGTACAAGTCCTCTTTGTTTGAAGAGGCAATTTGCATATTAAAATTTCCCAGAGGAGCATTGCACGGCGAATAAGCCTCCTTACCTTGACACGCCAGAGCTGGTATGTCACTCTCCACAAGGAGTAACCTTACCCCCCAGACCCCAGTCCAGAGCCTCTCATCTAGCCAAATCAGATCTCTCCTACTTTGCACTGACGAGGACCAACAGTCCGAAACACCGTGTCTGCAAATGGAGATTCTGATTTGGCTTTTATCCTAAGTCATATTACAAGACTCGTTAAAGGGTTGATTGTGACTTGTAGGATCGCTACTTCCAATAGGTGGCGCTATAGAGTACAAGTCCTCTTTGTTTGAAGAGGCAATTTGCATATTAAAATTTCCCAGAGGAGCATTGTACGGCGAATAAGCCTCCTTACCTCGACACGCCAGAGCTGGTATGTCACTCTCCACAAGGAGAAACCTTACCCCCAGACCCAAATAATAATAACCAGGTATAGACATAAAATAAATATGTCTTATAAAATGTATATATATATGTATGTAGCCAAAATTAATTTATATAATATGCAATAATGAGTGAGAGAAAGAAGAGAAGCCTATAATAGAGCCTGTCATGTTACCGGCCACGAGGCCCTTTATGGCCAGGGCACAAGGAAATCCAATGCCAATACTGTGAGATTTATCACTCAGTATAATGGACAAAGTGATCAGTTTAGGGCTTTACTTTCTAAACATTGGCCGATCTTAAAATCAGATCCAATTATCACCAAATTCATAGGTGACAAACCATCCATGGCTTTTAGGAGGTCACCCAATTTGGGTGACCATCTGGTCAAAAGTGTATACACAGGAGTACCCACTAGTGGTTTACTGCCAGCCAAGACATCTTTTACTGGTTGTAGACCATGTGGATCTTGTGTTGCATGTCCAAATGTGGTCAAGGCCCATAGCTTCCTGAGTTCAGACAAAACACGTTCTTTTGAGATTGGACATGGCATTTCGTGCACATCTACCTCAGTCATTTATTATACCACGTGTCCCTGTTCCCTTATATATGTGGGCATGACCACAAGACAACTTAAGATTAGGGTGAGGGAACACGTATTAGGTATTGCAGCAGCTAGAGATGTTACTGATGTTGCCTCACTTAAGACTCTTCCGAGGTACTTTAAGTTGCACCATAATTGTGATTCCAATTTACTTAAGGTAATTGGCATTGATTTACTGAAAAGTGATATTAGGGGTGGTAATGTTAGTAAAAGACTCGCTCAAATCGAAACAAAATGGATTTGGACGCTTCGGACAGTGTCTCCCCTAGGCCTTAATGAGAATATCTCCTTTGTTCCATTTTTGTAATGCACCATGTATACTTTTAACCAATAATTTTAAACTTCTTTTATCTTGTTCCAGTATCCTATGAGGCTATCTAGTTGTGATGTATTATGATGATCATTGGAGCTCTTGAGTTCTTCTATCTTCATTCAAGATTTGAATATTATCGAACTTACATGTTTATGAAGAACATTCTACAGACAATTGCATTAATATGGTTCATTAATCGTATATAATATGCTTATTTGTATTGATGTTACATTTGTTATTATTTTTTGCTTATGCATTTTATAAGTATTTAATGCATGCTTTGTCTGCTCCACAATTTTTGCCAGTGTTGGATGTTTCACATTTATGACCATTATGATGTGCTGGTGTAGGTTCCAGTGCGCATGTGCGGGCTGTGGACTTGGGTTGCCATGGCGACGGCGTCTCTATGTGGGTACCCTACCTGGATCACCGGGCGGGTGTTAGCCACATGACGTCAGCTGTCATGTCATCACTGGTTTACACGGCTGACACATGCGCCACTTATACTTCCACCACACCATGTACACATTATTTTGGTATTGATATCCATAAAGGCTAATGGATCCTTTTTGCATGTCCTACACTAGATTTGATCATGTAATACATGTGATTTGTTTCCATTTATTAACACATGTGTCATTTTTACCTTTATAGCTACTTTAATATATATATAATAGATTTCCATTAGATTTATGGATCCTTTATGCATGTTCTTTACTGGATCTGACTATGTAACATGTGTGATCTTGATATGTTGACATACCTTTTCACGCATATATTTTAATTCAACATCTTGTTCATTGTCAGCATGACTGTATATTGTTCATCTATATTCAGTATGTTTTTCAGTAAGTTTCAGGCATATTTGAATAGCTCTCCAACTTGTTCACATTGTTAATTTAATGTTGGATTTCAATGCGATCGTTTGTGTCCTCACGCATGTGCGCACTGTGTTGCTCGGGGTTGCCATGACGGCTGCGTCCTTATATGGATACCTTATCTGCCTAGTCAGACGGGATTCACGATTACACGTTCGTATTGCTTCTGCTGCAGTACATCTCGCGCATGCGCTTTAAGGATATTTTCAGCTATTACACAGAATACGGCAGTTCGTGACCTTTTCCACACGTCACTTCCGGTTTTACGCAACTTGCATCGAACGCTATGATTGCCCACACACAGCTGTTTTTCATTTGTTACATTGAACCACCTATTTATAGCCTCAGTTGTCCGCACTCTTTATATCCCCCTGACGAAGGAATCTTTCCGAAACGCACGTCGGGGCACGTTTTTTTCTGGCACACCACACGTGATCTTGCTCCCAGGTATTATTTTTGTTATGTGGCATACTTTCATTTGACATTCGTCAGTACATGGTCATGGTAAGCACTGTTATTGAGTTTTCAGTGTTTTTTTTGCTTACATGTGATAGTACACGTTTATGGTGAGCACTTATATTGAGTCTTTAGTTCCACGCTGCCCAGTTCAGCATATTTATTTTTCTTTTTGTCCACATTTGTTTTTTTTATATTGTCATTGTGACACTTGTTCATTAAAATTGCTATTTTGTGCACTTAAGGATACACAATTCCTTTTTTATTCTTTTAATTATCAGCACTATATAGCTAGTTTCTCTTTTTTCTTTCTCTTACTCATTATTGCATATTATATAAATTAATTTTGGCTACATACATATATATATACATTTTATAAGACATATTTATTTTATGTCTATACCTGGTTATTATTATTTGAGCATTTTTATGTATTTACATTGATATTACACAAATTACTTTTATCTTTATATATTTGTGAATATAGTATATCAATTGGTGGTGTGTTCAGTTTAATTTTTTCTTCTTTGTTTACATGGTTTTTATTCTGTTAGCCAATTTTTTGTACAATAAAGGCAATATTTGATTATACTTCTGGCATCGTTGTCTTTTCCCATTCACTGGGTGATCCTTTTCCACATCCTGGGTGTTTTTTCATATATGTTCGGATGGTCCACCATCCCATTTTCTTCAGGTAATATAGGCACATACTTTATTTGTCATTATTATTCACTGTTATCATTTAATTTGGCATTATACATACTTTGTGCATCTTATATTCTCTGGAGATTTTAATTTTTTTTGTATGCTTTTATGTACAACCGTATAGCAGATTCCTTAACTAATTTATTTTGTGGTTTGCATTGCTGTTCAACATGTTAATGTATGTGTTTATGTTTGTAAATTCTTTATTTATCTAGATATTAGTTTAAATGAAATCATCATCTTATGGTAGTAAAGGTTATCTTTCTCTTGTTTGAAGTATAGACATTTAAAATTGACAGGTAACAAGGAAATTACTTGATCTAGTATTTAAACATCCTCCTTGACCCTGGGCTCCAACACCGCCAGTTGTTGCCTGTAAGTGCTGTTAGCACAGTCAACACTTGCTCCTGTGTTACTGGGGTTCAGTAATGTCAGCTGTTCCCCTGCTGTGTGTACGGCAAAAAGTCCTGTGCCTCCAACCGATTCTCTTCTCATCCCTGGGCTCCAACACCGCCAGTTGTTGCTCGGAAGTGCTGTTAGCACAGTCAACACTTGCTCCTGTGTTACTGGGGTTCAGTAATGTCAGCTGTTCTCCTGCTGTGTGTACGGCAAAAAGTCCTGCTGCCTCCACCCTGTTGTCTCCTCATCCCTGGGCTCCAACACCGCCAGTTGTTGCCTGTAAGTGCTGTTAGCACAGTCAACACTTGCTCCTGTGTTACTGGGTTCAGTAATGTCAGCTGTTCCCCTGCTGTGTGTACGTCAAAAAGTCCTGCTGCCTCCACCCTGTTGTCTTCTCATCCCTGGGCTCCAACACCACCAGTTGTTGCTCGGAAGTGCTGTTAGCACAGTCAACACTTGCTCCTGTGTTACTGGGGTTCAGTAATGTCAGCTGTTCCCCTGCTGTGTGTACGTCAAAAAAGTCCTGCTGCCTCCAACCGGTTCTCTTCTCATCCCTGGGCTCCAACACCGCCAGTTGTTGCTCGGAAGTGCTGTTAGCACAGTCAACACTTGCTCCTCTGTTACTGGGGTTCAGTAATGTCAGCTGTTCCCCTGCTGTGTGTACGGCAAAAAGTCCTGCTGCCTCCACCCTGTTGTCTCCTCATCCCTGGGCTCCAACACCGCCAGTTGTTGCCTGTAAGTGCTGTTAGCACAGTCAACACTTGCTCCTGTGTTACTGGGGTTCAGTAATGTCAGCTGTTCCCCTGCTGTGTGTACGGCAAAAAGTCCTGCTGCCTCCACCCTGTTGTCTCCTCATCCCTGGGCTCCAACACCGCCAGTTGTTGCCCGTAAGTGCTGTTAGCACAGTCAACACTTGCTCCTGTGTTACTGGGGTTCAGTAATGTCAGCTGTTCCCCTGCTGTGTGTACGTCAAAAAGTCCTGCTACCTCCACCCTGTTGTCTTCTCATCCCTGGGCTCCAACACTGCCAATTGTTGCTCGGAAGTGCTGTTAGCACAGTCAACACTTGCTCCTGTGTTACTGGGGTTCAGTAATGTCAGCTGTTCCCCTGCTGTGTGTACGTCAAAAAGTCCTGCTGCCTCCACCCTGTTGTCTTCTCATCCCTGGGCTCCAACACCGCCAGTTGTTGCTCGGAAGTGCTGTTAGCACAGTCAACACTTGCTCCTGTGTTACTGGGGTTCAGTAATGTCAGCTGTTCCCCTGCTGTGTGTACGTCAAAAAGTATTGCTACCTCCACCCTGTTGTCTTCTCATCCCTGGGCTCCAACACCGCCAATTGTTGTTCGGAAGTGCTGTTAGCACAGTCAACACTTGCTCCTGTGTTACTGGGGTTCAGTAATGTCAGCTGTTCCCCTGCTGTGTGTACGTCAAAAAGTCCTGCTGCCTCCACCCTGTTGTCTTCTCATCCCTGGGCTCCAACACCGCCAGTTGTTGCTCGGAAGTGCTGTTAGCACAGTCAACACTTGCTCCTGTGTTACTGGGGTTCAGTAATGTCAGCTGTTCCCCTGCTGTGTGTACGGCAAAAAGTCCTGCTGCCTCCACCCTGTTCTTCTCCATCCCTGGGCTCCAACACCGCCAGTTGTTGCTCGGAAGTGCTGTTAGCACAGTCAACACTTGCTCCTGTGTTACTGGGGTTCAGTAATGTCAGCTGTTCCCCTGCTGTGTGTACGTCAAAAAGTCCTGCTGCCTCCACCCTGTTGTCTTCTCATCCCTGGGCTCCAACACTGCCAGTTGTTGCTCGGAAGTGCTGTTAGCACAGTCAACACTTGCTCCTGTGTTACTGGGGTTCAGTAATGTCAGCTGTTCCCCTGCTGTGTGTACGTCAAAAAGTCCTGCTGCCTCCACCCTGTTGTCTTCTTATCCCTGGGCTCCAACACCGCCAGTTGTTGCTCGGAAGTGCTGTTAGCACAGTCAACACTTGCTCCTGTGTTACTGGGGTTCAGTAATGTCAGCTGTTTCCCTGCTGTGTGTACGTCAAAAAGTCCTGCTGCCTCCACCCTGTTCTCTTCTCATCCCTGGGCTCCAACACCGCCAGTTGTTGCTCGGAAGTGCTGTTAGCACAGTCAACACTTGCTCCTGTGTTACTGGGGTTCAGTAATGTCAGCTGTTCCCCTGCTGTGTGTAGGCAAAAAGTCCTGCTGCCTCCAACCGGTTCTCTTCTCATCCCTGGGCTCCAACACCGACAGTTGTTGCTCAGAAGTGTCATTGGCACGGGTACTCACTCCTGCCCAGACTGGTTACAGCACCCCATCTGTTTCCTGTCAGTGTAAACGTCACTTAGCCTCCAATAAGTTGTCCTGTCATGTTGCGGTCGGGTTAGCCGACTCTATGGTGCCTGGAGTTTAGGTGCTTCCTATGTGTGCTGCGGGATATGCAAATAAAGGCTGTTTCCGTTGTGACAATAGGACAATCACTCACTGTAGTACTGTGTGATTCGGTAACTGCGGCCGGCTCACGGCCTGTCAACTTAAATTTACATGGGTACCTTCTGCTACCCGTCCGGGTTCCAGTACCGTCAGCTGGTTCTCCGCAGTGCCTTTGGCCTAGGTGCCTCCATCTCGGTATCCAAGTTCCGGCAACGTCTGCTGGTCCTTGGTAGTGCTTTGGAGCACAGGTACCTCCTGCTTAGTAACCGTGTCCCAGTAACGTCAGCTGGTCCTCGGTTGTGCCATTGGCTCTTTTCCTTCTGCTGCCCCTCCGGGTTCCAGCACAGTCAGCTGGTCCTCGTTACTTGCATTGGCTCTTGTACCTTCTGCTACCCGTCCGGGTTCCGTACCGTCAACTGGTTCTCCGCAGTGCCTTTGGCCTAGGTGCCTCCATCTCGGTATCCAAGTTCCAGCAACGTCTGCTGGTCCTTGGTAGTGCTTTGGAGCACAGGTACCTCCTGCTTAGTAACCGTGTCCCAGTAACGTCAGCTGGTCCTCGGTTGTGCCATTGACTCTTTTCCTTCTGCTGCCCCTCCGGGTTCCAGCACAGTCAGCTGGTCCTCGTTACTTGCATTGGCTCTTGTACCTTCTGCTACCCGTCCGGGTTCCAGTACCGTCAACTGGTTCTCCGCAGTGCCTTTGGCCTAGGTGCCTCCATCTCGGTATCCGAGTTCCAGCAACGTCTGCTGGTCCTTGGTAGTGCTTTGGAGCACAGGTACCTCCTGCTTAGTAACCGTGTCCCAGTAACGTCAGCTGGTCCTCGGTTGTGCCATTGGCTCTTTTCCTTCTGCTGCCCCTCCGGGTTCCAGCACAGTCAGCTGGTCCTCGTTACTTGCATTGGCTCTTGTACCTTCTGCTACCCGTCCGGGTTCCAGTACCGTCAACTGGTTCTCCGCAGTGCCTTTGGCCTCGGTGCCTCCATCTCGGTATCCAAGTTCCAGCAACCTCTGCTGGTCCTTGGTAGTGCTTTGGAGCACAGGTACCTCCTGCTTAGTAACCGTGTCCCAGTAACGTCAGCTGGTCCTCGGTTGTGCCATTGGCTCTTTTCCTTCTGCTGACCCTCCGGGTTCCAGCACAGTCAGCTGGTCCTCGTTACTTGCATTGGCTCTTGTACCTTCTGCTACCCGTCCAGGTTCCAGTACCGTCAACTGGTTCTCCGCAGTGCCTTTGGCCTAGGTGCCTCCATCTCGGTATCCGAGTTCCTGCAACGTCTGCTGGTCCTTGGTAGTGCTTTGGAGCACAGGTACCTCCTGCTTAGTAACGTGTCCCAGTAACATCAGCTGGTACAAGGTTGTGCTACAAATACAAGATACAGAACAAGAGACACAAGAACAATAAGCAGAAGATCAAAAAGCAGAAGACATGAAGTATAAGACCAAAATGAAGAGCAAAATATATGCTCTAAATTATAAGCAGAAGAAGACTAAGCAGTGTATGGGGGTGAGTCCGTTCCTCCTCGTGGTGCCCCTGGAAAATGCCTGCTGCTGCAGGCTAAACTGAACACGGACAAATACTGTTGTAATTTAAATCTTTTGTGACAGCAAGAACGGAAGGCTGAAAAATTCATACTTTGACAGATTACAAGTACAGGAATCTCTGTCACAAATAAGAATATGATGAAGAAGATGAAGTACAATATGAAGAAGAAGAATAGTTTAATAAGAAGAATATGAGTAATGTTAACAAAAAGATGAATAGCAAGAAGTTTAAGAAGAAGATAAAGAAGGTGAAGATGAAGAATAATTTGATGAAAAAGATGATGCTGCTGAAGATTATGAAGGAGAAAGTGTGTCAAAAGTTAAAAAGGTGAAGAGCATGGAAGTTGTGAAATATACATATTTGCCAAAATAGAAAAAACGTTAACAACATTGTCAATTTCTTCGTCAATCCGAACATCTTTAAAAAAAAATATATTTATGCTATTACATTTGATTGGGTTAAACATCTATGCCTCTAATGTCTCCTCAACCTTCCCCAATACATTCTACATTACTCTTTGTTGTTTTCCTTCATGTACAATTAACCAACAAGGCAAGAATGGGTTTTTTTTTATTCCGATATTTTGTTCCCATAGACTTACATTGGATTTCCGGTATCGGTATCGGGTATCGCCGATATTTTTTGGGTATCGGCGATACCATTCCGATTCTGATACTTTTGGATATCGGAAAGTATCGCTCAACTCTAATCACGGCACATATCAGTCATTTTTATTGGTGCCACTCACTGGTCATCCTCCTTTTTATTAAGTGAGATTATATTATGCATAAATTACTTACCTGGACCAATCTTTGATATAAGGTGTACCCCCACTTTTCAGGTTACATGTTGTTCAGGCTACATCTGGATTTAACCCAGTGGATACTGGTAACTTCCAGCTCCTAATTTATGCCTATTGGCAGGTATTGTACCACTTGGTCTTTAAGTTCTCTTGTGTGACTACATTCACATTTATTCTACTAAAAGGTACTTTACTCACAGGAACAACCTTGACCACCTTAGGCACTTCTTGATCAAGATTCATATGACCTCTAGGTATGTCATTCAGTATTATCTCAGTTTATTTTATTTTTAAGTTTACTTTTAAGATTTTCCCATATTTTCTATCTCATGGTGCAGTTTACGTCATTACAGAGCATTATATTTACCTAAATGGTATACATACACCATTGTATCCACATTCGTCAAGCAGTCGGGTAGGTTTTTCTATTTTTTCTATTTTTTCTATTTTTCTCCTCCCTGGTTATCCCCTCAGGAAACTTCCACTTTAATTCTTGGATTTCAGTCTTCTTTATATTGGTTTACTCTCTCAATATTTCTAAGATTTATATTGTACATATCGTTGTATATATTGTTAATTTCATTGTTAATTGCAGTGCTTTGATGAAGGTCCGAGTAGGACCGAAACGTTTGTTTTGTGACTGCAATAAAATTCTTCATCACTTCATAATTTGAGTGCCAAGTTATTATTTATTATACTGTCATGAGGTTGGGATCCTACTTGAGCACCCTACACAGCTGTGCCATAATCCTATATATTTATAGGTATATACTAACCTAAGATACCTTATTGTACTGTGAAATTATGTTTTTGTTTAAGAATTTTATTAACATAGCCCGAACCCTGGACCAGGATCTAATTCTAACTTAATTATAAGCAGTTCAATACTATACAGTACATGATTAAATACTATTTTCATTCATTACTAAGGCTTACTTTCATATTTTTATACTTTTTTAACCCTTACTATGGTGAGAGCTGTGGATTGGTTCAAGGTTAGACTTAAATCTAGGGCTAGAGCAGGGTTTAGGGCTATGTTAATAAAATTCTTACATAAAAAATATAATGTCATTGAACTTAGAGTTCTTCCCCATAAGTTAAAGTTGATAATGTATATAATAAACTAAAGAGGAATGATGTCTTTATCGGGATGACGAGTAGATAAATTGGATTGCTTACTTATTTGCATTTTTTGGATTGTTTTGTTTAAACTCTTTCCAAGTAGATGATGTGAAACTTTGGCTTGCCATATTAGGAATTCATTTGGAGAGTATTACAAAGAAATTGAAAGAAGTCCAACAAGTAAGTGTTAGCACATGATCAATGCTATAGTGATCTGAAGTGCTTTTTGCTTTGTGGTCTCTGGATAGACACCAATGATCTTCTTACAGAAAGTCTAAAGATGATTCCAAATGCAATTACTTGTGAGTCAGTCGTGTCTGTCCACAAAAGGAGGTTTAACAGCACAAATATTTATTGCTTCCCATCAGTTACTAATGTATTATTTATATATTTTTGTTTAAACCATAACTATCAATTTTATGTGTAGCTTTCCATTTTATCATGACAGAAAATTAAATAAGAAAAACATCTTCAAGATCTCATCTCAGAGAACACTCCCTCATTTTTTTCTGATTTCTATGTGATACATTTTCATTTTTATTTAATCCTGTTCATACTGGCCCTCATTGAGAGGAACACACCTTCCTCCAACCAATGCTACAATTTACTCACAATTTTACAACCTGGTGAATAAAGGGCACTTCCAGAATATCTGTCTGCCCCTGGTGCACATTTTTGATCTATTATGGGCAAGTTTATTTTGGGTCTTGATACTGAGACAATATATTCAATTTATTATTGACATGTTGGAGGAGCCATAACTTTTTTTATTTTTTCATTGACAAAGCTGTAATATGTTGTGACTTTTGCAGAACCAGCTAGATTTGTTGGAACCTTTCTATATATACAGTAAATTTTTGGTTAAGCTATAATTCTATTTTGGAAGCAAAAATAAAATTAAAAATACAACAAAAAGCAACTCTAAGGGCCTGATTCATCAAGACTGACATAGTTCACACTGATCTTGATGAAAAGGTGTGCTGGATTCAGACGTCCCTTCATGAATCAGGTGTTAGAACTCTCCTGTTAGGTTTTTTCTATCTTGCCGGTCACATGACCTTTTTTGCCTACTTAATCCTGCTCCGCCCTTCTGGCTTTGCTGGACTTCATTGTAACTTCTACTCTTAAGCTAGCCGGGTGCTTTTGTACCTTACTCAAATAGTTTTGCTTGGTCTTCTGACCTCTATGTTCTATGTTGTTTTGTTTTTCTTTTTACTGCTACAACTTCTGTTAGGAGGTGTCCATCTTTTCTCCCAGTCCCTAGTGCTTGTAGGGATTCCTTCCTCGCATCTATAGGTCTTTGTTCAGACTAGCTGAGGACTTTAGCGGGTCTGATCGCAGGATCAGGTTCCCGTTACATCGTAGGGATTGAGCTTAGTTCTATTGTAGGGACAGATTTTCCTTTCTTTCCTTAGTGTTTGTAGCAAAACATAACAGTAAGTCCAGCCCAAAAATATCTCTAAGGAAAGATTTCCTGTTTCCCTAATGGTGTCGGTTCAGGAGTTGGCTCAACGCCTGCAGGGACTCTCTCTGGTGGTGTCCGAGCTTCAGCAACACGTGAGTAGCTGTTCTGGAGCACATTTAGTGGAGCCAAAGGTACGTTTGCCTGATTTATTTTTTGGTGAACAGCAAGATTTTTTTTCTTTTAAAAATGCTTGTGAGTCACCCGCCAGGGCACCGAGCCTGTTAACTTCTATGGGGGATGTCACGGCTACACAGCTCGGTCCGTGGCCCTGGGAGCTCACTGAAAAGGGGGATATTTACAGGGGATTAAAGTGTTTGTATAATGTTCGTGACACCACCTGTGGTACCTGGTCAGGGTGACCAGCGCTGCTATACAGATCCGCTGAAGGGTTGGTGTTGGGCAGCAAGGTGTTAAGCCTTCCACAGGCAAGGCTGGGGTCCTTCAGGGTAAACGGAGTGTAGGGGTGCAGGATGGAGGAGGGGAGTTCAGCAGCGGGGGTAATAAGGTAGACACACACAAAAGTCTCTTTCTGTACCTTTACTGATGGAATGGCAGGCACGTCCCAGGGTGCTGGCAGGGTGAAGGATGCACGTCCAGTTCTTCCCACTGAGTAGGTGTAGGGCCTCCTCTCTCCTGTAATGTGAGTCTCTGACCTGTATGAAACGAGGTCTAACTCTGTCTTCAGCTTTACACCCGGCTGATTTTGTATAGGACTTTCTAATGGAAGAACACAGTCTCTAATGGCTGTTCCTGCCAGACTCCTGTCTTCCTAACCTAGCCACGTATCAACACCTATGGGCTCCTGCGACTTGTAGTCCCGCAGGGTCTCCGGTATCTCCTGCTAGTCGTGAAGGATCCAGCAAGCTTGGACCCGGCGTCCGGTTAATCAGAGTAGAGGTAAGCTATCAATGCTATTTCCACCTCTGTCACTCTCTTCTTATCCACTCGCCTTTCGTCCTACTCGATCCTCACATAAGCACACGCTAGCAGATGGTGGACTGCTTCTTTCCTTTCTTCACCGCTCTCAAAGCGTCGGCACGCTTGCTCATTGAACTGCACTCGGTTGACTCAGTTCTGACTAGGCTGGAGTGGCTACCTTTCCACTTGTACTAGCCTCCACACGTTTGAACTAAGCTTGGAGCTGCAGATTTCAGGTTCTTTCAACAACTGCTGTTCTCTCTCTCTCTTCTCTCCAAGAGAACTGAACTCAGACTGATCTGAGAACTGATCTACTCTCCACGTAGACTCAGACTAATCTGCTCTCTATGTCTTCACCATCCTTATATACACTAAAAAGGCTCCCTCTGGTGGCTCTAGGGATTGGTGAATATGTGTGTATACATATTGGGTCCTCTAGTGGTCATTACCTTCGGTGCATCCCTCTGGGAAATGAGATTCCAAGCGTAGCTGGGCTCTACATCTGCTTGTTGTATTTTCATTTGAGACCCAGATCCTCTGGTGATGAATCGCAGCGCATAGGGTTCATAATGTCACTTTTGCGCAAAGAACCTCAGGAATGGGCTTTTTCTCCGCAACCTACTGATCCATGCTTTAGATCAGTGGATAGTTTTTTTTCTGCTTTGGGGTTGCTGTATGATGATCCTGATCGTGTCTCATCAGCTGAGACAGAGTTGAGACTTTTGAGGCAGGGATCTGGTAATATGGAAAAATATTGTACACACTTCCGACGGTGGTCTACTCAGGTGGAGTGGAATGATTCAGCTTTGAAAAGTTTGTTTCTTGCAGGGCTGGGTGAAAGGGTTAAAAATTTGCTGATTGCTTATCCCATACCTGGTAACTTGCAGGAGGCTATGCAATTAGCTATACGGGTGGATAGGAGACTGCGTGCAAGGGTTAATGAGAGTAAATCTGCCATGTCAGCTCCTAGTCTTGAGAGGGATTGGACATTGGAGAGCCGATGGAGATTGAGCGATGGCACTCCACTCTCAGGAAAAAGAACGTTGGTTTTCGGAGGGTTTGTGCTTTTATTGCGGCAAATCTGACCATTTCATTAAGAACTGTGTGCTGCGTATGAATAAAGAAAAAAAAGGAGGTCAGTGTCACCCTATAGCCTGTTTAAACACTAAGGGTGTATTTCTTTCTGCCACTACTGCTGCTCAGGAAGAATTAATGGAATTTCGGGTATTTGTCGATTGTGGTTCTAATCTGAATGTGATTGATGGGGAATTCTTGGAAAAACTTAAATTAAAACCAAAACCTTTGTTATCCCCTATTGCCGTGGTTTCTGTTGATGGCTCTCCCTTGAAGAATGTTACTCACAAGGTCTGTGAATTTCCCCTCACTATTAATGATGTTCACCAAGAAAATTTGGATTTGGTAGTATTGAATAATTTGCCTTCTCCGGTAATTTTGGGGTTACCTTGGTTAAAATTGCACAATCCTGTTCTGGATTGGTCTGCCAATGAAATTAAGTCCTGGAGCTCTCAGTGTTATGACAAGTGTTGTAACGGGCGTATTGCTGCTGTGGGTAAAGGGGAACTACCTGTACCTATTCAGGATTTTTGGAAAGTTTTTTCTGAGAAGGAATCGCAGATGTTACCTCCCCACAGAGATTATGATTGTACTATTGAATTTGTCCCTGGAGTGACTCTTCCTAAAAGTCGTTTATTCAATCTTACGATTCCTGAGAGAAAGGCTTTAGAGGAATACATACAGACAAGCTTGGCCGCCGGTCACATTAGGCCTTCCAAGTCTCCTGTGGCTGTTGGATATTTTTTGTTAAAAAAAAGGACGGCTGTTTACGTCCTTGTCTGGTCTTTCGTGAGATTAATAAAATTACGGTATGCAATCCTTACCCACGCCATTGATTCCTGATTTGTTTAACCAGTTAGCGGGGGCCAAGTGGTTCTCTAAAATTGATCTTCTGGGGGCATACAATTTGTTGCGCATGAAGGAGGGTGACGAATGGAAGACTGCTTTTAACACTCCTGTGGGTCATTTTGAGAATCTGGTTATGCCTTTTGGCCTTACCAATGCTCCTGCATTTTTTCAGAATCTTATTAATGACATCCTTAGACCTTTGATCGGCAAAAGTGTGGTTGTGTATTTGGATGACATTTTGATTTAGTCGCCGGATTTGGAGTCTCATTGGCGGAGCATTCGTGAGGTATTACAGTTATTGAGTGACAATTCGCTTTTTGCTAAGCTGGAGAAATGTGAGTTTGCTGTACAGAGAATTAGTTTTTTGGGTTACATTATCTCCAGTGAAGGTTTTGAGATGGATCCGGTGAAAGTTCAAGCTGTGCAGGAATGGCCTAGGTCTATTGGTTTGAAATCGTTACAGAGGTTTTTGGGTTTCGCCAATTATTATAGAAAATTCATTAAAAAATTTTCTATTATTGTCAAACCACTGACCGATCTCACCAGGAAAGGTGCTAATGCGGTTCAGTGGACTACTGAGGCCAATGAAGCTTTTGTGTTTTTAAAGGAGAGGTTCAGCTCTGCTCCCATCCTTATGCAGCCTGATGTGACTAAACCGTTTTTGGTTGAGGTTGATGCTTCTTCTGTGGGCGTTGGCACGGATGGAATACATTCCTGTGCCATTTTTTCAAAAAAAATTTCTGAGACTGAACTGAATTATGATATTAGTAATCGGGAATTGTTGGCCATTAAACTCGCATTTGAACACTGGCGGCATCTCTTGGAAGGTGCTGAATTTCCCGTTCAGGTTTTCACTAATCATAAAAATCTGATCTATCTTGATGCTGCCAAACGCTTGAATGCCCGTAAGGCTAGGTGGGCACTGTTTTTCTCGCTGTTTAATTTTTCCGTTACTTACATCCCAGGTACTAAGAATGTGAAAGCCGATGCTTTGTCTCGCAGCTTTTCTCCCATGGTTGGTGCTGAGGAGGAGGAGAACATTTTACAAGAAGGGGTTGTGATTGCTGCTTTGGACTCTGTGTTGGAAGATGAGATTCTTAAAGCACAGGAGAATGCCCCATCTAACACTCCCCATAGGAGGTTGTTTGTGCCTGGTACCTTTAGGAGAGATTTGTTTGTTGAGTGTCATGAGCCTCGGTTGGCAGGTCATCCTGGAATCTCTGAGACCAAGAGACTTGTGGGTCGCAGTTTTTGGTGGCCTGGATGGCAGAAGGAAGTCATTAAGTGGGTGCGTCAGTGCACTGTGTGTGCTAGATCTAAGTCTTCACATACTCCTGCTGCGGGGTTGCTTTGCCCTCTGGAGATCCCTAGTGCACCTTGGATACATTTGCTATGGACTTTATTACTGACCTTCCCCCCTCTGAGGGTTTCACTGTCATCTGGGTGGTCGTGGACCGTTTTTAGCAAGATGTGTCACTTGGTTCCTTTCATCAAACTGCCCTGCGCTAAGACTCTCGCTAAGGCCTTTGTCAAGGAAATTGTCAGACTACATGGCGTTCCTACTGACATTGTTTCTGATAGGGGACCTCAGTTCGTGGCTCGTTTTTGGCGCGCCTTTTGTGACAGGTTGGGAGTTCATTTGTCGTTTTCATCCGGATATCATCCTGAGTCTAATGGCCAGACAGAAAGGAAAAGCCAGGATGTTGAGCAATTCTTGCGTTGTTTTGTGGCAGACAATCAAGAGGGGTGGTCGGAGTTTCTGCCATCTTGCTCTTAACAACCATACATCCTCTTCTGCTGGTTGTTCTCCTTTTTTTGTTGCAATTACTTGTGAGTCAGTCGTGTCTGTCCACAAAAGGAGGTTTAACAGCACAAATATTTATTGCTTCCCATCAGTTACTAATGTATTATTTATATATTTTTGTTTAAACCATAACTATCAATTTTATGTGTAGCTTTCCATTTTATCATGACAGAAAATTAAATAAGAAAAACATCTTCAAGATCTCATCTCAGAGAACACTCCCTCATTTTTTTCTGATTTCTATGTGATACATTTTCATTTTTATTTAATCCTGTTCATACTGGCCCTCATTGAGAGGAACACACCTTCCTCCAACCAATGCTACAATTTACTCACAATTTTACAACCTGGTGAATAAAGGGCACTTCCAGAATATCTGTCTGCCCCTGGTGCACATTTTTGATCTATTATGGGCAAGTTTATTTTGGGTCTTGATACTGAGACAATATATTCAATTTATTATTGACATGTTGGAGGAGCCATAACTTTTTTTATTTTTTCATTGACAAAGCTGTAATATGTTGTGACTTTTGCAGAACCAGCTAGATTTGTTGGAACCTTTCTATATATACAGTAAATTTTTTGTTAAGCTATAATTCTATTTTGGAAGCAAAAATAAAATTAAAAATACAACAAAAAGCAACTCTAAGGGCCTGATTCATCAAGACTGACATAGTTCACACTGATCTTGATGAAAAGGTGTGCTGGATTCAGACGTCCCTTCATGAATCAGGTGTTAGAACTCTCCTGTTAGGTTTTTTCTATCTTGCTGGTCACATGACCTTTTTTGCCTACTTAATCCTGCTCCGCCCTTCTGGCTTTGCTGGACTTCATTGTAACTTCTACTCTTAAGCTAGCCGGGTGCTTTTGTACCTTACTCAAATAGTTTTGCTTGGTCTTCTGACCTCTATGTTCTATGTTGTTTTGTTTTTCTTTTTACTGCTACAACTTCTGTTAGGAGGTATCCATCTTTTCTCCCAGTCCCTAGTGCTTGTAGGGATTCCTTCCTCGCATCTATAGGTCTTCGTTCAGACTAGCTAAGGACTTTAGCGGGTCTGATCGCAGGATCAGGTTCCCCGTTACATCGTAGGGATTGAGCTTAGTTCTATTGTAGGGACAGATTCCCTTTCTTTCCTTAGTGTTTGTAGCAGAATATAACACAGGAGGTAAAACAAGTGGCGTATGCTTCCGTCTGCTCCTCGCCACAAATCCTACTCTAGTACTTGCTGGTAGAGATGAGCGACTTTCTTTTTTGTCGGGTCGAGTCGGGTTTCATGAAACCCGACTTATTCAAAAGTCGGGTCGAACGAAATCGGCCGACTATCGGGAAAAGTCTGGGGTCAGAATGAAACACGAAACCCAATGCAAGTCAATGGGGAAGCAAAGTCGGCAGGGAGTGGAGGACAGTAAACACACCTACAGTGGCCATTTCAATGCCTACAACATAAATTCTTATTACTTAAGCTTGGCAACCTTAATTAACTTTATAATAATAGTTACGTATTGAAAACTGGGGTTTTTGGCAAAACTTGTGGGGGGGTAGGGCTGGCTCCCGGTTTTCGTGTGCCCCGGGCTAAAGAGTGTCAGTGGGCCCCTTTAACACATACCACAATTCATGATGCTCCAATACGGCACAGAAATATAGGTATAGTACAATGAAAAATACTTCACTTCTTACATGACATGACTGGTATCTTTGTTAAAATCTACAATAGCTCAAAAAACGCACAGTATATTCCTTCATACAGTATTATAGCCACCAGATAGTGCACCATACAGAATAATGAGCCCCATATATTGCTCCATACATAATTGGTCCCATATAATGCTCCATACAGAATAGGTCCCATATGTGCCTCATATGATGCTCCATACCCTATATGATGCCCCATAAATTATTAACCCCATATGATTCTCCAGTATATGATGGGCCCCATGGATGATGCTCCAGTGTCTAATGGGCCAAAATAATGTTCCATATATAATGGACCCCATTTATAACGCTCCATTGTATAATGGTCCCCATAAATGCTGCTCCAGTGTCTGTTTTCCCCCTTTTAGAATGCTCCAGTACATGATGGGCCCCATGGATGATGCTCCAGTAACTGATCTGCCCCATTTAGAATGTTCCAGTATATGATGGACCCCATGGATGATGCTCCAGTGTCTGATCTGCCCCATTTAGAATGTTCCAGTATATGTTGGGTCCCATGGATGATGCTCCAGTGTGTTATGGGCCAAAATCATGCTCCTTATATAATGGGCTCCATTATTAATTATCCAGTGTATAATGGGCCCCGTAAATGCTGCTCCAGTGTCTGCTGTCCCCCATTTATAATGCTCCAGTATATGATGGACCCCATGGATGCTGCTCCAGTGTCTGATCTGCCCCATTTACAATGCTCCAGTATATGATGGGCCCCATGGATGCTGCTTCAGTGTCTTATGGGCCAAAATCATGCACCAAATATTTTGGGCCCCATTATTAATTATCCAGTGTATAATGGGCCCCGTAAATGCTGCTCCAGTGTCGGTTTTCCCCCTTTTACAATGCTCCAGTGTCTGATCTGCCCTATTTAGAATGCTCCAGTATATGATGGGCCCCATGCATGCTGCTCCAGTGTCTGATCTGCCCTATTTAGAATGCTCCAGTATATGTTGGGCCTCATGTATGATGCTCCAGTGTGTTATGGGCCAAAATCATGCTCCATATATAATGGGCCCCATTATGAATGATCCAGTGTATAATGGGCCCCGTAAATGCTGCTCCAGTGTCTGCTGTCACCCATTTACAATGCTCCAGTACAGGGCTGGCTCCAGGTTTTTATGGGCCCCGGGCGAAGGAGCCTCAGTGGGCCCCTTTAACACAGACCACGATTCATGATGCACAGATACAGCAGAGAAATATAGGTACAGTACAATGCCAAATACTTCTCTTCTTACATTACATGAGTGATATCTATTGTAAATTGTACAATAGCTCAAAAACCGCCAAATCCTCACAGCGCACAGAACAGACTGGACAGTACAGTCCTCCATACAATATTATGGGCACCACAGTCTCCCCCTCATCACCCATATAATACCCCATGCAGGATGTCACCCCCCATATAATGCTCCATACAGAATACTGGACCCAATATAATGCTCCATACAGGATACTGGTCCCCATATAATGCTCCATACAGGATACTGGTCCCCATATAATGCTCCATACAAAATATGGAGCTCTCCTCTGCGCTGTACTGCGTTCTGCACTGTTACGGCTCAGGAAAGGGCGCTGTGGAAAGACTCCCCATTATCATCATGATTGCCTCCTTATCATCATCATTGCCTCCCCATCATCATCATGGCCTCCCATTATCATCAATGCCTGCCCATCATCATCATCTCCTCCCCATCATCATCAATTCCTGCCCATCATCATCTTCTCCCCATCATCAATGCCTGCCCATTATCATCAATGCCTGCCCATTATCATCATCTTCTCCCCATCATCATCAATGCCTCCCCATTATCAGCAATGCCTGCCCATCATCATCTCCTCCCCATCATCATCAATGCCTGCCCATCATCATCTTCTCCCCATCATCAATGCCTGCCCATTATCATCATCTTCTCCCCATCATCATCAATGCCTCCCCATTATCAGCAATGCCTGCCCATCATCATCTTCTCCCCATCATCAATGCCTGCCCATTATCATCATCTTCTCCCCATCATCATCAATGCCTCCCCATTATCAGCAATGCCTGCCCATCATCATTTTCTCCCCATCATCAATGCCTGCCCATTATCATCATCTTCTCCCCATTATCAGCAATGCCTGCCCATCATCACACACAGACAGCACACAAGCACTCTCTCACATACTTATACACACACATACACACACAAAGCACCGCACTACATACACACAGACACACACAGAGACACACACACACACACGTCTTACCCGTCCGACGTCCGCGCGCTCTCTGCCACAGCCGGCCGCTGAATGATGACGTCATTCAGCGGCGCTGCTGTGAGAGGAAGCGCCGGTGCCCCCTGGAGCCCGGAGCTGCGGCTGCGGAGGCACGGGAGAGGTAAGTATTGCGCCGGCTGCACCGGGGCCCTGAGCAAGCGGGGGGGCCCAGTGGCGGCGCAGACACCGCTCTCCTCCGCTAACGGGCGCGGGGGTGTCAGACGGCGAGTGGGCCCCCCCGCCTGCTCAGGGCCCCGGCACTTGCCCGGGTGTGCCGGGTGCTGACGCCGGCCCTGCTCCAGTATATGATGGGCCCCATGGATGCTGCTCCAGTGTCTGATCTTCCCCATTTACAATGCTCCAGTAAATGTTGGGGCCCATGGATGCTGCTCCAGTGTCTGATCTGCCCCATTTACAATGCTCCAGTATATGATGGGCTCCATGGATGCTGCTCCAGTGTCTTATGGGCCAAAATCATGCACCAAATATATTGGGCCCCATTATTAATTATCCAGTGTATAATGGGCCCCGTAAATGCTGCTCCAGTGTCTGTTTTCCCCCTTTTAGAATGCTCCAGTATATGATGAGCCCCATGGATGCTGCTCCAGTGTCTGATCTGCCCCATTTAGAATGCTCCAGTATATGCTGGGCCCCATGGATGATGCTCCAGTGTCTGATCTGCCACATTTTTAATGCTCAAGTGTATGCTGGGCCCCATATATAATTCTCCAGTGTATAATGCTCCCCATACATTGCTCCAAACATTAAAAAAAATGTAATATCCTTCTTGCTGTGCACTGTTCTACTCTGGACTCCTCAGCATCGCCATGTTACAGCTCTCTGCACTTGGACTGTTTAGGCAGAGGGCGGACAGACGTGACGTCATCACGCTCTCTAAGCTGAATGTCACTGTCAGGAAATGCGGAAGACGTCACAGCGTTGGAGCAGGGAGAGGTAAGTATTGCAAGTGCTCAGGGGGCCGACTCGTGGGTGACGGCACTGGCACAGGGCACCTCATAGTACGCCGGTGTGTCTGACGGCGAGCGGGCACTCCCACCATCAGAGACAATTTTTTGTACTATGAGGGACCCTGTGCCAGTGCGGTCGCCCACGAGTCGGCCACCCCTGCTTGCTCAGGGAACCGGCACTTGCCCAGGTGCGCCAGGTACTGACAGCGGCCCTGGTGGAGCGGGGTTTGTAGTTTTGTAGTCTGTCCACGCTTGCAAGTGTATGTTCATTAAATGTGTAAACATGCAACTGGTATTCAAATTTCTGAGATTTTTCCCTCGGCTAAAAGTCCTTCCGCACTGCTTACAGATAACCTTTGCCTCATCAATAGGATTTAGGTCAAAAAAGTGCCACACTGGACTGTTCCTAATATGGTATAAATTTTCAGGGCTTACACGCTGTGCTAATTTGACCGTCTGGACAAGCTGTCCTGCAACTCTTTTTTTTTTAACACCTTTTTTGACTGCTATGGGCCTGACAGATAACAGCTGCTGCGATGTCGATGCCTGCTGCGGCTCCCTCGCCTCTTCTGAGCTATTGCAAGCGGCACCCTCTTCCCCACTGGATGCCAATCGAGGTCAACAACTGGGTCATCCATCACTTCCTTTTCAATTTCATCTGCACCGTCCTCTGTGTCACCGTGTAAGGTGGTATAGTATGCGGGAAGGGGCACCTGAGTTTCATCAGGGTCATATTCTGGCTCAGTAGACTGCGAGGGAAATGTAGTGCTCTGAGTGAATATACCAGCACAATCATCTAGCAGTGGCTGTGCATCAGTGCACTCCATCTCTGATTAATGTTGGACTGTGGAATTCAGCATTTGACTTGATAACCCAGGCATGGTATGTGAAAAGAGCTCCATGGAGTAATCTGAAGAGTGGGCTGCCACATCCTTCACTTTTAGTGGGGGTGAAGGACACAAGGAAAGGTGTTGTTCCTGACCAGGAGCCTGCACTGATGACTCCGTGCTTGCATTTTTTGAAACTTCAGAAGAGGAGGCGATAGAGCTGTAAGCTGTTTCGCCAATGTAAGCCAAAACCTGTTCCTGATGCTCCGGCTTTAAAAGCGGTTTACCTACTCCCAGAAAAGGGAGCCTTCCAGGCCTTCTGGAGCCAGACGATGAGGCAGGCTCCACACCTCCTGCCTTAGGTGCTATTGTGCTTTAGTCACTGCCAGCAGATGCACCACCACCACCATCAGTAACAGCTGGCCCCCCCGCCCACGTCCGTGGCCTCTTCCACCCTACTTCCTCATGTTTTTGAAAATGTACCAAAAATACCAACAGATATATGGTACTATATCAGAAGCATGCAGCTGTATACAGTGTTGGGGTAATTTTAAATCTCGGTATAGATTTCAGGAGGCAGACAAAGACGCTCACAGGCTCATTATGGATTACACAAGAATATAATAGGAAGAAAAAGGGGTACTGTATCAGCAGATACAAGGTATATCTAGTATAGTGAAAATATTCTAAATTTCCATATATTTTTCAGGAGGCAGCCACTGACGCTCTCAGGCTCAGTATGCATTACACAATGATATAAAACGGTACTGTTATGATTTGGTAGCTGAGGAGAGCAGGCAAAAACGGCAATACACCAGAGAGGTTGGAATCTACTGGATTGCAGTACCTTGACTAACCACCACAACTAAAGGCAGCCGTGGAGCGTTCCTACGTTGGTCCTAGACGCCTCATCACAGCCTGAGAGGTTAACTACACCTAAAGATAGAAAGAGGAAAGCTATCTGCCCCGGAGCAGATCCCCAAAGAACATAGGAAGCCCCCAAACATGTAATGGCGGTTAGACAAGAGGAAATACAGACACAGACAGAAAATAGTATGAGCAAACGTTGGGGCCCAAACTACCTGGACAGAAAAGGATAGGAAGGACACTTACTGCAATCCAAAAAACCCTAAAAAATACCAACTCTACTAATTGCAAAAACACCTGAGATCACACGACCTCTACCACCTAAATTAGTTCTCTGGTGTCACAAAACTAAGCCGCAGCCACTGAAAAATCTGGAAAAGGCAAACGAACAAATAACAGTGGCTCAGTCAAACTGAGAGGAGCACAAGCCCCCGGAGGGGACCTGGCTGACCTCCACAGAAGTGCAGGGAACAATGCAAAAAGCAAGCACAAAAATAAAAGCAGAAAATATCTTATCTGATAGCAGAAGATGCAGGCAAGACTCAGCAAGCTTCCAAGTGAACCAGGAACCACAGTTGAGACAAGAACAATTGATCACCGGCAACCATGATGGGAGGGAACCTCCCTTATATAAGACCAGTCTGTAACTCCTGATTGCCAATCCTCATTGAATGGTTCAGTACTGTTTGTAACCACCAGAGGGAGCTTCTGCTCAGAATTCATTTCTAACACATTCACAACAGGTACTGTTTCGCCAGATACAAGGTATATATAGTATAGTGAAAATATTATAAATCTCTGTGTATATTTCAGGGAGTAAACTCTGACGCTCACAGGCTTAGTGTGGATTACACAAGAATATAATAAGAGGAAAAAAGGGGTACTGTATCAGCAGGAACAAGGTATATATAGTATAGTCAAAATATTCGAAATCTCCGTATATATTTCAGGAGGCAGCCACTGACACTCTCAGGCTCAGTGTGTATTACACAATAATATTAATAGGGTACTGTTTCGCCAATGTGACGATCCATACTGCCTGTGTGGACAGGGATCACTCGCTTAGCTGGTCTTAGAGGCAAAAACTAGCACGCTCAGGGTTCAAACCACAGTCCTTTAGATTTATTTTGGCAATACAAGCACCAACAGTCTGTGGAGTTACCTTACAGGAGCTCCTGCTCCTCACGCTGACTCCTAGTCAGTCCTAAGTTCTCAGGGAAGCTTCCTAACTGGGATCACCGTCCTTGCCCACCAGGCCACCTGACAGTCCAGATCCTCAGAGGGTCGCTAGCTTCCCCCCACGCAGTGCCATCGCAGACACCTGGCCTCTTCTTGAGCTATTCAGGACGTCCATCCCAGGACCGTCCAACACACAGGCCTCCAGGTCCATGGCCTTTCCATGTGCTCCAGGAATCCAATCCTACTCCCAGGATTTTCCAACACAGACCATCCAGGACCTAACACTTCACACAGATTCAGTCTCAACACGTCAGAGACTCTCCACAGTCTGAGACAGACTACACTCCCTCACCATGTGCCAACCACTTCCTTACATACCTGTAGCCACTCCCCCAGCTAAGGTATGAAGCACATGGTCTGGTCACATGTTCATGACCTCATCACAGGTCCTTCACAAACTCACACCACCGCCAGTGGGTGGTGTATGTGTTGCTAGCCAGTCCCACCCTGCTCACAAGCTAACCCTGTAAGCTACCCTATACAATAAACAGAACTCTTGTAGGACTAAAAGTCCCAGAACAGCATTCCTGGCTTACAGCGCAGAGGAGCTCTGCGACACATACCTGCCATTCACAATAATGCCAGGGCCTGTTTTCCCATCCATATCACTCCTCCATGCATCTCTTGAGGAGCATATACAGCGCCCCCTAGCTGCAGCATGAGTCCACTACACCTCACCAGATACAAGGTATATATAGTATAGTTAAAATATTATAAATCACTGTATATAATTCAGGAGGCAGACAATGACGCTCACAGGCTCAGTATGGATTACACAAGAATCTAAAAAGTTCGTGGGTGGAGGAGGAGGGGGTATATCCCAGATAAGGAGTAAGCAAAAATGGCATAAGTTGAGGTGTATAATGGACGTAAAGCAGCTGCAAATGGATGAATTGGAGAAGTCCGAGGAAGAGGAGGACAAAAACAGGGTACTGTATCACCAGATACAAGGTAGTATAGTCAAAATATTCTAAATCTGCGTATATATTTCAGGAGGCAGACAATGACGCTCTCAGGCTCAGTATGGATTACACCAGAATATAAAAAGTAGAAAAAGGGTAATATATTAGAAGCGTAGAGCTGTATACAGTGTTGGGGTAATTTTTAAATCTCCGCATATATTTCCGGAGTAACACACAGACGTTCATAGGCTCAGTATGGATTAGACCACAATATAAAAAACTGAAAAAGGGTACTGTATCACCAGATAACCGGTATTTATAGTATAGTGAAAATATTAAAAATCTCCGTATATATTTCAGGAGGCAGACACTGATGCTCTCAGGCTCAGTATGTATTACACCAGAATATAATAAGAAGAAAAAGGGGTCCTGTATCACCAGATACCAGGTATATATAGTCTAGGTAAAATATTGGAAATCACCGTATATATTTCAGGAGTCAGACAATGACGCTCACAGGCTCTGTATGGATTACACCAGAATATCAAAACTAGAAAAAGGGTAATGTATTACAAGCGAACAGCTGTATACAGGGTTGGGGAAATTGTAAATCTCCGTATATTTTTACAGAGTCAGACACTGGCTCTCATAAGCTAAGTACTGATCACACCAGAATATAAAAACTAGAAAAAGGGTAATGTATTACAAGCGGACAGCTGTATACAGGGTTGGGTGTTATGATTTGGTAACTGAGGAGGACAGGAGCAAAACAGCAAGGCAGCCGAACACCTGAGAGGTTGGGAACTTATGGGTTGCAGATCCCTAAACTAACCGCACAACTAGAAGCAGCCGTGGAGCGTACCTATGGTGATCCTAGACGCCTCGGCACAGTCGGAGAGCTAGCTACACCTAAAGACAGAAATAGGAAAGCTAACTGCCCAGAGTAGAGCCCCAAAGGAATAGGCTGCCCCCAAACATATAATGGCGGTTAGACAAGATGAAACACAAACGCAGACAGAAAATAGAGAGAGCAAACGCAGGGGCCAAACACTGACTAAATAGGACAGGAAAGAACAGAATACTATCTGCAACCCAGCAAAAGCCAAGTAAAACTTCCAACACTTCTGATTACAAAAATGCTGAGATCACACGATCTCGCCACCCACTAAATCAGATCTCAGAGTGAACAAGGCTATCCCGCAGCCACTCAAAAAGCAGGGAAAGAGCAATTGAACAAATAATAGTGGCTACAGAAAACAGAGAGAAGCACAGGCCCCAGGAGGGGACCCGGCTAACCTCCACAAAGGAGCAGACAAAAATGGAAATAGCAAAGACAATAGAAATAAGCAGAAAATATCTTATCTGAAAGTAGAAGACGCAGGCAAGATGCCAGCAGACTTCCAAATGAACCTGGAAACAACAATTGATCACTGGCGAGGATCATGGGAAGGCAGCTCCATTATATCAGTCCAGTCAGTGACTCCTGATTGCCAGGTATCGCTGCCAGCTGAGGAGGCCCAGTCATTCGATACAGCTTCAGTACCGACAGCAACTACAAGAGGGAGCCTTCGCTCAGAAATTGTCTCCAATACATTCACAACAGTTGGGGAAATTGTAAATCTCCGTAGATTTTTCATGACTCAAACACTGGCTCTCACAGGCTCAGTATTGATCACACCAGAATATAAAAACTAGAAAAAGGGTAATGGATTACAAGCAGACAGCTGTATACATGGTTGGTGAAATTTAAAATCTCCGCATATTTTGCCAGAGTCAGACACAGGCTCTCACAGGCTCAGTATGGATCACGCCACAATATAAAAATTTGGGTGGTGGAGGGGGGGTGGGGACAGGCCAGATCGGGAGGTGGCAAAAATGGCATATGTTGAGGTGTATAATGGATGTAAAGCAGCTTCAAATGGAGGAATTTGAGAAGTACAAATAAGAGGAGGACAAAGCGAGCCATTTTTCTGGCAACCTATGCAGAGGTGTATCTAGGCTTTCTGGCACCCGGGGCAAGAATTCGGTTCGGCGCCCCCCCCCCGCACACATGCGATTTGCACACTTAGTCATGTACCGATGAGCTGCTCTGCCTAAAGGCACTGCCACACTTAGCGATCGCACCAGCGATCACGACAACGACTTAACCTGGCGAGATCGCTGGTGTGATCGCTATGTGATCACTAGTTAGATTCCAAACACAACTCATCAGCGATCTGTGATTCCAAACACAACTCATCAGCGATCTGTATAACGACCTCTGCGGTCGTTGGGAAAACCTAGACCCACCTGCGACGCTGGTAAAGTCGTTCATAAAGGGTGTCACACTCAGCGATTCAGGCTCACCAGCGGGACACCAACGACCAAAAAACGGCTCAGAACGTTCCTTAGCGATCAGCAACATCTCAGCAGGGGCCACATCGCTGCTACATGTCACACACAGCTAAGTTGCTAACGAGATCGCTA
>JARQOD010000003.1:74616354-74716800 GCA_033576555.1 Oophaga sylvatica | reverse complement strand
GAAACTCATGACGCTGTGCCCCAGACACCACTCTATCACACTGCATGGGTTCAGAAGCTGGTTCACAAGGCAACACCATTCCACGCATACTTCTCCGCTCACGCAAACGTCTGTCAATTTGAATCGCTAATGACATAGAATCATTGAGACCAGAGGGGACAGGGAATCCCACCATAACATCCTTTACATTATCTGACAGACCCTTCCGGAAAAGGGCCGCCAAAGCGTCGTCATTCCATTTGGTCAGGACTGCCCACCTACGGAATCTCTGACAGTATAACTCAGCGTCATCAAGCCCCTGATTTAATGCCAACAAGGTTTTTTCAGCTTGATCAGTGACATTAGGCTCATCGTACAATAACCCCAAAGCCTGAAAAAAACGCATCAACATCACTCAAAACAGGATCCCCAGGTATCAGGGAAAAAGCCCAATCCTGAGGATCGCCGCGCAGGAGAGAGATGATAATTTGAACCTGCTGCGCTGCGTTTCCTGAGGACTTAGATTTTAAGGCAAAAAACAATTTACAATTATTTTTGAAATTCTGAAACTTAGCTCGATCCCCCAAAAACAAATCTGGCATGGGAATCCTAGGTTCCACAACAGGCAACCTAGCAAGATATGCAGCAATACTCTGAACCTCAGTGGCAAGCTGATCCACACGGCCAGACAACCGTGCAAACTCCATTGGGAGAAAAGATCCTCCCCAGCACTCAGAGATACAGAGGGAAGAAAAAAAAAAAAATGCAACAAACAGAAAAATATCTCTGACAACTCTGACAACCTTTTTTCTTTCACAATATTTTTCCCTTCTGTGAGTACCATACAATTTTCAATTTTTTAGGCCGGTGATACTGTTATGTTTCGGTAGCTGAGGAGAGCAGGCAAAAAGGCAATACACCAGAGCAGTTGGAATCTATGAGATTGCAGTACCCTGACTAACCACCACAACTAGAGGCAGCCGTGGAGCGTTCCTACGTTGGTCCTAGACGCCTCGTCACAGCCTGAGAAACTAACTACACCTAAAGACAGAAACAGGAAAGCTATCTGCCCCGGAGCAGAACCCCAAAGATAATAGAAAGCCCCCAAACATGTAATGGCGGTTAGACAAGAGGAAATACTGACACAGAAAGAAAATAGTATGAGCAAACGCTGGGGCCCAAACTATCTAAATAGAAAAGGATAGGAAGGGTACTTACTGCAATCCCAGAAAACCCTGAAAAGCACCAACTCTACTAATTTCAAAATCACCTGAGATCACACGACCTCTACCACCTAAATTAGTTCTCTGGTGTAACAAAATCAAAACAGCAGCCACTGAAAAAGCTGGAAAAAGCAAAAGAACAAAACTCAGTGGCTGAACTAAACTGAGAGGGCAGAAGCCCCCGGAGGGGACCCTGAAGGCCCCCAAAGAAGTGCAGTACAAAATGCAAAAATATAGCACAAACACAAAAGAAGCAAAAGTCTTATCTGTAAGCAGGAGATGCAGACACGACACAGCAGGCTACAAGGGAAACTGGAATGAAGGATTCAGACCAGAAACAATTGATCACCGGCAACCCTGATGGGAAAATGACTCCCTTATATAAGACCAGTCAGTAACACCTGATTCCCAGTCCTCACAATCTTCACTAGCACCGCTTGTAACCACCAGAGGGAGCCTCTGCTAGAACTCATCTCAAACCCATTCACAACACTCTACACTGTATACAGCTGTACACTTCTGATTCAGCACCCTTTTTCTGCTTTTTATATTCTGGTCTAATCCATACTGAGCCTGTGAGTGTATGTGTCTGACTCTGGAAATATATATGGAGATTTACAATTAACCCTAGACTGTATACAGCTGTACACTTGTGATACAGTGCCCTTATTCTGCTTTTTATATTCTGGTGTAATCCATACTGAGCCTGTGAGCGTCTGTGTGTGACTCTGGAAATATATACAGAGATTTACAATTACCCCTACACTGTATACACCTGGTATCTTCTGATACAGTACCTTTTTCTGCTTTTTATATTCTGGTCTAATCCATACTAAGCCTGTGAGCGTCTGTGTCTGACTCCGGAAATATATACGGGATTTACAATTACCCCTACACTGTATACACCTGGTATCTTCTGATACAGTACCCTTTTTATGTTTTTATATTCTTATCTAATCCATACTGAGCCTGTGAGCGTCTGTGTGTGACTCCGGAAATATATACGGAGATTTACAATTACCCCTACACTGTATACACCTGGTATCTTCTGATATAGTACCCTTTTTCTGCTTTTTATATTCTGGTCTAATCCATACTGAGCCTGTGAGCATCTGTGTCTGACTCCTGAAATATATACGGTGATTTACAATTACCCCTAGGGTGTATACAGCTGTACGCTTCTGATTCAGCACCCTTTTTCTGCTTTTTATATTCTGGTCTAATCCATACTGAGCCTGTGAGTGTATGTGTCTGACTCCGGAAATATATATGGAGATTTACAATTAACCCTAGACTGTATACAGCTGTACGCTTGTGATACAGTACCCTTTTTCTGCTTTTTATATTCTGGTCTAATCCATACTGAGCCTGTGAGCGTTTGTGTGTGACTTTGGAAATATATACGGAGATTTACAATTACCAATACACTGTATACACCTGGTATCTTCTGATTCAGCACCCTTTTTCTGCTTTTTATATTCTGGTCTAATCCATACTGAGCCTGTGAGCGTCTGTGTGTGACTTTGGAAATATATACGGAGATTTACAATTACCAATACACTGTATACACCTGGTATCTTCTGATACAGTACCCTTTTTATGCTTTTTATATTCTGGTCTAATCCATACTGAGCCTGAGAGCGTCTGTGTGTGACTCCAGAAATATATAAGGAGATTTACAATTACCCCTACACTATATACACCTGCTATCTTCTGATACATTACCCTTTTTCTGCTTTTTATATTCTGGTTTATTCCATACTGAGCCTGAGAGTGTCTGTGTGTGACTCTGGAAATATATATGGAGATTTACAATTTTCCCCTTCACCGTATACAGCTGTACGCTTCTGATACAGTAACATATATCTGCTGGTATTTTTGGTACATTTTCCCAAACATGAGGAAGTATGGTGGAAGAGGCCGCGAACGTGGGCGGGGGGGTCAGCTGGTACTGATGGCGGTGGTGGTGCATCTGCTGATAGTGCCAAAAGCACAATAGCACCTAAGGCAGGAGGTGTTGAGCCTGCATCATCGTCTGGCTCCAGAAGGCCTGGAAGGCTCCCTTTTCTGGGAGTACGTAAACCGCTTTTAAAGCCGGAGCATCAGGAACAGGTGTTGGCTTACATTGCCGAAACAGCCTCCAGCTCTATCGCCTCCTCTTCTAAAGTTTCCAAAAATACAAGCACTGAGTCGTCAGTGCAGGCTCCTGGACAGGAACAACACCTTTCCTTGTGTCCTTCACCCCACCAAAAGTGAAGGATGCGGCAGGCCACACTTCAGATTACTCCATGGAGCTCTTTTCACTTACCATGCCTGGGTTATCAAGTCAAATCCTGAATTCCCCAGTCCAAGATGAATCTGACATGGAGTGCACTGATGCACAGCCACTGCTATATGATTCTGCTGGTACATTCACCCAGAGCACTACATTGCCCTCGCAGTCTACTCAGTCAGAATCTGACCCTGATGAAACTCAGGTGCCCCTTCCCACATACTATACCACCTTACACTGTGACACAGAGGAAGGTGCAGATGAAATTGAAGAGGAGGTGATGGATGACCCAGTTGTTGACCCGGATTGGCATCCATTGAGGGAAGAGGGTGCCGCTGGCAATAGCTCAGAAGAGGAGAAGGATCTGCAACAGGCATCGACATCGCAGCAGCGGTTATCTGGCTGGCCCGTGGCAGTCCAAAAAGGTGTTAAAAAAACAAAAATAGTTGCAGGACAGCTTGGCCAGACGGTCAAATTAGCACAGCGTGCAAGCCCTTAAAATTTATCCCATAGTAGGAAGAGTGCAGTGTGGCACTTTTTTGACCAAAATCCTATTGATGAGGCAAAGGTTATCTGTAAGAAGTGCGGAAGGACCTTTAGCCGAGGGAAAAATCTCCGAAATTTGAATACCAGTTGCATGCTTAGACATTTAAACACCATGCACTTGCAAGTGTGGACGGACTACAAAACCTCAGGTAGCCAGCAAAGCTACATCGCTTCCCCCACTGTAAGCCCACTAGTTAGCACACCACCAGCAAGAAATGTTGAGGTGTCGTCGCAAGGCCAAAGCAGTCAGGGAATTACAATGTTTTTGCATCCAAAGACTGAATCTAGGCCATCACCACCTCCATCACCACCACCATTACCATCACCAACCCCCTCTCAGTCCGTCATGTCCACCGCTAACTTCCTCATAAGCAGCTCTCAAGTCCAGCTCACCCTAGCAGACACTCTGAGTAGGACAAGAAAGTACTCATCCTCTCATCCGCATACACTGGCTTTGAACGCCTACATTGCCAAACTGATCTCATTAGAGATGATGCCCTTCCGTTTGGTTGAAACTCAGCGTTCCTAGAGCTCATGGCCTACGCTGTCCTATGCTATGACCCACCCAGTCACACTTCTTTTCTAGAAAAGCCATCCCTGCCCTTCACCTGCATGTGAAAGACCGCATTGTCCATGCACTCAAACAATCAGTGAGTGGAAAGGTTCACTCACAACAGATGCATGGGCCAGTAGGCATGGCCAGGGCCGTTACGTGTCCATCAATGCGCACTGGGTTAATGTGGTGGATGCAGGGTCCACAGGGGACAGCGGTGGTGGGACAGTGCTGCCTAGCACACGGTATAGGCAACAGTTGCCTGTAGGCGTTCGACCCTCCTACTCCAGAAGCGAAAGCTCATCGACAGAGCGCAGTCGCACGAGCACTCCATCCGCAGCTGCCAGTGTTGCACACGAGGTGTCCCACTATCGAACAGCTAGTGGTAAGCATCAGCAGGCTGTTTTAAAGATGATGTCTTTGGGCGACAACAGACACACCGCGGAGGTACTGGCCGACTACTTGCAGCGAGAAACTGAGTCATGGCTGGGCAGTCTATATCTTGAGCCAGGCAAGGTAGTCAGTGATAACGGCCATAATTTTGTGGCGGCCATAGCCCTGGCAAAACTTAGACACATACCTTGCCTGGCTCACACCTTGAACCTGGTGGTGCAGTGCTTCCTAAATAATTATCCAGAGTTAACAGCCCTGCTCCATAAGGTGCAAAGACTGTGCTCGCACATCCGTCACTCGCCCGTAGACTCCAGTCTATGCAGAGGCTGCAGCGATCGCTCCACCTCCCCAAGCACCAGCTAATCATAGACGTTGCAACAAGGTGGAACTCCACCATGCACATGGTTGAGAGGCTGTGCGAACAGAGGCAGGCTGTAATGCATTTGGGGAAGGATACACGGGCAAGCAGTTTGAGGGCAGACATGAAGTTTTCGGGTGTGCAGTGGTCAAAGCTGAAAGACCTCTGTAAAGTCCTTCAGTGTTTTGAGGAATGCACACGGCTGGTAAGCGCAGACGACACCATCATAAGCATGAGCATCCCACTTATGCGTCTGCTCATGCAAGAGGAGGAGGAGGGAAGCCTTGATGACAATCAGCCATTGTCTGCTCAAGGAAATGTCCTGGATGAGGTGGAGGAACAAGAGGAAGAGGAGGAGGAGGATGAGGGGGATGATTATTTTGGGGAAGAGGATGCTTCTCAGGGGGCAAAAGAAAATGTTGGCTTGCCAAGGTCAGGTACAGGGTTTGTGCGTGACTGGAGGGATGTGGATTTGGCAGAAAGTGCTCCTCCATCCACCACTGGCAGTGCATGATTGACACGTGGAACATTGGCCCACATGTGTGATTATGTCTTGTGGATCCTAAAAAGGGACCCCCACATTGCCAAAATTATGAAGGATGATGACTACTGGTTGGCCAGCATCCTTGATCCATGCTATAAAGGCAAATTAAGAAACTAGATCTGAGCTGAAAAAGTAGATTAATGTGTATGCAAAATGTAAATGCATATTAACACATGACCATTACACAGAGAAAACCAAAAAACAAGACACAAATATCCTAAAATAAAATAAAAATAAAAAAATATATTGCAAAAAATGCATGAAGGTAGTAATAATAATAAGGGTATTTAGTAAACATAATTTTGATCAAAAGAATGTGCAAGCCATCCCGCCACGTGAAGGCAACCTTTGTGGGACAGTCCAAACTCTTGTATTAAAAACCTTTCCACTTGTCAAGTGACATAAATGTGAACAAGGACAGAGAGACTTGAGACTTTTAGGTTTTCTCTGTGTAATGGTCATGTGTTAATATGCATTTACAATTTGCATACACATTAATCTACTTTTTCAGCTCAGATCTAGTTTCTTATTTAGTTCAAAGTGCATCTTATGCATATAAGGGTGTGACCGCCCTGTTTCTGAGCTGGGAAATCTATCCTGTCTGGCCTATGCTTTTACTGGTAGGTTCAGTCTCTCTGTCCTTGTTCACATTTATGTCACAAGGACAGGTGTTGGACACAGGGGTTTCATGACATGTTGTGGACTGATTTCTCGAGTAACGCTCACAAGACTGTTAATACTAAATCGATTGCAACAGACAGGAGACAACAGTTGTCAACTATGGTTCAAAATTACCTCTCCTCCCTATCGATGTTCTCCCTCACAGTTCATTCCCTTTGACTACTGGGCCTGTAAACTGGACACCTGGCCTGAATTGGCACAATATGCCTTACAGGAGCTCGCTTGCCCTGCTGGTAGTGTGCTATTAGAAAGAGTCTTCAGTGCTGCTGAATCAATCCTGACAGAAAGAACCCGGCTGTCGACCCAAAATGTTCGTGATCTCACTTTCATTAAAATGAACCATGCCTGGGTTTCAAAGGATTTTGTACCACCTTCCCCTGATGACACATAGCTTGCCAGCAAAATGGCTCGCTTTGTCCTCCTCTTCCTCCGACTTCTCCAATTCCTCCATTTGCAGCGGCTGAACATCCAGCCTACACCTCAACATATGCCAGTTTTTCCACCTCCCTAACTGGGCTGTACCCCCCCCGAGGGCCGGCGTCAGCACCTGGTGCACCCGGGCAAGTGCCGGTGCCCAGAGCAGGTGGGGGGGCCGACTCGCCATCAGAGACACCGGCGTACTATGAGGGGCCCTGTGCCAGTGCCATCGCCCACGAGTGGGCCCCCCCTGCCTGCTCAGGGCCCCAGCACTTGCAATACTTACCACTCCCTGCTCCACCGCTGTGACGTCTTGCGCTTTCCCTGACAGTGACATTTAGGTCAGAGAGCGCGATGACGTCACGTCTGTATGCCCTCTGCCTGAACAGTCCAAGTGCAGAGAGCTGGAAGATGGCGACGCTGAGGAGTCCAGAGTACTGTAGAGCAGTGCCCAGCAAGGAGAGGTATTTCATTTTTTTAATGTTTGGAGCAATATATGGGGAGCATTATACACTGGAGAATTATATATGGGGCCCATCATACACTTGAGCATCATAGATAGGGCCCATTATACACTGGAGTATTATAAATGGGGCCCATTATATATGGAGAATTATATAGCCCCATTATACACTGGAGCATCATCCATGGGGCCCATCATATACTGGAGCATCATATGGGGCCCATTATATATGGAGCATTATATAGGCCCATCATACACTGGAGCATCATCCATGGGGCCCATCATACACTGGAGCATTATAAATGGAGCCCATCATACACTGGAGCATCATATATGGGCCCATTATACACTGGAGTATTATAAATGGGGCCCATTACATATGGAGCATTATATAGGCCCATCATACACTGGAGCATCATTCATGGGGCCCATCATATACTGTAGCATTATATGGGGTTCAATATTTATGGGGCATCATATAGGGTATGGAGCATCATATGGAGCACATATGGGGCCTATTCTGTATGGAGCATTATATGGAGCCCATTCTGTATGGAGCAATATATGGGGCCCATCATATACTGTATGGAGCTTTATATGCGACTCATTATACTGTATGGAGCAATATGTGGGCTCATTTCACTCTGTGGGGACCGTCCTATACTGTATGGCACATTATATGGGGACCATCATATACTGTAGCATTATGTGGAGCTCATCATATACTGTATGGAACATTATATAGGACCAATTATTATGTATGGAGCAATATATGGGGCTAATTATTCTGTATGGCGCACTATGTGGTGCCCATAATACTGTATGGATTACTATACTGTCCGGTTTTTGAGCTATTGTACAATTTACAACAGATATCAGTCATGTAATGTAAGCAGTGAAGTATTTGGCATTGGACTATACCTATATTTCTGTGCCGTATCGGAGCATCATGAATTGTGGTATGTGTTAAAGGGGCCCACTGAGACTCTTTGGCCCGGGGCCCACGAAAACCTGGAGCCAGCCCTGCCCCCCCACAACTTTACCCAAATAACCCCAGTTTTCAATGTGTTACTGTTATTATAAAGTAAATTAAGGTTGACAAGCTTAAGTAATAAGAATTGATGTCGTTGGCATTGAAATGGGCACTGTAGGTGTGTTTACTGTCTTCCACTCCCTGCCGATTTTTCTTCCCCATTGACTTGAATTGGGTTTCGGTCGAGTTTCAGTCGGACCTTCGACTTTTCCCGATAGTCGGCCGATTTCATTCAGCTCGACTTTTGAGAAAGTCGGGTTTCACGAAACCCAACTCGACCCTCCGGTGGCAAAGTCGCTCATCTCTATCAGAGACAACAAAAACTTTAAAATAGAAGTGAAAGCTGGTGAAAAATGCAGTCATACTGTAGATTGGCTTGATTTTGTGCTATTTCTCATATCAGCTTTTTAATGTCTCCTTGTTCCAGTCTTAAACTATTTTTATTTTTGTCAATATTGTTTTTTCACAGTTAGCACATTTTCATGTCCCCATAGCACAATTGGACAGCAAGTCTCTGGAAAAAATATCTCACATAATTTCACTAGAGTCTGCCACAGCGAACTATGAAAAGACTTCTTTAAATGTCAGTAAGATCATCTCCGGTGGAGTCAAGCAACTGACAGCTCTGGTCATTAAATTACTCTTTAGTGTCAGTTGAGTGTCATTAAAAAAAGTGCACATGTCCACAGGTATTATAATAATGGTGGGCAGAGGAAACCGGAATAGAGTGGAATCTTTACGCGAGCTGTTTTGATCCTTCGAGCCCTGGTATTAGGCCCCATCATGGACATGTGCCAGCTCTGTAATAAGATGTGACATTTGGAAACTTTACAGGCTATTGTAAGAAGGCAGATCTCCAGTACTAGCCTAATGCTAAGACTTGGGAAATATGGATGGGGAATATGGATGGTTTATCAAATCAGGCTGGTGAACATCGGAGGAGGCAAAATCCAAGAGTAAATATATATAGAAGTTGGGAGGTTATTCAGAAGGCAACACTTGATGGATGTTGAAGATGGACAATATCACTTGGCAAGCAACTTGACATGAGCTAAATTGGTTCTGCTCAGTATGAAGGGACCATGAATAGTAGAGCAGCACATTCTAGACATTATGTCCAAGATTCATCAGAAATGGCATTTTGTACTCCAGTGTCGAAAAAGATTGTGGTGGAATAAGATGAACCAAATATATTAATGGTGTTTTTTGGGCCTTATGCTACAAGTCAGCAGTTACTCTATGTGACTGCAGACTTCTGAGTCCTCAAATTGTGCTCACTGCATGCTGTGAGAATCCTAAAGTGTCAAGAGCACATACCACAAGTATGTGATGTGCATTCATACAGTCACATGCCGACTAGACATGCACAGCCTCGCTCAATACAAGTGTAGTGAAGGAGGCTGGACATGTCTAGTTGGAAGTTGCAAATTGCATGCTTGTGGTCACAAAGCCACCTGCTTGTGGCCCGTGGGAATTCACAGTGCATGCAGTGTGAGGATTCACAAGTGTGCAGCCCCATGGAGTGATTTCAGATTTGCAGCCCGAGGTTGGACAACTCCTTGTGCTTCTTAAAGGGGACCTGTCATGTGCAGAAATGCTATTTACCTGTAGATGTAGAGTTAACCTATAGGTAAATAGCATTAAAATGCAACCCAGCCACCTTAATGAAAGTGTGGCTTCCGGGAGAAAATTAACTTATATCCTCCCAGGAGCTACTCGCTTTCAGACAAAGGGGCAACTACAAGTTGCGCAAAAATACTCAAATATCTTGAACAGTTTTACATTCTGGTGAAAACTGAAGAATTGGCTCTAAGTTTTTTTTAAACAAAGATGTGAATGGTCCATTAATGAAGCCATAAAATACGTCATTCAACTAGCAAGATGTACTTTAAAAAAACTTAGAGAAATTTGTATTGTACACATTTTACAAATTAAAAAATATATACAGTACAGACCAAAAGTTTGGACACACCTTCTCATTTAAAGATTTTTCTGTATTTTCATGACTATGAAAATTGTACATTCACACTGAAGGCATCAAAACTATGAATTAACACATGTGGAATTATACACTTAACAAAAAAGTGTGTAACAACTGAAATTATGTCTTATATTCTAGGTTCTTCAAAGTAGGCACCTTTTGCTTTGATGACTTCTTTGCACACTCTTGGCATTCTCTTGATGAGCTTCAAGAGGTAGTCACCGAAAATGGTTTTCACTTCACAGGTGCCCTGTCAGGTTTAATAAGTGGGATTTCTGGCCTTATAAATGGGGTTGGGACCATCAGTTGTGCTGTGCAGAAGTCCGGTGGATACTCAGCTGAAAGTCCTACTGAATAGACTGTTAGAATTTGTATTATGGCAAGAAAAAAGCAGCTAAGTAAAGAAAAACGAGTGGCCATCATTACTTTAAGAAATGAAGGTCAGTCAGTCTGAAAAATTGGGAAAACTTTGAAAGTGTCCCCAAGTGCAGTTGCAAAAACCATCAAGCGCTACAAAGAAACTGGCTCACATGAGGACCGCCCCAGGAAAGGTAGACCAAGAGTCACCTCTGCTTCTGAGGATGTTTATCCGAGTCACCAGCCTCAGAAATCGCAGGTATACAGCAGCTCAGATTAGAGACCAGGTCAATGACACACAGAGTTCTAGCAGCAGAACATCTCTATAACAACTGTAAAGAGGAGACTGTGCAACAGGCCTTAATGGTAAAATAGCTGCTAGGAAACCACTGCTAAAGACAGGCAACAAGCAGAAGAGACTTTTTTGGGCTAAAGAACACAAGGAATGGACATTAGACAAGTGGAAATCTGTGCTTTGGTCTGTTGAGTCCAAATTTGAGATCTTTGGTTCCAACCACCATGTCTTTGTGCGAAGCAGACAAGGTGAACGGATGGACTCTACATGCCTGGTTCCCACAGTGAAGCATGGAGGAGGAGGTGTGATGGTGTGGGGGTGCTTTGCTGATGACACTGTTGGGGATTTATTCAAAATTGAAGGCATACTGAACCAGCATGGCTACCACAGCATCTTGCAGCGGCATGGTATTCCATCCGGTTTGCGTTTAGTTGGACCATCATTTATTTTTCAACAGGACAATCACCCCAAACACACCTCCAGGCTGTGTAAGGGCTATTTGACCAAGAAGGATAGTGATGGGGTGCTACGCCAGATGACCTGGCCTCCACAGTCACCAGACCTGAACTCAATCGAGATGGTTTGGGGTGAGCTGGACCGCAGAGTGAAGGCAAAAGGGCCAACAAGTGCTAATCATCTCTGGGAACTTCTTCAAGACTGTTGGAAGACCATTTCCGGTGACTACCTCTTGAAGCTCATCAAGAGAATGCCAAGAGTGTGCAAAGCAGTAATCAAATCAAAAGGTGGCTACTTTGAAGAACCTAGAATATAAGACATATTTTCAGTTGTTTCACACTTTTTTGTTAAGTATATAATTCCACATGTGTTAATTCATAGTTTTGATGCATTCAGTGTGAATGTACAATTTTCATAGTCATGAAAATGCAGAAAAATCTTTAATTGAGAAGGTGTGTCCAAACTTTTGGTCTGTACTGTAAATAATATTAAAAATAGCACAAAAAGAAAATGATCTACTTAAAACATATGTTTTTACTATAGTGTATTTGAAGGCATTAAAGGGAATCTGTCAGGTGTTTTTTGCTGTTTAATCTGAGAGCAGCACAATGTAGGGGCAGAGGCCCTGATTCCCGCAATGTGTCACTTACTTTGAAATCTTTGCCTGGGAGAGACCTTGCTGATGTAATATAACTACCTTGAGTTTTGTTGCTGTGCTCAATCTTGCCATGTTGTATAACCTGTGATATGAAATTGTCTTCCACAACCTCACCTTTGTTACAGAATTTGGCTGTTCATCATCCAGTTTTAAGCCTCCTACACAGCTGTTTCTGTTTCAGTTAACGACTGTGTTTCAACCTACATATGAAAATGATGATCATTATCACTTGTTTTGTATAATTGGTTACTCATAAATCTGACTCTGCAATATAACTGAAGATGTGTCCTTCTGTCTGAAGCCTCCGACACATGCGTAGGAGTCATCGCATGCCAAGACGTTGGTTGGGGGAGCAGCAGATTCACCAGCGATGAGGAAAGAGAGAGAGACATGGAGAGAGAGAGATGGGGAGAGAGAAATGAGGAGAGAGAGAGATGGGGAATGAGAGAGATGGAAAGAGAGAGATAGAGAGAGAGAGAAAAGGAGATAGGGAGAGAGAGAGATGGAGTGAGAGAGATGGAGAGAGACAGATGGGGAGAGAGAGATGGGGAGAGAGATAGATCATCTGCTGTATGCTGATGACCTCGTGCTGTTGTCACCAACTGAGGAAGGCCTCCAAGATCATCTGAAAATCCTAGAGACCTTCAGCAGCAAGCAGAAACCTACTGTCCATCCTACCTTTATGATAGACAACTGTCCTCTTACAGAAACCAACAAGTATACCTACCTAAGCCTTCTATGCCATCAGAAGACGTCTATACCATCTCAAGGCACCAGTATCCGTCTGGCTAAAAAGCTTTGAATCCATCATTGCCCCAATCCTTCTGTACGGCAGTGAGGTCTGGGGCCCAATCTCATACCTAAACTGGTCAAAGTGGGACGCTGAGCCAACTGAAATTTTCCACCCAGAGTTCTGCAAGCATCTTCTCCAAGTCCTTCTGAGCACATCAAACAGCGTCTGCTGAGCAGAGCTGGGCAGTTTCCCACTACACCTCTCAATCCAGAAGAAGGCGCTGTCATTTAAGGCTCATTTACAAAGTAGTAGTCTCAGCTCCTACCATCACAAAACCTTCCTACACCAGGAAGCCCCAGGAAGCCTCCCAACACAAAGTACACAAAGCCAGCCTGACCAAGCCATCAACCTACATGGCCTGCCAAAAGGCAAAATCCAGAAGATGGTACACAAAGCCAAAGAGGAATATCTCAGCATCTGGGGGAATGACATAAACAAATCCCAGTAACTGATGATATACTAGAACCTACAAAGGGAGTACAAACTGGCCTCAAATCTAGATAAACTAGAAAAGCCCAAAGAGCGACAGATCCTGAGCCGGTACAGACTGAGCACTCACAGCCTAATCATCGAATCCAGGTGGCACCGACAGAACTACAAGCCACGATAGAGCAGACTCTGCCACCAGTGCCCCCAGGAGGCCGTGGAGGACAAGGCCCACTTCCTGCTGAGGTGCCCCTGTAAGAAGAAGGACCATACCAGGGGTACCTCTTTCACGCTGGGTCTGGAACTGTTGGGGCTGGCTCCCTGTTGTTCGGGGGAAAGTTTAGAGAACTGGAGCGAACTTTGCACTTGCCAGCAGGGGGTGGTGGCTAAGCTTAATAAGCTTGAGCGAGCGCGGAAGCAGGGAGACTTGGCGGGAAGAGACAGCGCTCGGCAGGGAGAAGGCAGTGCTCCGTCACTTGAGCAGCGCCTGAGAGCAGGCCCGCGCCACAGCACGTATGCAACCACTCAAAGAGACTGTGATCAGATACTGGCTGAGTGTCCGATGGCTCCTGCAAAGCCAAGTGCCAAAGTGCCCGTGAGTACCGCGCGCAGACCGCCTAAGTTAGACCGGGATTGTTACCGTGAACTGTATCCTGTCTCCCCGGTGCATATCTGTCGGGCTATGTTGAGCCCCGGCAAGGTCTTGAACTGTGATCCTCTCCTTGCACTTCATCCCAGATCAATGACCCCGCAAAAGACCTCAGAGACTCACCTCAGCAGTCGGGACGCTGCTCATCTACTTACACAGGACCATACCGAATCAAGGACTCCATGACAGACCTCAGAGACTCACCGCTGCCGTCAGGACGCTGCTCATCTACTTCCCAGGGACCATACCGGATCCACTACTGGCTTGCCTTTCTTGGCGTCATCTTCTGCCTTGTGGATGTTCCAGTCCAGGAGACGTCTGGACCGGATAAGTTATATCTTAAAACTGTTTCTTTTTGCCCTCCTTTCACCATACATCTCCCTGCGTGGAGTAACTATTTGATAAAAGTAAATATGTTAACTTTAACCCTTGCTCTGCCTCCCATCCATTACTGCATCCCGCAACCTGCTCACACTTGGCGTAGTCGGCAGGATGCAGTCCAACAGCATGGAGGGGGGGCAGACCCAGCAGTGGGGGGGCATCCCGAGGTCCAGTATATCCCTGGGAGCGATGATGAGCAACCTCCAAAATTTACTGGAAGCAACACTTTATGGGACTGGACTGAATGTGTCAGGGGTATGATGAGGATGCACCCCATGACCACTGCACTGGAGGCAGAGGTGGCCATGATGGCCCTAGATGGGGAGGCGAGGAATTCCGTGATGCTCCGGCACTCCCAAGAATGGGACACTTTCAAAAAGGTGTAGAAAATATTGGAGAAAATGCACAGAGACCCCACAGACGTAGGAAAATTGCGCATGCGCCTTTTTAGCTGTGTTCAAAGGGAGTGGGAGACCATGACTCAGTATGTGAATGCACTGCAAGAAATCCATGCTGCAATTACCAAGCAAGATGGCGTAGGCATAGGGCCCCTGACATAAAATTGCGAGACCAGTTGGTGGCAGGCTTGAGAGATGCGCTGCTGAAACAGGCCCTACGGGAGCGCTTGCGGGTAAAGCCAAGCATGACCTTTTCAGAAGTCGGGGGTAAGTCGTGCGCATGTGAGCAAGAGCAGGGGGTGACGCTCACGGCAGGGAAGGTCCGGAGTGGGGAGGTATCCATGTCACTGGCCACCAAACCGAGCTGGGTGGAGGAATTGCGAAAGGAGATCCAGAACATACGGGAAGAATTGTCTGATTCAAAAAAGAAACCTACGACATCACTGAACTCTCCTCCCTGAGGCAGAACTAATTTGGAGCCCTGTTGGGATATGAGAATGTCTCGCAGGGAAGAACTGCCTACCTGCTACAATTGTGGTGAAGTTGGACATCTGGCCCGAGGATGTGTGCGACGGGGATGACCCCTTCAACACCGTCCGATAAACTAGGAGGCTCCGTGGCTGGGGGACGCTGCCCGAAGCCTGAGCAGTCAAGAAGGATAATCAAAAGTCTCACAAGTCTAGTTTCTATGTGTCCTCTCGTCTGGGCCGAAATGGATGGTCGGGCCATATGCTGTTTGGTTGACACCAGCTCTCAAGTAACCACGATGCCAGAGACATTTCCCTGTGGCGATGTGGCCTGAATGGGGCCCAGTAATAAAGTTGACAGCTGCTAATCCGCTCCCCATCAAGGTCGCAGGGGTGGTCTGGATGCAAATCACCGTATGTGGCAAAAACGTGGGTCGGAAAGGAGTGGTGTTAACTGCAGGAGACCCTGGCAATGAACTCGGAAGTCTTATTATCAGCGAGTCCGCAGACGTGTTCCTGAGTCAGTGGTGCACTCGCACCTCTCAAAGGAGAGTGTTCTGGTTAGCGCAGGCCCAAGAAACCTCGGGTGATGGAAAAACTCTGGGAAAAGTGAACGTTCCAGCCACAACCAACCTTGTTCTACCACCGGGTTAGACCATACTAACTCTGCCCATCCAAGCCTGTACCCCTCTAGAAGGAGTTGAAGTACAGATAGAGCCGGCCTTTATGGAGCAGCTACCTCCAGGGCTCCTTGTTGCGTGGACTCTAGCCACCGTACACAATGATCATGTGCCAGTGCGATGTGTCAATATTGGAGATGACAACCTTGTGCTTCCACCCAAGAGTGAAGTAGCACAGATCCCGTGCATGCCGGAAGAGCTGATACTTCCAAAAGCTGTCCAACTGACAGTGAAACAGGGAGACCCTTGGACTGTGACTGTCAACGTGTCCTCTGAACTGAAAACTCAACGTCTGCAGGAGGGATGCTGAATTCTTGAACAAGTACAGGCTGAACTAACTGAATTCACACCTCAACATGTGCAACAGGTGAAGGCTCTGCTGGGGCTTTACCAGGACGTATTCGTCCGACACGATGATGATTTCGGGTGCACCATGGCAATTGCCCACAAGATTCCAACTGGGAATATCACACCTATTAGAGAAAATTATTGCTAGATCCCACCCCAGATGTACCAGGAGATGAAGGGGATGTTGACGCAAATGCTGCAGAGATTCGGGAGAGCCAAAGCCCGTGGGCTGTCCCTATTGTACTTGTGTGAAAAAAAGACAGAACTCTACTTTTTTGTGTGGAGTATCGGAAACTGAATGCTTGCACCGTACGAGATTCTTATCCACTGCCAAAGATTGAAGAGTCACTGTCTGCTCTGGGAAACGTAAAGTACTTCTCTTCGTTGGATTTGGCCAGTGCATATTGGCAAGTACCCACATCCGAGCACGACTGAGCAAAGACCGCCTTCATACTGCCTATGGTGTTGTTTGAATTCAATCGGCTGCTGTTTGGCCTTGCTAATGCCTCTGGGACATTCCAGCAACTGATGGAGAGGTGTCTAGGTGACCTGGACTTCGAGGCCACTCTCATCTACCTTGATGATATAATTTACACAGCCAATTTTGAGGAACATCTGCAAAGGTTGGAACACATGTTGAGCTGTTTACAAAGGCATGGTCTGAAAGTAAAGCCTCGGAAGTGTCATCTTTTCCTCGCCCAAATTGAATACCTGGGACATGTCGTGTCTGCTGAAGGGGTGCAACCGTCCTATGAGAAAATCGCAGCAGTGCAGAATTGGCCCACCCCAAAGACTGTGAAGGATGTTCGAGTGTTCCTGGGGCTTACAGGGTACTATCGGAGGTTCATGAAGAACTTTACTTGCATTGTAAATGCACTGCTGGAACTGCTGAAAGCTGTCTGGCACAAAGAACTGGACTATTCAGTGGGGAGGCTGCCAGGAAGAAGCGTTTCGAGCCCTGAAGATGGCGCTGACTGAAGCACCTGTGCTGGCCTATGCAGACTTCTCCCAACCATTCATTCTTCACACCGATGGAAGTCTACATGGACTCGGAGCTGTGTTGTCACAGATACAAGGAGGAAAAGAGAGGGTGATCGCCTAAGCAAGTCAGTCTCTCCACGATTCCGAACGAAACCCTGACAATTACAGTTCTTTCAAGCTAGAGCTACTGGCATTGGTGAGGGCTATGACTGAAAACTTTGCTGAATACCTGTCCGGGTCCGAAGTCCTGGCGTGCACCGATAACAACCCTCTGGCTCACCTGGAGAACATGAGACTGGGGGCCCTGGAGCAGCGTTGGGTGGCTCGGAGAATTGTCCAGAGTGACACATGAGCACCTTGGACCCAATCAGGATGAAGAACTGGAGGCTGAAGAGATTCCTGAGTTCCGTGATTCCGCCATGACGTTGGCGGCCACGCAGGAGCAGATTCAGGCGGCATCCAGGGAAGGCATCCTGAGACGTTCCCGTGATGAGTGGGTACGACTTCAGCAGAAGATGGGGAACTCGCTCAAATGAGAAAGTGGGTGGCTTTGCAACAATTCCCAGTAAAAGAGAAAGAGACGTGCTGTCCTTGGGGACACTCCAAATCCTTTGACAGTGGGAAAGGCTCAAGCTGAAAGATGGTCTCTTGTACCGGAAGATCCAGTTGCATCAGGAATTGGGGGTTACCTGGCAAGTGGTGCTCCCGAAACACTGCTGCATAAGGTGACTACGGAGGCACACAAGAGAGGAGCTCATTTTGGCCAAGAAAAAACGTTTCAGTGGCTGCAGTAGTTAGTCTTTTATCCTCGACTAAAGAATGCGGTAGAGGAAGCCTGTCGACAGTGTAGAAGCTGCGAGTTAGCTAAACCTCCTGAACAGAGAGCTTTCACATAGACCATCGTAACTTCCACTCCCTAGAAGTGTTGATGATAGATTACCTGACCATAGGCCTGGCTGTTATGATTTGGTAGCTGAGGAGTGCAGGTAAAAAGGCAATACACCAGAGCAGTTGGAATCTATGAGATTGCAGTACCCTGACTAACCACCACAACTAGAGGCAGCCGTGGAGCATTCCTACGTTGGTCCTAGATGCCTCGTCACAGCCTGAGAAACTAATTACACCTAAAGATAGAAATAGGAAAGCTATCTGCCCGGAGCAGAACCCCAAAGATAATAGAAAGCCCCCAAACATGTAATGGCGGTTAGACAAGAAGAAACACTGACACAGAAAGAAAATAGTATGAGCAAACGCTGGGGCCCAAACTAACTAAATAGAAAAGGATAGGAAGGGTACTTACTGCAATCCCAGAAAACCCTGAAAAGCACCAACTCTACTAATTTCAAAATCACCTCAGATCACACGACCTCTACCACCTAAATTAGTTCTCTGGTGTAACAAAATCAAAACAGCAGCCACTGAAAAAACTGCAAAAAGCAAAAGTACAAACATCAGTGGCTGAACTAACTGAAGGGCAAAGCCCCGAGGGACCTGAAGGCCCCCACAGAAGTGCAGGACAAAATGCAAAAATCTAGCACAAAAACATAAAGAAGAAAATGTCTTATCTGATAGCAGGAGATACAGACACGACACAGCAGGCTACAAGGGAAACAGGATTCAAGGATTGAGACCAGAACAATTGATCACCGGCAACCCTGATGGGAAGGTGACTCCCTTATATAAGACCAGTCAGTAACACCTGATTCCCAATCCTCACAATCTTCACTGGACAGACCAGCACCACTTGTAACCACCAGAGGGAGCCTCTGCTCAGAACTCATCTCAAGCCCATTCACAACAGTACCCCCCCCCTTGAGGAGGGGTCACCGAACCCTCATTTGAGCAACCAGGTCGGTCAGGATGAGTTCTATGATACGCACGGATAAGTCTTCTAGCATGGATGTCCGAAGCAAACACCCAAGAATTGTCTTCCTGACCATAACCTCTCCATTTAACCAAATACTGGAGTTTCCGTCTAGAAAAACGAGAATCTAATATTTTCTCAACCACATACTCCAGATTGCCCTCAACCAAAACAGGGTCAGGAGGCACAGCAGCAGGAACCACTGGCTCAACAAACCTCTTCAACAAGGACTTGTGGAACACGTTACGGATCTTAAATGTCCCTGGAAGAAGCAAACGAAAAGAAACAGGATTAATAATCTCCATGATCTTATAAGGTCCAATGAACCTAGGCTTAAATTTAGGAGATGCCACTCTCATAGGAATATTTTTTGAGGACAACCAGACCAAGTCCCCTACTTTAAACCGAGGACCATCAGTCCTATGCCGGTTAGCAAACCGCTGGGCCTTCTCCTGAGAGAGGGACAACCTCTCCACTACCTGGTCCCAAATCTGTTGCATACGCTCCACAACAGAGTCAACACCTGGACAGACAGAAGCCTCCGTCTGTCCTGAAGAAAATCGAGGGTGAAACCCAGAATTACAGAAAAACGGAGACATCAAAGTGCCAGAGCTAGCCCTATTATTAAGAGCAAACTCAGCCAAAGGCAAAAAAGAGACCCAGTCATCCTGATCAGCAGACACAAAGCATCTTAGATAAGTCTCCAATGTCTGGTTTGTTCTCTCAGTGTGACCATTGGTCTGAGGATGAAATGCCGAGGAGAAAGACAATTGAACACCCAGTTTAGAACAAAAAGTCCTCCAAAATCTGGAAACAAACTGGACTCCTCTGTCAGACACAATGTTCTCAGGAATGCCGTGTAAACGAACCACGTGCTGAAGGAACAAAGGCACCAATTCAGAGGAGGAAGGCAACTTAGATAATGGCACAAGATGTATCATTTTGGAAAACCTATCACAAATTACCCAGATGGCGGTCATTCTCTGAGAAACAGGAAGGTCGGAAATGAAATCCATAGAGATATGGGTCCATGGTCTCTTGGGCACAGGCAATGGCATCAACAAACCACTAGAGCGAGAGCAAGGCTTGGAGCGAGAGCAAGTCCCGCAGGACTGCACAAATTCCCTGACATCACGAGACAAGGTAGGCCACCAAAAGGACCGACTAACCAAGTCTCTGGTACCAAAAATTCCGGGATGCCCAGCCAATGCGGAACAATGAATCTCAGACATCACACTCTTTTTCCACTGGTCCGGGACAAACAATTTTCCAACAGGGCAGCACTCGGGCCTATCCTCCTGACACCCCTCCAGAGCAAGTCTCAAATTGGGCGAGATGGCGGAAAGAACTACACCCTCTTTCAAAATAACAGAAGGATCAGATAACTCAGGAGAGTCCGCAAGGAAACTCCTCGAGAGGGCATCCGCCTTAACATTCTTAGTGCCAGGAAGAAAGGAACCACAAAATTAAAACGTGTGAAAAACAAGGCCCACCTGGCCTGTCTAGGATTGAGTCGCTTGGCAGATTCCAGATAGACCAGATTCTTATGGTCCGTAAGGACCACCACCTGATGTTTGGCTCCCTCCAGCCAATGTCTCCACTCTTCAAAAGCCCACTTCATGGCCAATAACTCCCGATTACCCACGTCATAATTACGTTCAGTAGGAGAAAATTTTCGAGAGAAAAAGGCACAAGGGTTACTTTTAGAGGTCTCTGGATCTTTTTGGGACAAAACGGCACCTGCCCCAATTTCAGAGGCATCAACCTCCACCTGAAATGGCAGAGAAACATCAGGCTGCCGTAGAACAGGAGCAGAAGTGAATCTTTGCTTAAGTTCCTGAAATGCAGAGACTGCCTCAGGAGGCCAATTCACCACATCAGAACCCTTTTTGGTCAAATCAGTTAATGGTTTAACAATAACCGAGAAATTACCAATAAATTTACGATAAAAATTGGCAAAACCCAAAAATCTTTGAAGAGCCTTTAATGAAGTAGGTTGGACCCAATCACAGATGGCCTGAACCTTGACCGGGTCCATTTCAATAACAGATGGGGACAAAATGAATCCCAGAAATGAGATCCTCTGTACGCCAAAAAGACACTTTGATCCCTTCACATACAGAGCATTCTCTCTCAAAATCTGGAATACAGTTCGAACATGTTTCACATGAGAGTCCCAGTCATTAGAAAAAATCAAGATATCATCCAAATAAACAATCAGAAATTTGTCCACAAAATCCCTGAAAATGTCATTCATGAAGGACTGGAAGACGGAAGGAGCATTAGTGAGCCCAAAGGGCATCACTAGGTACTCAAAATGCCCTTCAGGGGTATTGAATGCCGTCTTCCATTCATCCCCGTGCTTAATGCGAATAAGGTTATACGCCCCCCTGAGGTCAAGCTTGGTAAACCAAGTAGCGTTTTTCACCCTGGAAAACAGGTCAGAAATCAAGGGTAACGGATATTGATATTTCACAGTAATATTGTTCAAAAGACGATAATCAATACACGGCCTTAATGAACCATCCTTTTTGGCCACAAAGAAAAAACCGGCACCTAAGGGTGAAGAGGATGGTCTGATATGACCCTTCTCCATGATTCCTTGATATAAGACCGCATAGCGTCATGTTCAGGTACAGACAAGTTAAAAAGGCGACCTTTAGGGAATTTACTACCCGGCACTAATTCAATAGCGCAGTCATAGCTCCTATGGGGAGGCAAGGATGCAGATTTACTTTCGCTAAACACATCAGAAAAATCAATCAAAAAGTCAGGAACATCCTGAGCCTGGGGGGAGGCAGAAAAAACAGGAGTGTTGGTATTAACACATTGGCAGCCCCAACTGGTTACAGACACAGATTTCCAATCCAAAACAGGATTATGAGACTGTAACCAAGGGAAACCCAGTACGATAATATCATGCAGATTATAGAGAACCAAAAATTTGCAGCACTCCTGGTGATCAGGTTCAACCCTCATTATCACCTGAGTAGAGAACTGAGGTTTATTCTCAGCCAAAGGGGTAGAATCGATCCCCAGTAGGGGAATAACTTCTGTAGGGGTATCAAGGGAAACCCACAACGTTTAGCAAAATCATAATCCATCAGGTTAATAGCTGCTCCAGAATCAACGAAAGCCTGAGCAGAAAATGAGGACAGAGAGCATATCAGAGTGACAGTTAATAAAAACTTAGTCTGAACATTACCCAAGACAACTGAGCGTGCAAAACGTCTTCCCCGCTTAGGGCAGACTGAAATAGCATGAGAGGCATCACCACTGTAGAAACATAACCCATTGCGCTTTCGAAACTCATGACGCTGTGCCCCAGACACCACTCTATCACACTGCATGGATTCAGAAGCAGGTTCACAAGGCAACACTATTCCACGCATACTTCTCCGCTCACGCAAACGTCTGTCAATTTGAATCGCTAATGACATAGAATCATTGAGACCAGAGGGGACAGGGAATCCCACCATAACATCCTTTACATTATCTGACAGACCCTTCCGGAAAAGGGCCGCCAAAGCGTCGTCATTCCACTTGGTCAGAACTGCCCACCTACGGAATCTCTGACAGTATAACTCAGCGTCATCAAGCCCCTGATTTAATGCCAACAAGGCTTTTTCAGCTTGATCAGTGACATTAGGCTCATCGTACAATAACCCCAAAGCCTGAAAAAATGCATCAACATCACTCAAAACAGGATCCCCAGGTGTCAGGGAAAAAGCCCAATCCTGAGGATCGCCGCGCAGGAGAGAGATGACAATTTGAACCTGCTGCGCTGCTTCCCTGAGGACTTAGATTTTAAGGCAAAAAACAATTTACAATTATTTTTGAAATTCTGAAACTTAGCTCGATCCCCTAAAAAAAATCTGGCATGGGGATCCTAGGTTCCACAACAGGCAACCTAGCAAGATATGCAGCAATACTCTGAACCTCAGTGGCAAGCTGATCCACACGGCCAGACAACTGTGCAAACTCCATTGAGAGAAAAGATCCTCCCCAGCACCCAGAGATACAGAGGGAAAAAAAAAATGCAACAAACAGAAAAATATCTCTGACAACTCTGACAACCCTTTTTTTTTTTTTTTTTTCTTTCACAATATTTTTCCCTTCTGTGAGTACCATACAATATTAAATTTTAGGCCGGTGATACTGTTATGATTTGGTAGCTGAGGAGTGCAGGTAAAAAAGGCAATACACCAGAGCAGTTGGAATCTATGAGATTGCAGTACCCTGACTAACCACCACAACTAGAGGCAGCTGTGGAGCGTTCCTACGTTGGTCCTAGACGCCTCGTCACAGCCTGAGAAACTAATTACACCTAAAGATAGAAATAGGAAAGCTATCTGCCCCGGAGCAGAACCCCAAAGATAATAGAAAGCCCCCAAACATGTAATGGCGGTTAGACAAGAAGAAACACTGACACAGAAAGAAAATAGTATGAGCAAACGCTGGGGCCCAAACTAACTTAATAGAAAAGGATAGAAAGGGTACTTACTGCAATCCCAGAAAACCCTGAAAAGCACCAACTCTACTAATTTCAAAATCACCTGAGATCACACGACCTCTACCACCTAAATTAGTTCTCTGGTGTAACAAAATCAAAACAGCAGCCACTGAAAAAACTGCAAAAAGCAAAAGTACAAACATCAGTGGCTGAACTAACTGAGAGGGCAAAAGCCCCCGGAGGGGACCCTGAAGGCCCCCACAGAAGTGCAGGACAAAATGCAAAAATCTAGCACAAAACAAAAAGAAGAAAATGTCTTATCTGATAGCAGGAGATGCAGACATGACACAGCAGGCTACAAGGGAAACAGGATTCAAGGATTGAGACCAGAACAATTGATCACCGGCAACCCTGATGGGAAGGTGACTCCCTTATATAAGACCAGTCAGTAACACCTGATTCCCAATCCTCACAATCTTCACTGGACAGACCAGCACCGCTTGTAACCACCAGAGGGAGCCTCTGCTCAGAACTCATCTCAAGCCCATTCACAACACCTGGCTCCTCTTGGATACGAGCATTGTCTAGTGTTGACGGATCACTTCACTAAATTTGCCGTGGTGACTCCGACCAGGGAGCAGACTGCTGAATCAGCGGCACAAGCCATCTGTAGAAATTTCATCCAAGTGTACGGCTGCCCGAAGAGAATCCACACTGATGTATCGCATCGCATGTATCAAATTGACAAATCACAGACGACACCTTATCATCCTCAAGGAAATGGAGCCTGTGAGCGGTTCAACTGTACTTTGATTCCGATGTTGAGAAACCAGGAAAAAGAAAGGAAGATTCGCTGGGCTGATCTTGTTTGGGTGTACAACAACCGAGTACATCGTACCACTGGGTTCTCACCATACACTCTACTATTTGGCTGGCCAGGAAGAGAGATTACCGAGCTGAAGTTGGATCCAGAGGAGGACTACCCGCGGACGGGTTGTCCACCTGGGTTCGAGAACATCGTCATCGTTTGCAGACGCTACATCGACTTGAGCAGACTAAGTATTGGAAACTGGAACATCCAGAAATAGCACCTCTGTGAGGGACTACTCTCCAGGCTGGAGACCATGTTTTAGTCCGAGATAACGCCCACGGGTAAGTTGGAGTACCGGTGGGAGAAAACTCCGTATTGGGTGAAACGAAGAATGAGCTCAGAAAGCCCCGTCTATGAAATCCAACTTCAGGGAGCAGAGGACGCTCCTACTCGAGTAGTACATCGGAATATGTTACGCCCTTGCTTGTCAAAAGATCCTGACCAAGTAGAGGAGGAGCAGAGTGATCCTGAAATATCCCTTCCTACAGTTGTTGATGAAGAGGAAGAATGCCTAGACTTGCCGTGTGTGGACTTAGGAGAGGAACAGGATCCTGAGACTCCTAGAATGACTACTCTGCTGGATCTGGGCACATTCCCATCCCCACTCGTATAACCTGACCCTACTACTCAGCCAGATTCAACTACTCCATCCGACTTACGACGCACTGAAAGAACAACAGCCGGAATATCCCCCAACAGATACAATCAAGACCAATTTATTTGGCACCAAATCGTCCGGAAAATGGAAGAATGTCAACAGTTTCTACAAGTACTCTCGCCCGTGGAATGGCGAGCGAAAGGAGAAGGGAGGATAATAAGGACCGGACCTCTTTCACGCCGGGTCCAGAACTGTCAGGGCTGTTTTCTCTGTTGTCCTGGGGAAAGCTTAGAGAGCCGGACCAACCTTTGCACTTGCCAAGAGGGGGTGTGGCTAAGCTAAATAAGCCTGAGCGCGAGCGTAAGCAGGGAGATTTGGTGGGAAGAGACAGCGCGCGGCAGGGAGAAGGCAGTGCTCCGTCCCTTGAGCACCGCTGCAGAGCAGGCACACGCACAGGCACACGCAACCACTCACGGAGACTGAGATCAGAGATTGGCTGAGTGTCCGGTGGCTTCTGCAACGCATTTGTGCCAAACGCCCCGAGCCCGTGAGTACCGCGCGCAGACCGCCTAAGTTAGACCAGTGTTGTTACTTTGAACTGTATCCTGTCTTCCTGCTGCATATCTGTCGGGCTACATTGAGCCCCAGCAAGGTCTTGAACTGTGACCCTCTTCTTACAATTCATCCCGGATCAAGGGTACCACGACAGACCTCAGAGACTCACCCCTGCCGTCGGGACGCTGCTCATCTACTTCCACGGGACCTTACTGGATCAAGGACCCCATGACAGAACTCAGAGACTCACCGCTGCCATCGGGACGCTGCTCATCTACTTCCCTGGGACCATACCGGATTCACTACTCACTTGCCTTTTTTGGAGTCATCTTTTGCCTTGTGGACATTCCAGTCCGGGAGACGTCTGGATCGGATAAGTTATATCTTAAAACTGTTTCTTTTTGCCCTCCTTTTACCATACATCTCCCTGCGTGGATTAACTAGATGGAGAGAGACAGATGGAGAGAGAGATGGAGAGAGAGAAGGGGAGATATAGATGGAGAGAGAGATAGGGAGAGAGAGATGGGGAGAGAGATGGATGAGAAAAGAGAGAGTAGGATATAGATAGATGCTTGCCACCCCGGCGTTGAATGGGTTCAGTAGCTAGTATTCTATAATCCTACAAAATCCCTAACTTTGTGCAACGTGCAACTGCACCTAGAAGAATTGAGGCTGTTTTGGAGGCAAAGGGCAGTCACACCGAATATTGATGTGATTTAGATTTCTCTTTTGTTCATTTTATTAATTAATAACATTAAAACTATTAACTTTCTATTTTTGTAAGCTTTCTTAATTTGCAGCATTTTTGCACACCTGCATAAAACTTTTGCACCATTCTGTATATATGCCAAATCGTGTGCAGCCACTATGAGTTGCTCATAGAGAATGTGTCAAATATAATACCAGATAAAATTAGATACAAAAAATCATATGCGATTTATTATTACATGTGCAGACGTTTGCCGTAAGATCTATGTGTATAAGCACCAGGACTGTTGCATTGTAAAGAGGTCAGCGATATGTAAGATGGATCTACAAGTATGAAAAATATACAGTTGGCACCTGTAACGGCTTCCCGGAGGATGTGCTATAGACCATGTGCACTGGCCGCAGGGCATTAAGATTAAAGGGTCCATGTGATAAGATCTTTAATCTCGGCCACAGCTGTTTTGATGATGTAAACAGTTCTGATCACCGTACGGCTGAATCTAAATAGAGGAAACTCTGTAGAAACCCTAAAAGAGCCGGGACTTTTGATGCGAGGAAATTAGCAGCTTGGTTTTTACTATGTGAGTTTTTAAACAGGATGGACACACAAGAGAACAACGAAAAAATCTGCGCAAACACTTGATATTAACACTTAGGTGGCCATTCTTTGCTGGCCAATATGTTCAATTAGTTATTTATTTTTGCATAAATATTTGCTAAAATGTAATATTGCAAAATAGTAGTTTCCACCCCTGATTGTCATGGATCCCGCCTTCTCTAATTCCTGACAAATTGTTACCTCCTTCACTATTAGGTTATGTGCACCGAACGTCTTTTACTGGTAGATTCCGCTATGGAAATCAGCTAAAAACTATAAAAAAAAACGCTCAAAAGAATGAACATAAGGATTTCTATGTAAAAATGACTTGCTGTTCTTATGTTCAGGCTTTTGAACATTGTTTGACTACTTCAGGTTTCTACAGACTCTAAGTAATTGAAACAAGGAACATGACCATTTTTTCAGCATTTTCTCCTCAAAAGATGCTTTGTACTTTACAATGCTTGAAAGATGCCTAGAATATGGTTGGATCTCTTTTCGAGCATTTTACCACCCTTATTACTGAATGGACTGAAAAAAAAGACCTCATGAAAACCATGGGAAAACCCTCCCAAAAAACATTGGAAAACTGCTCAGAAAACTACTCAAAAAATTATCCCAAAGATGCTTCAAGAAAATAAATGCCAGAGTTTCCTAAAGTGTCTTTTCTTTCATAAACTCAGTGGGTTCACCATAGGTTGAAAGACTTTGTGTGCACAAACCCAAAAGCAGCACATTTTAGTTGTCTTATAGTGGAAAACTCAAAAATGTTGGGTCTTTTTAAGCCAAAAGACATCCTACCATCAACAGGTAGATATACAGTAATGGCCAAAAGTATTTTGCACCCTTGAAATTGTTCCTGAAAATAAAGTATTTCACGCAGAAAAGGATTGCAATTACACATTTTGTTATACACATGTTTATATCCTTTGTGTGTATTAAAACAACACAAAAAAAAAACAGAAAAAAGGCAAATTGTACAACATTTCCCACAAAACCCCAAAAATGGGCAGGACAAAATTGTTAGCACTCTCAACTTAATGTTTGGTTGCTTTCTGACACTAGGCACTACATCGGGACCCAAAATCCTTTGGTAGTCTTCAAATTTAATGATGGCTTGCACACAGTCAAGGCACCCAGTGCAAGAGACAGTGAAACAACCCCAAAATATTTTTGAACCTCCACCATATTTGACTGTAGGTACTGTGCTCTTTTCTTTGTAGGCCTCATTCTGATTTCAGTAAACAGCAGAATGATGTGCTGTACCAAAAAGTTCTATCTTGGTCCCATTTGTCCACAAAGCACTTTCCCAGAAGGATTTTTGCCTAGTCACGTACATTTTGGCAAACTGCAGTCTAGCTTTTTTATGTCTGTGTTAGCAGTGGGATCCTCCTGGGTCTCCTACCATAGTGTTTCATTTATTTCAAATGTCGACGGATAGTTCTCGCTGACGGTGATGCACCCTGAGCCTGCAGGACAGCTTAAATTTCTTTGGAACTTGATGGAGGCTGCTTATCCACCATCTGGACTATCCTGCATTGCAACTTTTCATCAACTTTTCTCTGCCACCGACAAACAGTGAGATTACATGAGTAGTAAACTTCTTGATTATGTTGGGCTCTGTGGACAAAGGTGCATCAAGATCTCTGGAGATGGACTTATAACCTTGAGTTTGTTAATAGTTTCAACAATTTTGGTTCTCAAGGCCTCAAGCAATTCTCTTCTCCTCTTTCTGTTATCAATGCTTAGCGTGGCACACACAGACCCACAATGCAAAGATTAAGTCAACTTATCCCCTTTTAATCTGGCTTCAGATGTGATTTTCATGTTAGCCACACCTGTTACTTCCCTGGACTTCAAGAAAATGTCGGCGGTGAGGCAGGAACGAAGTCCCCGCTCTGTAAATTGATTTCTGGGCTGCATGCGCAGATTTAGATCTCAGCTCAATGACGAAGCCCAGGGCCCACAGCTTCACACTGCTGGTACTCCCCCTCCTCCCAGCCCAGGGCCCACTTCATCATCCCACCCCTGCCACTGCCGGCTTTCTGCAGCAGCGACCCTGCCTCTTGTGACCCCGCTCCTCAGCTGCCCCCTCCAAGGGAAATCCCCCGAAAAATCACCAGTAACTGAATTTTTTTGGGGGAAAGTCATAATAAATGCAATTAATTATGAAATGTTCTACTCACCGACTCTTCTGATTGTCAGTGCCAAGTCAGGAAGGTTCTTTGGTCACCTGTTAAAGTCTGTGATTGTCTGCAGCGGTCAGGCGACTGGAACGAGAAGCCGCCAGAGGCACATCCAATGAAATCTCATTTTAGTCATGTAACCACTGCAGCCAATCACTGACCAAGATTCCATTACATCTTGTTCAGGTGTAGATCACCAGAGCAGGTTAAGTTGGAACTCCAATCATTTTTTTTTCTTGAAAGCAAAATTTAGGAAATTACTTTAAAGAGAACCCATTACATACCGCTTTACTAAATTCACATTGCATAGTAGTAAATTGATTTGGGGTAAATCATTGATACACAGACGCAGCAATACACATGTGATAGAGGTTGATCGATTCTTGAAGAATTATTTAATCTGGAGCACACTGCTCCTCTGGCTCTTAGCTCCCTGCTGGCTGGCTGGAGCGGTGCACGGTCTGCATGATTGATAGTTTGGGTAGTCTATTTTGCGTTCAACGGTAGCTTTGCCTCTGCAGGATCAGAGAAGCACTGCCACTCCTAAGCTGGCCAGATGCAGAGCTGCACTGACAAGTTCTATAACAAACAGCTTGTAAGCACTCCACTCCCTGCATAGGAGGTAATGAACTGTAAATTCATGTGAGAACGGAGAACATTTGTAATAAGATGGAAATGACAAAGTTGTTTCTTTTTACAAGCACTTTGCTATCTTAAACTTTTTTAAGAAATTGATTTAACCCCTTTTTATTAAAGTTTACTCCATACATGGTGAAATTGCAATCAACCCTCATGGAGGAAAGTTTTGGCTTTCATGTTTGGCTTAAGTCTTAGCAAAATTGATTTTTTTTCTCCAACCGTGTGGATGGAAATGCAAATTTAGAAGTCATCAATTCAGGAAAGATGAATGTTCAATTTTCAGAAGGAATTATGGTTGAGTTGCGAGTGTACGAATACTTGCTGGGTGAGAATGGTCCAAAGTGAATGAATAATTCTTAAAGAGGAACTATCACCTCCTGGAAGAAATAAAAGGTTTTATTGGTTCTCTTCATCCTGATCAAGGATTACCACCACATTCCTGGTTTATGAGTCTGGCTGAAAATGTGCACCATCAGCTTAGTGTTCAATATGTCTTAAATCACAAGAAAAGTCTTTATTGCATCTATCCCTGTTCTTCATTTTAATGCTTTATTTATTTTTTGTCAAATCTGTTTAAAAATGCACTTTACAAAGTGTATAAATTGCACTTGGAAGGTGTGAAGATGTCCAGTTTTAAGGGTATACCAAGGCCTGGCTTGTATCATCCGACAATGTATAGTATGTGCTCGCGTGTGAATACAGAGACATCAGGAAACCAAGGATTTACCTATTTTCATTTCCCAAAAAATCATTAGATTTCCTTCCTTTTTTTTCTTATTTTTATTTTTAATGGCATACTAGGCAATTAAGAAAACAAAAAAGGATAAAAAATAAATAAATTGACAGAATATAAAATATATTGAAACTATTCTATTTTAAAAAAACACTTTTGGTAAGAATTTAATTTTTATTTTCCTCTTTTTTGTAATTTTTTGCCCTTTTCATTACATAATATTTACAAAAATTTTTTCCCTGTCCTTCAATTACGGTAGTTCAATTTGTGTAAATTGGCAAAAAGGAAAAGAACAATTTTAAAATTGTCTTAAATACATTTTTTACATACAACTTTAGTAAATTTTAAGCTATTTTTTTTAGCTATAACCAAAAGTAAATATAAAAGGAAGGAAAAGTACAAAAAAAGGACTATTATTCTCACATTTGCGCCAGCCGCATAGTATAACTTGAGCATTCTAGAAATTAAAAAGTTATGTATTGTTCCTTTTGGTAGATATAGATCAGGAAATTGCTTTATTTTACATACAAATGAATTCTTATAGTAGTCATATTGTCTACTGATTATTTTTATTATTCTTATTATTTGTTCTTTACTTATATTATTTTAATTGCAACTAAAATATTAACTTTACTTATTAAACTATTATAGAAATCAAACCAATAGCTACCTTAATTGTTTTTCAAGGGTTAAACTTCATGATTCAAATGATAGTTTTTATTGTTTTTGCGTAAAAAAAGTTAAAATTAACAATTTCTACAAAATATCAATTACACAATCAGTTATCAATATTATCAATATTAATTACACTAAATATACATGGAAATGGAATGATGCTTCTCAGTTTTAATATATGACTATAATATGTAACTAAAAATGTCAGTGCAGAACTATATAAAAAAACTATTAAAAAAAAAAAAATGGTACCATGTAAATTAGCATTTTATTTCAAACGTACCAATTCACTAAAGACAAAGGCAAAGTTAGCCTAATAAATAGCATTTTGTGGAGTCTTCATTTTTATTTTAAAAAATTATGCATACTATATACTATTATACTTTAAGTCAAATTAATGGGTGCATATTTTGTTCTATCTGTCTGCTATGCTTGTTTTATATTTGTTGTTAATGTTTAGATTGCAGCTATCTATTTATCCATATCTATCTATCTAAAAAAAGAAAAAGTTAGAGCAGCACAAGAGAAAAAAAAATACAGGTGCAGAGCAGCCCAGGCAAATACCAAACCTCAAAATGTAGAAATCCAAAAATCAGAGACAGCCCACCGTTCACAATGAAAAAGAGCTATTTAACTTAGCCCATCTTGGCGATGTTTTGGTCCAAAAAGATGTGAACCTTTTTCAATCCTGAAACGAAACGAAACGTCGCCAAGATGGGCTAAATAAAATAGCTCTTTTTTCATTGTGAACGGTGTGCTGTCTTTGATTTTTGGATTTCTATCTATCTATCTATCTATCTATCTATCTATCTATCTATCTATCTTTATCTATCTATCTATCTATCTATCTATCCAATCTATCTATCTATCCCATCATCTATCTATCTATCTATCTATCTATCTATCTATCTATCTATCTATCTATCTATCTATCTATCCTATATCTATCTATCTATCTATCTATCTATCTATCTATCTATCTATCTATCTATCTATCTATCTATTCCAAAAATCAGGCAGCACTCCACAGGCAGATAGAAAAAAATGGATATTTTATTATACCCACATGTGACAGCAACGTTTCGGCTCCATGAGCCTTCCTCAAGCAGCTTGAGGAAGGCTCATGGAGCCGAAACGTTGCTGTCACATGTGGGTATAATAAAATATCCATTTTTTTCTATCTGCCTGTGGAGTGCTGCCTGATTTTTGGAATATTAAGCTGGCAAGTTTTGGAGTTTTTGCTGAAGAGGATTTTGCACCCATTGTATATTGGTTTCTATGCTGCTCCAACTTTTTTCCTATCTATCTATCTATCTATCTATCTATCTATCTATCTATCTATCTATCTATCTATCTATCTATCTATCTATCTATCTATAGAAAAAGCTGGAGCAGCATAGAAAAATAGCAGTTGGGTGCAATCCTGTTTGGCAAAAATTCCAATACTTGCCCACATCAATATCAAAAAAATAGGCAGCACTCCATAGATAATGCAGATAGTGGATATTTTATTTTACCCACATATGGCTTTTTTTTAATGCAGATAGTGGATATTTTATTTTACCCACATATGGCGACGTTTCGGCTCCATGAGCCTTTCTCAAGCACTGACTGGCATTCCTATGTAGGTATTTAAATGGTCAGTGTTGTGATAACTCATTAAGTCCAATTACTAGTGTTGAGCATTCCGATACCGCAAGTATCGGGTATCGGCCGATATTCGCTGTATCGGAATTCCGATATATAGTTCCGATATTTTTCCTATATCGTATACCGGAATCGGAAGTTCCCATAATTCTTTGAGAGGCACTGTGATTTTAGTCAGCCAATGAGGAATCCTACGAAGTGTGGGCACATCCTGTACTGCTGCGGTCATCTTAACTAATGGCATGGCTGTGATTGGCTGCTGAAATGATGTCAGAATGCACTATAAAAGGCGCCGCCGCCATTTTAGCGTCACTGTGCTGTGAACTCAGTTAGGGACAGAACGCTGCTCTGCTGACTCAGAGGGTGTCACGGGTGTGTCGCTGCGAAGATCGTCGCGATTGCACACCCTGACTTCTCACAGCTGAGTTTCTGGTGCTGGGTGTTTTTTGTTCGGCAGTGAGAGAGTTAATTCTTCCTCTCTCTGTGCTGGACTAGACCAGCCTCGCTCAGCTGCAATTAATGTTGTGGTAATTGGTTTCCTTCATATACCTGCCTGTCTGCTGGGGAAGTGTCGGTGAAAGCATTCATGCAGACCAGCAGAGCGGATCGTATTGAGAAGTCTAAAGCTAAGAGTACCTGTTGTGGTTTTCCCCTCTCCTCGCTTTATTATTTATCTCCTTACCCGTTGGTGTTCCCTCTGTAGTGGTAGTTTTGTATGCAAGGTGGTCTTTTATTTTACCCCTTGTACTGTCTCGTTCGTCTTATACTGTGTGTGAAGGCTGTTACCTTCCTGTTCCCTGTGGTGGTAATCAGGGTCCTTCTCAGGACTAGATTACAGTGGTTAGGGATTCACAGGAGATAGGGCTACGCTGGCGGCCTGGACCTCTGTACCATCAACAGTACCTCCAGGTAGAGGGATTAGTCAGGACCCCAGCTTAGGGTCAGCATAGACCCCGGTCCTCCTGTATACAGAGACAGCGTGACAGAGGGACAGTTAGAGATTGCGATTTTGTGTACTTTGCTTTAGGCAGGCTAGTTTACCAACTGCTGTGTAAAGCTTCCTTTTGCCTTGCAGTGTTGTTTTAACAGCTCTGTGCAAGGTGTGTGTGTGAGAGTGCAGGTGACGCTGCAGTTTGCTCTGCATCCAACGCTGTCTGTAGGCATCTGCACGTGTCACTCACAGACTCTTTTTTTTTTCTTTAGTGTAATTCTAGCTGCTCCATTCAATAGAAATTATAGTGTGATGCGCTTCCATCCGTAAACAATACATTGGTTGCAAACACTGTAGAAGTACAGAAAGGAGCCTTTCACAGATAGTGAACAGTTGTGTTTCAGTGTTCACTGCAGTCTGTGAGGTATTTTTTTATTTTTTTTTTAAATGCAGATCACGCTCCAGTTACTTCTTCAACTAATGCTGCGTGTACTCTGCTGAGTGTCTGTCACTGGCTCATCCTTGTAATTTTTCTAAAATTGGTGCTGCTTTATTCTATTTTCAATTTACTAAAATCTATTAGTGTGACGCTCTTCCATCAAAATACAATACATTGCTTGCAAACATAATAGAAGTCCACAAAAAGGCCTTTCACAGCAAGTGAACAGTTGTGTTCAGTGTTCACTCTAGTCTGAGGTTTACATTTTTGGTAGGAGTGTAGATCCCGCTCCACTTACTTCAACCACCGCTGCGTGTACTCTGCTGAGTGTCTGTCACTGGCTCATCCTTGTCATTTTTCTAAAATTGGTGATGCTTTATTCTATTTTCAATTTACTAAAATCTATTAGTGTGACGCTCTTCCATCAAAATACAATACATTGCTTGCAAACATAATAGAAGTCCACAAAAAGGCCTTTCACAGCAAGTGAACAGTTGTGTTCACTGTTCACTCTAGTCTCAGGTTTTCAGGTATTATTATATTTACTTGTATGCTTTTATTTAAAAGCCAAGAACAATGAAGGCAAACATATGCACTGCAGCTGTTGTCAAAGTTCAACCCACATTATGCACTTCCAACATTGCAGCTTTTGAGGCATGATGTGAGTTTGATTTGCCTAAGTTATGGAGTGACAAAATGGCTCAGGGAACAAAACATAGAGATTTTGGGTCCATGGGCTGGAAACTCCCCAGATCTTAATCCCATTGAGAACTTGTGGTCAATCATCAAGAGACGGGTGGACAAACAAAAACTTAAAAATTCTGACAAAATGAAAGCATTGATTGTGCAAGAATGGACTGCTATCAGCCAGGATTTGGTCCAGAAGTTGATTGACAGCATGCCAGGGAGAATTGCAGAGGTCCTGAAGAAGAAGGGTCAACACTGCAAAATTAGACTTGCTGCATTAACTCATTCTAACTGTCAATATAAGCTTTTGTTACTCATATGTTTGCAATTATATTTCTGTCTGTGATAAAAATATCTGTCAAACACACATAAAAACCAGAGGGCAGCAGATCATGTGAAAATATCACATTTGTGTCATTATCAAAACTTTTGGCCATGACTGTACAGTTCAGGTGGTAGAAAGATGAACATAACAGGATACATCTATAACGTTGCCAACCAGTTATTTAATCGGAAACAGGACAGGCAAATTCATGCGTGATCCATGCCTTGTTCATTTTCAGCAAAGTAAGCCGGTCTACATTATCGGAGGATAGTCGCATGCGACGGTCTGTTAGTACACCACCTGAAGCACAAAAGACGCGCTCCGATAATACACTGCCAGCAGGGCAAGCCAGCACCTCCAATGCATACTGGCTAAGCTCTGGCCATGTATCCAGCTTAGAGACTCAAAACTTGAATGGGGAAGAGCCATCTGGGAGTACACTAAGTGGGCAAGACATGTCGTCTGTCACCATCTTAAGGAAACGTTGCCTCCTGCTGACTGGAGCCGTCTCGGATGGTGTAGACATTGGTGGCGCTGCCACAAAACTTCACCACATTTGGAACATACTGGTCTTGCCCTGTGCAGAGGCGCTGCTTGTGCTCCCTCTTGTTGCAGAGCTGTCTCCACTGCCTCGACGCACAGAGCTGCTTTGTAAAGCAGTAGCAGCAGCAGTGCTCTCGGCTGGAATGGAGAACATTATGGATTCCGACAAGCTTACAACCTGCAATGATCCTCAGTGTACTCAACCATCGTACGACCAGCTCTACCCTTTCCTATTGCATTCTCACCCATCCCTGCAGACTGTGAGCCCTCGCGGGCAGGGTCCTCTCTCCTTCTGTACTTGTGTGTCCCTTGTCCAGCACATCTTTATTGTACCTGTCTATATTTTTCCCTTGTCATATGTAAAGCGCCATGGAATAAATGGCGCATATAAATGTATAATAATAATAATAATTGCAGCAGTATGTCTTGTTACTCCCGCATTTTACGCTCCCGGTTCAACGGTCTGATGAGGCTTTGAAAGTTGTCCCAGTAGCGAGGGTCTAGGAGGGTGTACACCTATAATCAGACGTGGTGAGAATGTGGGCGATGCGGCGGTCGTTTCTCAGGCACTGCAGCATGAAATCAACCATGTGCTGCAGACTCCCAACTGGCCAAGAAACGCAGTCCCCTGCAAGAGGCGTCATCTCTGCCTGCTCTGCATCACCCCACCCTCGCTCTACATACTGACTAGAGCATTGTCTACCTCCCTCTGGAGCGATGTCTTCCTCCTCCATTGACTCCTCCTCATCCTCCTCACAAAGTCCTTCAAATACATAAAAATTTACAAAATTTAAAACTCATAAAATTTAAAAACATTGTATCATAATTCTGTAACATCACTTTATGGAAACACAATAGCATTACAAAAGGATAGACAAAAACTGTACATTATGTGCTTTGTAAATACATTAAAAATTTGGAATGGTTATGAAAATATAGACAGCGACTCTGGAGGTTCAATTGTTGATACAGCATGGTACTTTGAAAGTCCTCCAGCCCTTTGTGAGGAACCACGTTGCGCTGACTGTCCAGAAGGTGATGGAATTTGTGACTCCTCATCCTCCACCTCTTCCAAAACCTCATGCCTTAGTGCTTGCAGTGTTTTTTGAAGCAGGCAGATAAGGGGGACAGTCAGGCTGACTAGTGCATCATCTGCACTCGCCATCCGCGTTGACTCATCAAACGCACGCAAAACGTGGCAGATGTCCTTCATGGAGTCCTTCGCCACTCATTACACTGGCTGCCCATTCATTATAGGATCCAATTCTAATTACTGGTTCTCACCAACAAAGCTCTCCACAGTGCAGCACCCCCTACATCTCCTCCCTCATTTATATTTATCGGCCTAACCGACTGCTGCACTCTGCAAACGACCTTCGACTAACCTCTGCACTAATCCGTACCTCCCACTCCCGACTCCAAGACTTCTCCCGCGCTGCGCCAATCCTCTGGAATGCTGTACCCCAAGAAATTAGGACTATCCGCAATTTGGATGGTTTCAGGCGCTCCCTCAAAACACATTTGTTCACAGTGGCCTATCACATTCACTAATCAAAGTCATTCTATGTGTAAGTCTGTGTGTGTAGCCCATTCACTATCTCCATGCATCCCTCACTCCCTTAAAATGGCTAAACCATCATTGTAAAAACACCATTGTATATAAACACCTGTACTTTGTATCTCCCCACCTCATTGTAGATTGTAAGCTTTCACCAGCAGGGGCGGCTGATTTTGCTTTAATTATTGTATTGTTAACGTTGTTACTTATGACTTGTGTTTTGAAACTGTTAAACTGTAAAGCACTGCGGAATATTATGGCGCTATATAAATAAAGATTATTATTATTATTATTATAGAGGCCCACTCAGTAGTGGTGAAGTTTGAACGGCGCAAATTGCGAGTTGATTGCGCCTGATGCAGCTGATACTCCATTACTGTTGGCTGCTGCTCACACAACCGCTCCAACATATGTAACGAGGAATTCCACCTGGTGGGTACGTCACATATGATGCGATGTTCATGAAGGCGAAATCTGCGTTGCAGAGCTGCAATCAGCGATCTGGCCATGCTGGAACGTCGCAAGTGAGCACACTCTAGGCGGACCTTGTGCACCAGTGCATCAAGATCCGGATAGTCCCTCAAAAACTCTGCACGACCAAGTTGAGCACATATGACAGACATGGTATGTGAGTGAGGTTGCCAAGGCCAGAGCTGCCACCAGATTTCGCCCATTGTCACACACTACCAAGCCTGCCTGTAGATTCGCTTCCAAAAACCACACGTCGCTCTCCTGCTTTATGGCATTACAGAGCTCCTGCGCTGTGTGGCTAAGATTCCCCATGGAAATTAATTTCAGGACGGCCTGTTGACATTTGGACACGGCTGTGCTCATATCAGTCGCAACAGGTAAACGTTCAGGGTCCATGTGGAGGTAGACCGTGACGGCTCCTGCAGCGATGATTCTGAGGAACTGGAGTAGGAGGAGGAGTCAATGTGTACAGACTTGATTCCTGCAATCCTTGGAGTTGGCAGAACACGTACAGCGCCACTCGCAAGATCAGTACCCGGCTACACAACATTGACCCAATGGGCAGTGAGGGAAAGGTATTGTCCCTGGCCATGGGTGTTAGAACCCTCTTGTTAGGTTTTGTTTCAGTTTGCTGGTCACATGACCTTTTTTCCCTATTTAGTCTGGCTCCGCCCTTCTGGCTTTGCTTGACTTCATTGTATTATCTACTGTTCATCTAGCCGGGTGCTTAGGTGCCTTAATCAGTCAGTTTTGCTTGATGTTAGGATCGCAAAGTATTTTTTTTTCTGTTTAATTATCCATGCTACAATTTATGTTAGGAGTAGTGTTGAGCATTCCGATACCGCAAGTATCGGGTATCGGCCGATATTCGCTGTATCGGAATTCCGATACTTAGTTCCGATATTTTTCCTATATCGTATACCGGAATCGGAAGTTCCCATAATTCTTTGAGAGGCAGTGTGATTTTAGTCAGCCAATGAGGAATCCTACGAAGTGTGGGCACATCCTGTAATGCTGCGGTCATCTTAACTAATGGCATGGCTGTGATTGGCTGCTGAAATGATGTCAGAATGCACTATAAAAGGGCCGCCGCCATTTTAGCGTCACTGTGCTGTGAATTCAGATAGGGACAGAACGCTGCTCTGCTGACTCTGAGGGACAGTTAGAGATTGCGATTTTGTGTACTTTGCTTTAGGCAGGCTAGTTTACCAACCGCTGTGTAAAGCTTCCTTTTGCCTTGCAGTGTTGTTTTAACAGCTCTGTGCAAGGTGTGTGTGTGAGAGTGCAGGTGATGCTGCAGTTTGCTCTGCATCCAACGCTGTTTGTAGGCATCTGCACGTGTCACTCACAGACTCTTTTTCTTTTTTTTTCTTTAGTGTAATTCTAGCTGCTCCATTCAATAGAAATTATAGTGTGATGCGCTTCCATCCGTATACAATACATTGGTTGCAAACACTATAGAAGTACAGAAAGGAGCCTTTCACAGATAGTGAACAGTTGTGTTTCAGTGTTCACTGCAGTCTGTGAGGTTTTTTTTTTTTTTTTTTAAATGCAGATCACGCTCCAGTTACTTCTTCAACCACCGCTGCGTGTACTCTGCTGAGTGTCTGTCACTGGCTCATCCTTGTCATTTTTCTAAAATTGGTGCTGCTTTATTCTATTTTCAATTTACTAAAATCTATTAGTGTGACGCTCTTCCATCAAAATACAATACATTGCTTGCAAACATAATAGAAGTCCACAAAAAGGCCTTTCACAGCAAGTGAACAGTTGTGTTCACTGTTCACTCTAGTCTGAGGTTTAAATTTTTGGTAGGAGTGTAGATCCCGCTCAACCACCGCTGCGTGTACTCTGCTGAGCGTGTCTCACTGCCTCATCCTTCACATTTTTGTCGAATTGGTGCTGCTACATTCTATTTCAAATAATTCAAATCTATTACAGTGACATGCTTCCATCCGTATACAATACATTGGTTGCAAACAATATAGAAGTACACAAACGGGCCTTTCACAGCTACTGAACAGTTGTGTGCACTGTTTACTGTAGTCAGAGGTTTTCATTTTTGTAGTGCAGATCCCGCTCCAGTTAGTTCTTCAACCACTGTTGCTTGTACTCTGCTGAGCGTGTCTCACTGCCTCATCCTTCACATTTTTCTCGAATTGGTGCTGCTACATTCTATTTAAAATAATTCAAATCTATTACTGTGACGTGCTTCCATCCGTATACAATACATTCGTTTCAAACACTATAGAAGTACACAAAGGGGCCTTTCACAGCTAGTGAACATGGGTTTTTAATTTTTAACTAAAATATGTATTTTTTCAAATGACACAAATATAAGTAATGTTGAAGAGGAATAGTCCTACATCCATTGTTTGCACAATATTACAGGTGTACATCATGTCCCTTAATCAACAAGGTATTATTATATTTACTTGTATGATTTTAATTAAAAGCCAAGAACACAGAAGGATAACCTTCGCACTGCAGCTGTTGTCAAAGTTCAACCCACATTATGCACTTCCAACATTGCAGCATTTGAGGCATGATGTGAGTTGGATTTGTCAAAGTTATGGAGTGAGAAGGTTCACCATCAGTACCCTATAGCATAAGTATGCTTTTGTGTTAGCATTTGTGTTAGACATGTGGATATCTGCCATAATATGTCACAATTATTTAGTTACAGATTTGTTACCAACACTAATCATTGAATGGTTTTAAATGTGACGTTTCACTTGTTTACAGCTTAGAAATAAGGGTGTAGCCTGATATCTATGTGTAGCACTAGCCACTTTAACATGTCATGTTTTTTTCAACATGTGTAGCTAGGTAGCAGTAATTTTTGCCGGACACACAGCAGGGGAACAGCAGGCGTTACTGAACCCCACAAACACATCATCGATTGTTTTGATCTGTGCATCCAACACTTCTGAGCCCAGGGTCAAGGAGGGTGTAGCCTGAGGCCTAGTATGAGATGTTTGAACTTTAATTTGAACTTTAATTTGGAGTTAGCAGCATTAATTTTTGTCAGACACACAGCAGGGGAACAGCAGGCGTTACTGAACCCCACTATCACTATAGCTTGTGTATTGGTCTGTGGACACGACACTTCTGAGCAGCAACTGGCAGTGTTGTAGCCCAGGGAGTATAGCTCAGGTGGTAGAAAGATGAACATAACAGGAGACATGGAAAACGTTGCCAACCAGTTAGTTAATCTGAAACCGGACAGGCAAATTCAGGCGAGATCCATGCCTAGTTCATTTTCAGAAAAGTAAGCCGTTCTACATTATCGGAGGATAGTCGCATGCAACGGTCTGTTAGTACACCACCTGCAGCAGTAAAGATGCGCTCCGATAATACACTGGCAGCAGGGAAAGCCAGCACCTCCAATGCATACTGGCTAAGCTCTGGCCATGTATCCAGCTTAGAGACACAAAACTTGAATGGGGAAGAGCCATCTGGGAGTACACTGAGAGGGCAAGACATGTAGTCTGTCACCATCTTACGGAAATGTTGCCTCCTGCTGACTGGAGCCGTCTCGGATGGTGTAGACATTGGTGGCGCTGCCACAAAACTTCGCCACATTTGGAACATACTGTTCTTGCCCTGTGCAGAGGCGCTGCTTGTGCTCCCTCTTGTTGCAGAGCTGTCTCCACTGCCTCGACGCACAGAGCTGCTTTGTAAAGCAGTAGCAGCAGCGCTCTCAGCTGGAATGGATTGCACCAGTGTGTCTTGGTACTTCCGCATTTTACGCTCCCGGTTCAACGGTGTGATGAGGCTTTGTAAGTTGTCCCGGTAGCGAGGGTCTAGGAGGGTGTACACCCAATAATCAGACGTGGTGTGAATGTGTTCGATGCGGCGGTCGTTTCTCAGGCACTGCAGCATGAAATCAACCATGTGCTGCAGACTCCCAACTCGCCAAGAAACATTGTCCCCTGCAAGAGGCGTCATCTCTGCCTGCTGTGCATCACCCACCCTTGGTCTACATACTGACTAGAGCATTGTCTACCTCCCTCTGGAGCGATGTCTTCCTCCTCCATTGACTCCTCCTCATCCTCCTCACAAAGTCCTTCAAATACATAAAAATTTACAAAATTTAAAACTCAAAATTTAAAAACATTGTATCATAATTCTGTAACATCACTTTATGGAAACACAATAGCATTAAAAAGGATAGACAAAAACTGTACATTATGTGCTTTGTAAATACATTGAAAGTTTGGAATGGTTATGAAAATATAGACAGCGACTCTGGAGGTTCAATTGTTGATACAGCATGGTACTTTGAAAGTCCTCCAGCCCTTTGTGAGGAACCACGTTGCGCTGACTGTCCAGAAGGTGATGGAATTTGTGACTCCTCATCCTCCACCTCTTCCAAAACCTCATGCCTTAGTGCTTGCAGTGTTTTTGAAGCAGGCAGATAAGGGGGACAGTCAGGCTGACTAGTGCATCATCTGCACTCGCCATCCGCGTTGACTCATCAAACGCACGCAAAACGTGGCAGATGTCCTTCATAGAGTCCTTCGCCACTCATTACACTGGCTGCCCATTCATTATAGGATCCAATTCTAATTACTGGTTCTCACCAACAAAGCTCTCCCAGTGCAGCACCCCCCTACATCTCCTCCCTCATTTATATTTATCAGCCTAACCGACTGCTGCACTCTGCAAACGACCTTCGACTAACCTCTGCACTAATCCGTACCTCCCACTCCCGACTCCAAGACTTCTCCCGCGCTGCGCCAATCCTCTGGAATGCTGTACCCCAAGAAATTAGGACTATCCGCAATTTGGATGGTTTCAGGCGCTCCCTCAAAACACATTTGTTCACAGTGGCCTATCACATTCACTAATCAAAGTCATTCTATGTGTAAGTCTGTGTGTGTAGCCCATTCACTATCTCCATGCATCCCTCACTCCCTTAAAATGGCTGGACCATCATTGTAAAAACACCATTGTATATAAACACCTGTACTTTGTATCTCCCCCACCTCATTGTAGATTGTAAGCTTTCACCAGCAGGGGCAGCTGATTTTGCTTTAATTATTGTATTGTTAACGTTGTTACTTATGACTTGTGTTTTGAAACTGTTAAACTGTAAAGCACTGCGGAATATTATGGCGCTATATAAATAAAGAATATTATTATTATTATTATTATTATAGAGGCCCACTCAGTAATGGTGAAGTGTGAACGGCGCAAATTGCGAGTTGATTGCGCCTGATGCAGCTGATACTCCATTACTGTTGGCTGCTGCTCACACAACCGCTCCAACATATGTAACGAGGAATTCCACCTGGTGGGTACGTCACATATGATGCGATGTTCATGAAGGCGAAATTTGTGTTGCAGGCCTGCAATCAGCGATCTGGCCATGCTGGAACGTCGCAAGTGAGCGCACTCTAGGCGGACCTTGTGCAGCAGTGCATCAAGATCCGGAAAGTCCCTCGAAAAACGCTGCACGACCACGTTGAGCACATATGACAGACATGGTATGTGAGTGAGGTTGCCAAGGCCCAGAGCTGCCACCAGATTTCGGCCATTGTCACACACTACCAAGCCTGCCTGTAGATTCGCTTCCAAAAACCACACGTCGCTCTCCTGCTTTATGGCATTATAGAGCTCCTGCGCTGTGTGGCTAAGATTCCCCATGGAAATTAATTTCAGGACGGCCTGTTGACATTTGGACACGGCTGTGCTCATATCGGTCGCAACAGGTAAACGTTCACGGGTCCATGTGGAGGTAGACCGTGACGGCTCCTGCAGCGATGATTCTGAGGAACTGGAGTAGGAGGAGGAATCAATGTGTACAGACTTGATTCCTGCAATCCTTGGAGTTGGCAGAACACGTACAGCGCCACTCGCAAGATCAGTACCCGGCTACACAACATTGACCCAATGGGCAGTGAGGGAAAGGTATTGTCCCTGGCCATGGGTGTTATAACCCTCTTGTTAGGTTTTGTTTCAGTTTGCTGGTCACATGACCTTTTTTCCCTATTTAGTCTGGCTCCGCCCTTCTGGCTTTGCTTGACTTCATTGTATTATCTACTGTTAATCTAGCCGGGTGCTTAGGTGCCTTAATCTGTCAGTTTTGCTTGATGTTAGGATCGCAAAGTATTTATTTTTCTGTTTAATTATCCATGCTACAATTTATGTTAGGAGGTGTCCACCTTTTCTCCCAGTCCCTAGATCTTGTAGGGATTACTCCCTCGCAACTATAGGTCTTCGTTCACACTAGATGAGGACTTTAGCGGGTCTGGTCGCAGGATCAGGTTCCCCGTTACATCATAGGGATTCAGCTTAGTTGTATTGTAGGGACAGAATTCCCTTCTTTCCTTACTGGTTGTAGCAGATCATAACAATGGGTACTGGTCCACGCATCGGTGGTCAGGTGGACCTTGCTACTGAGGGCGTTTAGTAGCGCATGTTTAATTTTTCCCTCAACATGCTTTTGCAGACCAGGGACGGCTTGCCTGCTGAAATGAAATCGGCTTGGCACATTGTATTGTGGGACTGACAATGATATTCAGTTACGGAAACTGTCTGTCTCCACCAGCCTGAATGACAGCATTTCAAGGGACAGGAGTTTTGCAATGCCAGCATTCAGAGCCTGTGCTCGTGCATGGTTTGCGGAGTATGGCCGTCTTTTATCCCATGCCTGTGCTACCGATGGCTGTTTTGTGGCCTGGGAGTGTGAGGATGACAGGGAACTTGCTGCTGTGTGTGGAATAACAGTTTGTCTCTGGACAACAGTGGCCGAGGTTCTTCCATGGCGATCCTGTGAGGAAGCAGAACCAGCTGTGTGTGAGCTCGATGAAGAGGCTTCAACACAACCTGAAGATGTAGGTGCTGCTGTAGGTTGGCCTACATCTCCAGTGTGTCTTTGTAACTCAACTACGTGCTTTGTCCGCACATGTTTCCACATATTTGTGGTATTGAGGTGACTGACACTTTTAGCTATTTTTAATTTTTTATTACACAGCTTGCATTTGACATAGCAAATATCATGTGCAAGTGTGTGAAAAAAGGACCACGCAGTGCAAGTCCTGGGAGTGCACGTTTTGACTTTTGGAAGACAACTGCTCCGAACAGGTGCCAAACTGGAGGCTACAGGCAACTGAGTCTGCAGCCTAACTCTCCCTCCTGTTTGTACCGTTGGGGCAATGTCTTCCTCTATCTTCCTTCTATCACTAACCACTTCTCTAGGCCTCTCCCAGCTTTCAACCAAAGTACTGGTTCTCAGCCACAAAGCTATCCACAGTGCAGCACCCCTCCTACATCTCCTCCCTCATTTCTATCTATCGGCCTAACCGACTGCTGCGCTCTGCAAACGACTTTCGACTAACCTCTGCACTAATACGTACCTCCCACTCCCGACTCCAAGACTTCTCCCGCTCTACGCCAATCCTCTGGAATGCTGTACCCCAAGAAATTAGGACTATCCACAATTTGCATGGTTTCAGGCGCTCCCTCAAAACACATTTGTTCAGAGCGGCCTATCACATTCACTAATCAAAGTCATTCTATGTATTCTGTGTAAGTGTGTATGTGTGTGTGTGTCTCTAGCCCATTCACTATCTCCATCCCTCAGTCCCTTAAGATGGCTGGACCATCATTGTAAATGCACCATTGTATATAAACACCTATACTTTGTATCTCCCCCACCTCATTGTACATTGTAAGCTGTCACGAGCAGGGGCGACTTATTTAGCTTAAATTATTGTATTGTTAACGTTGTTACTTATGACTTGTGTTCTTAAACTGCAAAACTGTAAAGCGATGCGTAATATGATGGCGCTATATAAATTAATATTATTATTATTAGGATTCCTCTGAGCTGCTCCCACCACCTTCCTGTTCCTCACGCCATGTTGGGTCTTGGACCTCATCATCTCCACTACCCTCTTCCAACACCTGCTGTTGGGTGGTCTGGCCAGCACCATGCTCAACAGAAACTGGCACCTGAGTCTCATCATCATCAGATGCGTTCTGCGGTGTGCTGACCATCGGCACTGTCTCACCCGCCTCTTCAGATTCAGAGAGACACAGCTGTTGCGCATCACTGCATACTCCCTCTTCACATTACAGAATGCTGCTTGGCTGGGCCCCTGTTTGCAAGCCAATAGATTCTGAGAACAGAAGCAGACACTCAGCTGGCTCCTGTACAGAACTCTCTGACTGCCTGGGCAATTTGCCAGGCGGTGAAGAGACAGATGGTTGCTCAACAGTGCTGTGGTCCTGAGAGGAGGTGGAAGCAATTGAAGTCGATGCATTGGCTGACATCCAAACAACAACGGCTTCAATTTGTTCTTCCCGCAGCAGGGGGGTACTCCGAGCTCCTACAAAAGTGCGCATAAAGGAACGCTCACGGGGAAAACTGGTGGATGCTGTGTCACTGGGGGCCGCAGCAGCCACAGAATCCCCACGTCCTCTCCCTGAAGAAACTCCACGGCCACGACCACGTGCCTTACTCCCTGCCTTCTTCATCTTGGTAGATTGATAAAGAAAGTCTGAAAAGTTATAAGGTCTAAGTGTGGTTATTCCGCAGAGACTGCAGTGAACACTGCACACAACTGTTCACTACCCAACGCGTCTCAGCAGGAAGGCAGTCTGTGCGTCAAAACAAAGGCGCAAGCATACATCCATGTACCCTTTTTATAAAGCTATATAAAAAAAATTATGTAGTAGTGACGCACACTTTATTGAGGTACAGTATTACATCGCCATTCACCATCTGTGGCTATGCAGTCTCATCTATATATACCTTATCTATCTGTTGTCATGCTTGCAAGTCGACAGTCAGCCATAAATAGCAATTTTCACTATGCACTTTTTAAAGGTTATGTTTGTTAATAAAAATGATTATTGCCACATATTATGAGTATTACATGATGGAAATTGTATAATTTTGTATAAACTGTTTAGTGACATTATTCAGCAAATGGAACATTTTAGTAATATCACAGATAACTTGTAATGCTGATGATGTTTTGAAGTCAGACATTCATTGTCTATACAATAAAAATGGTGTACATAATGTTACTTATCCATCATTAATGGATTCAGATATGTACTTGTATGCTTTTATGTACAACCGTATAGCAGATTCCTTAACTAATTTATTTTGTGGTTTGCATTGCTGTTCAACATGTTAATGTATGTGTTTATGTTTGTCAATTCTTTATTTATCTAGATATTAGTTTAAATGAAATCATCATCTTATGGTAGTAAAGGTTATCTGTCATGGGTGCATCGCCACGAAGATTGTCGCGATTGCACATTCTGACTTCTCGCAGCTGAGTTGCTGTTACTTTGTGTTTGGTAGTGAGGGAGTTAATTTTACCTAGCTCTTTGCTAAGACTAGGTCCAGCCTCGCCCGGCTGCTTTTGATTATGCACTAATTAGCTTCCTTTATATACCTGCCAGTCTGCTTGTTAGATGCCGGTGAAAGCTTACATGCAGACCAGCAGATTGGATCAGGTTATGAGAAGACTTAAGGGTATGCCACACTAAACAGCGTCGCTAACGAGATCGCTAAAATACGTCACTATTTAGCGATCTCGTTCGTGACGCTAACGTGTGTGGCATGTAGCAACGACGTGGCCCCTGCTGTGATCTCGCTGATCGTTCACTAGAGTTCTGGACCGTATTTAGATCGTTGGCGTCCCGCTGGTGAGCCTATATCGCTGTCTGGCACCTTTTGTGAGCGATGTGCGCTGTTTTTTACATCGCAATGACCGTTAAAGTCGTTAATGAGATCGCTAACCGCTTTTGAGTCGTTAACGAGATCACTAAGTGTGGCAGCTACTAGATACATTAAAACGATCACAAAAACGATCTCATTAGCTTGCGTCGTTATTGAGATCGCTAACGAGATCACTAAGTGTGGCAGTACCTTTAAGCTAAGAGTTCCTTTGTGGTTTCTCCTCTCCTCGCTTATAGTTTATCTCCTAGACCATTTGTGTTCCCTCTGTGTTTAAGTGTTGTATGCAAGACAGTATTTACTTTATCCCGTCTGTCTCGTTTGTCTTTACTGTTTGTTAAGCAGTGACCTGCCTATTCCCTGTGTGGTAATCAGGGTCCTTCTGAGGACTAGATTACAGTGGTCAGGGACTTATAGGAGACAGGGTTACGTTGGCGGCCTGGACCTCTGTACCATTAACAGTACCTCCAGGTAGAGGGACTAGTCAGGACCCCAGTTTAGGGTCAGCATAGACCCCGGTCCACCTCCAGCCTGTGACAGCGTAATACGTCTTCAGGATTCACCCACAGTACAACGGATATTATGTCAGGTAATACTATACTTTATGTACATGTTGATATTACCTATTCATATGTTATATTGTATGTTGTCCCTCTTGGTATTGATTACTGACATTATATATATATCTGTGATACAGCGTGACATTATCTTTCTCTTGTTTGAAGTATAGACATTTAAAATTGACAGGTAACAAGGAAATTACTTGATCTAGTATTTAAACATCCTCCTTGACCCTGGGCTCCAACACCGCCAGTTGTTGCTCGGAAGTGCTGTTAGCACAGTCAACACTTGCTCCTGTGTTACTGGGGTTCAGTAATGTCAGCTGTTCCCCTGCTGTGTGTACGTCAAAAAGTCCTGCTGCCTCCACCCTGTTGTCTTCTCATCCCTGGGCTCCAACACCGCCAGTTGTTGCTCGGAAGTGCTGTTAGCACAGTCAACACTTGCTCCTGTGTTACTGGGGTTCAGTAATGTCAGCTGGTCCTCGGTTGTGCCATTGGCTCTTTTCCTTCTGCTGCCCCTCCGGGTTCCAGTACCGTCAGCTGGTTCTCCGCAGTGCCTTTGGCCTAGGTGCCTCCATCTCGGTATCCGAGTTCCAGCAACGTCTGCTGGTCCTTGGTAGTGCTTTGGAGCACAGGTACCTCCTGCTTAGTAACCGTGTCCCTGTAACATCAGCTGGTCCTCGGTTGTGCCATTGGCTCTTTTCCTTCTGCTGTCCCTCCGGGTTCCAGTACCGTCAGCTGGTTCTCCGCAGTGCCTTTGGCCTAGGTGCCTCCATCTCAGTATCCGAGTTCCAGCAACGTCTGCTGGTCCTTGGTAGTGCTTTGGAGCACAGGTACCTCCTGCTTAGTAACCGTGTCCCTGTAACGTCAGCTGGTCCTCGGTTGTGCCATTGGCTCTTTTCCTTCTGCTGCCCCTCCGGGTTCCAGTACCGTCAGCTGGTTCTCTGCAGTGCCTTTGGCCTAGGTGCCTCCATCTCGGTATCCGAGTTCCAGCAACGTCTGCTGGTCCTTGGTAGTGCTTTGGAGCACAGGTACCTCCTGCTTAGTAACCGTGTCCCAGTAACGTCAGCTGGTCCTCGGTTGTGCCATTGGCTCTTTTCCTTCTGCTGCCCCTCCGGGTTCCAGCACAGTCAGCTGGTCCTCGTTACTTGCATTGGCTCTTGTACCTTCTGCTACATTTACAAATTGAAGATTTTTAAAATTTTTTTTGGGTAATCACTCTGGATCTCCAACAATGAAGACGACGACCCTGATGACCACCCCGAAGAAGATGACGACCACAAGGACGACGAGCATCAAGCCAACCAGCCTAAACACCATCACAAAGAAGAAATAAAACATTACCCAACAGGACTAAGAAGGTTAAGACAAACTACAAGATACAGAACAAGAGATTTAAGAACAATAAGCAGAAGAACATGAAGTATAAGACCAAAATGAAGAGCAAAATATATGCTCTAAATTATAAGCAGAAGAAGACTAAGCAGTGTATGGGGGTGAGTCCGTTCCTCCTCGTGGTGCCCCTGGAAAATGCCTGCTGCTGCAGGCTAAACTGAACACGGACAAATACTGTTGTAATTTAAATCTTTTGTGACAGCAAGAACGGAAGGATGAAAAATTCATACTTTGACAGATTACAAGTACAGGAATCTCTGTCACAAATAAGAATATGATGAAGAAGATGAAGTACAATATGAAGAATAATAGTTGAATAAGAAGAATATGAGTAATGTTAACAAAAAGATGAATAGCAAGAAGTTTAAGAAGAAGATAAAGAAGGTGAAGATGAAGAATAATTTGATGAAAAGATGATGCTGCTGAAGATTATGAAGGAGAAAGTGTGTCTAAAGTTAAAAAGGTGAAGAGCATGGAAGTTGTGAAATATACATATTTGCCAAAATAGAAAAAACGTAAACATTGTCAATTTCTTCGTCAATCCGAACATCTTTAAAAAAAAAAATATTTATGCTATTCCATTTGATTGGGTTAAACATCTATGCCTTTAATGTCTCCTCAACCTTCCCCAATACATTCTACATTACTCTTTGTTGTTTTCCTTCATGTACAATTAACCAACAAGGCAAGAATGGGTTTTTTTAATTCCGATATTTTGCTACCATAGACTTACATTGGATTTCCGGTATCGGTATCGAGTATCGCCGATATTTTTGGGGTATCGGCGATACCATTCCGATTCCGATACTTTTGGATATCGGAAAGTATCGCTCAACTCTAGTTAGGAGGTGTCCACCTTTTCTCCCAGTCCCTAGATCTTGTAGGGATTCCTCCCTCGCAACTATAGGTCTTCGTTCACACTAGATGAGGACTTTAGCGGGTCTGGTCGCAGGATCAGGTTCCCCGTTACATCGTAGGGATTCAGCTTAGTTGTATTGTAGGGACAGAATTCCCTTCTTTCCTTACTGGTTGTAGCAGATCCTAACAATGGGTACTGGTCCACGCATCGGTGGTCAGGTGGACCTTGCTACTGAGGGCGTTTAGTAGCGCATGTTTAATTTTTCCCTCAACATGCTTTTGCAGACCAGGGACGGCTTGCCTGCTGAAATGAAATCGGCTTGGCACATTGTATTGTGGGACTGACAATGATATTCAGTTACGGAAACTGTCTGTCTCCACCAGCCTGAATGACAGCATTTCAAGGGACAGGAGTTTTGCAATGCCAGCATTCAGAGCCTGTGCTCGTGCATGGTTTGCGGAGTATGGCCGTCTTTTATCCCATGCCTGTGCTACCGATGGCTGTTTTGTGGCCTGGGAGTGTGAGGATGACAGGGAACTTGCTGCTGTGTGTGGAATAACACTTTGTCTCTGGACAACAGTGACCGAGGTTCTTCCATGGCGATCCTGTGAGGAAGCAGAACCAGCTGTGTGTGAGCTCGATGAAGAGGCTTCAACACAACCTGAAGATGTAGGTGCTGCTGTAGGTTGGCCTACATCTCCAGTGTGTCTTTGTAACTCAACTACGTGCTTTGTCTGCACATGTTTCCACATATTTGTGGTATTGAGGTGACTGACACTTTTAGCTATTTTTAATTTTTGATTAGACAGCTTTCATTTGACATAGCAAATATCATGTGCAAGTGTGTGAAAAAAGGACCACGCAGTGCAAGTCCTGGGAGCGCACGTTTTGACTTTTGGAAGACAACTGCTACGAACAGGTGACAAACTGGAGGCTACAGGCAACCGAGTCTGCAGCCTAACTCTCCCTCCTATTTGTACCGTTGGGGCAATGTCTTCCTCTATCTTCCTTCTATCACTAACCACTTCTCTAGGCCTCTCCCAGCTTTCAACCAAAGTACTGGTTCTCAGCCACAAAGCTATCCACAGTGCAGCACCCCTCCTACATCTCCTCCCTCATTTCTATCTATCGGCCTAACCGACTGCTGCGCTCTGCAAACGACTTTCGACTAACCTCTGCACTAATACGCACCTCCCACTCCCGACTCCAAGACTTCTCCCGCGCTACGCCAATCCTCTGGAATGCTGTACCCCAAGAAATTAGGACTATCCACAATTTGCATGGTTTCAGGCGCTCCCTCAAAACACATTTGTTCAGAGCGGCCTATCACATTCACTAATCAAAGTCATTCTATGTATTCTGTGTAAGTGTGTATGTGTGTGTGTGTCTCTAGCCCATTCACTATCTCCATCCCTCAGTCCCTTAAGATGGCTGGACCATCATTGTAAATGCACCATTGTATATAAACACCTATACTTTGTATCTCCCCCACCTCATTGTACATTGTAAGCTGTCACGAGCAGGGGCGACTTATTTAGCTTAAATTATTGTATTGTTAACGTTGTTACTTATGACTTGTGTTCTTAAACTGCAAAACTGTAAAGCGATGCGTAATATGATGGCGCTATATAAATTAATATTATTATTATTAGGATTCCTCTGAGCTGCTCCCACCACCTTCCTGTTCCTCACGCCATGTTGGGTCTTGGACCTCATCATCTCCACTACCCTCTTCCAACACCTGCTGTTGGGTGGTCTGGCCAGCACCATGCTCAACAGAAACTGGCACCTGAGTCTCATCATCATCAGATGCGTTCTGCGGTGTGCTGACCATCGGCACTGTCTCACCCGCCTCTTCAGATTCAGAGAGACACAGCTGTTGCGCATCACTGCATACTCCTCTTCTTCACATTACAGAATGCTGCTTGGCTGGGCCCCTGTTTGCAAGTCAATAGATTCTGAGAACAGAAGCAGACACTCAGCTGGCTCCTGTACAGAACTCGCTGACTGCCTGGGCAATTTGCCAGGCGGTGAAGAGACAGATGGTTGCTCAACAGTGCTGTGGTCCTGAGAGGAGGTGGAAGCAATTGAAGTCGATGCATTGGCTGCCATCCAACCAACAACGGCTTCAATTTGTTCTTCCCGCAGCAGGGGGGTACTCCGAGCTCCTACAAAAGTGCGCATAAAGGAACGCTCACGGGGAAAACTGGTGGATGCTGTGTCACTGGGGGCCACAGCAGCCACAGAATCCCCACGTCCTCTCCCTGAAGAAACTCCACGGCCACGACCACGTGCCTTACTCCCTGCCTTCTTCATCTTGGTAAATTGTTAAAGAAATTCTGAAAAGTTATAAGGCCTAAGTGTGGTTATTCCGCAGAGACTGCAGTGAACACTGCACACAACTGTTCACTACCCAACGTGTCTCAGCAGGAAGGCAGTCTGTGCGTCAAAACAAAGGCGCAAGCATACATCCACGTACCCTGTTTATAAAGCTATATAAAAAAAATTATGTAGTAGTGACGCACACTTTATTGAGGTACAGTATTACATCGCCATTCACCATCTGTGGCTATGCAGTCTCATCTATATATACCTTATCTATCCATTGTCATGCTTGCAAGTCGACAGTCAGGCATAAATAGCAATTTTCACTATGCACTATGCACTTTTTAAAGGTTATGTTTGTTAATAAAAATGATTATTGCCACATATTATGAGTATTACATGATGGAAATTGTATAATTTTGTATAAACTGTTTAGTGACATTATTCAGCAAATGTAACATTTTAGTAATGTCACCGATAACTTGTAATGCTGATGATGTTTTGAAGTCAGACATTCATTGTCTATACAATAAAAATGGTGTACATACTGTTACTTATCCATCATTAATGGATTCAGATATGTACTTGTATGCTTTTATGTACAACCGTATAGCAGATTCCTTAACTAATTTATTTTGTGGTTTGCATTGCTGTTCAACATGTTAATGTATGTGTTTATGTTTGTCAATTCTTTATTTATCTCGATATTAGTTTAAATGAAATCATCATCTTATGGTAGTAAAGGTTATCTTTCTCTTGTTTGAAGTATAGACATTTAAAATTGACAGGTAACAAGGAAATTACTTGATCTAGTATTTAAACATCCTCCTTGACCCTGGGCTCCAACACCGCCAGTTGTTGCCTGTAAGTGCTGTTAGCACAGTCAACACTTGCTCTGTGTTACTGAGGTTCAGTAATGTCAGCTGTTCCCCTGCTGTGTGAACGGCAAAAAGTCCTGCTGCCTCCACCCTGTTCTCTTCTCATCCCTGGGTTTCAACACCGCCAGTTGTTGCTCGGAAGTGCTGTTAGCACAGTCAACACTTGCTCCTGTGTTACTGGGGTTCAGTAATGTCAGCTGTTCCCCTGCTGTGTGAACGGCAAAAAGTCCTGCTGCCTCCACCCTGTTCTCTTCTCATCCCTGTGCTTCAACACCGCCAGTTGTTGCTCGGAAGTGCTGTTAGCACAGTCAACACTTGCTCCTGTGTTACTGGGGTTCAGTAATGTCAGCTGTTCCCCTGCTGTATGAACGGCAAAAAGTCCTGCTGCCTCCAACCGGTTCTCTTCTCATCCCTGGGCTCCAACACCGACAGTTGTTGCTCGGAAGTGTCATTGGCACGGGTACTCACTCCTGCTCAGACTGGTTACAGCACGCCATCTGTTTCCTGTCAGTGTAAACGTCACTTAGCCTCCAATAAGTTGTCCTGTCATGTTGCGGTCGGGTTAGCCGACTCTATGGTGCCTGGAGTTTAGGTGCTTCCTATGTGTGCTGCGGGATATGCAAATAAAGGCTGTTTCCGTTGTGACAATAGGACAATCACTCACTGTAGTACTGTGTGATTCGGTAACTGCGGCCGGCTCACGGCCTGTCAACTTAAATTTACATGGGTACCTTCTGCTACCCGTCCGGGTTCCAGTACCGTCAGCTGGTTCTCCGCAGTGCTTTTGGCCTAGGTGCCTCCATCTCGGTATCCAAGTTCCAGCAACGTCTGCTGGTCCTTGGTAGTGCTTTGGAGAACAGGTACCTCCTGCTTAGTAACCGTGTCCCAGTAACGTCAGCTGGTCCTCGGTTGTGCCATTGGCTCTTTTCCTTCTGCTGCCCCTCCGGGTTCCAGCACAGTCAGCTGGTCCTCGTTACTTGCATTGGCTCTTGTACCTTCTGCTACCCGTACGAGTTCCAGTACCGTCAACTGGTTCTCCGCAGTGCCTTTGGCCTAGGTGCCTCCATCTCGGTATCCAAGTTTCAGCAACGTCTGCTGGTCCTTGGTAGTGCTTTGGAGCACAGGTACCTCCTGCTTAGTAACCGTGTCCCAGTAACGTCAGCTGGTCCTCGGTTGTGCCATTGGCTCTTTTCCTTCTGCTGCCCCTCCGGGTTCCAGCACAGTCAGCTGGTCCTCGTTACTTGCATTGGCTCTTGTACCTTCTGCTACATTTACAAATTGAAGATTTTTTAAATGTTTTTTTGGGTAATCACTCTGGATCTCCAACAATGAAGACGACGACCCTGATGACCACCCCGAAGAAGATGACGACCACAAGGACGACGAGCATCAAGCCAACCAGCCTAAACACCATCACAAAGAAGAAATAAAACATTACCCAACAGGACTGAGAAGGTTAAGACAAACTACAAGATACAGAACAAGAGACTTAAGAACAATAAGCAGAAGATCAAAAAGCAGAAGAACATGAAGTATAAGACCAAAATGAAGAGCAAAATATATGCTCTAAATTATAAGCAGAAGAAGACTAAGCAGTGTATGGGGGTGAGTCCGTTCCTCCTCGTGGTGCCCCTGGAAAATGCCTGCTGCTGCAGGCTAAACTGAACACGGACAAATACTGTTGTAATTTAAATCTTTGTGACAGCAAGAACGGAAGGATGAAAAATTCATACTTTGACAGATTACAAGTACAGGAATCTCTGTCACAAATAAGAATATGATGAAGAAGATGAAGTACAATATGAATAAGAATAATAGTTTAATAAGAAGAATATGAGTAATGTTAACAAAAAGATGAATAGCAAGAAGTTTAAGAAGAAGATAAAGAAGGTGAAGATGAAGAATAATTTGATGAAAAAGATGATGCTGCTGAGGATTATGAAGGAGAAAGTGTGTCAAAAGTTAAAAAGGTGAAGAGCATGGAAGTTGTGAAATATACATATTTGCCAAAATAGAAAAACGTTAACAACATTGTCAATTTCTTCGTCAATCCGAACATCTTTAAAAAAAAAATATTTATGCTATTCCATTTGATTGGGTTAAACATCTATGCCTTTAATGTCTCCTCAACCTTCCCAATACATTCTACATTACTCTTTGTTGTTTTCCTTCATGTACAATTAACCAACAAGGCAAGAATGGGTTTTTTTTAATTCCGATATTTTGTTCCCATAGACTTACATTGGATTTCCGGTATCGGTATCGGGTATCGCCGATATTTTTTGGGTATCGGCGATACCATTCCGATTCCGATACTTTTGGATATCGGAAAGTATCGCTCAACTCTACCAATTACATAAAAAATATAAGGAAAACTTTACATACACTATACAATTGGTTCATCAAATTACATCAATCCATGCAGTAATTTCATAGTTTCATCAAAAATCGCGTTTCAGAAACATATTCTTACATACACTGTACCTGATATTAAATACAACCTTAATTTGTAATTTCCCAGAATCATAACAGCTGAAGTAAAAATCTCCTTTTGTAAAGACACTCACTTAGTAGATATGACTGCACCACATGTGGAGGACGCCATGAACGCTGAGAACAGCATGTGTCTCTGGCTACTGCGCATGTCTCCTTGTGTCCTAGCAACCACACAGGCTTCCCAGCCTATCAGATCATCTGTGTGTCATTTTCATCACTGCGCATGCGCTCTGGCGCTTTGTCCTGAACGGGACGCCATCTTGTATGTGGCAAACTCAGATTTATATTAAAACAGGCAATTTGTCTCAAAAATAGAACTCGCAATAGCGATCATATATATCAGTGAGTCCATCATTCTCCTCTCTTGCTTTGTAACTGAAAGTTTTTCATGATGTGTTTACAAATATGAATACCTCTGTTACGGGGTTCTTATCAGTGGTCACATCAAAACTGGGTTTCTTCTTGTGCTTTAAGATATGAGCACCTATTTCACCCCGATAGATGGGACCAGCCCCCTGCTAAGGGTGACTCCCCACCACCGGTGACTCACAAGGGAGGTATCCTGGACCTGTTGGTTCAGTTCCCTCAACCCTGTTGTCACTAGGGTTACTAGGGCTCACATCTCTGCTTTCCTTTACCCACATGAGTGAATACACAGATAAAGAGATTTTTTCAATCAATGTGCTCAATTTATTTCAAAAATTATTCTTTTCAAGAACGAATTAAAGCCAAAGAGAAATAATAATCTTATATTATGAGTGGCGTCCTCCATCTTGTGCTATATATTCCCAGTGAGTGTCTCCACATTTATATTCTGCGAAGAAAAAAAATACAATAAGTGCATGGTTCTATGTTCGATATTATAATTATAATTATAAACAATTTTCACCATCAACAACTATATCCTTGAACATCAAGGAAATAACTCTTACAGGAATATTAGTTGACTATAGTAAATTCAAGTGACAGAATTGAGTTTGAAATCTACGTTGAGTCCCATAGGTTTCAACGTATCTAAATCATAGATCCACTTCAGTTCCTTCTTTTTAAGAAGATTGATCCTATCACCCCCTCTTCTCTGTATTGGAACAGTATCTATAATTCTAAATCTTAACTGTTTTTCAGTATGTTTCATTTCTGTAAAGTGTTTAGACACTGGGAGATCCATTTTCTTTTTTCTAATGGTATGTTTGTGTTGACTTATTCGTGTTTTAAAATCACACGTAGTCTCCCCTATATACCAAAGTTTACAGGGACATTCAAGTAGATATATAACATGATCAGACTCACATGTTAGAAAATGTTTTATTTTGTATATTTTATTAGTTCTTGGGTGCACAAACTGTGGACCCTTAATCATTAGACTACAATTTATACAACCAAGGCACGGATAACAGCCCTTCCTGGATAATCCTGTCAACGATGTTTGAATTGTCCTTCTTAGTGGACCAATATCTGATTTAATTAGCTGATCTTTGATACTCTTACCCCTTTTATAAGAGAGGAGAGGAGGTAATTTAAATTCCTTTATATTGGGAAGGCATTTTGTTAACATCCCCAATGCTTCTTAATAATTCCAGAGATGTGCCCACTCTCTTCAGTGTATGTAGATACAAATGGATTATGTGGGTAAAATAAAATATCCACTATCTGCATTATCTATGGAGTGCTGCCTATTTTTTTGATATCTATCTATCTATCTATCTATCTATCTATCTATCTATCTATCTATCTATCTATCTCATAGCTATCTATCTAGCTATCTATCTATCCCATATCTATCTATCTATCTATCTATCTATCTATCTATCTATCCATCTATCCCATATCTATCTATCTATCTATCTATCACATCTATCTATCTATCTATCTATCTATCTATCTATTTATCCCATATCTATCTATCTATCTATCTATCTATCCCACATCTATCTATCTATCTATCTATCTATCTATTATCTATCTATCTATCTATCCCATATCTATCTATCTATCTACTATCTATCTATCTATCTATCTATCTATCCCATATCTATCTATCTATCTATCTATCTATCTATCTATCTATCCTATCTATCATATCTATCTATCTATCTATCTATCTATCTATCTATCTATCTATCTATCTATCCCATATCTATCTATCTATCTATCTATCTATCCTATCTATCCCATATCTATCTATCTATCTATCTATCTATCTATCTATCTATCTATCTATCTATCTATCATATCTATCCCTATCTATCTATCTATCTATCTATCTATCTATCTATCTATCTATCTATCTATCTATCTATCTATCCCATATCTATCTATCTATATCCCTATCTATCTATCTATCTATCTATCTATCTATCTATCTATCTATCTATCCCCTATCTATCTATCTATCTATCTATCTATCTATCTATCTATCCCATATCTATCTATCTAGCTAGCTATCTATCCCATATCTATCTATTTATCTATCTATCCATATCTATCTATCTATCTATCTATCACTATCTATCTATCTATCTATCTATCTACGGTATCTATCTATCTATCTATCTCTATCTATTTGTCTGCACATCAACATAGTCTTTAGCCTAAATATGAAATTATTTTTATTTTCTTTTTATGTATGTCCATGTATTTTACTTTTATTTTATCCTTTTACATTTTATTCTAACATCTTTTTTTTTGTTAATTTGGAAACATAGATATATTTTTAGCCAAAATGTAAAGTATCCCAAATGTTCTAACAAGTTGAATAAGGTTAGAAAGTATAAAAGCTGAATATAAAGAAATTATTCCTCTTGTAAATACTGTATTAGCAGGTCGATTATCTTGTAAACAATTAATTGCGTGTTCTGTAAATTGCCTGCAGTTGACCTCCTATTTGTGTCAGACACAGGCATCTAAGTTCCCAAAGGGCTTGTCAAATTACAGTTTGAGCCCCTTCGGAAGAATATTGTAGATGAGATGCAAATGATAGAAATGGCCAGGTCTATTTGCAGATATGGGGCCGTGTTAATAGCGTTTGCTGTCTTGAGTTACTAACAAATGAAATACCCTGGCCTTGGCTGTGTGGGTGAACTCTGAATGACTTTCCACTGTGGAAATTAGAAAGTATGATGGAGATAACAGGTGAGAACCTAAAATGTAATCTGGAAATAAAATCGAGGACAATGCGGGAACAAAATAATAGGACTGAATGGTATGCATTGTTCGACAGAAACAATAGCTTATTGACTTAAAGGGTTTGTCCATTTTGGACAATCCATTTTTTGTTAACAACGTCACCCATTCAGATGCTGACCACAAGATGTCTCTCTGCTAGGACTCGCACTGATCAAATGCCATCTGCAGAGAAATCTATCAGCACATGCAGCACCACCCAAGGGAACATTAAAGACAATTTAGTGCCAATTGAAATCTATAGGTTGTGCTTGTGGCACATAGAAACAAAAGATCCTAAGTTATGAGAGAGGCTGTTTGTAGATGAGCATCTTGAATATATTTTATCTTACAGTTCCCCAATATGGTATTAGTGAATGAGATGCAGGACCACAGAACGAAATGCAGAACATGATAGTAAGAAGCAGGACCTGAATATGAGGTGCAGGGCTTGAGAAGGAGATACAAGTCCCGAGATGCAAGACCTCAGTGTGAGGTGCTGGAACTAAAAATGAGATGTAAGATCTGAGAATGAGGTGAAGAATTTGAGAAGGTGCAAGACATAAGGAGGCTCAGGACCTGAGAATGAGGTGTGTAGAACGTGAGAGTAAGCTGTAGGATATGAGAGTGAAGTGAAATACAAAAGAACGAGGTACAGGACCTGAAAATGGGTTGTAGAACCAGAAAATGAGGTGCGGGAGCTGGGAACAAGATGCATGACCTGAGAATGAACTGCAAGAAGTGAGGATGAAGTGCAGGGCTAAGTACAATGTGTAGGAGCTGAGTATAAGGTTTAGGACCTGAGAATGAATTCCAGGAGCTGATAATGAGAGGCAGGACCTGAGAATGATAGGAAGAGAATGAGAACATACTGCAGCACATGAGTATGAGGTGAAGGATCAGATAATAAGGTGCAGGACATGAAAATGAAGTGCATGACCTGAAAACAAGGTAATGGACCTGAGAAAAATGTGCAGGATTTGAGAATATGATGCATGAACTGGATATGGTGGTGGTGGTGGGAGGCAGGATCTGAAAACGAGTTGCAGGACGTGAAACCTAGGTGCAATACCTGTGAATGAAGTCCAGGCTCTTTGAACAAGGTTCTGGTCATGAGAATGAGGTGCAGGACTTCAGAATAAGGTTCTAGACCTAATAGCAAGGTTCAGGTCCTGAGAATAAGCTGCAAGACCTGGGAACAAGATGCACAACCTGAAAAGAAGATGCAACACCTGAGAAAAAGATGCAGGACTTGAGAACAAGGTGCACAACCTGAGAAGGAGGTGCAGTACCTGAGAACAAGATACAGAACCTGAGAAAAAGGTGCGCAACCTGAGAAGGAGGTGCAGTACCTGAGAACAAGATGCAGGACCTGAGAACAAGGTGCACAACCTGAGAAGGAGGTGCAATACCTGAGAACAAGGTACAGGGCCTGAGAATGAGGTCCAGGAACTGAGAACAAGATGCAGGATCTGAGAATGAGGTGCAAGACCTGAGAATCAGGTGCATGTTCTAAGAATGAGGTGCAGGACCTAAGAATAAGATGTAGGAGTAGAGAATGAGGTACAGAACTTGAGAATGAGGTTTAGAATCTGAAGATTTAAATAACACCAAATAATAAATCATTGTGTCAGGCTACAGTCCTTCCTGGTCCGACACCAAATATGAAACAGTATATAAGTACCAGTCGTGCTGTGAGGTAGTAATATTGATGTTGTGTCAATAGGCCTGCCCTAGTCATATCATTAGGATAACATCGTCAAATGTATACTTCCATGACTTCTATAGGGGACATAGACAGATTGGCATTCTGTCCCCAAATTCTCCGAAACATATGAGCTAATTCCCACAAAATTTAACTAAATATGGATTGAAAAGCTCACGCATTTTGGGCAAAATCTGTTTACTGTAAGCTAAAGCAGTGCATTTCTGAGAATTACCCTTCTGTGTATTTGGGGATTGATTATTCTCTAGCAAATGAAAGGGCATTATATACTTTGTGAGAAAAGGTAACGTAATCTGAATCTGTATCAATGGAATGACATATTTTGTATCTTCTTATGCTTACAATGGAAATGGCAAACTGGAAAACACTTACAGATTCTGACCTGTTTACCTATTTTTTATTATAAAGTGAGAGCTGATGGTAAGGATGTGGAAAAATTCCTCAGTCCATGAATTACTTCCAGGACCTTATTGTTGTTGTCCTGACAGGTGCATGGCCACACTTTGCGGAACCAGCGCACATAATGGATGAATAGAGGCCAGGCTTCCATTGAAATAGTAGGGGAATTAAAGGTACGGATGTTGATCCTTAACTAATGGAGAGTTGAAAGTTACTGGTAACCCCACCAAAGTTAAGAAAACAATAAGATTTTGACAAGAGAGTGCACAATAGGATATAGTAGGTCTCGTCAGCCTGAAATGATTTCCTGAGGATGCATCTGACTTCTAAATGTTAGCCATCGTCACTAGCGTACTCGCTTTGTATATGTTTCCAGTGCAAGGGGATTTAAGGATTGTTAAGAAGGTTGTTAAGAAGGTGAGAAGGCATCCACGTCTTCATACCAATTGGATACTCTAGTGTCCCTTTTCATTCTGTCATAACTGAGGGTCAATGCTAAATGCACAGCATGACTGTGAATGAAATCAGAGCAGGACAGGTGAGAATGGAGAGGCTTAAGGAGCAGGAGCATTAAGGAGGGTTAGGATGGAAAACAACATTTTTCGCCCTAGTATGAACTACAGTGTTTCTTCAGGTTCTGAAATAGAAATAATGTGTTATATACAGTAGAAGTCACAATGGAGGAGGACCAGGGAAGCAATTACCATACAGTGCTGTTATATTCCAAAATAATAATCTTTATTATAATCATTTTTATTTTATTTTTATATAGCGCTAACAGAACAGCAACCTCCCTGGAGCCCAAGAGTACAAGGTATTCAGTGATAAGAGACACTGCCAAGGTAAGAGCCCTGACCACCACTGAACAAGGCATAGAAGTGGAAACATCAAGACTGGGCCAAGAAATGTTTGAAGACAGATTGTTCATAGGTTTTATGGACTGATGAGATTGACTCTTGACTGACCAGATGAATGTCCCCGTGGCCGGATCAGTAACGGGCACAGAACTCCACTTCGACTCCAGCAAGGTGGAGGTTGGGCTGATATTATTAAAGATGAGCTAGTTGGACCTTTTCAAGTTAAATATGGACTCAAAATTAACTCTTAAACCTACTGCCAGTTTTTAGAAGATGCTTCAAAACTACATCAGATTTTCACACAAGTCCTAAAAGTTGACAAGGAAAACAAAATCAAACAAATGAGTCAAAAATATAAGACTGTGTCATTTTTTTTAAATGAGGAAGATAATTTAATAGCTGATGTCTGTGAGAGGCAAAAGTATGTGAACATTTAGAATTACCAGATAATTTGAACTTGAAATGAGAGTCTGGTGTTTTTAATCATAGAATCATAGACTGGTAGAGTTGGAAGGGACCTCCTGGGTCATCTGGTCCAACCCCCTGCTCAAAGCAGGATTCATTAAATTATCCCAGACAGATGTCTGTTCAGTCTCTGTTTGAAGACTTCATTGAAGGAGAACTCACCACCTCTCGTGGCAGCCTGTTCCACTCATTGATCACTCTAACTGTCAAAAAGTTTTTTCTAATATCTAATCTGTGTCTCCTCCCATTCAGTTTCATCCCATTGCTTCTAGTCTTTCCTTGTGCAAAGGAGAATAAAGATAATCCTTCTACAATGTGACAGCCCTTGAGATATTTGTAGACAGCTATTAAGTTTCCTCTCAGTCTTCTCTTTTGCAAGCTAAACATTCCCAAATCCTGTAACCGTTCCTCATAGGACATGGTTTGCAGACCGGTCACCATTCTGGTGGCTCTTCTCTGAACTTGCTCCAGTTTGTTAATGTCTTTTTTAAAATGTGGTGCCCAAAACTGGAGACAGTATTCCAGATGAGGTCTGACCAAAGAGGAGTAGAGGGCAATAATGACCTCACGTGATCTAGACTGTATGCTTCTGTTAATACTTCCCAGAATTGTATTTGCCTGTTTTGCTGGGATGGCAAACATGAGTGAGTGGGAAACCTGTTTAACTAACAGAACAGCAATCTAACTAAGTCTGATCTTCATAACACATATTTATAGAACTGAATCATGGTAAAAACAAAATAAACTCAGAAGAATTGTTGATGCTCATCAGACTGCTAAAAGTTACAAAACTAGCTTTAACCCCTCTCTGACATTAGACGTACTATCCCGTCCATAAAACCCGTGCCATTCTGACCATGGACGGGATAGTACGTCATAGGCGATTAGCTGCGCTCCCGGAGGGAGCGCAGCTAATCGCCGCCGGGTGTCAGCTGATTATCACAGCTGACACCCGTGACTGTGTGTCAGGAGCGGTCACGGACCGCTCCCGGCACATTAACCCCTTGCACACCGCGATCAAACATGATCGCGGTTGTACTGGGGGCACAGGGGAGGATCGCGCAGGGTGGGGGCTCCCTGCGCGCCCCCCTGAGACCCTCAGACCAGCGCGATGTGATCGCGCTGCTCTGAGGGCTTCCTCCCTCCCAGGACCCGGATCCAAGATGGCGCTGGGGTCCTGGAGGGAGGCGGCTTCCTCAGTGCCTGCCGAGAGCAGGCATGAGGAAGCGTCCTGCACTGCCTGTCACATCGCTGGTGTGACAGAGTGCTGTGCACACTGTCACACCAGCGATCTGATGAAATACAGTGATGTCCCACCCTGGGACAAAGTAAAAAAGTAAAAAAAAGTAAAAATAAACATGTGTAAAAAAAAAATCCAAAAAAAAAAAAAAAAAAAAAAAATATTCCCCAATAAATTCATTACTTATTGTAAATAAAAAAATAAAACAATAAAAGTACACATATATGGTATCGCCGCGTCCGTAACGACCCCCCCTATAAAACTGTCCCACTAGTTAACCCCTTTTGTGAACCCCTTAAAAATAAAAAATAAAAACGAAGCAAAAAATCAGTGCTTTATCATCATACCGCTGAACAAAAAGTGGAATAACACGCGATCAAAAAGACGGATATAAATAAACATGGTACCGCTGAAAACGTCATCTTGTCCCAAAAAACGAGCCGTCACACAGCATCATCAGCAAAAAAATAAAAAAGTTATAGCTCGCAGAATAAAGCGATGCAAAAATAATTATTTTTTATATAAAATTGTTTTTATTCTATAAAAGCGCCAAAACATAAAAAATTATATAAATGAGGTATCGCCATAATCGTACTGAACCGAAGAATAAAACTGCTTTATCGATTTTACCACACGCGGAACAATAAAAACGCCTCACCCAAAAGAAATTCATGAATTGCTGATTTTTGTTCATTCTAACCTCCCAAAAATCGAAATAAAAAGCGATCAAAAAATGTCACGTGCTCAAAATGGTACCAATAAAAGCGTCACCTCGTCCCGCAAAAATTAAGACCTCACATGACATTGTGGGCCAAAATATGCAAAAATTATAGCTCTCAAAATGTGGCGATGCAAAAAACTACTTTTTGCAATAAAAAGCGTCTTTTAGCGTGACAGCTGCCAATCATAAAAACCGCTATAAATAGTAAATCAAACCCCCCTTTATCACCCCTTAGTTAGGGAAAAATAATAAAATAAAAAAAATGTATTTATTTCCATTTTCCCATTAGGGTTAGGGTTAGGGTTTCGGCTAAAGTTAGGGTTAGGGTTGGCGCTAAAGTTAGGATTAGGGTTAGAGTTAGGATTAGGGTTAGGGTTGGGATTAGGGTTGGGACTAGGGTTAGGGGTGTGTTGGGGTTAGGGTTGGAGTTAGAATTGGGGGGTTTCCGCTGTTTAGGCACATCAGGGGCTCTCCAAATGTGACATGGCGTCTGATCTCCATTCCAGCCAATTCTGCGTTGAAAAAGTCAAACGGTGTTCCTTCACTTCTGAGCTCTGCCATGCGTCCAAACAGTAGTTTATCCCCACATATGGGGTATCAGCGTACTCTGGACCCCAAGAGTTATTGTGAAATTTGTCCTATTTCTTCTGTTACCCTTGGGAAAATAAAAAACTGGGGGCGAAAATATCATTTTTGTAAAAAAAATAAGATTTTTTTGTTTTTACGGCTGTACATTATAAACTTCTGTGAAGCACTTGGGGCTTCATAGCGCTCACCACACATCTAAATAAGTTCCTTGTGGGGTCTATTTTCCAAAATGGGGTCACTTGTTGGGGATTTCCACTGTTTAGGCGCATCAGGGGCTCTCCAAATGCGACATGACGCCCCCAGACCATTCCATCAAAGTCTGCAATCCAAAACGTCACTACTTCCCTTTCCGAGCCCTGACATGCGCCCATACAGTAGTTTTCTCCCACATATTGGGTATCAGCGTACTCAGGACAAATTGGACAACAACTTTTGGGGTCCAATTTCTCCTGTTGCCCTTGTGAAAATAAAATATTGGGGGCGAAAAAATCATTTTTGTAAAAAAAAAAAGGATTTTTTATTTTTACGGCTGTGCGTTATAAACTTCTGTGAAGCACTTCGGGGTTCAAAGTGCTCACCACACATCTAGGTAAGTTCCTTGTGAGGTCTATTTTCCAAAATGGGGTCACTTGTGGGGGGTTTCCACTGTTTAGGCGCATCAGGGGCTCTCCAAATGCGACATGACACCCCCAGACCATTCCATCAAAGTCTGCAATCCAAAACGTCACTACTTCCCTTTCCGAGCCCTGACATGCGCCCATACAGTAGTTTTCTCCCACATATTGGGTATCAGCGTACTCAGGACAAATTGGACAACAACTTTTGGGGTCCAATTTCTCCTGTTACCCTTGTGAAAATAAAATATTGGGGGCGAAAAAATCATTTTTGTAAAAAAAAAAAGGATTTTTTATTTTTACGGCTGTGCGTTATAAACTTCTGTGAAGCACTTCGGGGTTCAAAGTGCTCACCACACATCTAGATAAGTTCCTTGTGGGGTCTATTTTCCAAAATGGGGTCACTTGTGGGGGGTTTCCACTGTTTAGGCGTATCAGGGGCTCTCCAAATGCGACATGACGCCCCCAGACCATTCCATCAAAGTCTGCAATCCAAAACGTCACTACTTCCCTTCCGAGCCCTGACGTGCACCCATACAGTAGTTTTCTCCTACATATTGGGTATCAGCGTACTCAGGACAAATTGGACAACAACTTTTGGGTTCCAATTTCTTCTGTTACCCTTGTGAAAATAAAATATTGGGGGCGAAAAAATCATTTTTGTAAAAAAAAAAAAAGGATTTTTTATTTTAAGGCTGTACGTTATAAACTTTAGTGAAACACCTGGGGGTTCAAAGTTCTCACCACACATCTAGATAAGTTCCTTGAGGGGTCTAGTTTCCAAAATGGTGTCATTTGTGGGGGGTTTCCACTGTTTAGGCAGATCAGGAGCTCTCCAAACACGACATGGCGTCCAGCCAATTCTGCGTTGAAAAAGTGAGATGGCGCTCCTTCCCTTCCAAACTCTGCCATGCACCCAAACAGTGGTATACCCCCACATATGGGGTATCAGTGTACTCAGGACAAATTGCACAATAACTTTTGGAGTCTTGTTACCCTTGGAAAAATAAAAATTCGGGTGAAAAGATCATTTTTGTGGAAAAAATATGATTTTTAAATTTTACGGCTCTACGTTATAAACTTGTGTGAAGCACTTGAGGGTTCAAATTGCTCACCAAAGATCTAGATAAGTTCCTTAGGGGGTCTAGTTTCCCAAATGGGGTCATTTGTGGGGGGTTTCCACTGTTTAGGCACATCAGGGGCTCTCCAAATGCAACATGGCATCCAATCTCAATTCCAGCCAATTTTGGTTGGAAAAAGTCAAATGGTGCTCCTTCCCTTCCGAGCTCTGCCGTGCGCCCAAACAGTGGTTCCCCCCCACATATGGGGCATCAGCGTACTCAGGACAAATTGGACAACAACTTATGTGGTCCAATTTCTCCTGATACCCTTGGGAAAATAAAAAATTAGTGACTAAAAGATAATTTTTGTGGGAAAAAAATAGGATTTTTTATTTTCATGCCCGGGCATTATAAACTTGTGTGAAGCACTTGGGGGTTCAAAGTGCTCACCAAAGATCTAGATAAGTTCCTTAGGGGGTCTAGTTTCCAAAATGGGGTCACTTGTGGGGGATTTCCACTGTTTAGGCTCATCTGGGGCACTGCAAACGGAACATGACCCCCATCAACGTCTGCATTCCAAAACGTTACTACTTCCTTTCCAAGCCCTGCCGTGCGCCCAAACAGTTTTCCACCCCCACATATGGGGTATCAGCGTACTCAGGACAAATTGGACAACAACTTTTGGGGTCCAATTTCCTTGGGAAAATTCAAAAATTTAGGACTAAAAAATCATTTTTTGTGAATTTTTTTTTTTTTTTTTTCACACCCAGGCATTATAAACTTTTGTGAAACACTTGGGGGTTCAAAGTGCTCACAACAGATCTAGATAAGTACCTTAGGGGGTCTAGTTTCCAAAATGGTGTCACTTGTGGGGGGTTTCCACTGTTTAGGCGCATCAGAGGTTCTCCAAGCGCGACATGGCGTCCAATCTCAACTCCAGCCAATTTTAGTTTGAAAAAGTCAAACGGCGCTCCTTCCCTTACGAGCTCTGCCGTGTGCCCAAACAGTGGTTTTCCCCCACATATGGGGTATTGGCGTACTCAGGAGAAATTGCATAACAACCTTATCTGTCCATTTTCTCCTTTTACCCTTGTGAAAATAAAAAAAAAGTTTGTAAAAGATCATTTTTGTGGCTAAAAAGTTAAATATTCATTTTTTCCTTCCACGTTGCTTTAGTTCCTGTGAAGCACCTGAAGGGTTAATAAACTTCTTGAATGTGGTTTTGAGTACCTTGAGGGGTGCAGTTTTTAGAATGGTGTCAATTTTGGGTATTTTCTGTCATGTAGACCCCTCAAAGTGACTTCAAATGTGAGGTGGTCCCTAAAAAAAATGGCTTTGTAAATTTTGTTGTAAAAATGAGAAATCGCTGGTCAACTTTTAACCCTTATAACTTCCTAACAAAAAAAAATTTTGATTCCAAAATTGTGCTGATGTAAAGTAGACATGTGGGAAATGTTATTTCTTAACTATTTTGTGTTACATATTTCTCTGTTTTAAGGGAATAAAAATTCAAAGTTTGAAAATTGCTAAATTTTCAAAATTTTCGCCATATTTGTGTATTTTTCAAAAATAAACGCAAGTTATATGGAAGAAATTTTACCACTAACATGAAGTACAATATGTCATGAGAAAACAATCTCAGAATCGCGAAGATCCGTTGAAGCGTTCCGGAGTTATAACCTCATAAAGAGACAGTGGTCAGAATTGTAAAAATTGTCCCGGTCATTAACGTGCAAACCACCCTTGGGGGTGAAGGGGTTAAATAGTTTGGCCTTCACCAATCAACTGACAGCTTGTGCACAAATGGAGGAAATTCAAGACCATTATTACCCTCCCAAGAAAGATCATTCAAAGAACAAGGCATATAATAATCCCATCAACTAATATTAATTTTCATGAGTACATCGTCAGAAAGACACTAAAGAAAAATTATGTGCATGGTAGGATTGCTAATAGAAACAATGAGACCAAAATAGGCCATAAAAGTCACTAACGCTCTGACTCCATAACTGCAGAGTCCAAACCTCCTTTGGCAGTAACATCAGCTCAAAGACTTATGTTTCCAGGACAAACTAGCTGCATACAACCTTACTACACCAAGCACAATGATGGCATATGATGGACAAGTATGGGTTTGGTAAATGTGAGAACGTTACTCGCCTGACAGCACTGTCTGACGTCACAAATGGTCTTCTGAATGATTGGGCAACCGGTCTCACAGATACCTCCAACATTTTGTAGAATGTCTTCACAGAAGAGCAGGAACTGTTATATCTGCAAAGGCACCGACTCCATATTAATGTCTATGGATGTAGAATGGGAATCATAAAAGACCCCGTAGGTGTCCCAGTACTTTTGTCCATAAGTATCTATAAGTACTGTATATACAGTGAGTGAAATAAGTATTGAACACGTCACCAATTTTCTAAGTAAATAAATTTCTAAAGGTGAAATTGGAATGAAATTCTCACCAGATGTCTGTAACAGCCCATCCAATCCACACAGGCAAAGAAATTAAACCATACATGTCTTTAAATTAACTTATGTGTACTAATGCTGGCTCTTTGTTAGTGCACTCTTTGGCTCTTTAATAGAAGGGCACTCTGCAGGCTTTTTTACAATATGGTCTGTAATCATGAGCCAGATTTACATAGACAAAAAGGTGTGTGCCTTTCTGATGTCCCAATGGAACTACAGTTGGCATGTACCCCTCTATGCTTGCCCCAGTATGCTGCTTGTTCCACTCACAGAGTAGGTGTGACGCTAGTCACTACTCATGGACAAGCAAAGAGGTGGGGAAGTCAAGGAGAATGAGGTCAAAAACCAGGAGGGTACGTCATAAACAGAGAGTTGAGGCAAAGGTGTAGTCAGGTCACAGTCCAGGGTCAGAATTCCAAGAAATGGATGTTCAAAGGCAAGTCCAAGGTCAGACAACAAAGATCAGAGTACTAGAACTCATATCAGAGAGCAAACATACGCACACCACTTGAGCAGAGCTATAACTGGCAGAGATCAGACGCAGACAACCAGTTAAATAGCCTGGGAATCATTTTGAACAGGAGACACTTGTAGGAAACCAAGCACCCCCCCACCCTGATTGGGTGACTGGACTGTCACTCACCACAATGAGAGCTTAGCACGTCCCTGCACCATATTGGACAGCTGAGCTGTCTATCAGGATACTGACAGCTCTGCATGCCCCTGCCACACATTGCACATCTGAGCTGCCTCTCAACACAGTGAGAGGAGAAAACATAACAGCAGGTCAGATCTGCATTACAATGTGTACAAATATTTATGAGTCTATAAAAAGAACTCTTTGATTTCCACAAGGTGTTCAGGATAACTTCAACACTATTCCCGTGTGAGGAAGCAGAACATCGGGGTACTTGGCATGCTCTGTGGAGACTGACGAGAGCTGCCAATCAGGAAAAAAATATTTGGCTTTGTAAACAGCGGCCGCTCTCTGGGAAATGCGTAGATTTGTCAATAACAAGTGAATGAAACAGATCTAATGCACATTTTGTGCCGGGTATTGATGGAAGTGACAGCCGCTACAGATTGGTTCTATTACACGGATAATAGGCCGACAAACTTTGTGTCACTGAATAAGATTATGGCTGTGAAATGTGTAAATTGGCCTCTGCGTGGTGAGCCGATGAGCTGACTTTCATGTCCTCCCGTAGAGCTGTCAGATCTGTTTTCTTCTGAAATCACTCTTGTGTGACTATAGTGTAAGGAGATAAACATATGCATGTATGCCCCCTGCATTGGTGGCATAGCCACAAAATACTGAGCCACAAATCAAATGTTTGAGCCCCCTCAACAGAGTGGTATTAGCTGCCTTGTCACTTGCCCCTTTCTTCGGAGATAATGAGAACATCACAAAATTGATGGTCGTTATGTAGCTGGACTGAAATGGGAGGTCTTGTTATTAATTTTCATGACAAGGAATGACTTTACAATTCATCTATCACTCATCATAACAATCTTGTGTTAATGCAAGTTACCACTCGTGAAAATCAAAATTTGTCTCAGTCTCAAAACTTTGGGCCACCACTGCGCCTGCTCATTCTTTCCTTTACATCTGTATGTTCACTCCGTACATTCAGGTGCACATGAATGCACATATACAAATGCTCACAACATACAGTACATTCATTATTGTGCAATCATTATATGTCAGTTGTAAACTTGACGTCAATTGGATTTTATGTATGGGCTAATGGGTTTTGCAAGGGCCGAATGTGATGCACAATTCACTACATGAAATCTGTAAAAAAAATACCATTCTCATCTTCAAAACATTAACTTTGATAAACTTTACCCAATAATAATTAAAAATCAACTTTTAACAAGATTAGGGAGCTTTGACAGCGCCAGGATAATTTGCCTCTAGATTTCCACTTTTTTTTTTCTAAAGTTTCCTAAAAGTTTCAGGAGATATATGTATAACCTATAAGAGATTAGGAGTTAAAGTCCAAAAGAGTTTTTTTTTTTTAAAGTGTAAACAAATTTATTACAGAATGAAAGAAGCAGACAAAGTACAATAATACAATCCATGGTGACGGCACTGGAGATCAATATGCAACGGATCCATGATCCTGCACCATGTCTCTCCATCCTGCCCCATGATTCTGCCCCATCTTTCTCCATCCTGCCCCATCTGTCTTCATCCTGCTTCATCATGATCCTACACCATGTGTCTCCTTCTTGCCCATTATCCTGCACCATCCGTCACCATCCCGCCCCATCTGTCTCCATCCTGCCCCATGATCCTGTCCCATTTGTCTCTATCCCTCTCCATCTGTCTCCATCTTGCCCCATGATCCTGCACCATGTGTCTCTATTTGCCCCATCTGTCTCCATCCTGCCCCATGATCCTGCACCATGTGTTTCCATCCTGCCCCATGATCCTGCACCATCTGTCTCTTTCTTACCCCATCTGTCTCTATCCTACCCCATCACCCTGCCCCATCAGTCTCCATCCTGCCCTATGTTCCTGACCAATCTGTCTCCATCCTGTCCCATCTGTCTCTACTCTGCCCCATGTTCCTGAACCATGTATTTCCATCCTGCTCATCTGTCTCCATCTCACCCCATGATTTTGTACCATGTGTAGCCATCCTGCCCATCTGTCTCCATCCTGCCCCATGATTCTGCACCATGTGTCTCCATCCTGCCCCATCTGTTTCAATCCTGTCCAATGATCCTGCACCATATGTCTCCATCCTGCCCCATGATACTGCACCATGTGTCTCCATCCTGCCCCATGATCTTGCACCATGTGTCTCCATCCTGCCCCAATGATCCTGCCCCATCTGTCTCTATTGTGCCCCACCTCTCTCCATCCTGCCCCATCTGTCTTCATCATGCACCCTCTGTCTCCATCCTGCCCCATCTGTCTCCATCCTGCTCCATTATCCTGCACCATGTCTCTCCATTCTGTACCATGATCCTGCCCCATCTGTCTTCATCCTGCCCCATGATCCTGCACCATTTGTCTCCATCCTGCCCATGATCCTGCACCATCTGTCTCTATCCTGCCCCATCTGTCTCCATCCTGCCCATGATCCTGCCCCATTTGTCTCTATCATGCCCCATCTATCTCCATCCTGCCCCATGTTCCTGCCCCATCTGTCTCATTCCCTCCCCATCTGTCTCCATCTTGCCCCATGATCCTGCACCATGTGTCTCCATCCTGCCTCATCTGTCTCCATCATGCCCCATCTGTCTCCATCCTGCACCATCTGTCTCCATCCTGCCCCATCTGTCTCCATCCTTCCCCATGTTCCTACCCCATCTGTCTCTATCCCTCCCCATCTGCCTCCATCCTGCCCCATCTGTCTCCATTCTGCCCCATGACCCTGTCCTATCAGTCTTCATCCTGCCCCATGATCCTGCCCCATCTGTCTACATGTTGCCCCATCTGTCTCCATCCTGTCCCATGATCCTGCCCCATCTGTATCCATTCTTCCCCATCTGTCTCCATCCTGCTCCATGTTCCTGCCCCATCTGTCCCCATCCTGTCACATCTATCTCCATCCCTCCCCATCAGTCTCCATCTGGCCCCATGATCCTGCACCATCTGTCTCCATCTTGCCCCATCAGTCTCCATCCTACCCCATGACCCTGCCCCATCAGTCTCCATCCTGCCCCATGTTCCTGCCCCATCTGTCTCCATCCTGTCCCATCTGTCTCCATCCTACCCCATGATTTTGCACCATGTGTTGCCACCCTGCTCCCATCTGTCTCCATCCTGCCCCATGATTCTGCATCAAGTGTCTCCATCCTGCCCCATCTGTTTCCATCATGTCCAATGATCCTGCACCATGTGTCTCCATCCTGCTCCATGATCCTGCACCATGTGTCTCCATTTTACTCCATCTGTCTCCATCCTGCCCCATGATCCTGCACCATGTGTCTCCATCCTGCCCCATGATCCTGCACCATGTCACATGGTGCAGGATCATGGGGCAGGATGGAGACAGATGGGGCAGGATGTAGAAATATGGTCTATCTGTCTCCATCCTGCCGCCCAAACATATTGTGGCTTGCAATTAAAAAATTAATCACTTTCTCCCCACCTGGCCACGGTCCAGCGGCGACGTCCCCTCCATCCAATAACATCATACGCCAGTGGCGTGCATGCTGACGTCAGCTGCTAGCCTCTCATTGCCTGCATGTCAATAGATTTTAACTGAACCTACATCTCGGACGCAGGTTCAGTTACTGCACCGGCAGAATAATGCCGCTGGGGCCTGGTGAGGAGAAGCGAGGGGCACCCTCTGCTCACCAAGGCCCCATACACCAGTGAGGGCAGTAATGCCCAGATGGTGACCCTGCTCCGAGGAGCTGCTTACATAATCATTTCTTGATTATGGCCTCTCATCCTGCATGTTCCAAGAGGGACAGGAGAACATTCTGTTTAGTGATGCACAAAACTTAGAGCAGCCACGGTCACAAGAAGATGATGGTGGCTGGTGGGGAACAGAAATTTTTGTCTAAGGAGATAAATGATGATGAGACACAGTTGCCGATAAGTCAGGATGCTGTTAAATCACCAAGTCAGGAGGACCAGGGTACGGTGGTGGAAGATTAGGTAGTGGATGACGAAGTCAATGACTCAATCTGGGAAGCTGGCATGCAGAACGAGGCCAGCAGTTCTGAGGGGGAGGGCTCGGCAGCACCAAAACAGGCAGGAAGAGGCAGTGGGATGACCAGAGGGAGAAGGCGGGCAACTGTTGTCCAAAGCACAGACACTTGTGAATTTCTCCGTCATATAGCTAGGTGTTCCCTAGTATGCAACTTTTTTAGAGAGTTCTGAGACAAAAAATGGTCATTTGCAACCTGTGCCATGCCAAGATCAGCAGGGCACTTGACCAGCAAGAGCCTATCCACCACCAGCATGATCAGGCACATGTAATCTAAGCACCCGACTCAGTGGGCTGAATGCCTGGGTCCAAAATTGGTGCCAGCAGGAGACAACACTGTGTTTTTCACGGTGCAAGGTGATAGCAAATCACCTGTTTATAACACTGGGACAGAAGCCTCCTGCCCTGCACCTGTCCTTCCACATTATGAGGCACCATCATCAGGCACTTCCAAATCCTTATGCCATCACAGCATTCAGCTGTCCATACCCCAGCCCTTCAAGCGAAAAAGAAAGTTTCCATCCACCCACCCCAAAGCCCAAAAGCCAAACGGGTACATTTCCAGACTATTTGCTGTGGAAAATGTTGCAGTTTAGACTTGTAGATGTAAGATTCAGCAGGTACGCCGGATGCAGTGACACGCAGGAGGGTTAACGGGGGTTTATTACAGGGATACTACATGCAGGGAGATAATAACAAGGCAATGGCAGACAGGGTTTTAGCAAGGAGCAAGTGTTCAATAAACCCATGCACTTATCAGTCAGATGTTTTCAGTAGATGGAGGAGAGGAGGTCCCGCGATGGTGCCGTAGGTGATGCGCGGAGACTCTGGCCTGGTCCTGGAGGAACGTGAGGCACTGGGTCCTGACAGCCACGACTTATCGTGGTGCTCCTGAGCGTGGTCTGATGGTTCCGGAGCGGAGTCTCAGCAGAGGAGGAATAGGAGACCCCAGGGTGGAAGGGTCTTGAAGCACTGGAGAACCCAGGGGTGAGGTAGCTGACTCCGACTCGGCTTCCCGGTCCGGTCCACAACGAGCACCGCCAGCAGTCAGTGGAACGGTACTGAATGTCCCTCCAGTCTCAGGAGTTGGTCACACGCTGTAAACAGTCTGTCTGCGTGTGTATAGGAGTCAGTAGTGCGGCCTGACTTTCTGGGGTCGTGCCGAAGAGAGCGAGTCAACTTTCTCCTGCTGTGCGCTCTGTCTTCCGCCGAAAGCCCCGCTTTCCCGCACTACGCCACTTTTATCTCCGCCACGCCCCCTGCACTTATCAGTCAGATGTTTTCAGGGGATGGAGGCGAGGAGCTCCCGCGATGGTGCCGTAGGTGATGCGCGAGACTCTGGCCTGGTCCTGGAGGAACGTGAGGCACTGGGTCCTGACAGCCACGACTTATCGTGGTGCTCCTGAGCGTGGTCTGATGGTTCCGGAGCGGAGTCTCAGCAGAGGAGGAATAGGAGACCCCAGGGTGGAAGGGTCTTGAAGCACTGGAGAACCCAGGGGTGAGGTAGCTGACTCCGACTCGGCTTCCCGGTCCGGTCCACAACGAGCACCGCCAGCAGTCAGTGGAACGGTACTGAATGTCCCTCCAGTCTCAGGAGTTGGTCACACGCTGTAAACAGTCTGTCTGCGTGTGTATAGGAGTCAGTAGTGCGGCCTGACTTTCTGGGGTCGTGCTGAGGAGAGCGAGTCAACTTTCTCCTGCTGTGCGCTCTGTCTTTCCGCCGAAAGCCCCGCTTTCCCGCACTACGCCCCTTTTATCTCCGCCCCGCCCCCTGTAGTCAGTTGCAAAGGTCAGTCCCGGTCGGAAAGTGTTCCCTCTGGCAACAATGGTGACAGCTCCAACAGTTCCGGCCCTGATATGAGAGGAGCACCACGGGCCCGATCCACCTAACCAAAATAGACATGGAGGATTTCTGCTGACTCATGGAGACAGCCGTTCCTCGGTATTCAGGCCCTGCTGCCAATATTTCTCTTGGTGTGGCATCCACACCTTGTGCGAGCACATGTCCAGGAACAACACCTGTGCCCTTACCAATGCACTTACTGGGATTGTCCACTTTACGACTCGCATATGGACAAGTGCTTGTGGCCAGGGACACTACATTTCATTGATGTCACACTGGGTGATCATTGTGGAGTCTCCCACCCTGGCAAGGCACATGTGCTACCGATGCCAAGGATTGATGGCCCTACTTCTATCAGGGTTAGCAGTTCCTTGCACTCCATCCTGCTCCTCCTCATCTCCCTTCTCTGATGGGTTATCTCAGAGCACATCGTCCGCATCAGCCGGAAGCTGGAAGCTCTGCAGCACTGCCTGTGAGAAGCAGCAACAGGCTCTAATGAAGTTAAGCAATCTAGGAGACGAACTGCACACCATGGCAGAGTTATTGAAAGGAATAACAGACTAGAAAGATCTGTGGCTCTTGCTGCTGAACTTCCAACCAGGTATGGCCGTGTGTGATAATGGGCATAACCTGGTGGCAGCTGTGAAGCTTGGCAAGTTCACACATGTGCTATGCTTGGCCCTCGTGCTCAAATTGGTATTTCACCAGTTATTGAAAACCTACTCAGATTTGCCAGAACTAGAGATGAGTGACTTTGCCTTTTTTAGGGTCGAGTCGGGTTTCGTGAAACCCGACTTTCTCAAAAGTCAAGTCGAACGAAGTCGGCCGACTAACAGAAATGGTCGGGTCGGAGTCGAAAATCCGACCCCAATGCAAGTCAATGGGGAATAAAAGTCGGCAGGGAGTGGAGGACAGTAAATACACCTACAGTGCCCATTTCAATGCCAACGCCATCAATTCTTATTACTTAAGCTTGTCAACCTTAATTTACTTTATAATTATAGTAACGCATTGAAAACTGGGGGTTATTTGGCTAAAGTTGTGGGGGGCAGTGCTGGCTCCAGGTTTTCGTGGGCCCCGGGCCGAAGAGTTTCAGTGGGCCCATTAAACACATACCACAATTCTTGATGCTCCGTTACGGCAGAGAAATATAGGTATAGTACAACGTCAAATACTTCATTTCTTACAATACATGAGTGATATCTATTTTAAATTCTACAATAGCTCAAAAAACGGACAGTATAGTCCTCCATACAGTATTATGGGCACCACATAGTGCGCCATACAGAATAACGACCCCATATATTGCTCTATACAGAAAAATAAGCCCCATATATTGCTCAATACAGAATGGGCTCCATATAATGCTCCATGCAGAATAGACCCCATATGTGCTCAATATGATGCTCCATATATAAAGGGCCCTATATGATGCCCCATAAATAATGAACCCCATATGATGCTCTAGTATATGATGGGCCCATATATGATGCTCCAGTGTATGATGAACCCCATATAATGCTCCAAATATAATGGTCCCCATATATAATGCTCCATATATAATGGGCTCCATGTGATGCTCCATATATAATGTGCCCCATATGATGCGCCATATATAATGGTCCTCATATGATGCTCCAGTATATGATGTGTGTTATGATTCGGTAGCTGAGGAGTGCAGGCAAAAAGGCAATACACCAGAGCAGTTGGAATCTATGAGATTGCAGTACCCTGACTAACCACCACAACTAGAGGCAGCCGTGGAGCGTTCCTACATTGGTCCTAGATGCCTCGTCACAGCCTGAGAAACTAACTACACCTAAAGATAGAAATAGGAAAGCTATCTGCCCCGGAGCAGAACCCCAAAGATAATAGCAAGCCCCCAAACATGTAATGGCGGTTAGACAAGACGAAATACTGACACAGACAGAAAATAGTATGAGCAAACGTTGGGGCCCAAACTAACTAAATAGAAAAGGATAGGAAGGGTACTTACTGCAATCCCAAAAAAAACCCTGAAAGTACCAACTCTACTAATTTCAAAAACACCTGAGATCACACGACCTCTACCACCTAAATTAGCTCTCTGGTGTAACAAAATCAAAACAGCAGCCACTGAAAAAACTGGAAAAAGCAAAAGTACAAACATCAGTGGCTGAACTAAACTGAGAGGGCAAAAGCCCCTGAGGGGACCCAGAAGGCCCCACAGAAGTGCAGGACAAAATGCAAAAATCAAGCACAGAAACAAAAAGAAGAAAATGTCTTATCTGTTAGAAGGAGATGCAGACACGACACAGCAGGCTACAAGGGAAACTGGAATCAAGGATTCAGACCAGAACAATTGATCACCGGCAACCCTGATGGGAAGGTGACTCCCTTATATAAGACCAGTCAGTAACACCTGATTCCCAGTCCTCACAATCTTCACTGAACAGACCAGTACCGCTTGTAACCACCAGAGGGAGCCTCTGCTCAGAACTCATCTCAAGCCCATTCACAACAGATGTGCCTCATGGATGATGCTCCAGTGTATAATGGGCCCTATCTACGATGCTCAAGTGTAAGATGGGCCCCATATATAATTCTCCAGTGTATAATGCTCCCCATATATTGCTCCAACCATTAAAAAAATGAAATACCTCTCCTCGCTGGGCACTGCTCTACTCTGGACTCCTCAGCGTCGCCATCTTACAGCTCTCTGCACTTGGACTGTTCAGGCAGAGGGCACACAGACGTGACATCATCGCGCTCTCTGACCTGAATGTCACTGTCAGGATATGCGGAAGGCGTCACAGCTGTGGAGCAGGGGGACACACTTGTGGGCGCTGGGAACAGGCACAGGGCCCCTCATAGTACGCCTGTGTCTCTGACGGCGAGTGGGCCCCCCCCCACCTGCTCAGGGTACCGGCACTTGCCCGGGTGCACCAGGTGCTGACGCTGGCCCTGGAGGGCGTACAGCCCAGTTAGGGAGGTGGAAAAACTGGCATATGTTGAGGCGTAGGCTGGGCGTTCAGCAGCTGCAAATGGAGGAATTGGAGAAGTCGGAGGAAGAGGAGGGCAAAGTGAGCCATTTTGCTGGCAACTTATGTGTCATCATGGGAAGGTGGTACAAAATCCTTTGAAACCCAGGCATGGTTCCTTTAAATGAAGGTGAGATCATCAACATTTTGAGTCGACAACCGGGTCCTTCTTTCTGTCAGGATTGATCCAGCAGCACTGAATACTCTTTCTGATAGCACACTACCAGCAGGGCAAGCGAGCTCCTGTAAGGCATATTGTGCCAATTCAGGCCAGGTGTCCAGTTTACAGGCCCAGTAGTCAAAGGGGAATAAACTGTGAGGGAGAACATCAATAGGGGAGGAGAGGTAATTTTGAACCATAGTTGACAACTGTTGTCTCCTGTCTGTTGCAATTGATTCAGTATTACCAGTCGCATGAGCGGTACTCGAGAAATCAGACCACAACATGGTCATGAAACCCCTGTCTCCAACGCCACTTCGGCTGTGTGCACCACGGACATCTTTTCCATGTTGCCCAGTACAGCTCGTGGTAGAACCTGCACCGCTGCTGTGTGCTGGGAATGCCTCTAACAAACGGTTTACCAGAGTTGCTTGTTTGTTCGCCAATATTAGCTCTAGGTTCTACTGTGGCATGATGTTCTGTAATTTGCCTTTATAGCGTGGATCAAGGATGCTGGCCAACCAGTAGTCGTCATCCTTCATAATTTTGGCAATGTGGGGGTCCCTTTTTAGGATCCGCAAGAAATAATCACACATGTGGGCCAATGTTCCAGGTATCAATGATGCACTGCCATTGGTGAGTGGAGGAGCACTTTCTGCCAAATCCACATCCCTCCATTCACGCACAAACCCTGTACCTGACCTTGGCAAGCCAACATTTTCTCTTGCCCCCTGAGAAGCATCATCCTCCCCAAAATAATTATCCCCCTCATCATCATCCTCCTCCTCTTCCTCTTCTTCCTCCAACTCATCTAGGACAGATCTCTGAGCAGACAATGCCTGACTGTCATGAAGGCTTCGCTCCTCCTCCTCCGCTGCAGACGCCTGATCCTTAATGTGCGTCAAAGTTTGCATGAGCAGACGCATAAGTGGGATGCTCATGCTTATGATGGCGTCGTCTGCGCTTACCAGCCATGTGCATTCCTCAAAACACTGAAGGACTTTACAGAGGTCTTTCAGCTTTGACCACTGCACACCCGACAACTCCATGTCCGCCTTCAAGCTGCCTGCCCGTGCATCCTCCCACAAATGCATTACAGAGCCTCTCAACCATGTGCATCGTGGAGTTCCACCTTGTTGCAGCGTCTATGATTAGGCGGTGGTTGGGGAGGTGGAGCGATTGCTACAGCCTCTGCAGACGACTGGAGTCTGGGGGCAAGAGACGGATGTGGGAGCACAGTCTTCGCACCTTATGGAGCAGGGCTGGTAACTCCGGATAATTATTTATGAAGCACTGCACCATCAGGTTCAAGGTGTGAGCAAGGTAAGGTATGTGTCTGAGTTTTGCCAGGGCTATGGCCCCCACAAAATTACGGCCATTATAACTGACTACCTTGCCTGGCTCAAGATGTAGACTGCCCAGCCATGACTCAGTTTCTACCTCCGCGGTGTGTCTGTTGTCGCCCAAAGGCATCATCCTTAAAACAGCCTGCTGATGCTTACCACTAGCTGTTCGATAGAGGGACACCTCGTTTGCAACACTGGCAGCTGCGGATGGAGTGCTCATGCGACTGCGCTCTGTCGACGAGCTTTTGCTTCTGGAGGAGGAGGAGGGTCGAACGCCTACAGCCAACTGTTGCCTATACCGTGGGCTAGGCAGCATTGTCCCTCCGCCACTGTCCCCTGTGGACCCTGCATCCACCACATTAACCCAGTGCGCAGTGATGGACACGTAATTGCCCTGGCCATGCCTACTGGCCCATGCATCTGTTGTGAGGTGCACTTTTCCACTCAGTGATTGTTTGAGTGCATGGACAATGCGGTCTTTCACATGCGGGTGGAGGGCAGGGATGGCTTTTCTAGAAAAAAAATGCAGACTGGGTAGGTCATAGCGTGGGACAGCGTAGGCCATGTGCTCTCGGAACGCTGCACTTTCAACCAAACGGAAGGGCATAATCTCTAATGAGATCAGTTTGGCAAGGTAGGAGTTCAAAGCCAGTGAGGTTTTGTAGTCCGTCCACGCTTGCAAGTGCATGGTGTTTAAATGTCTAAGTATGCAACTGGTATTCAATTTTCGGAGATTTTTTCCCTCGGCTACAGGTCCTTCCGCCCTTCTTACAGATAACCTTTGCCTCATCAATAGGATTTTGGTCAAAAAAGTGCCACACTGCATTCTTCCTACTATGGGATACATTTTCAGGGCTTGCACGCAGTGCTAATTTGACCGTCTGGCCAAGCTGTCCTGCAACTCTTTTTGTTTTTTTAACACGTTTTTGGACTGCTACTGGCCAGCCAGATAACCGCAGCTGCAATGTCGATGCCTGCCGCGGATCATCCTCCTCTTCTGAGCTATTGCCAGCGGCATCCTCTTCCCCCAATGGATGCCAATCCGGGTCAACAACTGGGTCATCCATCACCTCCTCTTCAATTTCATCTGCACCTTCCTCTGTGTCACCGTGTAAGGTGGTATAGTATGCGGGAAGGGCCACCTGAGTTTCATCAGGGTCAGATTCTGGCTCAGTAGAATGCGAGGCAATGCAGTGCTCTGGGTGAATGTACCAGCAGAATCAGATAGCAGTGGCTGTGAATCAGTGCACTCCATGTCATATTCATCTTGGACTGTGGAATTCAGGATTTGACTTGATAACCCAGGCATGGTATGTGAAAAGAGCTCCATGGAGTAATCTTAAGTATGGCCTGCCGCATTCTTCACTTTTGGTGGGGTTGAAGGACACAAGGAAAGGTGTTGTTCCTGACCAGGAGCCTGCACTGACGACTATGAAACTGCAGAAGAGGAGGCGATAGCGCTGGAGGCTGTTTCGGCAATGTAAGCCAAAACCTGTTCCTGATGCTCCGGCTTTAAAAGCAGTTTACCTACTCCCTGAAAAGGGAGCCTTCTAGGCCTTCTGGAGCCAGATGATGATGCAGGCTCAACACCTCCTGCCTTAGGTGCTATTGGGCTTTTGGCACTACCAGCAGATGCACCACCACCACCACCATTATTACCAGCTGCCCCCCCCACCCACATCCGCGGCCTCTTCCACCATACTTCATCATGTTTGGGGAAATGTACCAAAAATACCAGCAGATATATGGTACTGTTTGAGGAGCGTACAGCTGTATATGGCATAGGGGAAAATTTTAATCTCCGTATATATTTCCGGATTCACACACAGACGCTCACTCAGTATGGATTTGACCGAAATACAAAGAGCAGATATACGGTACTGTATCAGAAGTGGACTGCTGTATACGGTGTAGGGGAAAATTGCAATCTCCGTATATATTTTCGGAGTCACACACAGACGCTCACTCAGTATGGATTTGACCGTAATACAAAGAGCAGATATACGGTACTGTCTCAGAAGTGTACAACTGTATACGGTGTAGGGGAAAATTGCAATCTCTGTATATATTTCCAGAGTCAAACACACACGCTTACTCAGTATGCATTTGAGCGTAATACAAAGAGCAGATATACGGTACTGTATCAGAAGCGTACAGCTGTATATGGTGTAGGGGAAAATTGCAATCTCCGTATATATTTCCGGAGTCACACACAGATAGTCAGTATGTATTTGTCCGTGATACCAGCCGGTACACGGTAGTGTGTGAGGAGCGTACAGCTCTATAAGGTGTGGGAAAAAATGAACGCTCGGTAAGTGTGCAGAAAAAAAGAATAAAAGTATTAGTGCTGTGTAAAAAGCAGTCTTCACAGCAGTGTACACACAGCAATACAGCTATCAGGCAGTCTGATAACCAGCGCTGCTGCACACAAGAAAATCCTCCACTGTCACTGCACAAAAACTGTACAGCACAACTGCTATCAGCGCAAGCACAGAAGAACTTCTCTTTCCAGCCCTAACTCTCTCCCTACTGATAATCAGCGTCAGCAACCTCTCCCTACTATTAATATCGGCAGAAGTAAAATGGAGGTCGGCGCTCAGGGCTTTTATAGACATTATGATGCCCCCCAAAGCAAGCCAATCACTGCAATGCCCTTCTCTAAGATGGTGGTGGATGCTGCAGATGTCATCTCGTTGCCCACAGTGTACGTCCTTGCTCATTGGCTGAAAAAAGGCACCTGCAAGCATTATGGGAAAACCAACTTGGGCGCTGGGGTCGACGACCGCATGGCCGACTGCATGCTATGGTCGGGTTTCGTCCAACGAAACCCGACTTTGCCGAAAGTCGGCGACTTTTGAATCTGACCGACCTGTTATCTCAACTCTAGCCAGAACTTCTGGTTAAAGTATACCGCATCAGTGCCCATTTCTGCAAGTCAGTTACAGCTGCTGCCACTCTGTCAGTGCTGCTGCAGTGCATGCAAGAGCCAGCTCACCAACTGAAGTGCGACATTACCAGTTGCTGGAGAAACCACACTGCACATGCTCGCAAAGCTTTGTGAGCAGCAGAGGCCAGTTGTGGAATACCAGCTCCAACACCCCTGTCGGTATTCTGGTCAGCGTCCGCACATAACAACTGAATAATGGGCATGGATGTCTGACATTTGTGCGGTTTCCCAAGAATTTGAGGACTCCACAAAGATGGAGAGCATTGATGATGCCATAATTAGTGCAAAGATCCTGCTTCTATGTCTACTTAAACATTCACTGCTGGCAATTAAACATGAAGTTTTACATGTGGACCATGTGGAGATGGAAGAAAATTTTGCAGGAGACTGAGATGAGGGGAAAGAAAACCAGAGAGCGCTATCTAAGCACAATAAATGACATATAGAAAACAAAACAATAGTGATACATATACAGTATATGTATAAATGCTCATCTGTGGTGGTTGTGCAGGATAGGCACAACACTATGTAGCAATGTGATCACAAATGGGGTTCCAACGTTGTGGTATGCAGCCCTTCCGAATGGTGTCGAGTTGTGCTGGTCCTGTTGCATTAACAAACTCCAATGGATAAGTGGAAAAAAGAAATTGTAGGCGCTCCCCTCTGTTGGAATGAATCCTCAAACAGATGTCAGATGTGAACCACTCCTTCGGGCGATGTCCATAATGATGAAGACACTTTGTATTTATCAAATTAAATTTATTAAAAAAAAAGAGTATTAAAGATTTTTTCATTCATTCCACCAGAGGGGAGCGCTTCCGATTTCTTTTTTCCAGGTGGAGATGGAGGAAGACATGAGACAAAGAGACACTACCCCTCCCAGCCGCATCTCATCTGCTCAGCGCGGATTGGGTAACAATGAGGAGGTGGAGGTTTAGGAGGAGGAGGAGGTGGAACAGGGCTGGTGGTTAGCACAACAGAGGCCAGTACCCACACAAGCTCCGTCCCTTCTCACCTACATGGATGGGCTGAGGAGGGGAATGATAAGGAAGAGGGAGGAGGAGATGGAGTGTTGTCACCATGGTGGAGACCAGAAAGTGTTGGCTGTAGGGACCTTAGCACATATGCCAAACTTTATGTACTACTGCCTTTTCGGCGCCCCTTGCGTTATATTCATCTTGGGCAAAAAGAGTATTGATTGGTCATCCTGCTAGACCCATGCTACAAGGAGAACTTTGCATCTCTCCTTCATGAGGTGGAGAGGTCTAATAAAATGGAGCTATACCAGACGGCCATTGTAGAAAATATGTTGAAAAAATTCCCATCAGACAACGATAGCGGAAGGAGGCAAACTTCCTTTGCCAAAAAAGTAGGAAAGGCGAGGGAGACAAACACCAGTTACAGCAGAGGCAGAAGTACACTATCAAACACCTGGGACAATTTCATGACACCATCCCTGCATTCTGTCCCTGATGAATGGGTGTTTTTGACAAAGAGCAAAAAGTTTTTAAATATGATCAAGCAATACCTGGCCGACAAAACAAGCGTACTCCCTAAATACTCTGCAACCTTCAATTATTGGGTCTCAAAGCTGGACTCCTGACATGAGCTGTCTCTCTGTGCCTTGGAACTGTTGTGCTTCCCTGCCGCTAGTGTTTTGTTTGACCAGGTTTTTAGTGCCGCCATGGAGGAAGGTCATAACAGACAGGCACTTTCCCTGTTAACAGAGAATGCTGACAGGCTCACTCTGATAAACATGAACAAAGCCTGGATTAGCCCCGACTTTTTCACACCACCAAATGACAGCAGCACATAGAGTGTTTTTAATCTTCAATATTTGAATGCGGTCCTCCATTGTTGCATTCAATGGTGTATGGAGGACCCACCTTAAAATTGATTTTTTTTTCTAGCTTTGCACTGTGTGCAGAGCCTTTATAAGTGTAGAAATACCACAACAACACTTTTTAAATATTTTTATGAGGCACTCCAGTTGGTGCCTTCAAGTGTGTATGGATGACCCTCCTTGGAATTTTTTTCTGTCTTTGCACTGTGTGCAGAGCCTTTATTAGTGTAGACCTAATACTAGTAGACCTAATACTAGTTCTACTAGTATTAGTTGCACTAGTGTACAACTACACTTTCTTAATTTTTTTTATTAGGCCATCCAGATGGTGTATGAATGACCCTCCTCAAAAATGTTTTCTAGCTTTGCATTGTGTGCAGGGACTTTATGAGTTTAGAAGTACCACAACTACACTTTCTTAATTTTTTTATGAGGCCTTCCAGTTGGAGCCTTTTAAGGGTGTATGGATGACCCTTCTTAGAATTTTTTTCTGGCTTTGCAGTGTGTAGACCCTTTATAAGTGTAGAAGTACCACAACTACATTTTCTTAATATTTGAATGAGGCACTCCAGTTGGTGCCTTTAGAGGTGTATGGATGGCCCTACTTGTAATTTTTGGCAGGCTTTGCACTGTGTGCAGAGCTTTTATGCGTGCTGGAGTACCACAACTACATTTTGTTCACAATATTTGAATGAAGCACTACAGTTGGCATGTTTAAGGGTGTATGGATGACCCTGTTTGTAATTTTTGGCAGGCTTTGCACTTAGTGCATACGCTTTATGAATCTAGGAGTACCACTACATGACAATTTGAACAGATTGTGTATGAGGCCCTTCTTTATGTCTAATACAGGATGTATATGAGTCCTGCTTCCATCAAATTTTTGGCAGTTCTTGCTTCCTTGATAAATAACACTGACATTTCCATTTTTTAAAATAAAACTTTCAATTTTGGTTTACTTAAATTATTTTTTTTATAAATTTTGCCTTACATACAAGTCATTATATACGAAAGAATATTCCTTGACATTTTTCCCATGTATACTCAAATTTCTCTTCAATTTTGAATGTTTTATTGTCAGTCCTTAAAATTTAGTAAAAGTGTGACACCATGGTTCTCAGCAGCGATCTTAGAGTCAGAGATGCTTCCAGGGGTCTTCCCCATGCTGTTCTCCTTCCACTCAGCACTTTTTCCAACCATTTCAGCATTTTCACTGTCCCTCAGACCTACTTGTAGGGTCTGCTGGAACAATTCTTGGATTTGCCATTGACTCCCATTGTACTCGTTTCTCTTGAGCATCTGAGCATTAGGAATTGCTTGGTTTGAGTAACGAGCATCCTAGCATTTTAGTGCTTGCTCATCCCTAGTAGACATCCATAATTGCCATAAAGCGCTGTACCTACAATAAACTTTTAGTTGAGAGAATGTCAAGTTTCTGGTGCTTCAGTGGGACTATCTAGACCTTCTGGATGTGGACAACACCAGGTGGGGCCATTGAAAATTTGACATCCAATGTTATGACGTTTTTATGGAAGATGAAATATTTCTTTGGGTTCACATGAGGTTTGGTCTGTTGGAGAAAAACGGTTTTGGCCCACTGGTTCATATCTGTTGGTAATAATAATCTTCCTTTGCTGTCACGTTGTGAGTTATGGATCCTGGCGACTATCCTACTGGAAAAAAAAAGTCCAATTTCCGCTCTTTTCGCAATCCGAGCATTATTTGCCGTACAGATAAAGATATGGTGACAAGGTTTTGTTTTTGAAATTTGTCTAGGTACCTGTTATGATTCTTTCGTGTCTACTAAAGTTATTATCTCATTCCCTCAGCCCCGCTGAATAAACGTATGGAGCGGATGCTGAGCCCGAAAATTAGGTCGAAAAAAAGAAGAAGGTTACGTTTTGGCAGAACTGATAAACATGTTATTCACACTGTAGGGTCAAGATAACATTCAGATGTGTATGAAAGGATGGCGTGGTTGTGTCTTTATCCTGTATAGGAATGGCCTGCTGAGGGAGATCAGCTTTATATGATAATTATCATCTGGAGAGGAGGCTCGAAAAGCTATAAATTGTCCCCAACTATAAAAAGCTCCGACAACGATCTGTAAAAGTATTGATCTCTCTACAGCAAGGTCATTGCAGCAAAGTGCACTTAGCCTACGCATTTTGTGGATTTGCTGTAAATTGTTATTAGTAGCAAATCCGGGTAATGAAGGACAAACTATTATGAATGTTTTTCTTTTATTACTGTAGCACATAGTCTGTTTACAGTGGGAAATACAAAAGTTGCACAGTAATGTGCTCTGGGTTTTCTAATTATGATGTAACATTTTACAGCGTTTGCATATAGAGGATGAAAATAACTATATGGCCGGCGTCACACTAGCGAGTTTGATGCGAGTTAGTCGCACGACTTACTCGCATCAACACCCGGCACGGCCGCCCGCTCTCGGACCAGAGTGCGCAGCGGCATAGAAATACATGCAGCCGCGCACTCTGGTCCGAGAGCAGGCGGCCGTGCCGGGTGTTGATGCGAGTAAGTCGTGCGACTAACTCGTATCAAACTCGCTAGTGTGACGTCGGCCTATGGGTCAAAGCAGGCTAATGTCATGTAATCTGCCCCTCCAACATCTGCATCATGGACGATCTTGGATCCCAGTGCTCAATGGATGAATTTTATGGGATATGAAGGGAAAAGAAAGCTTTTTGCTTGCACTGTGGGTTCAAATCCCAAGACTTCCAAGTGGCAGATATAAAACATGTCAACCCTCCAAATCACAATGTGAAAAAAGGTGGATGATTGATAGATAGATAGATAGAATTAGATCTAAAGGTGCTGCCATTGTTTTTGGACTATTTAGCAAGTAATAGCACACACTCACAAGGAGGGGTGCAGAAGATCCTTTTCTAGGTGGACTACACTAGAGTATGTGTATATTTTTTCCTTTTATTTCTAGGGTCCAGACAGTGCTTAAATATTTCCAGACCGGAGCGACTAAATATATTACTAGGGAAGAGAATTGCAATTTTGGACATAGGTACAGGAAAATGCTGTTCCTGCCACGGTTATGGTATTTTAAGAACATCTTTTGAAATTCAGTATATTCTGGTGAGATCAATATTAAACCAGACATATGCAGGCTAACCTTATCTGGAGTATTTATAGGATATACAGTATATCTTTGCTAGAATTCATCATGTCAGATAGTAATCATTATAAGGGACTTGGTGCTTATAGCTGGTTATGCCTTTATAAGGTATGTTGAGGTTAACAACAGAAGCTCCTATATTGGCCTGGCATGCATCTTCTGTATCTCTCAATGAACATTGGCAATGGTGTAACCAAGGGGGGTTATTAGGACATCACATGGATCTGCGAACACTAGAATAGCACTGTATGCAGGATGGCAGACAGATAAATAGGGCAGGAGGCACTAGATAAAGTAGTGGCAGGTGTACCCAGCAGATTTATTGGTAGATGGGTAACTTGCTTGGTTGGTCGGTAACTTGCTTGCAGTGACGGATGTTACAATTCCTCAGCTCAGAGTGTCTAGGACTCAGTAATGGACACAGCTCTGTCATTGTATCCTATACTGGGGCATGCTGAGCTGTCAGTGATTTTATTAACAGCTCAGTTGACCTATCTGAGGCTAGAAGGTGCAGAGATTTCTCCAGGTGCTCCCTGTTCTTAATAATTGCCCTGCTATATTGGTGAGCTGTATGGCCCAGATCACTGCCAGTCAAAAGTTTATGCTCTCTGGTGTGTGCTTGCCTGATTCCTGTGCTGTGAGTTCTGATCTACTGCTGCCTGACATTTGGACCGTGTTCTGACTACCCATTTGTTATTGCCCCTTTGCTTATCTGCGTCACAATGGAGATACATGCAGGAATAGTGAATGTATGTGCAATTAGGACCTTGCAGTAGGGATATGGTTAACAGCAAAGTAGCAGAGATAAATTGGCAAACTATAAACTTGCTTGCAAAGGTGTGGTATACAGTTAAATTGCAAACATGTATTGGTAAACTGGTAACTAACTTGCAGAGACGCAGTACCTTGATAGCAGAGACTAGAGTGTGAATAGCACAGAGAACAGTTGAGAAAAGTAATCTGAAATATTGAATGCAGAATGTTAGGTGTGGACTTCACCTACATAAGCTGGATTGAGCCTGAAAATAACAATGATAGTAGAGTGGAAATCAGAAGTAGCAGAGGAGAAAATCAGACACCTGCTGGAGCTGAGACAAGTGGAAAAAGAAGCAAGCTTCTGATAAACAAGTGAAAGCTGAGAATGATGATTTCTAAATACTCATGCACACTTGGGTGCCTGAGGTGGCCTTAAAAGACCTTTAGTAATTACATCTATGGTTCTTGCTAGTGTAATAGAGTGACCCAGCATGAACTAGTACAGAGAGTGTGATCCATAGGGGAAGGCCCAACAAACATGTCCAAAATCTCCTAGAACCAGGGAGGCAAAGTCAATGGTGTGACTTCAGAAATGCGCATGGCTAGTATACTTCAATATGGAGTCGAATTGGAGCAAATTTTTTGTGAAGTTCCTAGCCAATCTGATTAGATTACAATCAATTCACTCATCTCTACTATTAACACATAAAATGTGATTAGCTTTATTTCATAAAGTGCCCATCCTCCTTGCAATTCTCTCACACCAAAATGCAAAGTACAAAAAGCCAAAGTAGTACAAAACTAGTGCAAGGACAAAAGCTTATTCTGGGTCCATCATCAACAGGAATCAACTTTGCAATCTTCCATTCTCATACGGTATAGAATTTGTGTGCCTATGATGGCTATACAGGACATATGTGCTTCATGTCCTCCAACCCATGGATCAAAAATCAAGAATTCGATGAAACCAATTATTGACACTGTCCCAGCACATCGTTGATGCTTTCCACCCAATTTGTCTGATCTTCTCAACTTTCAACCCTCTCACTGTGTTCGGTTAAACATGGTAGAGGTTTGGGTTAGAGATGAGCAAATTAATTACATGTCAAACAAATTATGCAAAATTTTTATGAATTAACTAGAGATGAGCGACTTTGCCTCTGGGAGGGTCGAGTCGGGTTTCGGACCACCCGACTTAATCAAAAGTCGAGTCGAACGAAATCGGCCGACTATTGGAAAAAGTCAGAGTTCCGACCGAAACCCGACCCCAATGCAAGTCAATGGTGGAGTGTGAGTCGCACTAAGTACCAGGGCAATGGGGTACTCGGCACCGAGCCCATGAAAGTCTATGGGGTTTGTCACTGGCAGCGGGACTCGGTCCGTGGCCCTGGGCGCTCATACAATGGGGGGAGATATTTACAGGGGATTATTAGGATACGTAGTTCGTGACGCCACCTGTGGTATCTGGTTAGTTGGACCAGCGCTGCTATAAGGACTTTCACAGGGGATGTTATGGGGCAGCAAGATGGTGGGTCTCCCACAGGTGAGACTGGTCCCTGGAAGTCTATGGTGATGATGATGCAGGGTGTAGATAAGAACTCAGTCACACACAATTGCGGCTTCTTTTCATACCTTTTACTTGAAGGTGTTTCAGCAAGATCCCGGGGAGCTGGTCGGGGTGGAGAGTGCGCATTCAGGTAACAGCTGAGCAGGTTAGAGGCCTCCTTTACTTCCATATACTTGTGAGTCCAACCTGCCTGAAGCGAAGTTAACTCTGAATCTCCAGCTTTCTCAATAGCTGTACTGCCCGGCCAACATTGTGGTGGAGCCTTCTAAGTGATGAAACTAAGTCCTTACTTTTGCATGGCCTTGCTCAAAGTCCCTGTTCCACCTGACTCCGGTTACGTATTGACACTTAGGGCTGCTCTCTGCGACCTGTAGTCCAGATGCCTCCGGTTTTCTTGTTACTAAGCTTGAAACTGTAGCAACGCTTCGGACCCCGGTGTCCGGCAATTTAGTGCAGGCAATCCAATACCTGTAGCACTTCTCTATCTTCTCCACTGTGCCCTTCGCCCTGCTTCCCGCTCTTAACATAAGCACTTGTGGCAGTTGTGGAAAATGTCAGCTTCCTCCAGAGCTCGCTGCACAGCTCTCAGTTTCCTCCAAAGTCCAGACTGGACCGAGACTGAATGGCTGCTCTGTCCTTAGACAGAAGCTAACAGACTGAAGTTCGACTGAACACTACTTCCTCAAGATCTGACTGACTGACTGACTTTAGACAGGAAGCTAGACTGAGCTGCCACGTGTCACTCCCCCTTATATCTCAGATGGGTGTGTCTGAAAGTGTGAGTGACAGTGAATGAATATCAAGCGTTGCTGTTACCTTCCTGTGCACTCTCCTGGATTTTTATGTGTGTACCTGCGTAGCTGGGCCACACATCCCCCTTGGTAAAACACAGCACTCCCGGGCTGTAAAAGACAAAAAGAACATTTTCTTTTGCATTAAACATCAACATTTTTAACTCTTCCCATCCGGGAGGTACGACTTCTTGAACGTTACAATTTGTACAATGGAAAAATACAAAAGTATCAAAACATTTTTCTCATAAATATTCACAATATTCTTGTGGAGGACCCGCACCAAAAACCTCCCACGTGGGTCCTGGGTGGGCTTGCAGGACTTTTGACTGCAGACCTCACTCTAGGCCCACCATACGGGTTTTTCTTCAGAGGTAGATATTGTAGTGGTTTCATGTAAAACCAAGATAATGCACCGAAGCGCAACTATTTACAAAGACAAGTTCTTGGGCCGGCACAGTCCTCAGCCTCTCAGTCCATGAAGGGTTAAATCACATATATACATTTTAGAAATCCACATTATAATTTAACTTTCACTTTAACTTTTACTTTACCCAACCAGGGTATTCTATGCAACTATGCAATCAACACATTGATTATTTAACTTTCTAAATTCTTTTCCTTGTACCCAGCCGGGTATTCTATGTTAAATATGTAAACTATGTAACATTCTCGTACATAAAGGACCATAAAGTGCAATTGGCAATTTTCTCTTATTAAACTTTATACATTTCTTGGTTGCGGTAAACCCCTGTCTGGGTCCTACCGGTCTTCACTTTTACAAACTTTCAATGACGTCTTCCGCTCCTGGGGCTGGAACGACGCGATGTTCTTTGGATCTCATAACAAATAAGTCATGGCCCGATATCAGTGTTTGCGTGGCCACAGTCCTTGTGCGAACCACCTGGGACGCAACGGGTGTCTCAGGCAAATACTGACTTTTCATCAAAGATGCAGGCTTAGGCTGCGATTTAACTGTGGTCGCATCATCGGTTGCGATACAGAATGAGTCGCAGGTTGCGTTGCGGGATACTTTGCTGATTGCGATGCAGGGGGCGATGCCGGGTAGGTCGCCAGTTGCGATGTCGAGCAGGTCGCTGTTTGCGAAGCAGGGGCAATGCCGGGGCACGGCCTGGTGCGGTGGGAGCTCTGAACTGGGACGCTTCGGTACCGGCGTCGGGGACGGGGTCACTGACGATGGAGACGTTCAGGGCATACCACCCCTTCATACCCCAGTGACGGGTGTAGCTCACAATGTCCCCATTAATCAGGTCCCTCCCAGGATGACCGATGGGCAGGTGGGATTCTACGTCCCTGCGGCTTACAAAGACCCCTGGATAGAGGCCTGGCTCGCGGATGAAGCCCCAGCCCTTGCGGAGCTGGAACTCGGTAACGCACCCCTGCCACCGCGGTTCCCGTAGGGTACCTTTTTCTCGGCGGACACTTTCCTTGTCAGCTATGAGCTCCTCATGCTGCCTCTGTCGGGACCGCTGGATGTCTCTTTCCTTCTCCTGTTTTTGGCGTCGCTGCTCCTCTTCACGACGGCGCCACTCACTTTCCCACTGAACGGCATAGGTGACATCATCTAATCGCTCCATCTCGTCCCAGTCGACCTCCGGCAACGATGGCTGGGACCCCTCCGGTGACCTTACCGGGGAGCGGTGCTCTGCTGTGGCCTCCTGGCCTGAGTGGCACTCCGGACCGGGCAAGACCTCCTCAGCCTCCTTCTCCTCCACCTCCGCATCGGTGGGATCAGGTATGGCACTTTTGGTGGCAGCCTCCGATCTTTTCATAGCATTCTTCAGCAGGGAACTTGGGAAATCAGGAGACGGCGTTAGGCTTGTGGGAGAGAACACTGCGTCCCACAGCAGCCGCTGTGTCTGGGCGCGCCAGCGTCTCTCCGTCTCCTGTAGATCAGCACGACACTGGAGCTTCCTTCTTAGCTCCTCATTCTCCTTCCGCAGCTCCATCATGGCGGGGTCGGTGTCCCTATCTGGGGACAGCTCCGGCACAGGTAGAAAATCCTCCGGTCCTCGCACAGATTCTCCTGTCCTTCCGCCATCTCGTCCCAGGCCAGACTATAGTTTCCATCAGGAACAATCTGGTCTCTTCCGTGGAGGCGGGACTTGCGTCTCCTCCTCTTCGCATAGAGGATGAAGAGGAGGCGGATTTCTTTAGCAGTGGGGCAGGACCGCACATTATAGTAGCATTTGGAGAGGGCGGCCATAACTTTCGCGCCTCAGGGGGGGTACACGCCCACGAATGCACGCCCACCTTCTTCTCCAGCGCCTCAGGGCGCCAACTTGGCGGCAAAATGGCGGTTTTTGGCGCCAAATGCAGCAAACAGTCTTTTTCACCAAACAGTTCAATATAGGCACACAGGACTCACAATTGCAAGTTTCGCATCCTGTTCATGACGCCAAAGATGAGTCGCACTAAGTACCAGGGCAATGGGGTACTCGGCACCGAGCCCATGAAAGTCTATGGGGTTTGTCACTGGCAGCGGGACTCGGTCCGTAGCCCTGGGCGCTCATACAATGGGGGAGATATTTACAGGGGATTATTAGGATAGGTAGTTCGTGACGCCACTACTTCCTCAAAATTGCGACACTGATTTTTGAAAAAGCTAGACGACTCCACGTGTCACCCCCCCTTTATCCAATGGGGGGAAAAAATGTGAGTGACAGTGAAGAATATCAAGCTTTTTCTGTTCCCTTTCCTTCCTCTCCATTTTTATTTTCCCTGCGTGCGGGGGCCCCACAAGGGGGGGGCATAAACCACCTACAGGTCTTTTTAATCCAACGACATCAATTCTTTTTACTTAAAGCTTGCAACCCTTAATTTTTCTTTAAAAATAGTAATACTTTGAAAACGGGGGGGATTTGGTAAATTTTGGGGGGGGGGAGGGGGGGCCCCAATTTTTGGGGGCCCCCCCGGCGAAAAACTCAGTCCCCTTTTAAAACTACCCCAAATTCATGAGCCCCCTACGGCAAGAAATATGGTATTACAATCCAAAACTTCACTTTTTACAGTAATGAGTATATTTTTTTTAAATTTTTAAATTTTGCTCAAAAACCCACAGTATGTTTTTCCTACGTATTAGGAAAACCCTAGTGCACTTACAAAAAATACCCCTTTTTTCTCTATACAGAAATGGGCCCCTATATGATCTCTAAGAATAAGGGGCCCAATAAAATTTTTTTTTATACGTTAATGAGCCATTATCGCTTTCTAAAAATTTTGGTTCCATATAATTTTCCCATACAGTATTGAGGGTCCACAAAATTTTTTCCGTTATATGGCCCCCGTAAAGGGCCCTACAGTATGGGGCACCCCCCAAAGTAAATGAGCCCCAATTTCCTACAGTATAAGAGTCCATTAAACCCATCAATATAAGGGGCCCCTTATTCTCCTACAAAACTCCATAAAGTCAAAGAATGGGCCCCTTGTTCCATATGAGCTCCAAATAAAAGGCCCCCCATATGAGCCCCTAAATAATAAACCCCCATTGATGCTCAGTATATGATGGGCCCCATATATGTGCTCCAGTGTATGATGAGCCCATAAATCCCATATATAAGGTCCGCATATAAATGCTCCATTAAAGGGGGCTCCAGTGTGCCCATATATAATGTCCCCCCAATGATCCCCCATATATAAGGGCCCCAATGTCTATAGGGGCCCCGGGGATGATGCTCCGTTATGAGGGCCCATTAATGCTCCATTATGGGGGCCCCCTTGTGCTCCTTTTTTTTTAAAATGGACCCCATATTGATTTTCTGTAAAGGGGCCCCAATAGATTCTCCTGTAAAGGGGGCCCGTTATGATCTCCTGTATGGGCCCTTTAAAAATGCTCCATGTTGATAGGCCCCATATTAATGCTCCATTAAAAGGGGGCCCTATCTATGATGCTCAAGTGAGTCCCCCCCCAAAAATTTCCCCCAGTTATAATGCCCCCAAATTTTGCTAAAACTTAAAAAAAAAATAAAAAAATTTCCTCGCGACACTGCTCTTGGGACCCCTTCGCCATTTCACTCTTCACGGGCTGTTGGGGCAGGGGGCGCACAGACTGACTACCACCCCTTGACCTGAATGTCACTGTGGGGAAACGCGGAAGACACACGGGGGGAAAAGGGAAGGGGTAATTTTGCAAGGCGGGGCCCTAGAAAGAGGGGGGCCCCCTGTGGGGGGCGAACTGGAGGGGGCCCCTCATATACCCTGTCTCTGCTGGGGGCCCGGCATTGCCGGGTGCCCCGGGTGCTGCCCCCGGCCGGGGGGGGGTACAACCCAGTTGGGGGAGGGGAAAACTGGCATTGGGGTGTAGGCTGGCGTTCAGCAGCTGCAAATGGGGGAATTGGAAAAATTCGAAAAGGGGGAAAAGCGGCCATTTTGGGAACCTATGGTCATCGGGGGAAGGTGGTACAAACCCTTTGAAATCCAACGGTTCTTTTTAAAGAAAAGGGGGATTACCCCATTTTGGGTCGACACCAGGCCTTTTTCGTCAAAATTATCCGCACTGAAAACTCTTTTGATAGCACACTACCAGCGGGGGAACGAGCCCTGTAAGGCATATTGTCCTTTTTGGGGCCGGGTCCCGTTTAAGGCCCCCTATTAAAGGGGGGAACAACTTTAGGGGGGAAAAATAGGGGGGGAGGTTATTTTGAAACCCTTTGACAACTGCTGTCTCTGTCTGTTGCAACGATTATATTCCCCTGTGTGAGCGTTACTCAGAAATCAGTCCAAACATTCCTTTAAAAAAACCCCTTTTCCAAGCCACTTTGGCTGGGGGCACCATGAACACCTCTTCCATTGCCCAGTACGGGGGTGGTACAACGCACGCTTGTTTGCGGGAAAACCCCTAACAAAAGGGGGTTTCCAAGTTCTTTTTGTTCGCCAAATTTTTCAAATTTCCGTGGGTGTGCTCTGTAATTAATTTATAGGTGGGTCGAGGGGTTGGGCCCCCAGTAGTCGTCATCCTTTTTATTTTTTTTGGAATGTGGGGGGCCCCCTTTTTGGAACCCCAAAAATAATCAACATGTGGGGGCCATGTTCCCGGTTAAGAGCACTGCCAGTTTGGGGGGAGGGCACTTTCCCAAATCCCCATCCCTCCAGACACCAAAAACCCTGTCCCCCACCTTGGCAAGAACATATTCTCTTCCCCCCCGAGAAGTTTCCCCCCCCAAAATAATCACCCCCCCCCTTTTTCCTCCTTTCTCTTCTTCCTCCCCTCCCAGGACTTTTTCCGAGTAGACAACCTGACTGTCTCAAGGCTTCCCTCCTATCCTCCCCTCCTCCTCCCCGCTGCGACGCCTGACCCCTTTTTTGCATGGGCGGCGCATAAGGGGATGCTCATGCTTTTTTTGGGTCGTCTGCCTACAGGGTGCATTCCCAAAAACTGAAGGGGGTTTTTAGAGGGGTTTCAGCTTTGCCATGCACACCAACAACTCCCCGTCTCCCCAAATTCCGCCCTGATCCTCCCACAAATGATTACACCTGCCTCTTCGCACATCTCTCACCTTTTGGGTGGGGTTCACCTTTTGAACGTTATGATTAGCCGGGGGTTGGGGGGGGTGGGGGATCGCTGCAGCCTCTGCATACGATGCAGGTACCCCCGAAAAGGTTTGGGGAGCCCGTTTACACCTTATGGAGGGGGTGGTAATCGGATAATTTTTTTTGGGCACTGCACCCCAGGTTCAAGGGTGGCCAGGCAAGGTATGAGTCTAAGTTTTCCCGGGGGTAGGGCCCCCAAAAAAATTTTGGCCCCTTTTTCAGCTCCCTTTTCCCGGGTAAAAATTTTAATACCCAGCCAGACTCTTTTTTGCTGAAAAATAGTCGGCCAGTACCCCCGCAGTGTGTTGTTTCGCCAAAGATATCTTTTTTAAAACAGCTGCTGACCTTCCACTCGTTTGAAAAGGACACCGTGTGCAACATGGGGGTGCGGATGAATTTCTCGTGCACTGCGCTTTGTCGCAGTTTTTTCTTCGGAGGAGGAGGGGGGGTAAAAAGCTTACAGCCAAGTTGCCTATACCTGGGCGGCCCCTGTCCCCACTGCCGTTATCCCTGTGGACCTGCTCCCCACATTAACCCAGTGCGCATGATGACCGTAAGGCCCCCTGGCCATGTACTGGCCCAGCTTGTTGGGGGGTGCCCTTTCCACTCACTGATTGTTTGAGTGGGGGACAAGGGGGTTTTCACTGAGGTGGAGGGCGGGAGGTTTTTTCTAGAAAAAAGAGAACGGGTATGTATCGCGGGGGGCAGCTTTTGGCCGAGCTTCAGAACGGAGTTTTTAACCAAACGGAAGGGATATCTCTATGAGATTTTTTTTCAATGTGGGGGTTTCAAAGCCGTGTACGCGAATGAGAGGATGAGTACTTTCTTTTCTACTCAGGTTTCTATAGGGGGGCGGGGTTTTTAGGGTGCTATGGTGAAACTAGGGTGGGGGGGGTGAAGGGGGGTTGGGGTGGTGGGTTATCCCCAGATGCACCCCTTTGTTGGAAAAAAAATTGTGTTCCCTGATGTTTTTGGCCCCTTCGCGCACCCAACTTTTTTTTTCTGGTGGGGTGCAAAACGGGGGGGTTCAGTGGGGGAAGCGTGTCGCTTGCTGGCTCCCACGCGGAGCAGGGGCAGTGTGCTCCCCGGGGTTTTGTAGTCCGTCCCGCTTGAATGCAGGGTTTTTAAAAAGTCTAAGCATGCAATGTTTAAAAATGTGGGAGATTTTTCCCTCGGCTAAAGGCCCTTTCCCGCACTTTTTTCAGAAACCTTTGTCTCATCAAAGGTTTTTTGGGGCAAAAATCCCACACTGCATTTTTACTATAGGATAAATTTTAAGGGCTCCCGCTGTGAATTTGCCGCCCTGGCCTGCTGTCCTGCAACTCTTTTTTTTTTTTTAAACTTTTTGGACTGCTAGGGGCAGCCAGAAAAAACCCTCGCATGTCGTGCCTGTTGCGGTCCTTTTTCTTTGAGCTTTGCCCGGGGTCCTCTTCCCCAATGGATCCAATCCGGTCAACAATGGGTTCCATCACCTCCTCTTCAATTTCTTGCACCTTTCTGTGTCACCGGTAAGGGGTAAGTATGCAGGGGAAGGGGGCCCCTGATTTAACGGGTCGGGGGAAAGGGTCGAGAGGCGGGGTTTTAGGGGCGGGGAATGTACCACGAATATATAGCACGGCTGGCTCATGCCACCCCGTCATAATTTTCTTGGGGTGGGGAATTCAGGATTTCACTTGATAAGTTAGGCAGGATTTTAAAAAGGGTCCGGGAGATCTGAATTGGCCGCAGCAACCTTTTCCCTTTTTTGGGGGGGGAAAGGGCACAAGGAAAGGTGTTGTTGCCGAGCCTGCACGGGGGACTCAGTACTTGCAGTTTTTTAAGCTTCAGAAAAGGGGGGGATAGGCTGGGCTGTTTCGGCAATGTAAGCCAAAAAACCCTTTTTCCCGATTCGGAGTTAAAAGCAGTTTACCTACTCCAAGAAAAGGGAGCCCTCCAGGCCTTCTGAGCCCCGATGATGCAATCAACACCCTGCTTGGTGCTATTGTGCTTTTGGCACTAACGCAAAACACCACCCCACCATGAACCATGGGGGCCCCCCCCCCCCCAGTCCCGGCTCTTCAACCCTCTTCCTCATGTTTGTGAAAAATTTCAAAAAAAATTCCACAAAAAGGGACTATATCAGAACGTACAGTTTTTGCGGTTGGGGAAGGGGAAAAAATTAAACCCTATTTATTTCCGGGGGCACACAAGACACGGCTCTATGGGGTTTGCCAAAAAAAAAAGCAGAAAACTTTACTGTATCAACTACAGCTGTAACAGGTGGGGGAATTTTAAATTCCTTATAATTTCCGGAGCAACAAACGCTTCTCAGTAGGTTTGCCTAAAAACAAAGAGCAGAATACGGTTCTGTAAAAAAGCTACAGCGTATCGGGGTGGGAAAAAAAATTTAAAAATCCGTATTTATTTCCGGAGTCACACACAGACTCATCAGTATGTATTTTTACCGAATACCAGCAATAAAGTCGTATCAGAACGTACGCTGTATCGGTGTGGGGAAAAATTTTAAAAATCCGTATTTTTTCCGGAGTCACAAAAGACCTTTTCAGTAGGATTTCCAGTAAAACAAAGAGCAGATTTCGGTCTTTCAAAAGGAAAGCTGTAAAGGGGGTAGGGAAAAATTTAAATCCCGTATTATTTCCGGAGTCCACCAGACGCTTTCTCGTATGGTTTTTCCGAATACAAGAGAATTACGGTACTGTATCAGAAGGTACAGCATATACGGTGTAGGGAAAAATTTAAATCCCCCTTAAAATTTTCCCCGGGGCCCCACACCCCTCCCCCAGTATGTATTTGACCGTAAGGCCCGGGTCCACTGGCGAGTTTGATGCGGGAAGTGCACGACTTTCTGCTCAAACACCCGCACAGCAGCCCGCTTTGGGGGCCGAGTGTCGGGTGCATGATTTCCAACGCCCACACTCGGGGGGCCAAACGGGGACCCTGCCCCGGGGTTGAGCGAAAAGTTGCGACTTACCGCTCAAACCCCGTGTGACCCCCCAAACAAAAAGGGATATACGGATTGTAGGGAGCGTAAAACTTAACTGTGTAGGGGAAAAAATTTTTTCTCCTATTTTTTTCCGGGGGTACACACGGCTCTCCTATGGATTTACTGTAAAAAGAGCAGAATAGGTACTGTATCGAAGCATACAGTTACCGTGTAGGGGAAAAAATTTAAAAATCCTTTTATTTCCGGGGGCACACGCAGATAGTCCAGTATTTGTCCCCCGATACCGCCGGAACGGTGTGTGTGAGGGGGTACAGCTCTATCGGTGTGGGGAAAAAAGAAAAGGGCTTAATGTGAAAAAAAAAATAAAAGTATTAGGCGGGGAAAAAAAAGTCGCCGCAGTGTACCACAGCCAGGGGGGAACCTACCTCTGTGCTGCCGAGGGAACTGCAAAAAACCCCCCCCCAATTCGAGGAGAAGGTTTTGGCAAAATTTTAGGCCGCCCCGACCCACCC